>OZ018320.1:219393020-219993020 GCA_963969495.1 Ceratothoa steindachneri
CACCTATGCCTACGCATGCATGACCTGCCCCGACATCATTTTTTACCAATCGCAAGGCAGATAGCTTTATACGCAATATGCATTTCTACAGGCGATTTTTACTTTTGCCTTAGCTCATTTGTTCAAAATGACCTGTGAAGAAGAGTGCGATCTCAATCTCGAACGCTTATTTCCCAAAGTTCTGTGCACTCACGAGTCCATCGTGCCATTTTCCCACGTTGTAACCACCGGCAGAAACACTGCAAGGTAAGGAAACGAGAGTGTTTTTTGTCTTTTGTGGTCAAATAAAAGTAAGGCTTATATGTCTGTAGTCAAGGAACACGATCGAAAAACTAGAGGCCTAATGACATTTAACATTCGAATCCGATGTTAGGCTTTCGAATTAGGGATATTAGAAGTTTTTTTTAATTGCAGGAGGCGTGGAGGTAGTTGGCCGAAGCCCCCCCATTTCGAAAGTGTCGAAATTTTTTTGGGGGGGATGCGGAAACAGCCTAAAGTAGGCGCGCTATTTTCGTCTTAAAGTACCCCCAAAATGATTTTTTGACGACCATATTTAAAAAATTATCGTTTAAAAATTATGTAAATACCATTTAATTATTACGCACTATGTAAAAAATTGATGTAATTAATTTGTATAACTATTTTTAATCATTATTTTACTTTAATTATATTTGATCTATCGAATTAACATTTATAGCTCACAAAAACAAATGTCATTTTATACTCGTGTATTATTGTAACCAACGAATTATTGTACATCTTACCTCATACTTTTATTTATTATATTTACCACACCAATGAATCTTCATTATTATATTTTTTCTCAGTTGATTAACTCCGATTGATTTAGGTCATTATTTTGATTCGAATCATCGAATGTCCTTAATTTTTGCTACTTTCATCTTATTATTTAAAAAATTTATATGTAACCACACAAATGTAACTACATTTTCTAATTCAGAGGGCTGGGTGATTTGTGGAGATCCATTTACACAAAGGTTGCACACACTCATGTACTCGCTCTTTCTTCGACACACGTGTTTTGACAGGAGCTACCAATGATCTCGCCTTGGTCACGTTTATCTTCCTTTGGGTCACAACAAACTCCGTTCCCACAGAATTGTCATTTAACCATTTCCTTCCATTTGTTTATTAACGCCAGGCTGCTACACTGAAATCACATTTCACAAACTTTGTTATCGTTTTCTTACTAGAAATTCCTTTTTTCGCCACCTATGAAATTCCTTTGTTAGACAATTTCTGCTATCCCCCCCCCCACACCAATCGACTTCAAACAAAGCTCCTCCCCAAAAACTCCATTGCTTACGCCCGTCTTTTCTACATTAAAAAAACAATCAGACATTAAAGACACATTCACATTACTCTCATCATTATTATTATTCACATCATCCACACAGTCGATCATATCACTTCGTCGACATGTGATCCATCCACCTAGGTGGATAGGGTTCACAATCTCCAGCTATTCGCCTTATTAAATCTCAAGTTCAAAATAGTTATTTTCATCAACATGTTTGTATATCCAAATATGTACGAACTTATCTGGCGGATACCCTGAAACAAACACAAATCTCGAACTTGGATTCATGTAGCAGAGGAATATTTGTTCCAACCTGGAACTGGTAACCCCCGCTACAATCAAGCATCAACCCTTTATCTCGCTATATATATATATATATATATATATATATATATATATATATATATATATATATATATATATATGCATATTTTGTTGAAGACCATTGTATATTTAGCCTAAATTAATTTCCGTTGGCAAATTTTAAAATTATTTCTTCTAAATTCATCTCTCGTTTTTCAAGTGACTGTGTTTAGTAAAAACCAAACTTTAATTACTAAGCTTTCGATCTTGCGCGATCATCTTCAGAGTAAGATTTTGCTGTCTATAGTGACGAATAATTTAAAGGAGTATTTATTAATTTAAGCTTGAACGTAAGGTCAAAGAGAACGGGACAATCAGAAAGCTGGAATTTTCAGAGCAGTTTTAATGTTCGATTTCAACGTGTGGCTTGAATGTTGGCTTTTCTTCATTGATTATGATGGCTTCTAAGATGTTTTGTTTTTTATCCATGTCTCTCTTTTCTTTTTATATTGGTATTCTCAACTATTTTTTTTTTGTAAGACTTGGTCTTGTGAATGCTCTCCATACGGTTCCTAGGCGCTACGTTTTGAAGATACATTGTTAAACGCCTCGATTGGGTGGTGGTTGTCATGCCAACATACTTAGTTATTATGAAGCTTGTAGTCTTCATGTGGGAAGTTGAACTCTTAGACTATATTGGTAATCTTGAGGTTCGAGGAGTCTTGGTATACGATTATTTGCAAAAAGAGATTAACTTTTGTTTTGTAATATATGATGAGTTGGATTTTGTTCGTTGAACTTTTGGCATTGGTGTTGTGATTAACGGTCTACTTGATGGCATTTCGATCTACCTTGTAGGCCGTAGACATATGATTTTAATAGAAGAGCAGTCGTCGCAGTAAGGTGTAGGGCAGTGTTCCATCGAGTGGAGCTGCATCCCGCGAGTTTGACCAATTCCAAATTCCAAGATGACAAAAAACGACATGAAGCCATCGCGGCATTAGAAGGTATGTCCATGGGAACAGTCGAGGCGCAATGTCAGTAGCCTTATCATCACCCTAAGGGCTGAACATCACGCAACGAAGAATGTCCATGGCGCAGATACAAGCAACCCCAATGCTGCGAACAAGAGCCTACAGGTGAGGCGTTGGTCGAAAACTATGGCAATGAAAGGGTGCAAATCAACCACTTCCAGGCGAATCACGATAAGAGCAATTCCGGGTCAGGCCGGAGCCGTGGATGCCGGCAGAAGTGCACCACCTTAGTCTTGGCAGAAGAAAACCGAAACCTGTGCGCTGGGCATAAAATAAATGCGGTTCACTGCGTGTTGGACTCGACGCTCCAGTTATTTCGAACACACTGAGAGAGATCGAAAGCTCGTCCGCGTAGAGGGTATCTCGAAAATCTTTCAGTAGCACTGAAGTGATATCGAAGATGCTCAGAGCAAAGACTGTTACAATGCGGACACTTTCCTGCGCTACACTGTCTTCCTGCACCATTTGGCCTGAAAGAGCTCCCCCCCCCCAACCGTACGCAGAATAGACAATCTCGCAGAAACCCCTAAATAAAGATTGTGAGGCGTCTCCTCGCCTTCATCATGTGGAGAGTTTCCATGATACCAAATTGCTTTGCAGTATCATAGGCCTTCACCAATTCTAACAGAAAGGCCATGCCTTGCTCACCTTAGTTTCAAAGCATGACATACGGAACATCGTCCGGTCCAGGGTAGGTGTCCGCACACGAAGCGAAAGCGGAAAGCCACTTAATGTAAACTTGCCGTCGCATGGCTCTACGCCTCTAGAGGTAAAGTCCAGTCGTCTGCCTTCAGCGAAATCCCCACGTGCATTGGACGTTAGTGAAGCAGTATCTCGGATAGAGAATGCGAAGAAAGCCGTCGCGAAGGACTCTGTCACGGACTTGGGGTCCGAGATTGTGGTACCATCCTCCTGGAGAACGGGAAGGGGATCCTGCGAGAACTTGCTCCGAATCCTTTTGACTCGCTTCCACGCCTCTGCAACAGAGGTCTTTCCATTTAGTGAACACACCTATGGCTACCAGGAAGAGCGATGACAATGCTTCAAAACATACCGGAACCTAGCTTGATTAAATTCACCCAGTGAAATTGCTCGGGCGGTACTTTTGCCTGAAAGGAACTATTTAAAGCAAATAGTAGAACGGAGACGTCATGCCGGGTCTAAATGGCGCATCCTCCTGTGCAGTCCTGATCCCATGGTGACGGTTGCGTGGCGAAAACCCTTGTACTTGGAGGTGGGGAAAGAAGCTCGCCCAGCATGGTCTCCTGCAAAAAACATATCTAATAGAGAACAGGAGGATACGAGCCTCCAAAGCTTTCCACAGTAGGTGAGGAGTCCACAGTAATTCCATTAAAGGAATACGCCCTAAAAGCTTAGCTCGGAGATGCCGGTGCACTCTTCGAAGAGAAGACCCTGCCAAGAATGGTCACACGCTTGCAGGTGGGAGAACTCAGGGCACTGTTAGGGGAGGTTGGACTCACTATGGGAGGCTTTTCCGCCCTCTGCCTGAAATCTTTGTCGCATGGGGCGGGTCCGGAACAGATGGTCCCTCCTTGGGAGGATACACCGTGTGGAGAAATGGCTACATTAAGCCTCCTGGAGGAGTATAGACACATTCAAGCCCCCCTCCCTTCATGAGGAGAAGCGTGGGAAAGGTAGCCGGCGAAAATGCTTACCATGTGTGATCGCCTCGCCGCTGTGGGCAGTTGGAGCTAACATATGTTTGAAGGCGACCACCTAAGGTCCTTAAACGACGCTCTAACGATCGTATGACCTACGAGACCCATAAACCCGTGGTTAGGAAAAAAAAACGGTGCGAGTCAGAAGGCACGCTAAGGAGCGGTGTGGTTACGAGCCTATAATTTGCGAGCTGACTTGGGCATCCCAGTGCCACCTCAGGAATTCTCGCTCTTCCCAGATGCTAACCCACCATTCGCTCCCCCCCTTTTGCATCTGTGGCCTGGTCACTTCCCCCTTTAGATGGGGCGGCAATCCGCCTATAAATAAGCCCCGCAAAGAAAGAGAAGAGGATTATCTGAAGTCGATACGCCAGAGTAGGATTAGGTCGTGAAGATCGATCCATCGGCTAGACAAGAAGATTATTAGAAGTCGATTCGCCAGAAGAAAGATTAATTCGTAAAGATCGACCCTTCAGCCCTACAAGACTATTTCCGTGAGAAACGATAGGATCAGATTGAGAAAATCGATCCCCCCCTTTCAGGGCCGTATTAACCTAAATAGTCAAGTTTTATATCGGTGCCATACCGAAGAAGCCTTTTCCGTCTGCAAAGAAGTCCGACTGAAGAAAAGCAAAGCCGCTCACACTCGAGTGATTCTTACATCGCAAGCACCGTAAGAGTGAGAGGAGAAGAACCCAGCCCCAACGAGCTCCCGTTCTTTAATTACGTTTAAGAAGCAATCCCTCCTCGAAAATTCAAGCAGCGACCACAACACTTCAAAGCGAGAGATAAGTCCTCCAGCGACATCCGGCAATCCCTAAGACCTACCTGTAAGTTAACAATACTATTTATATCTCTATTGCGATAGTAGAAGTTTAGTACGTCCCACGTTTTAAAGGAGAATAGAAACCATTATTCTTGAACCTAGGTCATATGTGTTTGTAGATGACAGTACATTAATTTAATGTTTTATGCTAAACAAATAGGGTCGTGATAAAAATACTAATTGGCAATTAGTTTGTTTATTGAAAGCCTACTTGTTTATGTTTTGTCATTCAAAATTCTTTGAGGCCAAATATAGAAATGCTTTTACTGTTGGTTTGTAATATTTAATTTAAAATACATGTTTATTTTTTGGTAGATTCTGGTGTTTCCTCTTATCCTTATGTGTTTAAAAATAGCTCTTCCTTAAGGACTAAACCACAAAAATAGCACTCTTAGAACAAAGCCTACTTCATCATAGAAGTAACTCACGCCCCTTAAAGTATACCGTTACTAAAAGGGGGTCAAAGCGTAAAGTGATCAAAGCAATGGTCATTCTACGACATATTATAAAAGTGGTGTCAGGTCTAGAGGTTTTATATTAGAAAGAACCCAGCAGTGGCTATTTAAGGAAGAGCTAACACATAAAAGGAACACCAGGAATAATAGAATATTTGACGAATGGGAAATTGGTAAAGTTAGAGGTGGATACCATCTAAAGGTAATTGTTAGGCCAAGTGGTAAGTTTCGGTGGTGGAGTAGGTCAGGCTTGATTAAAAACAAGGTAGATGACTGACATAAGCGCGATGGCATTGTTTGACCTTTATCGGAAGCAAGGTCAAAGCCTCGGACTACAAGGAACCGAGCTGAGTTCGTTTATTCAGGAGAAAGAGAGAAACGAAAGAGAGTTTATTCAGGAGAAAGAGAGAAACGAAAGAGAAGAAAGAAGAGAAAAGACGAAAATGGAAGCTGATGAAAGAGAGAAGATAAGGGCCCACGAAAGAGCTCTTAGTAAAGACCAGTTAGAGGTGCAGTCAGTGTCATCTAAAACAGGAGTATCACCAGCGGCCAGCATGAAACTCCCGGAGTACAAGGACGAAGAAGATTTATGCTCATATCTCTCCCATTTTGAGAAAATATTTGAAGTCAATAATTGGGACCTAGAAGAAGATGGGGTCGCCAGACTGTTACCGCTACTCAATCGTAGGATGAGAGAGATATTCGTATCTTTACCCTCAGAAGCGACTGTGGACTATTCCACTCTCAAAGCCGAACTTCTCTCAGCTACAAACCTTAACCCGGAAGAATATAGGATGAAGTTCAGGCAGTCTCGTATAAGACCTGGACAAACGTACAAACATTTTGGCTTTGAGCTTCGTCGAAGCCTACAGTTTTGGATGGAGTCAGAAGGGGTAGAGAACGAAGTCGCTGCGGTCGTCGACTTCATGCTTAGAGATCAGTTACTAAGTACCCTACCCCAGGAAATCCGTGCATTCGTTAAGGACCGAAAAGCTTCTACCTTCAACGAGTGTCTGGACGAGGCTGACCTCCACGCGGTAAATCATCGGTTATATCCTAGGGAGTACAAGAAAGAGAAGGCTCCCTCCCCAAAGAAAAATGGGCCGCCACCCAGGCATTTACAGAAGAAGCCCTTTAAGTTCGCAGCAGCAAAAGGAACTTATAAACCAAATTTTGGAGGAGAAAAAAATCAAAAAGAAGTTAGGATTCCACAAGGATCATACCCTAATACCGGCACGTATCCCAGGAAGCCCGTCACTTGTTATACCTGCGGGATAATAGGTCACCTGAGTTTCCAGTGCCCACAGAACTCCCGACTGAGGGAGACCTCGAGACAACAGGTGCAAAACCTGACTGCCGCGATCCCAGCAGGACAAGCTGATTCGTCCTACGTCCCCGCGCCAACATCCGAAGGGCCCCAGCAACAGGTAAACTTTCTATTCAACAAAAGTTCACCAGGCGGCCTACAATTTGAAGAGGGCACTGTTAATGGGTGCCGAGTATCCACTTTAGTCAGAGACACCGGGTGCACGTGCATAGTGGTATCCGACAAGTTGCTGCCCCCAGTAAACCCTGCCCATAAGAAATTCGCAATCGTCCACGACTTTTTAGGACGCGACAATCGATTCCCCGTCGTGAGATGTCATATACAATGCAGATATTTCACCGGTTGGACGGACGTGGTAGTAGCCCCGATTAAGTTCTGCGCAGTACTAATCGGACAAAACCCCCTAATTCCCCAGCAAGAAGTGGCCCAACCAGTAGTCACCCGGGCCCAAGAAGCCCAGAGGAAAGAGCAACCTGCTAAGTTGACCCCGAGGATTACCCTCGAAGACAATGGGTTCAAATTGACTTCCTTCGCCAGTGCTCAGAAGGAATGCCCCACTCTTAAACCTCTATGGGAGAAAGCTATTAAAGGTGAAATTCTCCAAGTGAAAGGAAAGAAGCCGATCCAGTATATCGTAGAAGACTCACTTCTCTACCGTACTATCAGCGAGGAGGATAAGGAGAACAAGAAAGCACTGTGTGTACCTCAAGAATACACGCAAAGAATTTTGAATACCGCGCATGATGGAATATTAGCCGGACACTTTGGGCACAACAAAACGGCGCAGCAGATATTCCGACACTTTTATTGGCCCCAGGCCGCAAAGGAAATTGTGGCCTATTGCCGATCATGCGACGTGTGTCAGAAGGATCCCTCCAGAGGACGGGTACCTCCCGCTCCCTTACAAAAGGTGCCCGTTATAACCGAACCATTCTTTCGAGTGGCAATTGATTTGGTGGGACCAATTCACCCCCCTTCAAGTGGAGGACACTCCTACATCCTCACTCTAGTGGATTGTGCCACCCGGTTCCCAGATGCCGTGGCCCTACGGAAGATTGACACTATTTCCTGCGCGGAAGCATTAATTTCAATTTTTGCACGAGTAGGCCTGCCTAAAGAAATTCTATCTGATAGAGGGCGCCAATTCACCTCAGAATTGATGGAATATTTTAACAAACTTCTGTTAGTCAAGCCAATTTTTACGAGTCCATTTCATCCAGCCGCTAACGGAATCTGCGAGAAATTAAACGGGACTCTCAAAAATATATTGAAGAAGTTGTGTCAAAACAACCTTACACAGTGGCACAGATTCCTGCCTGCTGCCCTTTTCGCCTGCCGAGAAATACCTCATCGGACGTTGGGATTCTCGCCCTTTGAGCTATTATACGGGAGAAATGTGCGAGGTCCTATGAGTATTCTTAAGGAATTATTTTCCAACGCGAAGCTCGAGCAAGAAATCAAATCGTCTTACGCCTACGTGATGGATATACGCGAGCGCCTAGAATACTGCTCTGGCTTAGCTCGAGAGAACGCCGAGAAAAATTTAACCAAATACCGGGACTATTTCGATATGAAAGCAAAGGCTCGAAAATTAAAGGCAGGAGATGAAGTCTTATTATTACTCCCGACCGAAAATAATAAGTTATGGGCCCAGTGGAAGGGACCGTTTGAAGTAATCGAGGCACGGGGTCCAGTCGATTACTTGATAGATACCCCAACAGGGCGAAGAACCTATCACATAAACATGCTAAAAAAATATCACCGCCGCGCGTGCATAAAGAATATTACCCTTCTAGACGAAGAAGAACCGATGGATGCCGTTTACCCGGGTACGCCCCTGCAAGTCATACACACCGTGTGTGTGGAACAAGACGAGGAATACGAACTTCCCTCGCTCTCACCTACCCCGGAAGACCCTCGGGTGGATTTAAAGATAAATCCCCACTTAGAAATTCAACAAAAAGCGGAAATGTTGAACTTGCTCATGGAATTCCCAGAAGTCATTTCTGAAAACCCTGGATGTGCCAAGGATTTTATCCATGAAATAAAACTAAAAACTAATTCAGTGGTTCGGAGCAAACCATATCCGTTACCAATCCACCTACGAGAAGCCTTCAATAAGGAAGTCCGGAATTTACTAAAATTGGGAATTTTAGAGCCATCGGAGTCCGATTATTGCTCCCCCATAGTAATGGTTAAGAAACCTGATCAATCATTTCGGATGTGCGTGGACTTCCGAAAATTGAATTCAGTGACCGTTTTCGACGCCGAGCCCATCCCACTAATAGATCAAAATCTCCATTTATTTGAAGACGCTAAATTCATCACCGAATTGGATTTATGTAAAGCGTACTATCAAATACCTCTCGCTAAGGAGTCCAAAAAACTGACGGCTTTTGCGACCGAGAGAGGTCTGTTACAGTTTACCAGGCTACCCTTCGGACTACTTACAGCCGGTAGCAATTATAATAGGATGATGAGGCGAATTATCGCTGGACTAAGCGACGTGTCGTTTTACTTCGACAACGTGTACGTAGCTACCCGTACATGGGAGTCACACTTACACGCCCTACGCTCATTGCTGGAGAAATTGAAGGAGCAAGGTCTAACCGCCGGGCCGACCAAGTGTTATTTTGCCTACGAATCCATTGACTACCTGGGATTCAAAATAGGACAAAAACACTTGACTACCCAGCAAGAAAAAGTGGACGCCATAGTCAAGATGCCCCGGCCGAAAACAAAGAAACAACTCCGATCGTTTATGGGAGCGGCCTCGTTCTATAGGCGTTTTGTACCACACTTCGCTTCCATTGCGGCCCCACTGAATGATTTGTTAAAAAAGACAGCGTCAGACCCTGTCACGTGGAACCCCCATGCAATAACTCAGTTGGAGATTCTAAAAGGAAAACTCGTAACTGCGCCCATTCTTCGCTTACCAAATCCCAACAAGATCTTCGGTCTTCGCACGGACGCTAGTCGGGACGGGCTAGGCGGAGTATTGCTTCAGTACGAAGATGACGAAACAGCCTATCCCATAGCTTATGTCAGTAGGAAACTGTTGAGTAGAGAAAAAGCCTACGCTACTATCGAAATCGAAGCTTTGGCCATAATATGGTCCATAGGTAAATTCAAATATTATCTAATAGGGCGCGAGTTCAAGTTGGAATGCGACCATAAACCGTTGTCATACTTAGGTAAAAATAAGTGTAAGAATGGAAGACTCCTGAGATGGAGTTTACTCTTGATGGAGTACCAGTACTCCATTCACTACATAAAAGGGTCCAACAATTGTATGGCCGACTCGTTAAGTCGGAACCCTGTCGACGAGTAAGGAGCAGCCCAACTATTGTATTATAGCAAAGTTAAGTGTAAATCAGTAGAATTCTAAGTAAGTAGGGGTGAGTAACCCGAGTGGTAGGTAAGAAAATCCTAAGATGGCACAGTAATATAGGAATTAATGTAAGGTCCGGTGAAATGTTATCGAGGCATTCCCGAGGGAACTAGAATTTATTGTATAATATAATGTTCCGTAAGTTACCCATGTATATTATTGTAAGCGTCGGATTGGAACCCCCATCCCTCCCGTTATTTTCTTAAGAATGGAGGTAGATGTGGAGAAATGGCTACATTAAGCCTCCTGGAGGAGTATAGACACATTCAAGCCCCCCTCCCTTCATGAGGAGAAGCGTGGGAAAGGTAGCCGGCGAAAATGCTTACCATGTGTGATCGCCTCGCCGCTGTGGGCAGTTGGAGCTAACATATGTTTGAAGGCGACCACCTAAGGTCCTTAAACGACGCTCTAACGATCGTATGACCTACGAGACCCATAAACCCGTGGTTAGGAAAAAAAAACGGTGCGAGTCAGAAGGCACGCTAAGGAGCGGTGTGGTTACGAGCCTATAATTTGCGAGCTGACTTGGGCATCCCAGTGCCACCTCAGGAATTCTCGCTCTTCCCAGATGCTAACCCACCATTCGCTCCCCCCCTTTTGCATCTGTGGCCTGGTCACTTCCCCCTTTAGATGGGGCGGCAATCCGCCTATAAATAAGCCCCGCAAAGAAAGAGAAGAGGATTATCTGAAGTCGATACGCCAGAGTAGGATTAGGTCGTGAAGATCGATCCATCGGCTAGACAAGAAGATTATTAGAAGTCGATTCGCCAGAAGAAAGATTAATTCGTAAAGATCGACCCTTCAGCCCTACAAGACTATTTCCGTGAGAAACGATAGGATCAGATTGAGAAAATCGATCCCCCCCTTTCAGGGCCGTATTAACCTAAATAGTCAAGTTTTATATCGGTGCCATACCGAAGAAGCCTTTTCCGTCTGCAAAGAAGTCCGACTGAAGAAAAGCAAAGCCGCTCACACTCGAGTGATTCTTACATCGCAAGCACCGTAAGAGTGAGAGGAGAAGAACCCAGCCCCAACGAGCTCCCGTTCTTTAATTACGTTTAAGAAGCAATCCCTCCTCGAAAATTCAAGCAGCGACCACAACACTTCAAAGCGAGAGATAAGTCCTCCAGCGACATCCGGCAATCCCTAAGACCTACCTGTAAGTTAACAATACTATTTATATCTCTATTGCGATAGTAGAAGTTTAGTACGTCCCACGTTTTAAAGGAGAATAGAAACCATTATTCTTGAACCTAGGTCATATGTGTTTGTAGATGACAGTACATTAATTTAATGTTTTATGCTAAACAAATAGGGTCGTGATAAAAATACTAATTGGCAATTAGTTTGTTTATTGAAAGCCTACTTGTTTATGTTTTGTCATTCAAAATTCTTTGAGGCCAAATATAGAAATGCTTTTACTGTTGGTTTGTAATATTTAATTTAAAATACATGTTTATTTTTTGGTAGATTCTGGTGTTTCCTCTTATCCTTATGTGTTTAAAAATAGCTCTTCCTTAAGGACTAAACCACAAAAATAGCACTCTTAGAACAAAGCCTACTTCATCATAGAAGTAACTCACGCCCCTTAAAGTATACCGTTACTAAAAGGGGGTCAAAGCGTAAAGTGATCAAAGCAATGGTCATTCTACGACACACCGTCTCCGATGCTTGTGTGATGAATTTAAGAGCTGAAGCTCCTTTGGTTTTGACCACCTTTTGTAGCGCAGCTTTAGGAATCTCGGAAGGCGGCCTTATGACCAACTTTGGGTGCTGCCTCCTCTGAGTCTAACGACTCGGTGGAGGCGCGCTGCGATTTCGCCATACGGAAAACGGTCACGCTGTGGAGCCCTGGTTTTAGCCGAGGCTAGGGGTGAACCTTTTGTGCAACCAGCTCTACAAAGGGAGGACCCGTGGAGGGATGGGAGGTGGGAAACCGCAGAAGGGTTCCGAAAGGGCTCGGAAACGACCATGCTCGTAGGCCTGGTGAGGCCAGGAGATGCGGGTGCCTTTTTAAAAAATTAAGGCATAAGACGTCCAATGCAGCGCCGGGCGCAGCAGGACCAAGCCCTTAGCATCGCGAAATTAGAGATGATCTGTAGACTGAACGGCCAGGATTTCCTTCTCCAGAAGAAGCGCGAGACATTGCTTCGAAGAGTGATGAGGCTCTCCACAATTGACCATACACGATAGGGACTTATATTGTGCGGCTTTGGAGCAATTTACACAGACTTCTGGTAACCCCCACTTTGCACCTCTACATCAGTGATTCGTATGGCCGAGGTTGTTGCAGTAGTAGCATCTCCGCGGCAGTGGCACGGATGCCTTCATGCGGTAGCAATACCAACCGGGACGCAAATACTCAGGGAGTTTTCACAGTCGAACGTGAGGAAGAGTGTAGGGGATCGATCTCTAGGCACCTCCCTGTTTTCTCATCACACGTTCGACCTTGGACGCTTTATGCTCTGCTAGCTTAAGGTGATGTCTTCTCTGATGTAGTCCACGAGTTCATTCGTATAGACCACTCGTTTCACGAAGTTCATGGTAAAGTGCGGAGTCACACCCACCGGCGAGGATTTAAGTGCCCGAAAGGCCCTAATCATGGCCATCTCGGAAGAGTCCGACGCATTCGCTAGAAATCTCCCATCCAAGAAATAGGTATTCTTCGGCTCTCTACCAATCAAGCTAGCTAATGCTCTCCTCTGATGGATCATTTTGCCCTTGACCAACATGCTGCCATCAGTGTGGTGAATAACTAGAAAGCGTTTGAAGCAATCCGCCTCAAAAACGCCAGGTAGTTTCTGAATGAGGGACCACAACGTAATCGGTGCTCTGCTCAGTGCACCCCCGAGTTTGGTCTTAATCTGGCCCCTGCGACAACAATCCCGAGGTCGCTCTGAGCCTACTCGAACGGCAGCTGACCCGCCCTTCCGCGGAGCCAAGCACAGGGAGAAGAACCTTTACTCCTCGATGTCTTCTTTCTGTTATTTATGGGAGAGAGTAGGAAATGAACTCGCAACTCTGCACCGCTGGCAGCTCCTAGGCCGGACGGACCGGCCTCAGTAAGATCCTTCTCCGAGAAAGTCTCAGTCATCAAAGGGGCACAAGCCAGGGAAGGAGGTCCCTCCTATAATTGTGAATGATCTGGGGCACAAGCCACCTGAGAAGAAGTTTGTACCTGTGCAAACTCGAATTGGGTATTTGGCACCGAATCCATGTTCAACTCCATGAAAAATCCTGCCATCTTGGGCTAGGTCACCTCTGGGACCATGTCCATATCAGTGCTGACCACAATGTGCCTCAACAAGGCATCAAAGATCCCAATCGAGGAATGTCCTCTCAGGGTTAATCTTTTGAAAAAGGAGGAGGGGGTAGGCAGGCCGAACCCCTGCAAACTAGAAAGGCAGGACTGTATGTGACATAGACCGGCAAAGATGGCAAAGGGGAAGTCC
Source organism: Ceratothoa steindachneri (assembly GCA_963969495.1). Classification (NCBI taxonomy): domain Eukaryota; kingdom Metazoa; phylum Arthropoda; class Malacostraca; order Isopoda; family Cymothoidae; genus Ceratothoa; species Ceratothoa steindachneri. The sequence goes on from OZ018320.1 coordinate 219,406,809, forward strand.
TTTGCCATACGGATGGTGAGAAGGGATCCTCTGCACCGATCGAAGGGGTCTGGTGTTACTTCGTCCTTCCCGACACCTACGGAGAGCGAGGCCGCGCTTGGAGGCGGATCCCAATGCACATTTCCACAATTGCCTTCTATTGTCACTAAAGTAGAAAAGAGAAAAGAAATAGATGGAAAGTACATATTAGGACTTTCCAATGCCTTGGGAAGTTAAGAGAAAAGTCTCCATAGGATCAGAAAATTCAAGAATGCGATCATTTACACATACTCGGTCCACGCGTTGATGGCTTTGCTAACCCGACCAGCCATTCAGGCGAAATTGTCCTCGAGCCTTTAACCATAAAGGATGGTGCCGTCGTAGCCACCTTCTATGTGTACTCGAAGAAGGTGAGGAGAGTCGAAGGGCCAGCACACCCTGTACCTCTATATATATATATATATATATATATATATATATATTTGTGTGTGTGATCTATATTTCTACGTAGACGGTATTTTGTAAGGCTGTATAAATTTTGTTTATATGTACATATATATATATATATATATATATATATATATATATATATATATATATATATATATATACACTCTACTTCGTCCAAAGCGTTACCCTATCAAACCCAGTATCTCCCTAACTAGGAACCTCCAAGGGATTTTTATACAATACTCGTATCTTCAATCAATCAATTTGTGTATAGAAAGAACAGAGAGGGACTGCTGTAACGGCAGTCAGGTAGTCAGAGAGGAGCGTTGTGGAAAATAATTAAGAAAGGGACAGCGAGAGTAGATAGGTCGGTGGCTATACACCGAAGCGAGGTGTTGTTATGAGGGTGTAGGTTATGTGGTAATTGACTGGGCGAGGGTTGGGGGCAAGTCAGGGGAGGGGGGCTGACAGTCCATCCGGAAACGAGTTATTCACGATACCTTATTGGTTTATGCGAAGAATGGTACGGGCGGCAGGTGTTCGTGGGACGCGGGATATCGCGGCGCCATCGCGTACCTTCTTACGTGTAGCGAGGTGTAAAGTGGGTCTGTGGTGAGTTTTCCGAGTTGTTTTGTAAGTCTGGTGTGAGCGTAAGTGTTGAGAGGAGTTAGTTTGTTGTTGTTGTGTAGTGCGTCCATTCTCGAGTACAGCGGCGAACGGCAAGCGCGCTTCAGAGCAGAGTTCTGAATGCGCTGAGCCTTTCGCTTCCAGGTGTCGCTCGAAGCTACGAGTGACAGTGGGGCGTACGTGAGAATGGGACGCACGAGTGCTTTGTATAAGTGTAGTTTTAGTTTTTTACTCGCTGGGTAGAACCTACCCAGCGATGCGTTTGTACGTGAGGCTCTTGCTTGTATTATGTTCTGGTGTAAGTTGAACCTGAGGGATTTGTCGAATGTTACCCCCAGGATTTTGGTGCACTGTGTGTATGCGAGCCTTGTTGGGTTTTGGTGGATCATGTCTGGTGTGTGTGAGTAGATTTGTAGGTTGTGCATGAAGTGATCTCTAGCGCCGTAGAGTGTCATCTGTGTCTTCTGAGGATTCGTGGCAATCAGCCATTTGCCTCGTAGTCTGTCTTCTCGTCAAGTATTCTTTGTGCGTGGAGCGCGATTTCTTCGGGGGCCCGGCCGCTGACGAGAATGGTCTCGTCGTCGGCGTAGGCTACTATGTATGTGTGAACGCAGTTTTCTGGTGGGCGTGGGGTGTCATTTGTGAGCATAATGTAGAGTGTGGGTGCCAGAACGCTTTCTTGGGGAACGCCTGAGCGTGGTGTGAAGGGTCTTGAAAGGGCGTTGTTGTATCTAATGTGGCAGCGCCGTCCAGTGAGGTAGTGTGAGAGGAGCCTTCTGGTGCAGAGAGGTAATTCCGTGTTGTTGGCGAGTTTCCAACGGAGTCCCTCGTGCCACACCTTGTCAAAGGCTTTCTCCACGTCCTTACTGACGGAGAGAGTCTTTTGGTGTATCTGTCGTTTCTACTGTATTCTGTCGTGTACGATGGTCACGGCCGCCTGAGTGGACCTGCCTCTCCTGAACCCGTATTGATGGGGGGGAGAACCAGTCCCTCTCTTCCAGGAACTCCCGTAGGCGGCAGTTGACCATTCGTTCGAGTATTTTGCCTAGGTGCTCTAATAGAGCAATAGGCCTGTAGTTGTTTGGGTGTTTTAGGTCTTTGTGTTGTTTATGAAGGAGTATATTGTGAGAGACTTTGAATATTTTAGGGAAGTGGCCTGAGGCTAGAGAGGCATTGAATAGATGTGTGAGTGTGGGGTATATGTCTGCGGGGAGGTTATGTATTAGTGTGGGGGGATGTGGATATGAGAAGGCATATTGGTATGTGGTCTGATAGTACGTGGGGACCGGGTGCAATGTGAGTGTAGAATCGTGTGGCATGGTCGTTACGGAAGACCACATCCGGGGATGTGGTGCCCCCGCGCGGGCCGAAGAACCTGGGAAAGGCAGGGCCGATGTGTTCGCAGCGGTAACGCCGCAAGGCACCGGCCAAGTAACTAACCGCATCGTTCGTATTGTTAGAAAGGAGTGTCGGGTGAAAAGCGTTGAGGTCCCCCGCAAAGAAGATAGGTAGGTTGTAGTTTGAAAGGGCCCGGAGTGGGACTTCTAAGTTTAGCTGTATTCGTGGTGGTCTGTAATGTGTGGCCACTATTATGGGGCCAGAGCTTGTGTCAATTTTGCAGGCTAGAAAGGAGGTGTCGCGTGTGTTGACGAGGGAGTGGTGTATGTTGCGCTTTACTAGGATCGCAGATCCTAGGTGCCGCGCCTGTGGGGATAAGTATGTGTGATAGCCTGCAATGCGGAGTCTGTTGTTGGGAGGGTGTAAGCTGGTGGAGTTCAGAAGTATGATGTCGGGTCTTTGTGTGTTGAGTACCCAGTTGGCGACCGTATGGCGAATACCGTGCCAACTGCGTACGTTTAGTTGTATAACACTAGTGCGACCTATTGTCGTGGTCTTAGTGCGCGGGAGGCTGATTTGCCAGGAATCGTCCTCTTCTCCTTGGTTATTGCCCAGGAGGCGTGAGGGGCGAGTACCTTGACTCGTGTCGATGCGTGTTTGTGAGGCACGGCAGTGTTATTGGGTGGGGGAGCCGTAGTGGGTGGAGGAGTGTGTTCTGTAGAGGTGGTGGCTTTGGGTGGGGTGGTGTCTTGGTGGGGGGAGTTCGTGACGGAGGTGGGCGGTGTAGAGCTGGAGGATGAAGGGCTGGAAGTGGTTGGGGAGGTACAGATTATGAGAGGAGGGGTGTCGGGGGAGAGAGGAGGTAGGGACGGCGGAGGGGTGGTTGAGGGAGAAGGAGAAGGAGTCGGAAGAGAAGGAGTTGAAGGAAGGGGGGTTGAAGGGGAAGGAGTCTTAGGTGAAGGGGCGGAAGGCGGAGGATGAGGGGAGTGAGAAGGAGTAGAGTGAGAAGGGATGTGTTGAGAAGGGGAGAATTGAGAAGGAGTGGAGGGGGAAGCAGTAGGGAGCGAGGAAGGAGTGGAGGGGGAAGCAGTAGGGAGCGAGGAAGGAGTGGAGACGACAGGAGAGGGGGGGGGGGTTGTTTGTCCCGTGCCTGTCTACGCGGATGGGGCTTGGAAGTGGGGTTTTTGGGGTTGGCACGGAGTGTAGTGGACTGCGAGGGGGTTGGAGTGACAGTGGAGGCTGTGGGAGAGGAGGCGGAGATGCGTGCGAGGGGGGTGATGGCAGTGGGAGGTAGGCGGGGTTTTGATAGAAGTGCGAGGGGGATAAGTTGTTTGAATGGGGGCTGGAGCAGTAGCTAAGGAAGGTGCAGGGACAGGACAGACGGCGGGGAGAGCGTGGTGAGAGTGGGGGGTGGTGGTTCCCTGTGGGCAGGGGTGTGTACCCGTCGGGGTGGGGAGGAGTGCAGGTCTAGTTGTGTGTGCGTCTATTAGAGCGAACACCTTCTCGGGGAAGGTGATTTGCTCTATGCCGTTGGAGGCGAAAAACGTGTTCAGGATATTCGCGTATAGTCGAGGGTCATCCCTCGACATGTCCTTTGCCACCGCTGAGAGCAGGGTGGCCAGGTGTAGTTTGGTTTTTGTGTTGTCGCTGGGGTGGGGTGGGGTGGGGGTGGGGGTGTAGAGTGGGGTGGGGGTGGGCGTGTAGAGTGGTGTGGGGGTCGGGGTGGTGGTGTGGGGGTCGGGGTGGTAGTGTGGTGTGTGGGTGTTGGTAGTAGTGGGGGTCTCTGAGTGTTATGAGCTGGGGTGGGGGGGGAGGGATGTGTGGGTGGGGTGTGGTTGCTGCAGGGGAGGGTGGGTGCGTCAGGGGTAGAACAGGGGGAGCCGGCAGCGTAGCGCTGGCAGCAGCGGCGAATGACATGGTGAGGGGAGGGGGTGGGGGGAGGGGGGTGTGGTTTTGTGTGTGTTTGGTTGTGGGTGCCGGATGGCCTCCACGGCGTCGTGGCTTGCCTTACCTAGGTAAGGGCACCTGGGGTTGACGGCAACGTGGTCGCCGCCACAATTTGCACAGCGGGCTGTGGTGGAGGTGCAGGTCGTGTAGTGGTGCCCCACTACACTGCACTTGGAGCAGATTAGGTCTGCAGTGCATGTGTTGGTGTTGTGACCGGTCTTATAGCACCGGTGGCATTGTGTGGGTCTTATGTTGTGCTGTTCTTCAATGTGTTGAGGGTTTGTGAGGGTGCCGCAGACCTTGATGCCTTGGTCTAGCAGCATGTTTTTGGTGTTATCACTGGACAGTGTAATTACTGCCCAGTTCTTTGACCTGTTGAAGTAGAGGTCCTTGATGACCTCCTCCCCGTACTCCTGACGGAGGTGCGAGCGAAGGTCCTCATTTGTAAAGGCCAACCACAAAGGGTTGGTCCTTGTGACTCGTATCTGGTATCGTTTTATGATACCGTCAGCGAGTCTAGTCTGTAGATTGTGTGTGTTGAGTGTAGTGGTGGCATTTTCGTGGAACGTTAGCGCGTCCTCCTGTGAGCGGAAGACGAGCTTGTGGCCTGTGCGTAGTTTTATTATGTTGGTTATTGGTGTGTCGTGGGTGGAGGCTAGGTTAAGCAATGTGTGGTGGTCGATTGTGTCGGGTGCTGGTTCTGTGGTGTTTGTTAGGATAAGGTGTGAAGTGTGTGCCATTTTATTCTTTAAGGTTTTTTCTTTGATTGGGAAGGCCCCCGCCCCGCCGATGAGGACCCCGTGAACATGACTCGGATGTGGTGAAGGGTGATGGATGATTTTATGGACCTGGTTGGGCTCCTCAGAGGGTGTAAAAACATGGCGGACTTAATGATGACTGAAGCCAGAATCAACCGACTCCAGTCGGGGTGCCGCCCCCTCTATTGGGTTTTGGTTATTTAACAGTTACGTCCGACATCTCACAGAGACGGAAGAGTCTCCCTCTGTGGTCCTGGACGGTGGCCGCAGGGTAGGTTGTTATGCCTCCCCACGTTTGTAACTGAATCCCAAACCAGGTTGCTTCTTCCTCTGGGTTCCGCAGCGGGGTAAGCCTCAGACCTCCTTTCCCCAGAGTTTTCAATTATGCCTTTTCTAAGTAGAACGGCATAGTTGCAACGAAGCTATATGTGTAGAGTCACGTTCACGGAGCCAGACATCACGGCGGAGCACGGATGGGGGGGGGGGGTTAGCACGTCATATCAGAATGACGTGCCTAGGAAATAAAGGTATTTTTATTTTTTATTCGGGGGGGGGGAGCGGGGACAGGGGGTGACTTAAGGTCCTATTTAGGTCCGGGGGTATCTTGTAGTTGATGAAATCTCGTCCTCGAGAAAAATTCGGTGGTGAGCGGGAGTGTCCTGGAGGTGACTTACCCTCAACGTTTCCTCCTTTGCTGGCTAAGACTTCTCTTAGGTTGAAGTGCTCACGTAGAAATTCGAGCGCTGTATGTCGTATCTTCTTACTCGCTCACAATTTAAAGGCTCACTATCCATGTCACATACAAAGAAAGAGCAAATAGTTCTTCGGATAGTAACATCCGCCACAGGACTTTCGACATATTTATTTTCTGCCTTAAAAACCATTTTAAAGACAGAAAGAAAGATGCAGAAACCTTCTTTTGCAAAGCATATTATAGCGTTCGAGAAGTGCAGGCGAGCGGCTTAAAAGCTTCGTTTGAATGAGTCTTTTTAGAGACTCAGGATGGCGGAGTGGATTCGCCGCTGTCTAACAGTGGTCCAGCGACTCGGGAAGCTGTTCGCAACTCGCCTACGCTATTATTTTTTCTTTGCCCCTTTTCCTACTCCCCTCTATCTACAATATAACAATATAGTAAAAGAGGAAGATAAATTTGACGCGAATGAGCAATGAAACAAGAAACAGGTGTTTTTTAAAGGTAAGAGAAAGGGACATTGGAATAATACTAGGATCAAAGAGAACAAAGGGTGGCACAATGAAGGCAATCCTTACTGAAAAGACAGAAATAACGCCAGGGGGAAAAAGTTGGGTTGTCATTTTGTATCAGTATTTACTGGGTGTTTTTTTTGGTATATATAAATAAAGCAATAATTAGATTTCCCCTCATTATCATCCCCCCAAACACCCAGCCGGCTCTACTAGAGCGGCAAGCAGTGTGTCAGCAAGAAATCTATAACCTGTCACCACAATGCGGGAGGTGGGGGGGTGCGAGGATGTAGAAGGAGAGTAATGGAACGAGGCGGGAGGGGGAGAATGAGGGTATAGATGGTTGACGCAGTGAGGGTAGCGCAACAGCCGAGTTTGGGGTAGTAGGGATTGCTAAGAAAGGGTAGACCTTGTGAGCAGAACGCTTCTTCGGTTCTCCACGTCAGGAAGTTGAAATGTCTGTATCGAAGTCTGTAAGAAATCCAAGTCAGAAACCAATTTGGAGTCTCTTTTTTTTCATCATCATCGGGAATCTAGACCCAGGATAGTAAAGTGGATAGACACTATTTTAAACATCTATGCCTAATTATCCGTTCTGAGGAGGATGCATCGAGTGACAGCGGGAACGTCGTGGTGCCACCTAAAGCCCGATGACCAAGGCGATCCTCATCGTATCAAACTCCACTTTAGACGGCGGCTATAGAAGCAAAATAAGGAGAGAGAAGGAAAATATGAGCTTGTAGCGAAGAGATAAGGAAGATAGGCATAATTAAATAGCTAGTTAGTGACCGACGGTGCCTCGGGTAATGAAGTCACCACTAGCCCTCATCCTTTCCAGCTAGGGGGCAAGAGCTAGCTAGTGGTTAGCCTAAGGAAAAGCCCTCGAACAGGGGGTATGACGCATAAGCAATATTATTATTAATATAACCATTTCATCAGGTGGTACAATCGTTACAGGCTTGAAGACACCGTGGTCTCATATGTATCGGAATAAAAATGAAGTAACAACTATGTAAGTTAAAGAAAGCTTTGAAATTAAAACGGTCTTACTAAAATAAAACTAATACGCTCGTCATGGGGTTCAGTTATGTCAGGTAGAGGCTTTTTTTTTTAGGAGCCCGTCTGGTACCGGCTTACTTGGGCATAAGTCGCCGTAATCACGACAGCCTAGGACTAGGCTATTTTAAAACAATAATATGCAAAGCAAAAAAAAAGCAAAAACAAAGCAACAATAATAAAAAAGGAAAAAAGGAAAAGGGCAACAAGTAGGAAGCAAGCTCCGGAGTCGGGGAGAGGTCCGCCTCCCCCTGCCGCAGGAACGTGCGACCTACGAAGAGACCTACAAAAAACAAACACTAGTTAAGTAAAGGCGAGAAGGCCGGCCTCCTCCAAAAAGTCATTAAGTTCACAAGACAATGTGAACGAACCTGTCCTGAGTACAAGGAATAAGCGGTAGCAACCACACTTGTCTCGGTACCACAAGAAGTTAACGTGCACGAAGATCGCTCAGACTGGGACATTCAACAAGAATGCGCCAAACAGTCTAGGGGACAACGCAGGCTTCACAATAGGGCACAGGCGAGGGCTCCATCAAATGGCGGTGTGCCCCGCGAGTGTGTCTAATTCGGAGACGACAGGAAAAAATGAAGCCCTCGCGGCATTGCGGGGTAGGTTCATGAGAACAGTCGCGGTGCAATGGCACGCAACTTTAAGTTTCCTTCGACTGTCTCCCATCTTCTTTGCCAAACAGCCCGGGGAGCTGCTCGTATTCCTGCGATGTAGTCGGTGTGAAGAAGAGAGAAACGCTGGTCCGATCGTAGAGTCCTCGCGGACTATTTGGCACCCTCATTCCCCGCAATTCCTACATGTCCAGGAACTCAGCAGAAGATAATCTCGACATCAGCCCGGCTTGAAAAAACCGTGGCTTCACGGTAAACGCGAACCAGAGGATGCGGAGATTGCATTGCCCCGAGAGCACTCAGGGCGCTTTGTGAGTCGCATTAAGTCACAATCCGGTCTCCGAACCGGACACGTCGCGTAATCTCCCGTACCGAGTGGTGTATTGCCACCAGTTCGAACGTGAAGACAGACGCAGCGCCTGACAGAGCCCCGCTGACTTCAAACTGAGGGCATTCGGTGTGGAAGCCGTACCCCTCTTGGAATTTAAAGCCATCCGTATACACTGGCACTGTTCCAGCGGGACACGAGGTGTGCTCCAAAAAGGTCGAATGCAATACTCTCGGCGCAGTACAAGCTTTGGGAGCAAAAGCGTGGCGACAAATAGCCAAAGGTGGTACCTTCCAGGGTTGCATCCTGGGCAGAACCAGGGGCACCACCGGCCTGAGAACTATACCTAACCCTTGCAGAAGTTTTTAAGCCCTAAACCAAAAGGGCTTAGGGTATGACTTGCGTCTCTGGGCGGCATAGGCATCGTCGAAATCAACTGCGGATGTAGTAAGAGCTGTTGGCGACTGAGGGAGGCGAGGGCTCGCGCGTACAGCGTTGAGCGAGTGGCATCTCCCAAGCATTGACAGGTAGGCTCTCATTGGAAGAAGTGCGGAAGTCACCGGTCGCTAGGCGAAGGCCAGTGTGGTAGATAGAGTCCACCTTCCGCAATACACGCTCAGCTGCGAATGCATAAAACTTGCATCCGTAGTCGAGCTTCGAACATCCAAAGGATCGATAAAAAAAGTAAGGTAGTAGCTCTATCAGCACCCCAAGCCCTGAACGTCAAGCAACGAAGAATATCCAGAGTGCAGGTACAAGAGACCCTAAGGCTGTGAATATGAGCCTCCCAGGTGAGGCGTCAGTCAAATACAAGACCAAGGAAACGGTGCGATTCGACCACTTCCAGGCGTAACCCATTGGGAAACAAGTATGGGTCAGGGTGGAGCCCTGGGTGGCGGCAGAAGTGCACCACCTGTCTTTTTTGCTGAGGAAAACCGAAACCTGTGCGCTTTGGCATAGCGAGAAACGCGGTTCAATGCCTTTTTGGAGTCCACGCTTCAGAGTTGGCATCTGGGCTGCGCCAAAGGAGATCGAAAGGTCATTCACGTACAGCGTAGCGAGAACATCTTCCGGCAGCATCGAGGTAATCCCGTTGATGCTCAGGGCAAAGAGTGTGACACTGAGGACACCCTCTTCCTGCTCCTTTGGGGCAGAGAGGGCTCCCCCCACCCGTACGCGGAATCGACGATCTCGCAAAAATTCAGATATAAACATTGGGAGGCGTCCCCTCGACCCCATCGTGTGGAGAGTCTCCATGATACCGTATCGCCATGCGGTATCATAGGCCTTCTCCAAATCGAAAAAGACCGTGGCGTAGTGCTGTCTACGAAGGAAAGCCTCGCAGACGGCATTTTCCAGTCGGAGCGGAGTATCCGACGTGGAGTGGAACTTGCGGAAGCCGCACTGTGCAGAAGACAGATGGCCTCCGCTGTCCAGAAAAAAGCTAATCTAACATTTACTAATTTCTCCATCAACTTGCACACGCAAGAGGTTAGAGAGATTGGGCGGAAACCGGTCGGAGTAGAGTGATCTCTCCCCGGTTTGCGAAAGGCGAGCCCAGTAGCGATTCGCCAGGAATCTGGGAGGGGACTCTCTACCCAGATCGTGTTGAACAAATCTAAGAGAAAGACCATGCCTGGCTCACATGTGTAGAAGCATGGCGTACGGGAAATCGTCCGGACCATGGGCGGTGTCCGCGCACGAAGCAAGAGCGAAACGCAACTCCCTCAGATTCTTTCTGTAATTTTAAGAGCCCATCTGGCGACTGCTTACTCGGGCATAAGTCGCCTTACTCACCACTGCCTAGTACTTGGTTACTTTAAAATAGCATTTAAAAAAAGAAGATTTTAGGCCATGTGGCGACTGCCTACTTGTGCATAAGTCGCCGTACTCACCATGACAGCCTAGTACTATGTTAAATTTGAATGTTGGGTTTTATGTAAGTTTGAATTTGAGTTTGAGGAGGGTTAGGATGACCGTTTGCTTCCGTCGGCGGCTAGCTTCCCTTTACCCCCGACAGCACTGCAACTGTTCTCATCCCTGCTCGGCAAGGGCCGGCGGCTAACACCAGGGTGGTGGGCGTAGCAATATCTCATTTTAAGGGCTTTGCAAAGTTGTCACACTTCCATATGGGATGAACCCAAGCCCACAGGAGAAGATTGCATCCCCGCCCTGTGTCTTATTTCAAAGATCTTTCATAGATTGGATGCAGTCTACCTCCAGTAGGCAATTTACGCCCACGACACAATCTTTCACACTGCTCGAGAGATAAAAGGCTCTGTCTACTAAAGGAGTCCAGCTATACGGAGAGTCTGTATATATTCGTCAAAATCTGATGGGGAGGGGGTGTTCTCACACGCAATTCTGACCGGAGTTTGAAGATAAAGAGATCTCCGCCAGAACCAGAGTTAAATTATCGGTTGATTAGGTGAACAATGAAGAGAAACTCGAAATAAATTAAGAAGGCTATATCTTTTCAACTTTGCTAGTCCCAACGCCTAGCTTGAAACCAACGTATTATGGTTGTAAACAAAAGCGGACTGATTGAAGGCCTGGGAAAAGAGAAACCGATAAATGAGAGTAAGGTTTTTGAAAATATAAAGGTGGTCTTTCCAGCGTGACACGAGATGGGCTGCAAAAAGGCCGACGCAATACTCCCGACGCTGTACAAGCTTTAGGAGCAGAGGCGTGGTGACAAATAGCCAACAGTGGTATCCTCCAGGGTGGCGTTTTGAGCAAAATCAGGGGCACCACCGGCCCGAGAGCTATATCTAGCTCTCGAAGGAGTTTCCGAGCCCTAAACCCGAAGGGGCTTAGGGTATGACTTGCGTCTCTCGGCGGCATAGGGACCGTAGAAATCAGCTGCGGATGCTTTGAGAGCCGTTGGCGACAAAGGGAGAAGCTGCGCACGCGCGTACATGCGAGTAATGCACTGTATACGGCGCATAGATAGTGACATCTGTCCAGCATCGACAAGCAGGCTCTCAATACAGGAAGTGCGCAAGGCAGCGGTCGCCAAGCGAAGGCCGGTGTGGTAGATCGAGCCCACCTTACGCAATATACGTTCGGATGTGGATGCATAAAACTCACGTTAGTAGTCGAGCTTCGAACGGACAAAGGATCGATAAAAAAGTAAGGCATTAGCCCTATCAGCGCCCCAAGCGCTGAACGACACGGAACGAAGAATATCCATGGCGCGGGTACAGGAGACCCTAAGGATGCAAATATGACCCTAACAGGTGAGGCATCGGTCTAATACAAGACCAAGGAAACGGTGCGATTCAAGAACTAGGCGCACTGCATTAAGAAACAAATCTAGGTCGGGGTGGAGACGTGGATGGCGGCAGAAGTGCACAACCTTAGTCATGGCCAAAGAAAACCGAAACCTGGGCGCTTCGGCATAGCGAGAGACGCGGTTCAATGCCCGTTAAAGTCGATGCTCCAGTTAGCATCTAGGCCGCGCCAAAAGAGATCGAAAGGTCGTCCACGTAAAGCGTAGCAAGAACATCTGCGGGCAGCACTGAGCTAATGCCGTTGATGCTCAAGGCAAAGAGTGTAACGTTGAGGACACATATGCGGGACAGCCTCTTTTGCTCCATTAGACAGGAGAGGCCCCCCCCCCCCACTCGTACGCGAAAACGGCGATCTCACAAAAATTCAGATATAAAGACCGGGAGGTGTCCCCTCGCCCCCCATTATGTGGAGGGTCTCCATGATACCGTATTGCCATGCGGTATCATAGGTCCTCGGCAGATCAAAAAACACCGTGGCGAAATACTGTCTACGAAGGAAGACCTCGCAAGCAGCATTTTCTAGTCGAAGAAGACTATCCGCTGTGGAATGGAATTTGCGGATTTTTTTTTTTATTTAATTTAGGAGCCTATTTGGCGACTGCCCACATGGGCATAAGTCGCCAGAAAGATGACAGCCTCGCACTAGGCTACTTTAAAAAAACGGAATATGAAAACACATGGATAAAAAAGGAAGATCACAACAATCAGGAAGCAATCTCCGGCGTCGAGGGGAGGTTCCCCTTCTTCCCGCGCAGGAGCGTGCGATCTACAAAAAAAATACAATACCAAAAAAAACAAAAACCTAGTTAAATAAAAGGGAGAAGGCCGGCCTCCTCCAAAAAGTCTAAAAGTCCACAGGTCGGTGTGCACGAATCCATCCCGAGGAAAGGGACAGGCGGTAGCGACCCCACCTATCTCGGTACCAGGACTGGTATCGTGCGCGAAGATCACCCAGACTGGGAAATTTGACAACAATGTGCCGAACAATCTGGGGGACGACGCAGTCGTCACAATAAGGCGCTAGCGAGAGCTCCATCAAATAGCGATGCGCCACGCGAGTGTGTTCAATTCGGAGACGACAGAAAGTGACCTGAAGACGTCGCGTCATTGAGGGATAGGTCCATGGGAACAGTCGCGGCGCAATGGCACGCAACTTTAAGTTCCTTTCGACCGTCTCACATCTTCTTTGTCAAGCAGTCCGAAGAGATGCCCGTATTCCTGCGATGTAGTCGGTGTGAGGAAGAGCGGAACGCTGGGCCGGTCGTTGAGTCATCGCGGACTCCTTGGCGCCCTTATTCCCCGCAATTCCTACATATCCAGGAACCCAGCAGAAGAGAATCTCGAAATCTGCCCGGGTCGCCAAAACCGTGGCGTCACTGATATCGCGACCCAGGGGATGCTGAGATTCCAATGCCCCGATAGAACTCAGGGCGCTTAGTGAGTCGCTATAGATCACAATCCGGTCTCCAAACCGGGCACGTCGCGTAATCTCCCGTACCGAGTGGTGTATTGCCACCAGCTCGGCCGTGAAGACAGACGCAGCGCCTGGCAGAGCACCGCTGACTTCAAACAGAGGGGATACGGCGTGGAAGCCGACTTCCTTCTGGGACTTAAAGCCATCCGTATACACTGGCACGGTTCCGGCGTGGCACGAGGTGTGCTCCAAAAAGGTCGAACGCAATACTCCCGGAGCCGTACAAGCTTTGGGAGTAGAGGCGTGGCGACAAATAGCCAAATGTGGTACCCTCCAGGGTGGCGTCCTGGGCAAAACCAGGGGTGCCACCGGCCTGATAGCTATACCTAGCCCTCGAAGGAATTTCCTGGCCCTTAACCAAAAGGGCTTAGGGTATGACTTGCGTCTCTCGGCGGTATATGCACCGTCGAGATCAGCTACGGATGCGGTGAGAGCTGTTGGCGACTGAGAGAGGAGCCGGGCTCGCGTGTACAGGCAAGTGATGCACTGTACGCAGCGTAGAGCGAGTGGAATCTCCCCAGCATCGAACTACATGCTCTTAATGGGGGAAGTGCGGAATGCACCGGTCGCAAGGCGAAGGCCGGTGTGGTGCATCGAGTCCACCTTCCGCAATAAACGCTCGGCTGCGGATGCATAAAACTTGTATCCGTAGTCGAGCTTCGAACAAACAAAAGAATGATAGAAAATTAAGGCAGTAGCCCTATCAGCACCCCAAGCGCGGAACGTCACAGAACGGAGAATATCCATGGCGCGGCTACAAGAGACCCTAAGACTGCGAATATGAGACACCCAGTTGAGGCGTCGGTCAAATACAAGACCAAGGAAACGGTGCGATTCAACAATTTCCAGGCACACCCCATTAAGAAACAAATGCACGTCGAGGTGGAGCCGTGGATGGCGGCAGAAGTGCACCACCTTAGTCCTGACCAAATAAAACCGAAACCTGGGCGCTTCGGCATAGCGAGAGACGCAGTTCAATGCCTGTTGGAGTCGACACTCCACAGTTGGCATCTGGGCCAAGCCAAAGAGATCGAAAGGTCGTCCACGTAGAGCGTAGCGAGAACATCTTCTTGCAGCATTGAGATGATGACGTTGATGCTCAGGGCAAAGTGTGACACTGAGGACACTTTCCTGCGGGAGATCCTCTTCCTGCTCCTTTGGGCCGGAGAGAGCTCCCACACCCGTACGCGGAATCGACGATCTCGCCAACATTGGGAGGCGTCCCCTCGGCCCCATCGTTTCGAGAGCCTCCATGATACCGTATCACCATGCGGTATCATAGGCCTTCTCCAGATCAAAAAACACTGTGGCGTAGTGCTGTCTACGAAGGAAGGCCACGCAGAGGGCTTTTACCAGGCGGAGCAGAGCATCCGACGTGGAGTGGAACTTGCGGAAGCCGCACTGCGCAGAAGACAGATGGCCTCCGCTGTCCAGGAAAAAGGCTAATCCAACATTTACCAATTTCTCCATCAACTTGCACACGCAAGAGGTTAGAGAGATTGGGTGGAAACCAGCCGGAGTAGAGTGATCTCTCCCCGGCTTGCGAAAGGCGAGCACAGTAGCGATTCGCCAGGAATCTGGGAGGAGACCATTTACCCAGATCCTGTTGAACAAATCTAAGAGAAAGGCCATGCCTCGCTTATCCAGGTGTCGAAGCATTGCGTACGGGAGGGACATCGTCCATCCATGGGCGGTGTCCGCGCACGAAGCAAGAGCGGAACGCAACTGATTCACAGTAAACTTGTCATTGAAGGGTTCTCCGCCTCTGGAGGTAAAGTCCAGCCTGCTGCCTTCCGCGAGATGACGACGTGCATTGAATGCTGGCGGAGCAGCATCCCGGCTAGAACATGCGGAGAAAGCGGTCGCGAAGGATTCCGCCACGTACACGTGGTCCGAGATTTCGGTCCCATTCTCCTGGAGAATTTGCCCCGAATCCTTTTGACTCGCTTCCACACCTCTGCTAGAGTGGTCTTCCCGTTAAGTGAAAGTGAAGACACGTATGCCCGCCAAGAAGAGCGGCAGGCGTGCTTTGAAATATACCGGAACCTAGCCCTAGCCCGACGAAATCCAGTGACAGTGAAATCTTTCGGGCGGCGCTTATAGCGCATGTAGGCATAACGCTTCTGTTTGAGGGCTGTCTCACACTCGGCCGACTACCACGGGAGTAGGTGGTGTGCAAAACGGCCAGACGTTCTGGGAATAGTAATCAGGCCCGTGGCGATGAGGTTGCCGGAGAACTCAACGGCCTCATCTACCGACCTAAACTCCTCGGCTGAGATAGTAAATTCAGTATTTTCCTAAAATGCAGGCCACCGCGCCCGAGCCAAGCACCACCGAGGTGGGCTCTCAGGCGGCAGTTGCCCTGAAAATGATATTTGACTGGGAAAGTGATCACTACCATGGAGGTCATCGACCACCCCTCAATCAAAATCAGGCTGTGCATCTTAGAGGCACAAAGATAGATCAAGGCAAGAAAATTAAGCAGTTCTCGGGCAGTTATGTGTAAACTCATCCACATTTAGGACACCTATCTCAAGCTTTTCGATCAGATCGGCAAGGATTTGTCGCTAGGATTTATTGAGTAATCTCCCCAGAGAGGATGTCTGACGTTCAGATCTCCAAGCAAGATGAAGGGCCTCGGCAACCGTGCCACGACGCGGTGGAAGTTCCCCGCGTCGAAGTCAACTGACGGTGGAATGTACGCAGAAATGATAGTATACTTCCTATCCAGGTAAAGCTGCACAGCCACTGCCTGAAAGGAGGTATCTAAAGTTAAAAAGAAGAACAGAGATATCATGCCGGGTGTAAACCGCGCATCCCCCAGCCCGGCTATCTCGTGGTGGTGGGGTTGCAAGACCCTTATACCCCGGGACGGCGGGCAGGCGGCACTGGCCTAGCATGGTCTCTTGCAGAAAAATATCTAACGGGGAACGGGACGAGACGAGCTTCCGCAGCTCCTCCCAGTTGGTCGGGAGTCCGCGGCAATTCCATTGAAGGAATATGCACTCTAGGCCTAGCTCGTAATAGACGCGGGGGCCCTCTTCGAACAGAAGACCCTCATGGGAATGGCCGTACGCTTCCCGTAGGTAGAACCGCGGGCGCTCTTAGCTGGACAAAGCGCTGTCTCCTTCGAAGACTTATTGGGGGAGGTTGGGGTCGCCATTTCATCCGTCAGCCTCGAAACCTTAGGCGGGCGTTGCGTCTTCGGATGCAGGGGGCCCTTTTTTCGAGGAACCACCGTCTCCGAGCCACTCAGCCCACCACTAGGCGTGGGCGAAGGAGCCGAAGCTCCCTCGTTGCTATCCTCCTTTCGGGGGACAGCTTTAGGAACCCCGGAAGATGGCTTGGCGACCAAATTCATGGATGTTGCCTCCTGTGAGTCTAACGACTCGGTGTAGGCGCGTGGCCGTTTCGCCTTACGGGAAACGGTCACGCTGGGGGAGCCCTGGGTTTAGCTGGGGTTGAGTTTGAACCCTTTTTGCCGCCAGCTTTACAAGGGGAGCACCCTGATTGAGTAGAACCCGCAGAAGGGCTTCGAATGAGCGCGGGAACAACCTTGTTCGTTGGCCTGGAGCAGAGTGTGTCTTTCTAACCATTGAGGCATATGACGTCCCAGGCAGAACCGGGCGCGCCAGGACCAAGTCCTTAGCCTCGCGGAATGAGAGTCGATCCTGGGCCTGAACGGCCAGGATTTCTTTCTCAAGGAGATATGCACCACATTGCTTCGAAGAAGCGGGGTGCGGCTCTCCGCAATTGACACACTTGGCCACACACGATTTGGACTTATCGTGTGCGACCTTGGAGCAAATTTACACATACTTCGGGTGACCACGATTTTGCACGTCTACATGAACGATTCGTATGGCCGAAGGGGTGACAGTAATAGCATCGCCGCGGTAGTGGCCTGAATGCCTTCACGCGGTAACGGTACCAACCGGCACTCACCAACTCAGGGAGCTTGTCACAGTCGAACGTGACGAAGAGTGTAGGGGTGGGTCTCGAGGCCCCTCCCCGTTTTCTCAACACACGTTCGACCTTGACCGCCCCATGGTCAGCCAGCTCTAAGGTGATGTCCTCTATGTAGTAGTAAACGAGTTTCCTTGCATAAACTACTCCTTTCACAAAGTTCATGGTAGAGTGTGGCGTCACACTCACCGGGGTGCCATCAAGTGTCCGAAGAGCATTTATTTTGGACGCCTCGGAGGGATCCGCCGCATTCGCCAGAAGGCCCCCGTCTGAGAAAGAGGTCACCTTTGGCTCTCTACCAATTTGCCCTCGAGTAAGCATTTGAAGCCAGCAAGCTCGAAAACGCCAGGTAACCTTTGAATGAGGGGCCTTGATGTTATCGAGGCTTCGCCCTGTGCACCTTTAGTCTTAGTCATAGTCAGGGTCTCCGCACCCAGGGAGCAGAGGGGTCGGATGTGCCGATCTTGGCTTGGTCACTTACCAAAGTGGCAGCAGACCCATGCATCCCTGCAGCCCCCGCGGATGGAGAGGAGCCCCAAGTCTTCTTAGTCTTTTTCTTATTTTTTTTCTCTTTTTAGGAGAGGAGGGCGGGTTATGAACCCTCTTCTCCCCTCTGCCAGCATCAGCCTTCAGGCCAGATGGACCGGCCTCAGCAAGGTCCTTCTCCGAAATGGAGAAGGTCCTGGCAGTCGTAGGGGCACCGGTCGGAGGAGATCCCTTCCCTCCTTGTACTGCCTCGGAAACCCTAGCCGTTTGAGGAGGACCTCCTTGCATAGGGGCGGATTCGGGTTCGGTGCTTGGCGCCGAGCACAGATTCCTTCCCATGGAGTGGCCTACTGTCTGAGGCTGGGTTGCCTCAAGGACCATGTCTATCTCAGTTAGCCATCCTCCCCCCACCCCAGGACATCGCAGGTCACGTTGGTATCATTGTCACTACTCAGGTGTGGGGGGGGAAGCACAGGCCTTGACTCCGGCAAGGTTCAATATTCTTGCCAGCAGGTCCTTTGAGGGAAGCAACTGAAGGGGCCTGGCTTCCCTCTCCCCCCCTAAGGGGGTTTGCCCTACCTAGCCACTTCAATGCGGGGCGGTCGGCTATGTGCTACCTGCTGGCTTTCTCGGCAGTCCCCTTGGAAAGAAAAGAAGCGACTGCCGCTGGAAACAGAAAAGGGGGTGAGTGGGAGTCCCCTACACCCGTAGGCGTACGAGAGGAGTAAGCCTCCTCTCCGTTTAGAGAAATTTGGAGGGTTCCCTGCACAAGCAAGGGGGCCGACCTCCCTTTTTTCTGTGTAGCTGCCCGAGGACGGCTCCGTCGATGTACATGGGGAAATTAAGGGGAGAGTTTTAGTTTTCTCATCATTGGGCATGGTGACCTTAAATTTACAACGGGATGCAATAGCTCATCACCCCTCGCAGTAGCCCACCCTGCAAGGGGTGCGTACAGGCCTGTCAGAGCCATGTGCCGCCATTAAGGACCACCCCTCCTACCTGGTGGCCTGGCAGTCCATCGCCATGGCGACTCCACCTTGGACACGGCGTAAAAATATAGATTGTGAAGTGAGAAGGAAAGGGGATGTGAGGAAGGTATGGGTGGGGATGAAGCAGGTTGTTAAAAACCCACCACCCCAGACCGGAGCTCATTGGTTAGGAAACATTGTCCCCTTCCCCCTCAGCCCCGATCCGGGACGGTAAGCTGAGAAGAAGGTCAGCATCTACCCTGTGAAATTAGAGGCCGACCAGAGAAAGTTGTGGGAGAGGTTGTATTTTTTTTTTTTTTTTTTTAATTTAAGGGGCTATCTGGCGACTGCCGACTTAGGCATAAGTCGCCGTAAACAAACAGCCTAGTTCTAGGCTACTTCAAAAAATGGAACAGGGAACAACAAAAAAGAAATAACAATAACAAAACAATAACAAAAACAACAACAACAACAAAAATTAAGCCTGGTTAAAAAAAAGGGAGAAGGCCGGCCTCCCCCAAGAAGTTAGCAAGTCCACCAGTCAAAGTGCACGCACTCGTCCCGAGTACAAGGGACAGGCGGTAGCGACCCCGCCCATCCCGGTACCGGGACAGGTGTCGTGCGCGAAGATCACCCAGACTGGGACATTCGACAAGAATGTGCGGAACAGTCTGGGGGACGACGCAGTCGTTGCAATAGGGCGCAGGCGAGCGCTCCACCAGATAGCGATGCGTCACACGAGTGTGTCCGATTCGGAGACGACAGAAAGCAACCTGAAGCCGCCGCGGCATTGGGGGATAGGTCCATGGGAACAGTCGCGGCGCAATGGCACGCAACTTTAAGTTCCCTTCGACCGTCTCCCATCTTCTTTGCCAAGCAGTCCGAAGAGCTGCCCGTATTCCTGCCATGTAGTCGGTGTGAGGAAGAGCGAAACGCTGGTCCGGTCGCAGAGTCCTCGCGGACTCTTTGGCGCCCTCATTCCCCGCAATTCATACATGTCGAGGAACCCAGCAGAAGATAATCTCGACATCTGCCCGGCTCGCCAAAACCGTGGCGTCACGGATATCGCGAACCAGGGGATGCGGAGATTCCAATGCCCCGAGAGCACTCAGGGCGCTTTGTGAGTCGCTATAGATCACAATCCGGTCTCCGAACCGGGCACGTCGCGTAATTTCCCGTACCGAGTGGTGTATTGCCACCAGCTCGGCCGTGAAGACAGACGCAGCGCCTGGTAGAGCCCCTCTGACTTCAAACAGAGGGGATACGGCGTGGAAGCCGACCCCCTCTTGGGACTTGGAGCCATCCGTATACACTGGCACGGTTCCAGCGTGACACAATGTGTGCTCCAAAAAGGTCGAACGCAATACTCCCGGCGCAGTACAAGCTTTGGGAGCAGAGGCGTGGCGACAAATAGCCAAATGTGGTACCCTCCAGGGTAGCGTCCTGGGCAGAACCAGGGGCGCCACCGGCCCGAGAGCTATATCTACCTCTCGAAGGAGTTTCCTGGCCCTAAACCCAAAGGGCTTAGGGTATGACTGGCGTCTCTCGGCGGCATAGGCACCATCGAGATCAGCTGCGGATGCAGTGAGAGCTGTTGGCGACTGAGGGAGGCGCCGGGCTCGCGCGTACAGGCGAGTGATGCACTGCACGCGGCGCAGAGCGAGTGGCATCTCCCCAGCATCGACCAACAGGCTCTCAATGGGGGAAGTGCGGAAGGCACCGGTCGCAAGGCGAAGGCCGGTGTGGTGGATCGAATCCACCTTCCGCAATAAACGCTCGGCTGCGGATGCATAAAACTCGCATCCGTAGTCGAGCTTCGAGCGAATAAAGGATCGATAAAAAAGTAAGGCGGTAGCCCTATCAGCGCCCCAAGCACTGAACGTCACGGAACGGAGAATGTCCATGGCGCGGGTACAAGAGACCCTAAGGCTGCGAATATGAGCCTCCCAGGTGAAGCGTCGGTCGAATACAAGACCAAGGAAACGGTGCGACTCAACCACATCCAGGCGCACCCCATTAAGAAACAAATCTGGGTCGGGGTGAAGCCGTGGATGGCGGCAGAAGTGCACCACCTTAGTCTTGGCCAAAGAATACCGAAACCTGTGCGCTTCGGCATAGCGAGAGACGCGGTTCAATGCCTGTTGGAGTCGACGCTCCAGAGTTGGCATCTGGGCCGCGCCAAAAGAGATCGAAAGGTCGTCCACGTAGAGCGTAGCGAGAACATCTTCCGGCAGCACCGAGGTGATGCCGTTGATGCTCAGGGCAAAGAGTGTGACACTGAGGACACTTCCCTGCGGGACACCCTCTTCCTGCTCCTTTGGGCCGGAGAGAGCTCCCCCCACCCGTACGCGGAATCGACGATCTCGCAAAAATTCAGATATAAACATTGGGAGGCGTCCCCTCGCCCCCATCGTGTAGAGAGTCTCCATGATACCGTATCGCCATGCGGTATCATAGGCCTTCTCCAGATCGAAAAACACCGTGGCGTAGTGCTGTCTACGAAGGAAAGCCTCGCAGACGGCATTTTCCAGTCGGAGCAGAGCATCCGACGTGGAGTGGAACTTGCGGAAGCCGCACTGTGCGGAAGACAGATGGCCTCCGCTGTCCAGGAAAAAAGCTAATCTAACGTTTACCAATTTCTCCATCAACTTGCACACGCAAGAGGTTAGAGAGATTGGGCGGAAACCGGTCGGAGTAGAGTGATCTCTCCACGGTTTGCGAAAGGCGAGCACAGTAGCGATTCGCCAGGAGTCTGGGAGAAGACCTTCCACCCAGATCCTGTTGAACAGATCTAACAGAAAGGCCATGCCTCGCTCACCCAGGTGTCGAAGCATGGCGTACGGGACATCGTCCGGACCATGGGCGGTGTCCGCGCACGAAGCGAGAGCGGAACGCAACTCACTCACAGTAAACTTGTCGTTGAAGGGTTCTCCGCCACTGGAGGTAAAGTACAGCCGGCGGCCTTCCGCGACATCACGACGTGCATTGAATGCTGGCGGAGCAGCATCACGGCTAGAGAATGCGGAAAAAGCGGTCGCTAAGGATTCCGCCACGGACGCGGGGTCTGAGATTGCGGTCCCATTCTCCTGGAGAACGGGAGGGGGGTCCTGCGAGAACTTGCCCCGAATCCTTTTGACTCGCTTCCACACCTCAGCTAAAGGGGTCTTCCCGTTAAGTGAAGACACGTATGCCCGCCAAGAAGAGCGGCGGGCGTGCTTCGAAATATACCGGAACCTAGCCCTAGCCCGACGAAACTCAGCGACAGTGAAATCGTTCGGGCGGCGCTTATAGCGCATGTAGGCATAACGCTTCTGTTTGAGGGCCGTCTCACACTCGGCCGACCACCATGGGAGTGGTCGGCGTGCAAAACGGCCAGACGTCCTAGGAATAGTAGTCAGGCCCACGGCGATGAGGTTGCCGGAGAAGAACTCAACGGCCTCATCTACCGACCTAAACTCCTCGACTGAGATAGAGAATTCAGTCATTTCCTGAAATGCAGGCCACCGCGCCCGCGCCAAGCACCACCGAGGTGGTCTCTCAGGCGGCAGTTGCCCTGAAAATGATATTTGAATGGGAAAGTGATCACTACCATGGAGGTCATCGACCACCCCCCAATCAAAATCAGGCTGTGCATCCGAAGAGCACAAAGATAGGTCAAGGCAAGAAAATGAAGCGGTTCTCGGACAGTGATGCGTAAACTCATCCACGTTTAGGACACCCATCTCAAGCTCTTCGATCAGATCGGCAAGGACTTGTCCCCTGGGATTTATGGAGTAATCTCCCCAGAGAGGATGCCTGCCGTTCAGATCTCCAAGCAAGAGATAGGGCCTCGGCAACCGTGCCACGACGCGGCGGAAGTCCCCCGCGTCGAAGTCAGCTGACGGTGGAATGTACGCAGAAATGATAGTATACCTCCTATCCAGGTGCAGCTGCACAGCCACTGCCTGAAGGGAGGTATCTAAAGAGAAAGGAAGAACGGAGACATCATGCCGGGTGTAAACTGCGCATCCCCCAGCCCGGCCATCCCGCGGTGGTGGGGTCGCAAGACCCTTATACCCCGGGAGGGCAGGGAGGGGGCACGCACCTAGCATGGTCTCCTGCAAAAAAATAGCTAACGGGGAACGGGACGAGACGAGCTTCCGCAGCTCCTCCCAGTTGGCCCGGAGTCCACGGCAATTCCATTGAAGGAATATGCCCTCCAGGCCTAGCTCGGAGGAGACGCGGGGGCCCTCCTCGAATTGAAGACCCTCACGGGAATGGCCGTACGCTTCCCGGGGGCAGAACCCCGGGCGCTGAAGGCGCGGTCGCCTTCGAGGACTTATTGGGGGAGGTTGGGCTCGCCATGCGAGTCTTTTCCTCCCTCCGCCTCGAAACCTTAGGCGGGCGTTGCGGCTTCGGAGGTGGGGGGCCCTCTTTTCGAGGAACCACCGTCTCCGAGCCACTCGCTCCACCTCGGGGCGTGGGCGAAGGAGCCGAAGCTCCTTTGTTGCTGTCCTCCTTTCGAGGGACAGCTTTAGGAACCCCGGAAGATAGCCTAGCGACCATCTTCAGGGGTGTTGCCTCTTGTGAGTCTAACGACTCGGTGGAGGCGCGTGGCTGTTTCGCCTTACGGGAAACGGTCACGCTGGGGGAGGAGGGGGGAGCCTTGGTTTTAGCCGGGGCAGGGTATGAACCCTTTTTGCCGCCAGCTTTACCAGGGGAGCGCCCGGGTTGGGTAGAGCCCGCAGAAGGGCTCCGAATGGGCGCGGAAACAACCGTGCTCGTTGGCCTGGATGGGCCAGGAGCAGAGGGTGCCTTCCTAACTATTGAGGCATATGACGTCCCAGGCAGAGCCGGGCGCGCCAGGACCAAGTCCTTTGCCTCGCGGAATGAGAGTCGATCCTGGGCCTGAACGGCCAGGATTTCTTTCTCAAGGAGATATGCACCACATTGCTTCGAAGCAGGGTGCGGCTCTCCGCAATTGACACACTTGGCCACACACGATTTGGACTTATCGTGTGCGACCTTGGAGCAATTTACACAGACTTCGGGTGACCCCGACTTTGCACGTCTACATGAGCGATTCGTATGGCCGAAGCGGTGACAGTAATAGCACCGCCGCGGCAGTGGCACGAATGCCTTCACGCGGTAGCGGTACCAACCGGCACGCACCGACTCAGGAAGCTTGTCACAGTCGAACGTGACGAAGAGTGTAGGGGTGGGTCTCGAGGCCCCTCCCTGTTTTCTCATCACACGTTCGACCTTGACCGCCCCATGGTCGGCCAGCTCTAAGGTGATGTCCTCAATGGAGTAGTCAACGAGTTCCCTCGCATAAACTACTCCTTTCACAAAGTTCATGGTAGAGTGCGGCGTCACACTCACCGGGGTGCCATGAAGTGTCCGAAGAGCACTAATCTTGGCCGCCTCGGCGGGATTCGCCAGAAGGCTCCCGTCCGAGAAACGGGTTACCTTCGGCTCTCTACCAATTGCACTAGCTAATCCTCTCCTCTGATGGATCATGTTGCCCTTGGACAACATGGTGCCATCAGTGGAGCGAATAACGAGGAAGCGTTTGAAGCCAGCGGGCTCGAAAACGCCAGGTAACCTCTGAATGAGGGGCCCCGATGTCATCGAGGCTCCGCCCTGTGCACTCTTGGTATTAGTCTTCTTTGTCAGGGGCTCCGCAACCGGGGGGGCAGATGTGCCGATCTTGGCTTGGTCGCTTGCCAGAGTGGCAGCAGACCCATCCGTCCCCGCAGCCCCCGCGGATGGAGAGGAGCCCCGAGTCTTTTTAGTCTTTTTCTTTTTCGGAGAGGAGGGCGGGGAATGAACCCGCTTTTCACCTCCGCCGGCAGAAGTCCCCAGGCCAGATGGACCAGCCTCAGCCAGGTCCCTCTCCGAAATGGAGAAGGTCCTGGTTGTCGTAGGGGCACCTGTCGGAGGAGATCCCTCCCCTCCTTTTATTGCCTCGGAGCCCTCAGCCATTTGAGGAGGACCCTGCATAGGGGCGGATTCGGGTTCGGTGCTTGGCGCCGAGCCCGAACTCCCCCCCATGGAAGGCCCTACCGTCTGAGGCTGGGTCTCCTCAAGGACCATGTCTATCACAGGAGGGGCCTCCAGTTGGCCATCCCCTCCCAGGACATCGCAGGTCCCCTTGGCAGTATTGTCACTAGTCAGGTGGTGTGGGGAGGCACAGGCCTTGACCCCAGCAAGGTTTAAAATTCTTGCCAGCAGGTCTTTTGAGGGAAGCGACCGAAGGGGCCTGGCTTCCCTCTCCCCCCTAAGGGGGTTTGCCCTACCGAGCCGCTTGCACGAGGGGCGGTCGGCAATGGGCTGCCTGCTGGCTTTCTTGGCAGTCCCCTTAGAAAGCAAAGGAGGGACTGCCGCTGGAGATAGGGAGGTGCCCGAAAGCACCTCCAGAGAAGGGGGTGAGGGGGAGTCCCCTACACCCGTAGGCGTAGGAGAGGAGTAAGCCTCCTCTCCGGTTAAAGAATTATGGAGGGTCCCTTGCGCAAGCACAAGGGGGGGGACCTCCATTTTCTCGGTGGAGCTGCCCGAGGGCGGCTCCGTCGATTTTCTTGGGGAAGTTGGGGGTTGGGTTTTTTGTTGTTTTTTTTCATTCATGGGCATGGTGACCCTCTTTTTATTACGGGACGCAATAGCTCATCACCTCTCGCAGTTGCCCGCACTGCGAGAGGTGCTTACAAGCCCGGCAGAGCCAGGCGCCGCCATTCGGGACCACCCCTCCCGCCTGGTGGCCTGGCAGTCCTTCGGCATGGCGGCTCCACCTTGGACACGGCGTAAAAAATATAGGTTGTGAAGAGGAGAGGAAAAGGGATGTGAGGAAGATGTGGGTGGGGATGAAGCAGGTTGTTAAAAAAAACCCCATCCCGAACCGGAGCTCAGGGGTTAGGGAACAATGTCCCCTCCCCCCTCAGCCCCGATCCGGGGTGGTTGGCTTGAGAAGAAGGTCAGCATTCTACCCTGTGAAATTAGAGGCTGACCAGAGAAAGTTGTGGGAGAGGTTGTATGAAAAGCGACGAGGTAGGGGAGAAATCGGGCTATCTGAAGGAAGGAAGAGAGGCTAAGCTGGGGCCGGACGGAGTGCTGGATCCCGTCAGCACGGCGGCCAGGATGGCAAATCGCCGCGCCCCTTACGGGGGGGAGAGGTTGTATGAAAAGCAACGAGGTAGGGGAAAAATACAGGCTGTCTGAAAGAAGAAGAGGCTAAGCTGGGGCTGGACAGGGCGCTGAGTCCCCTTAGCATAGCAGCCAAGAAGGCAAATCACCACACCTCTTATGGGGGGCAGCGGGCTAAAAAATGATGGGTAATCTCTGAATGAGGGGCCCCGATGTAATCGAGGCTCCGCTCTGAGCACTAGCACTTTAGGTCTTAGTCAGGGACTCCAGACCCGGGGAGGGAGGGAGAGGGGCCGGGGGTGCCGATCTTGGCTTGGTCGCTTACTGAAGTGGCAGCAGACACATCCGTCTTTGGGGATGGAGAGGAGCCCAGTTTTTTTTCTTTTTTTGGAGAGGATTTTTTTTTAAGGGGCTATCTGGCAACTGCCCACTTGGGCTTAAGTCGCCGCAGCAAACAAACAGCCTAGTTCTAGGCTACTTTAAAATAAAAAAAATGAATACAAAACAACGATAAAAAGGGAAGATAACAATTAGGAAGCAAGCTCTGACATCGGGGGGAGGGGGACCTCCTCCCCGGCGTAGCAGCGTGCGACCTACAAAGAAAACAACAATAACAAAAAACAACAAAACCTAGTTAAATAAAAGGGAGAAGGTTGGCCTCCCCCTAAAAGTCTATCAGTCCACCAGTCAAGGTGCAAGCTATCGTCCCGAGTACACGGAAGATGCGGTAGTGATCCTGCCCATCTCAGTACTAGTTTGGAGAGGAGGGCAGGGAAAAACCTACTTATTCCCTCCGCCGGCAGGAGCCCACAGGCCAGATGGACTGGCCTCAGCAAGGTCCTTGCGGTCGCAGGGGCCCCAGCCAGAGGAGGAGATCCCTGCCCTCCTAGTACTGCCTTGGAGACCCGAGCCACCTGGGGCTGGGTTGCCTCAAGGACCATGTCTATCTTGGGGGGTGGGGGCTCCATTTGCCCCCCCCCCCCAGGAAATCACGGGTCCCATTGGCAGCGGTGTTGCTAGTCAGGTTATTGTGGGGGGGGGCATATGCCTTGAACCCCGCCAATATCAAAACCAGCGTATCGTTTGGGTTCCTGCGCAAGCAACTCGGGCTTCTATCTACATATCTTGTTCATTGTAAAAGACAGCAACTTGACTGGGCACCCAACAAAAGATCACTTTATAGAGATCAGAATTTCTCATCAACCATTCCTGAATTTGATGGTAAAAATATAAGCCTCCTTTAAATAAACACACAATAAATAAATTATAAATGACAAAAAAGGCAAGAATGTGGTGGGTAAAAGCCCAGTTCGCATCCAAACACCCTGAGGGTTGACCCACCTCCCCAACGATAAGGCATGTTCACAGGAAGCACCGTCTCTGCGGGAGATGAAGACACCCCCATTTATGCCCTATAAAACCACCTGTATTTTATTAAAGACGCTGTGCTGTCCTGTAGCATCTCGCCAAGCAACAGAACTAAATATCTTAGAGGAGTAACGATACTGTCCATTGAGTTGCAAATTCAGGATAGTTCAAAAGAAAGACATCAAAGGCTACATGCACGCAGAGATAATTTATTTTTAAAATATTTTTTACCACAAAATTAACTAATTAGATGCAAAATAAAAATAAGAATTAAAAAATATATATATACTCAGCATCTTTTACCACCATTAAAACACAATCAACTGTACATGTAAAAATGAAATAGAAAAAAAAATACTAATTTTATTTAGTAATAAAATTATGAGACCGTCATAACAGCAACCAATAAGGGCATTGAGGCTATGAAAAGTTAAGTTATCCATTCATTTTTTTATTAAGGTTCTGAGCTATCCCTAGTAAAACCTGGGGTGTGGGAGCAAGTGGGACTAGAATCCAAATCGCCTTGTCACAGGGTTAAGGTTGTATATATTACCAACAAACTCCTGAGGGCCGTGCCATCCATTTACATTTCTTGGCAATGTGAGGTCAACTTTGGCGCTTATGTTTTGAGAGTAAAATAGTATGGCCAGTGGGCACCAAGTCAGAAAAATCCCTTCCCCTCCCCATGGGAATAGATAAGACCCCAAAATGGTAAGGTCCCTTACTTAATTTGGCTCCAGGGAAGACCAGGAGCCTTTATGAACTCTGCCAACTGGGTGGGGTTCTGGGACTCCTGTCTTTAAGATTTGTTTCAGGCATCTTGTGAATATGTGTTGAGCTGTGTCTGGTTGATGGCGGCAGCAGGAGATGTCAGTGTTAGTCAATCTTATTGTGTGATGACCGCACAAGAGCCTTACCAGAGCAACCAGTGTAACATGGAAGGGATGTTGCTTTGGGGGGGAAGGGGGTATTCATTGTAGTGACATTGAAGGGGTGGTTTGGACCCAGAAATCAGATGCCATGCTGAGCTAGGTTATGTGGATTTTGTGGGTGATGGGGGGGGGCTGATTTCATTGAGCATTGAGGTTATCCGAAATAATTGAGGGAATATCTGATAACTGGGTGAACAATGGGGAAGCGTGGATGATAAGGAAATAATAAAAGGATGCATGAAGGCTAAGGGAATGATACAAGGATGCCTATATTCTGGAAACCCAAAATGAGCCAACAAAACAAATAAGGTAGGGAACAAGGTGACTGGTACAAATCCACAAGTTCTCTGAAACTTTGGCAACTGGGAACACAGCCCAGGAACAAATCTAGGGTTCATCAGGGCAAGGATGGTATAGATTCACAGAAGATTACGACTACTTATAACAGCAAACCTTATCAAAATAATGGGGAGGGGGGAGGCATTAGTGCGGTACAAAAGAGAACATGCCCCCAAAAGTACAAAACCTGAATCCACTAATGCATCTTCCATGAAATCAAACAAAATGGCTGAGATAAATTTAGGATTAGTTTTAGTGAGCACCACAGAGGTCTAGTTTAATACAAGCTCTAACAAGTACATTAATCACCAAAGTGCTTATCCATACAATAAATGGAGTATTAAAAGAATACTTGTAGGTCTTAGAAGGGCCAATCCTTATTTAGCTTCGGCAAACATTTTCCGCAGGGATTCATTAGACTCTATAAATGAAGATATTTTCTCCCTAATAAAAGGAATAAAATGACACTACAGTTAAAAATTTGGTTAGTTAAGCAACTAAAACAAAAATGAATCACAATTAGATTAAAAAACAAAACAAAAATAAACTTTAAACATGATTACTTACTGAGGGATAAGTAATTTGGGCACTAAATACTGCAAAAACATTGCTTTAGCAACTAAGGTGTGCTACCTCATGATACTATCAATAATTTATTGAAAACTATTTGTTCAAATATATAGTATTAAGTGGCCTATTCTATTTCTTACTATGGACTAATTTTGTCCTATTTACTTTTTGTCTTAAGTGTTAATAAATGCTAACACATGGTTAATGAGAAGCAGGATTAAGAGGAAGAAAATATAATTTATTCCTAATACTTACACCAGGGCATTGACTGGAAACTATAGTTTTTAACAAAAGCTGCGTAAACAATCTTGGATGTCCCACTAGCTGAAGACCTGCAGGTACATCATAAGAGAACTAGCCATCCAATCTCTGTTTAAAAGCTCTCCCAAATGCCAATTCACTGAATATCGATCCATGGAAATTCTCCTTAATATGTCACACAGGTCACCCTGGTGAGGCTCCAATGCAGCTATTACCCCAGACTAAACACTGCACTATTCAGAGACAGTAACACCACTGCCATTTTAAAAAGATTTTAAGAGCCCATCTAGCGACTGCCTATTAGGGCAAAAGTCACTATACTCACACCACATTTGATTAAAAAATAAACAAATATATAAATAACAAAGATAAAAAGGCAAAAAAGGCTAAGACATTAAAAAAAAGAAACAACAAAAAGGAAGCGCGCTCCAGAGTTGGGGGTAGGCCTGCTTCCCTCTGGTGCAGGAACATGAGACCTACATCAAAGAGTCAAATAAAGTGGAGGAGGCCAGCATCCTCCAAAAGAACATAAACCAAACCAGTCCCAAGTACAAGGGACAAGTGGTAGCAACCCGCTAGTCCCGGTACCGGGACAGGTAACATCTGCGAAGATCACCCAGACTGGGACATTCAACAAGAAGAATGTGCCGAATTGTATGGGGGACAATGCAGTCGTCAGAATAAGGGACAGGCGAGCGCTCCATCAAATGGCAATGAGTCCTGCACGTGTGTCTAATTCAGAGATGATGGAAAGCAACCTAAAGCACTTGCGACGCAATGGCACACAATTTTAAGTTCCACTTGGGTGTCTCACATCTTCTTTGCCAAGTAGCCCTGAGTCCTGCGATGCATGATGTGAAGAAGAGCGAAATGCTAGTCTGGTCGCCCAGTCCTTGCAGACTCTTTGGCACCTTCATTCCCACATGTCCAGGAACCCAGCACAAGATAATCTCGACATCCACCCAGCTGGCCAAAACCTTGGCATCCTCTCAAAGAATCATATTTGGTGGCAAGGGTTACTGTACAATACTCACAATGGAATCATAGCAGATGGGTACATATGGTTAAAGAACATAGAAGTATACAGTGCCCGCAAAATATATCCAATCAACCTTGAAAATACAAGCTTTCCCCTCTATATTCTGGGACACAATTCAGTTTCTATTCTACATACAAACATGTGGTAACTCGAAGGTTGCTCATCTATTTGAGAGCTTTCCGATGCTTGTGTTTTTAGTGTGTAGAAGCCTTCAGTGCAAGTTGATCCATTTTCTGTTTTTATCAATTTCTTGTAATTGTGCAAAATAAACTTACACAAGGACAGACAGCTAAACAGTTGAATATAGCTCAAAGTAATTAATTTATGAGTCTCACATGCCTAAAACAATGGCTGCTTAAAGACACTAGTCCTTACAAAAATTATATTGAAGACCAAGAAAAACAATTTTCAAAAGGGGAAACTTCTAGTTACAAAACATTTAGTATAAAAAAAACAACAAAAACTGCAAAAGACCTAAAATTAAATATAATTTGTTATTTGACATTTCTGGATGAACTATCTATGGATGGTTCCAGAAAGAAATCTGATTAATATCTCACTATGATACTAGAAGGCTATATTCCTTAATGAAGAAATGTGTAGAGCAAACATTGCTTTTTGCAAAAAATACTTTCATTAAACTGCTGAAGACTAAAAAAAATTTCATTTAGCAATGAGTTGACATTTTTGACCTGCAGAAGTTGGCTCCAAAAGGTTTGCCAGCCCATTCACTCATAGGATGGACCATAGATATATCCTAAAGACAGTGAATCACCAAGCAAATGTGATAGTTTGGTATATGGTATTTAGGTATGCTACAGGATAAACTTCCACTCACAAGGATTTCAGCAGACAACAAAATTCATGCATAATAGTACAAAATGTCACAAGGCAAAAATTGTGACAAAATGGCTTACTGACAATGTTATATTTTGGATTGGCCTGGTAATAGCTCAGATCTGAATCCAAAAGAGAATCTATGGATCAATGAAAAAATAAGATTCAATGCCAGGACACTGGTTTGGCTCATAAAATTATAAGAAGCCATCAACAAAGTATGGTATGATGAAATAACAGAGGAAGTTTGTCAAAACATCTATAACAAGTAACCCACAGCAAAGGACATGACAAACTTGTGGAAGCTGCACTGTGCAGAAGACAGGGTAGTCTTCTGAGAAAGAAACCCCTAAGAATATCCTCAGTTTGCCTTATTTTAGTGGTTTTGAAAGCATAAAGTCATTGTTGAAATCTCTTAATGTAAACCTTGTTTTTTCCTATAATAACACACTAAAAGGAATGTTATTAAAAAATAGCCCTAATGTAAGCAACAACATAATATATAAAATTCCATGTTTGGATTATCCCTCTTTTTATATCAGCCAATCTAGCAAAGATTTGGAAGTACGTATTAAACCGCATAATTATTCTGTAAATACTGGGCAAACATCAAATGCAATATTTATTCATTTGAGTGAAAACTCTCATTAGATAAATTGGACAAGAGTTCTGTGATCGCCATATCAAAAGATTTATTTTCACAAAATCTTTTAGAATCTACGATTATACTGCTTACTTCTAATTTGAATTTTAACCTCAGCCCCGGCATATATTTTTGGGACCCTTGGTATTACAAAAATGTTCAAGAATGACCTTAAAAGATAAAATCACTGACCTAATTAATAATTAGCTTTTCTAGTTATTTCTATGGTTAATATATTGTAAGAGAATCGTCAATCCCCCGTTCTCTCGCAGTGGAGCCACGAGGCGATTACCGCAAAGACATCCGGGCCCGGCACCGCCAGGTCAACCGCGTAACTGCAGCGCCGTGCCACTCGTCGCTATGAAAGACCGAAAGGTTGTAAAATGCAAGATCTCCCCCAGGAGAGTGAGATTTAATTTCACGTCAAGTAAGAAATTGGAGACGTGTTTCTCCGAAGCTCGAAGGCTAATGAGGAGCTGATGTAAGACTTGGTGATAAAAACTGTTTGGCATAAGAACCCTCCTGGGCCCATCCTCAAGCCTCCCCCCCTCTTACCACTCCCCCAGTGGGGTGATGAGGTATAAATAAGAAACACTGAGGAAAATCGAGGTAGAATACGTCAATCTCCAGGTGACAAAGTCCTCGGATTAAGACCCCAGGCTACCCAGACTGGATTGGTAGAATACGTCAGTCTCCAGGTGACGAAGTCCTCGGATTAAGACCCCAGGCTACCCAGACTGGATTGGTAGAAAACGTCAGTCTCCAGGTGACAAAATCCCCGGATTAAGACCCCGGGTTACCTAGACTGGATTGGTAGAATACGTCAGTCTCCAGGTGATGAAGTCCCCGGATTAAGATCAGGCTACCGAGACTGGACAGGTAGATTACTTGGCTCGCCAGACCAAGAAGTACCCTGCAAGAGAGGCAGGGCTACCTACCTTAAGGGGCTAAGAAGCAGCTCATCCTCGAGCTAGTCCCTGGTTATCAAACCAAACGTTAAGTTAACTTTGTTAAGTTTAACTTACTCTCGTCAGAGACACTCCTCATATCCTGGTGCATCTTAAACACCAGGGGTATTCCGCGTCCTTGAGGAATTAAGAAAAGAAGAAGGAAAAGGCTCCCCCTCAAGCCTGTTACTCGGTGGCCACACCAAACTTATAAGTTAACTTGGTTGAGGAACCAAGTTCAACTTATTCTCATCAGAGAAATCCCCCTCCTCTATCCTCGCCCTCGAGGAAGACTGGAACTAAGAAGAAGTTCATCCTCAAGCTAGTTCCTGGTTACCAAACCGACCTTTAAGTTAACTTATTCTCATCAGAGAAACCCCCCTCCTCGATCCTCGCCCTTGAAGAACCTTCCCAAGTTCAGTCCTCGCCCATGAGGAATTAAGTAACAAAGGAGAAAAGCTCCCCCTCGAGCTCGTTACTCGGTGATCACACCGCACTCCAAGTTAACTTGGTTTAAGAACAAAGTTTGACTCACTCTCGCCAGAGAGACCACGCCTACCTTGGTGCCTCCTAAAGTACCGTGAGTGTTCTCGTCCTTGAACAAACCCCCCTGAATACCGTGTGGACCCCCATCTGCTACCCTCGGCAAAAGTACCTTGTGATCCCGCCCACCTACATCTGGCTGGTCGGCAGGAGTCATGGAGGCAATAACATTCCTGAGGTATTTAAACTCCAGTAGAGTCAATAAGTCTAAATATTGTATATTAAAGTGCGTATCAAATTTAGCAAATTTTAGAGGGTCAAACTAATTGAATTAATTATTGTGTATTTTAATATTCAGAATATTTATGGGATTTATGGTTAATTTTTGTGTATTATATTGTTAAAGTTAAAATATAAGTTTATTTTGGGAATTATTGTGCGTTTCTCTATATCCTTACGTGTTTCCAACAGCTCTTCTTTAAAATAACAATATTAGTACTCTTAGATCATAAAAGGGGGGCATTCTATGACATATATTTTGTTTAATTCATGATACTGTTGACCTCTTAGAAATTGTTTTTGTTTTGGCAGGCTTATTTCTCCCTATATTCTTCATTTGTCATATATGCATGTTTATACTTTCTTAGTTATTCCTATGTTTAATATATTTTCAGTTTTATTTTTGATAATTTTCATCTTATAAATTGTTATTGCTTCTCAAATAGAAGAATTATGAAATTGTAATCTTAATTTAGTTCAGACGGTTTGAGTCCCTCTCCTCTTTTTTGTAAACCCCTTTTTTCAATGGTCACCTTCTGTTTCGGCAGGCTTAATTATTTAATAGGGTTGGTTTCCAGGTATCTGTTAAGGCCCTTATAATCCTAATGTCCCCATCTGTCATATACATGTGTGTATCTTCTTTGTAAAAATTTCTTCTTATGTTTCTCTCTGCTTTGTAAAGGATGACTAGTCGAAAGGCATAGCAGATCTGCTGTGTTTCATTTTCCTTCATGGCTGTTGACTTTATTTATATATTCATCGCATTCCATATTTTCATGATTCAGTTATACATGTACAGCAATGCTCGCAACTAATGCACTACTGATCAAAGTCCTCTACACTGTGTTAGTCCAACCCAAATGGATGTTTGGCTGTTTATGATTTCGGGAGCAGCATTCAGGCAATGTCAGAACCTGCTATATCTGTATATAAGAAGCTTTCAGACTTCCTCTAAGGTAAGATCATATTTTTGTGTATAAATACAAATTTACAGAGTAATCAGATACTTTTTGCAGGTAATGTAGGGATAAAGTGATTTAGCATACCTCAGTAACCTTAAATATTCAGGCTGGCCATAATTTAGGTTGTCAGAAATTAATGTAGTTTTTTTGTTTTTTAAGGAAAGTAAAAGCATTTTAAATACAAATAGCTCTCACTTTACAAGTTTACATCTGTGAGAATTTTCTGCAGCAATAATGAAAATTTCATTTTTTATAATTTGGTTCAAATACACGCTGCCCCCAAATGCTGTTTGAGTGAGTGAATACATCTCTCAACCATGCTAAATTACATTGGTGAGAGTTAAAAATCACCAATCTCTCTTGTATGCCATAAAACAGCTGCATTTACTTCAATTCAGTCTGTATGGCAATTCAATATCTGCAAGCGAACATTAACACATTTTAAACTGCTTTTCCTTTCCAGTGCAATTTTCTTTTCATTTGAATTTTTTGCACCTTCTTTTCAAGATGTCAAGATACACTGACCAAAACTTTAAACAAGAAACAAAGAAGAGCCATATCTTTGGAACAAAAGTAATAAATTATAAGATATATCATAGATGTTCTTTGAGCTCTTCAGCCATGCAATCTACCTGGCTAAACATGTCTGTTACCTATACCATGATTTGCGCAAAAGCATTGCCCATTTTTGTGATGCTCATGGACAAAAAAGGAGACAAATAAACTTTCACTACAAGCACTGAATGCCAACACACATAACTTTTCCTGTGGATGTATTGGCCTTCCTAGGGGTCGGTCACCTAACTTGCAAAAAAGGTAGGTGGCACTTAAACACTTTTTTTTTAGCTAAAAATGCTTAGGCATTATGTTATCTTTAAACAGATTGCAACAAATTTGCAATAATTTAAACTAAACTTTTTTTGGTCTTCTACTAAAATTGACATTAATTTCTTGACAACCTCAATACTATAATCTTGAACCCCTTTGTAGGTTAAGTGGGAACTACTTTGTCTACTTACAGTGGAAGAGGTTCAGATTTCACATCTTTTAAACAATTCTTTCCCCCCCTTTGCTTACATAACTTAGCCACCTTTCCCTCACTTCAACCGCCAACTGACAAATGATGCCGCTCATATGATCCTCACCTGCCCTTCCATCAAACACCTCAAAGCTGATTATCATGTCACCTCACTTGGAGACCTCTGAAGAAGACAAATGCTGTGGCAGCATTCTTGAGTGCTGCAGGGTTTGATTCAAGAGAACCCAGGGTGCTCAAAGTATGAGTAAACTTGGCCACCCTAATTACTCTTTCTTAACATCTCTAAAACTCAAGGAAGATAACCCAGGATTGGACAGAGCTGGCATTCACCAATGAGGTCATAGCCAGGCAGAAAATAGGATTGAGCATGACAAGTTTTCTTAACAAGCCCATGAGCCATATTTATCAAACATCCAGAAACATGTACAAAAGAACAAGGCCAAATATGCTTCTTGAAATGCTAATGTTAAAAGGGGAAGAAAAGCATGGTTACACCTTAACAAAAGGGGATTGGGAGAGTGGAATATAGGTTTCCATAGGTACAGGTACTCAATAGTATGAGTTTGAACCCCATTGCCAAAGGTCAAGGATGGTAGAGTACAGTGAAATGTCTTGGTAGTGTTAGTTACTCTCTCTCCGGATGACAAAAGAGTTTTCACGGCAGATTTGTAAACATGTCAAAAAATGGTAGCAAGTAAAAAATGACCTAAATTGGGGCTCCATCCATCCACAAATAACACCCAATGTATCTTAACTTTGCTTAACTCAAAGGTAATGTTTCCACTCAGCTAGATGCTACGGCATCCTTCCTAAGCCCTCAGAGGTTTTAATGAAGAGAATATAGGAAGACAAAGCAATGGTGTAAACAAAGAAAGAGGACAGATAAAATGAATAAGAAGGTTCAAGGGAAAACAAAATCTATAGCAATAAAAATTCATTTTCACTACCAAACTTTCAATAGTATTTTGTACAATGCAAAATTTTATTTATTTATTTTTCACCATTTTATAAAAGATCACAAGGATTGAATGACCAAATTTAGCATTGCTTTTAAACGATATGAAATAGAGAAATATACTTATATCTCAATAGCTAAATGATCTATTTCTGTCTAATTTATGGTTTCATTTTCATTTTGGAAAGAGTATATATATATTTTTTAAAAAGGGCTATCTGGCAACTGCCCACTTGGGCATAAGTCACTGCAAAAAAAAACAGCCTAGTTGTAGGCTACTTTAAAATAAAAATTTGAATAAAAGGTATAAAGGGAAGATGACAATTAGGAAGCAAGCTCCAGCGTCGTGGGGAGGTCCCCCTCCCCCCCGGCGCAGGAGTGTGCAACCTACAAAGAAAACTAATAACAAAAAAGAAGCCAACCTAATTAAATAAAAGGGAGAAGGCTGGCCTCCCCCCAAAAGTCAACAAGTCCACCAGTCAATGTGCATGCACTCGACACAGTAGCGACCCCGCCCATCCCGGTACCGGGACAGGTAACGTGCGCGAAGATCGCCCAGACTGGGACATTCAACAAGAATGTGGCAAACAGTCTGGGGGATAATGCAGTCGTCACAATAGGGCACAGGCGAGTGTTCCATCAAATAGCGATGCGTCACACGAGTCTGTCCAATTCATAGATGACAGAAAGCGACCTGAAACCATCGCAGCCTTGGGGGATAGGTCCATGGGAACAGTCGCGATGCAATGGCACGCAACTTTAAGTTCCCTTCGACCGTCTCCCACCTTCTTTGCCAAGCAGACCGAAGAGCTGCCCGTATTCCTGCCATGTAGTCGATGTGAGGAAGAGCAAAACGCTGGTCCGGTCGCAGAGTCCTAGCGGACTCTTTGGCGCCCTCATTCCCCGCTATTCCTACATGTCCAGCAACCCAGCAGAAGATAATCTCAAATTCCGCCCAGCTCGCCAAAACCGTGGCATCACAGATATCGCGAACCAGGGGATGCGGAGATTCCAAGCCCTGAGAGCACTCAGGGAGCTTTGTGAGTCACTATATATCACAATTTGGTCTGCGAACCGGGCACATCATGTAATCTCCTGTACCAAGTGGTGTATTGTCACCAACTTAACTGTGAAGACAGACACAGCGCCTGGCAGAGCCCCTCTGACTTCAAACAGAGGGGATACGGCGTGGAAGCCAACCCCCTCTTGGGACTTGGAGCCATCCATATACACTGGCACGGTTCCAGCGTGACATGAGGTGTGCTCCAAAAAGGTCGAACGCAATACTCCCAGCGCTGTACAAGCTTTGAGAGCAGAGGCGTGGCGACAAATAGCCAAATGTGGTACCCTCCAGGGTGGTGTCCTGGACAGAACCAGGGGTGCCACCGGCCTGAGAGCTATACCTAGCTCTCGAAGGAGTTGTCTGGCCCATAAACCAAAAGGGCTTAGGGTATGACTGGCGTCTCTCAGCGGCATAGGCACCGTCGAGATCAGCTGCGGATGCAGTGAGAGCTGTTGGCGACTGAGGGAGGCGCCAGGCTCGCGCGTACAGGCGAGTGATGCACTGTAAGTGGCGTAGAGCGAGTGGCATCTCCCCAGAATCGACCAACAGGCTCTCAATGGGGGAAGTGTGGAAGGCACGGGTCACAAGAGGTCGAGCACAATAGAATGAATATGACTATAAATGATAAAATTAAATGAAAGAAAAAGGTGGATAAATAGAAAACTGAAAAAAGGTTAGAGAGGTTAAAGATGAAAAAACCTACAGGAGCAAACCCTAGGCCTAAGAAAATCAATGATAAACCTCAAGACTCTAATTTATACATAGAATATAAGTACTGAAAATTATGAATTTAAACCCTTTGCAATGGAGCAAATTACAAACGTAGTTTGAAGGTATATATAAGTAACCAGGATTTAAATTGGGAGGATAAGCAATATGCCTGTAATGAATGATGCCATAATAAGTCAATGGGCAGCGAGGATGAAACAAACCACCATTTGGATATTCCGTCTCAATATTTGATTTTAAAATTGAGTTTCTGAGATGTTGCATAAAAGTACCCATTGCCATAGTCACCTAAACCCTGAGGAAGTAGTCAGAATGGATCAAAATACGACAAATAGCGCATAAATATAAATGGGGTAATGAAATACATCACAAGTCTATACTGAAAAAAGACAAACAAACCTTTTGGCAAAAAATTCCCATATTAACGTAAACAAAATTGAAAACTAAAGCCACTCTTAAAGGATCAACCTAAAGATATATTCATGATTTTTTTTAAAGCAAAAGAAAAATGTCATGTCAGAATAATTGACCAATTAGAACAAGAATATAGACAATGAAATAATAATGTATGCAAAGTATAAAAGCCATAATGAGATAACCTGAAAAATTTGACTTCTTTTTTTTTTTTAGCCCATCTGGCGAATGCCCACTTGGGCATAAGTCGCCGGAAACATGACAGCCTAGAACTAGGCTACTTTAAAATAAGAATATGAAAACAAAACAATGATAAAAATTGGAAAAATTGAACAATTATGAAGCAATCTCCGGCATCGGGGAGAGGGTCCCCCTCACCCCGGTGCAGGAGCGTGCAACCTACAAAGAAAACAATAAAAAAAATAGAACCTACTTAAATAAAGAGAAGCCCAGCCTCCCCCCATAAGTCAACAAGTCAATGTGCCCAAACTCGTCCCAAGTACAAGGGATAGGCGGTAGCGACCCCACCCATCCCGGTACCGGGACAGGTAACGTGCGCGAAGATCACCCAGACTGGGACATTCAACAAGAATGTGCCGAACAGTCTGGGGGACGACGCAGTCGTCGCTCCATCAAATAGCGATGCGTCACACGTGTGTCCGATTCGGAGACGACAGAAAGCGACCTGAAGCCGTCGCGGAATCGGGGGATAGGTCCATGGGAACAGTCGCGGCGCAATGGCACGCAACTTTAAGTTCCCTTCGACCGTCTCCCATTTTCTTTGCCAAGCAGTCCGAAGAGCTGCCCGTATTCCTGCCATGTAGTCGGTGTGAGGAAGAGCGAAACGCTGGTCCGGTAGAAGAGTCCTCGCGGACTCTTTGGCGCCCTCATTCCCCGCAATTCCTACATGTCCAGGAACACAGCAGAAGATAATCCCGACATCCACCCGGCTCGCCAAAACCGTGGCGTAACGGATATCGCGAACCAGGGGATGCGGAGATTCCAATGCCCCGAGAGCACTCAGGGCGCTTTGTGAGTCGCTATAGTTCACACTCCGGTCTCCGAACCGGGGACGTCGCATAATCTCGCGTACCGAGTGGTCTATTGCAACCAGTTCAATCGTGAAGACAGACGCAGCGCCTGGCAGAGCCCCTCTGACTTCAAACAGAGGGGATACGGCGTGGAAGCCGACCCCCTCTTGGGACTTGGAGCCATCCATATACACTGGCACGG
Organism: Ceratothoa steindachneri; assembly: GCA_963969495.1. Taxonomy (NCBI): domain Eukaryota; kingdom Metazoa; phylum Arthropoda; class Malacostraca; order Isopoda; family Cymothoidae; genus Ceratothoa; species Ceratothoa steindachneri. Next base: position 219,446,517 of record OZ018320.1, read on the forward strand.
TTCCAGCGTGTCACGATGTGTGCTCCAAAAAGGTCGAACGCAATACTCCCAGCGCCGTACAAGCTTTGGGAGCAGAGGCGTGGCGACAAATAGCCAAATGTGGTACCCTCCAGGGTGGCGTCCTGGGCAGAACCAGGGGCGCCACTTGCCCGAAAGCTATATCTAGCTTTCGAAGGAGTTTCCTGGCCCTAAACCCAGAGGGCTTAGGGTATGACTGGCGTCTCTCGGCGGCATAGGCACCGTCGAGATCAGCTGCGGATGCAGTGAGAGCTGTTGGCGACTGAGGGAGGCGCCGGGCTCGCGCTTACAGGCGAGTGATGCACTGCACGCGGCGCAGAGCGAGTGGCATCTCCCCAGCATCGACCAACAGGCTCTCAATGGGGAAAGTGCGGAAGGCACCGGTCGGTGTGATGGATCGAATCCACCTTTCACAATAAACGCTCGGCTGCTGAAGCATAAAACTCGCATCCGTAGTCGAGCATCGAACGAACAAAGGAACGATAAAAAAGTAGGGCAGTAGCCCTATCAGCGCCCCAAGCGCTGAACGTCATGGAACGGAGAATGTCCATGGCGCGGGTACAAGAGACCCTAAGGCTGCGAATATGAGCCTCCCAGGTGAGGCGTCGGTCGAATACAAGACCAAGGAAACGGTGCGATTCCATCACATCCAGGCGCACCCCATTAAGAAACAAATCTGGGTCAGGGTGGAGCCGTGGATGGCGGTACAAGTGCACCACCTTAGTCTTGGCCAAAGAAAACCGAAACCTGTGCGCTTCGGCATAGCGAGAGACGCGGTTCAATGCCTGTTGGAGTCGACGCTCCAGAGTTGGCAGCTGGGCTGTGCCAAAAGAGATCAAAAGGTCATCCACATAGAGCGTAGCGAGAACATCTTCCAGCAGCACCGAGGTGATGCCGTTGATGCTCAGGGTAAAGAGTGTGACACTGAGGACACCCTCTTCCTGCTCCTTTGGGCCGGAGAGGGCTCCCCCCACCCGTACGTGGAATCGACGATCTCGCAAAAATTCAGATATAAATATTGGGAGGCGTCCCCCTCGCCCCCATCGTGTGCAGAGTCTCCATGATACCGTATCGCCATGTGGTATCATAGGCCTTCTCCAGATCGAAAAACACCGTGGCGTAGTGCTGTCTACGAAGGAAAGCCTCGCAGATGGCATTTTCCAGTCGGAGCAGAGCATTCGCTGTGGAATGGAACTTGCGGAAGCCGCACTGTGCAGAAGACAGATGGCCTCCGCTGTTTAGGAAAAAGGCTAATCTAACATTTACAAATTTCTCCATCAACTTGCATAATGCAAGAGGTTAGAGAGATTGGGCGGGATTCGCCAGAAGGCTCCCATCCAAGAAACAGGTCACCTTCGGCTCTCTACCAATTACACTAGCTAATCCTCTCCTCTGATGGATCATGTTGCCCTTGGCCAACATGCTGCCATCAGTGGAGCAAATAATGAGGAGGCGTTTGAAGCCAGCGGGCTCAAAAATGCCAGGTAACCTCTGAATGAGGGGCCCCGACATTATCGAGGCTCCGCCCTGTGTACTTTTGGTCTTAGTCAGGGGTTCTGGACCCAGTGGGGAAGAGGGGCTGGATGTGCCGATCTTAGCTTGGTCGCCTACCAAAGTGTCAGCAGACCCATCCGTCCCCGCAGCCCTGAGTCTATTACTGTTCTTTTTCTTTTTAGGAGAGGAGGGCAGGGAATGAACCCGCTTCTCACCTCCGCCGACAGAAGCCCCTAGGCCAGATGGACCGGCCTCAGCCAGGTCCTTCTCCAAAATGGAGAAGTTCCTGGTGGTCGCAGGGGCACCGTCCGGAGGAGATCCCTACCCTCCTTGTACTGCCTCAGAAACCATAGCCGTTTGAGGAGGACCTTGCATAGGGGCGGATTCGGGTTCGGTGTTTGGCGCCGAGCCTGGATTCTTCCCCATGGAAGGCCCTACCATCTGAGGCTGGGTTTCCTCAAGGACCATGTCTATCACAGGAGGGCCTCCAGTTGGCTATCCCCTCCCAGAACATCGCAGGTCCCCTTGGCAGCATCACCAGTCTTGTGTGGGGAGGCACAGGCCTTGATCCTGGCAAGGTTTAATATTCTTGGCAGCAGGTCTTTTGAGGGTAGCAACTGAAGGGGCCTGCCTTCCCTCTCCCCCCTAAGGGGGTTTGCCCTACCGAGCCGCTTCGATGGGGAGCAGTTGGCTATGGGCTGCCTGCTGGCTTTCTTGGCAGTCTCCTTGGAAAGAAAAGGAGGGACTGCCGCTGGAAGCAGTGAGGTGCCCGAAAGCACCTCCAGAGAAGGGGGTGAGGGGGAGTCCCCTACACCCGTAGGCGTAGGAGAGGAGTAAGCCTCCTCTCTGGTTAAAGAAATATGGAGGGTCCCCTGCGCAAGCACAGGGCAGGGGAACCTCCATTTTTTTGTGGGGCTGCCCCTGTTCGATGGAACAGGGGAAGTTGAGGGTTGGGGTTTTTTTGCTTGTTCATACATGGGCATGGTGACCCTATTATTTTCACGGGAAGCAATAGGTCATCACCTCTCGCAGTAGCGCGCACTGGCAGAGCCAGGTGCCACCATTCAGGACCACCCCTCCCGCCTGGTGGACTGGCAGTCCAACCCTGATCCGGGATAGTTGGCTGAGAAGGTCAACATCTACCCTGTGAAATTAGAGGCTGACCAGAGAAAGTTGTGGGAGAGGTTGTATGAAAAGCGAGGAAACACGTGTCTGAAGGAAGGAGAGGAAACTAAGCTGGGGTTGGACGGGGTTCTGAGTCCCGTCAGCACGGCGGCCAGGATGGCAAATCGCCGTGCCCCTTATGAGTTAGGGAGGTTGCATGTTAATTACTGTAAATCATACATCTGGTCCACTTGAAAGTTTTGCTCAAGCACTGCATTGCAAGCATTCTGTGAGGAGTCATTTTTGCAATTAAACAGGAGTGTTGCTGGTGTGCTTCCAAAGCCAACAGTCGGAAAGGCTGATGATGCTTCACTTAGAATAATCCACCTTTGTGTGTAGATTATAAAAAGTTCTTTGAAAATCGTGATGGAGTTAAACAGTAGAGAAATGTAAAAATGGCTACTTGGTTACTGCAAAGTATCAATGATTTAAAAATGTTTAAACCTGTACCTTTTATTGTATTGCCAACTATCAGCAGATCATTGGAACATGAGTTAGTAGACATCAATGAGTCATTATTCGATGAGGAGTTATCAGAAAAGTGGCCATGGAAGGCTCCTAAGAAATCGGTTGTGGAGTCAATTCAACTTCAACAGGAGACGGAGGAATGAACGAAATGGCAAGAAGAAGTGGAGGCTTTTAAGGAAGTATTCTAGGCCCCATTATCATTATGTTAAGTTTACCGAGGAAATTATCTTTGTGGCATAAGAGTACTAAGATTAGTCTTTTGGGTTTGGGTCTTTCTGAGATCGGTTATTTAAGTGGTATAAGTTACATGCTGTAAAAATATGCGTTATTTGTAATACAACTACAGCTAGACACGCCCCATCAGTTACATGCTCCTGTTATGAAGACATGCGCTTTAAGGGGATACCACATTCATTTTTTCAACATTTTATAACAGATTATCATATATGAAATTAAAGCTCAGTAAAAGCTCTTTTATTCCTGCCAAAATCATAATAACCAATGGGGCCATTTTTGAGATACAGGGGGCCTTTCAACCCCCCCCCCCTTGAAACCTGATATAAAATAAATGGCTATAGAATTACTAAAAATTTAGCATTCAAATTCAATTCATGAGCAAATGATGCACATATGATTTAGTTATCATTTGAAATCAGTTTTCTTTAGTTCCATTACATTAAAATATGTGTTAATGGTGGACTAAAACATATATTTTTCAGACAAGGTCAACTATAGGTTTTGTTCTCAGTTGGAAAAGGGGGTGTTAGGTGAATAGTAGTGGTGTTCTGAATGCCATGGAATTTAGTTCAATTTAAATGTATTTAAGAGTAGGTTGGATGAGTTTATGGGGAAGGAAGGTTGTGATGGTTCCTAAGTTTTATATATATTAATATTGTTTGTATATATCTATAGCTGCATGATTTAGTTCTTGACAAGCCTTGATTTGGTAATACCCTTGTTTCTGGACGCAATCCTCTGGATGTAGTTTTCCTGGGAGTTTGGGTGCCTCAAAAAAGAGGCCGTTTGACTCGGATAACCTATGATGAGCCCTTGTGGCTTTTGTTATCTGTTATATTATATTGTGGGGAACTTTGATTTTGTCTTTCCCTGGTGATGGTGCTTTTTGTGGGTGGGTTTTGACGGATGCGGATGACCTTTGATAGGCCCTTGTGGATTTTGTCATCCGTGAAATTATGTTATATGTTATGTTATATTTGAATGATGCTAAAAATATAAACCAGTTCTGAGGCGCTGTTTTTTTTTTAGCAAATATTTAAATTTGCATGGTATAGTTTTGCGTTTTGTTCACAAATCAACTTTAAAAATCTATAGAGAATTTCCACTATGTTCTACACATGTTGCTAAAACTAAATATATACTATAAAAAAGTGCACAAGATTTGCAATAAAATGATATAAAAATCAATGGTGTAGTATTTTTTTTAACAAATTAACTTTAAATATCTAAGAAAAACTTTCCATGAATGTATACAATTTTGCATTATCTTAATTTTCACTGTTCTAGTCATGGTGCTAAAAAAATAATTTTACCATAAAAAAGTGCATAAAATTTGCAATAAAATGATATATAAAACTAAAAAATGCAAATTTTGAATGAAAGAATTTGAAAAGTGACTAATGAACAAATGTGCTATCTCCTTAATAGTGAACCAAGTACTTCTTATGGTTTATAAATAAGAAATATATATATATATATATATATATATATATATATATATATATATATATATATATATATATATATATATATATATATATATAATAGATCTGTAAAGTTTGTGCAGCCATGAAAAATCAGAGAAAGAAAAAGGATATTTAATCAATTATATAGTTACCATTTTTTTTTTTAACCTTTTGCCATTGTGATACTAATTCATATATTCATTTATGGTTAGAAATTTGTATTTGTTGAAGAAACTGATTAAATGATATTCCAAATTGTTAATTCTATTGAAGCTTTTTCCAGAGCAAATTTTTTTACGCTTTTGAAAAGGGGAGGTCCAAAGGTGCCGATAGCAAATTTTAACAGGAACAAACACGTTGTTGAGTAGTGTTCATTTAGTAATTAAAACTTATTGAAAATAGGGCGAGGGAAAGTCCAAAGTAGCACAAACTTTCCAGATAATCTAATATATAGAGGATTGTATGAGATGATTTTTTGTGTCAATAAATGCAGATGTTCTTGCAATAAGGGAATCTATAGATACAGAAATTCCTTTGATATAATAATCTTACTCTGGGTATGTTATGCCACCTAAGTTTAAATGTTTTTTAAGTATTTATTGAATAAAACTTTGTATACAATCTTATATATAATTTGGTAGGGTTTTTACCAATGATCCATATTCTTTTTAAGGTCCTATATTTCTCAGTAGGGACTGCAAGAGCTTAATGTGCCACCCCCCCTCCCTCTAACCATGGGTACTTATAGTGCATGGCAACCTCTTTGAAGGTAACCAAAATTGGAACTCTTTCTGGGGACTTAGTACACCGAATATGGCCTAACTTTGTGGAAATCAGAAATGGAGTTTCCAATCAGCTGGAGGCTGCAGCCTATATAATTTAACCCATTCATAAATACATACTATCAATAGAAGACAACTCAAAAATAAGAATATGAATATAATAAATGATATTCTATCTATACACAATTCAGAAACCAAGGGTTCATAAATATATAGTATAAACTATCATCTGGAAAGCTATAATTATGTAAAAAATTCTTAATACTATATAGACTTAAAGTAACACTACAGTCATCTTTAAATAAAAAACTACAGTAAATAAATCGTATTTTTGGTGCCCAAACACATCTCCACTTCCAGGTACATAGGTGGGTGATTTAAGATGACAATACCGCCATCATTCCCAGGGTTTTAGAGACTTCAAATAAAAAAGTCATAGAAGAAATGTTATAGTTCATCGAATTATATAGGAATACCTATTTTTTATGCAATTCTGAAAAAACTTATTTTTTCAAAATTTTGTTACTTTTTCTAAGTTCAGAGCTCTTTACTCGGTCTTCTCAATATTTCTTCCTTCCTCTTCCACCTGGCAGCATGCATCCAACACGTGCGACACAGGTTTGACATGAGCCAGCAGCAACACACCTACGAATGAGTGACCTGCAATGGCATCATTTCTTACCGATTGCAAGGCAGATAGCTTTAGGCGCAATATGCATTTTCTACCGGCTATTTTTACTTTTGTCTGAACGCATTTGTTCAAAATGACCCGTGAAGGAGAGTGCAATCTCAATCTCAAATGCTTATTGACCAAAGTTTTGTGCATCCGCAAGTCAATTGTGGCATTTTTTGTTATTCATGCTGTTCAAAAGGACACGTATAACTGTTCTAAGTGTAATGCTATTCTGAAATTAAATAATTCAGGTAAATTTCAGTGCAACAAACAGGCAATGTGTTTGCCACATTGTATCCACTGGCATAAACATTGCAAGGTAAGGCTTATATTACTGCAGTCAAGGAATGCAATAGAAAAACTAGAGACCTAACAACATTTAGCATTCAAATCTGATGTTAGGCTTTTGAATTAGGAATATTACAATTTTTTTTTAATTGCAGGGGGTGTGGGGATATAGGGGGTAAAGCCCCCATTTTGAAGGTACCTAAATTTTTTTAATTTTTGGCGGAAATAACCTTAACACTAGAATGCCCAGAGGGGTCATTTTGACCCTTTTACAAATTCAAAACCACTTCATATGCTAAATTTTTCCTTTCAACCTCCGTCACTCTTTGACTTTTATTTATTTTAAAAGCCCATTTAATTTGTATAGATTTTTTTAAAATTCACAGAGTGTCATACCAATAATAGACCTTTTCATATGCGACGCCCATGGGGTCATTTCCTTCTTGGAACATCTAAATTTACAGTATTTATGTTTCCTTATAAAATATGATGGAATCAGAGGTTAAAATTTATCTTCTCGTTATTTTGTACAGGCATGTACAAGGGGCGGTCAATAAATTTTGCGAATCGGTAGGGCAAAACAGAGGAAGGGGGATGGCTGTTTGTGGGGGTGTTAGGACAAGTTATCACAAGTCAGGACCTGGAGCCGCACGCTGCTGCCTCGTGTATTTAAGAAGCAGTAGCTGATCGCAGATCGTCAGTGACAAATTTTTCAACAATGGAGAAGGTTGAGCACCGTGCAGTGATCAAATTTTTTACCAAGGAAGGCTAGAATGCAAAAGAGATCCATGAACACATGGTTGCAGTGTACACTGACACTGCCCCTTCTTATGCAACTATTGCTCACTGGAATAGGGAGTTCCGCCATGGTTGTGAGTCCCTTGAAGATGACTCCCATCCAGGATGCCCGTCAGACATGACCAACGAGGACAATGTGGCCTGTGTGGAGAGGATCATCGTCGAAAATCGACGGGTGAAGGTCGAAGAAATCGAGCGAGAACTTGGAATATCACATGGAAGTGTTATCAACATCATCCATGGCAATTTGACCATGACCAAGGTCTCTGCCCGTTGGGTCCCTAGAAACCTCATGCCCCATGATCGACTTCAATGTCGTTAAAGTTCGGAGGAGCTGCTGCTCCCGTACAACCAAAACCTGGCGGTATTTGAGTCACGCATAGTGACAGGTGATGAAACATGGGCCCATCACTGGGATCCCGAGACCAAGCTCAAAAGCATGGCCTGGAAGCACAGGGGCTCTCCGACCCCCATCAAGTTCCAGACCCAACCCTCAGCCGGGAAGATCATGACCACCATCTTCTGGGATTCTGAGGGAGTGTTGATGGTGGACTATGTGGCTTGTAGAAGGACCATCACAGGTCAATATTACGCCGAGGAACAGGCTAGGTTGAAGAAGTGCATCCATTAGAAGCGGCATGGCGTGTTGACACGCAGTGTCCTGCTCTTCCACGACAATGCCCCTGTCCACAGGGCCAAAATTGCACATTTGCCCTAGGCGAGTGCGGATTCATGGAGCTCAACCATCCCCCCTACAGTCCAGATCTGGCCCCTAGCGACTACTTTTTATTCTGCCAGCTCAAGGCTGCACTGCATGGATGCCGGTTTGGTGACGATGAAGATGTCCAGCTCGCCGTCCAGGAGTGGATTGAACAGCAGTCGGGAGATTTCTGGTTGTCGGGAATTCGAAGCCTCATGGACAAGTAGCGCAAGTGCATTGAAGTCAAGGGTAGTTATATTGAAAAATAATAAAACACTTTTCCTCATATCTCATTTCCTTATATCCGAATTACAAAACTTATTGACTGCCCCTCGTATCAACGTGATAGGACATGAACCACACAGGGTGGATATAGACATAGTTGTTGTCCAGCTGTTTTGTTTCGGAATCCATACATAGTAGAGGTCATGGATTTTGTGTCTGCTTAGTTGCAGTGTATTTGGTAAAAAAAATAATTATTGTTCATCATAATGTTACAACGTTCTAAACTTTGTGACAGTGAACTTTTGTCTAAACCTCCTGGGGTTGATGATAATGAATCAGATGGTGAAGAATTGTGTCCTGATGACTCAGGTGATCAAGATTTCATTCTTGAAGCATATCCGATAGTGAACAGGAATCTTCAATTGATTTGTCCCCCAAGCAACATTAAAGGCAAATACATGTTGATATGCATATATACCGTGTATATATATATATATATATATATATATATATATATATATATATATATATATATATATATATATATATATATATATATATATATATATATATATATATATACTGTATATATATTAGTAAGTCTCCATTATTTTACCACTTTCTGTTTTAGATTAAAAAATCCCTCTCCAATCATATAAAAATTTGTTTTAGGAAATAATATTTATACATTTGTATCTATATATTTTACATATACACTCAACAAATATATAACCATGTTTATACTTTCAGAAAATGGTGCGAATGTTGGAAAACAGAAAGGGAAAATTCAAGGTGATGTAACGGTAAAATCAGTATGTACTCATACAGGTGACTTAGAATCAGAAAATAATTAACAAATAGCTCCTGACGGGACCTTGTGGGAATATGCCAGCTCCGATAATGTTAAACAAGGTAGGCAACCCACCACAATGTACTGAAAGAAATACCAGGCCCAACACCACATGCCAAGAGGAACATCAATGATGATAGTGTTGCATCGGCTTAGAAGCTTTCTATTGATGATTCTATGCTCCTTCAGATAAAGAAATGTACTGAAGTGGAAGCTGAACTTGTACTTCAGAACAAAACATGGTTCCTCTCACTTTCTGAACTACATGCCTTTATTGCAATTTTGTATGCATGCAGAGTTAGCAGCTCATGAGATATCGATCTTCACTTTCTATGGTCTGAACCCTGGGGCCTCCCATTTTGCCAACAAATCATGTCTTGTAATCGCTTATGTGAAATTATGATATTTCTTAGATTTGATTATAAGTCAACAAAATCACAACGCTTGCAGGCAAATAGATTTGCCCTTTTATCTAAAACATGGAATAAATTCCTAAAAAATTGTTCCATGTGTTATAAGCCATCATCAAATATAACGATCGATGAGCAACTTTTCCCAACCAAAGCTAGATGCTCATTTACACAGTTCATGTCATCAAAGCCAGACAAATATGGGCAAAAATTTTGGCTTGCTATTGACAGTGAATCGAAGTACATGCTAAATGGCTTCCCTTATTTAGGCAAGGATGAATATCGTCCCGAAAGCATACATGTTTCGGAGTACGTCATATTAAAACTCATGGAGCCATATCTAAATACTGGAAGAAATATAACAACTGATAATTTCTTTACATCCTTGAATTTAGCAATGACACTTCAGAAAATCAAGTACTAGCCTTGTGAAAGAATGAACAAGACGATAAGAGAAATTCCAGATTCAGTGAAGAACACCTGCCAGCCCCTATATGACATCAGTTCTAAAAAGCAGTGATATATTTCTTACAGTATATCAGGGGAAGAAAAACAAAAATGTTCTGCTAATGAGTAGTATCCATATGAGTGTAAGAATTGAGAGCAATGAGAAGAAAACACCTGAAACAGTGTCTTATTACAATAAGACTAAATGTGGTGTAGACATTCTAGATCAAATTGCGCGAAAATACTCAGTCAAGGCGGTTGCCAATCCACACTTTTTACAACGTTCTTGATATGCCATGTATCAATGTTGCAATCACATACCGAGCTGTTACTAGCCAAATGATTTCATGCAAGAAATTTATGCAAAAGCTGGCAGAAGAACTAAGGGAGGATTATGTAAAAAATAACTGATCTACAAAGCAGCTGTCAGATTATAGCGATGATTCTGATTTAGAAGAAGTAGAAACAGCCGGTAATTGTCAAGTTCGTCAATAATGTAAGGAGAATAAGTCTAAATTAAGGTGCAGAAAATGCAAAAACATGGTGTGCAGGAAGTATACTGCAAAAGTAAAGTATGTGTGTACTCTTTGCTAATAAATATGATACAACAACTTATTTCATAGCAATTTTACGAAAAAATGGTTTTCAAATCTAAAAGTTGTTTTTTCCTTAATGTTATTCTGAAAAAAAATACTTTGGGTGATAAAAATATATTTATTTCCTTTTGTTGAATCAAATAAACATATACTTAATTAAATTATTCATTTTTATATGAAAAACTTGATAAAGGGTCATTTTGAGCTCCCTTGGGTATTTAAGGAAAAAAATTTCAGTGGCCGTTCTAGTGTTAAATTACCCATAGTCGATACTAAATAAACCACTCTACCAAGTATTAGGAATATAATGAATGTACCTTCCAGGTAAAATATTTATATTTTAAAGTAAATTTTCAAATATATTATCAGTATATTTTATTCAGATTATAAAGTGTAATGGTTGCTTAAAACAAAACATGATATATTAAATAGGAAAAGTGTCTTTCTATTCAAGACAATCAATGAAAGAGTATACAGTTATGAAATACAGAAAAATCTTATTGTACAGTTTCAAGTAGATAATTAACCAAATCATGATGATGATGCAAATACTGATTCAACCAAAACAAAACCTTATTGAAATAGTTGTAGTGACCAAGCATTTGAAATGGGAATTTTAGCGATTGTTTATGTGTTAGATCTTGTATATCAAAATTTACACAAGCTACATCAAATGGGACTTCTTTTAAGTGTCGAGTGGTAATATAGATTGGCATACTAGACTATAAATATAGTGTCTAATACCCATGTAAATTGTGCAATTCATTGCTGCCTTTTAAGGTAAATACTAAGTAGCTTGAAACAATACTTTTCCTTTTAAATCAGGACTACTATATGACCACCAAGTATATTAGATAATAATGTTTATAAAATGCAATACTCTAACTTTACATGATAATAAAAAAAATTCCAAGTTGTACAAATCTTATCCAAAAATGGTTAACTGGCCAAATACAACCTGACTCATAGTTAACTAGAATCATCTTGAGTGTTAAAGCTGAATCATAATAGTAATGTGATAGGATCACTGCTCAATATATAAAAATAAACTTATTATTTTTTATTAACATTCAAATATTAATGAAAATTTGATTGAAAATGACAAGCTAGAAACATATTTCTCTAATCATAATAGGGAAAGCAAGGGCGTATCATATATATATATATATATATATAATTATATATATATATATATATATATATATATATATATATATATATATATATATATATATATATATATATATATATGGGTTTTATAAAATGACTTTTTGGATGCCAAGCAAACTTTCACTCAATGCCACTCAAAGCAACAAAAAAGGCAAATACCCAAATCTAACTAATGAGACAATGAACAAAATCCCATCAAAATATCAATTTAATAGAAATGCTAAAAAGCACACACAAAATAATGAAAAAATTCCTACATTAAAAATTCTTGTTCCATGCCCAAGAAATCGAGGAAGACACCCATAGGGCTACGCCTCAGCCCAAGCCACTCAACCTTGTTTATGAGCTTGTTTTTCAAATTTCTTAACCGCATGGAAGCATGAATGAAAATCACTGAAATGGAAAAGGAATTTTATTTATCATTAAAAAATCAAAAGTTAACAAGAGTATTTGGCCAAAAATTGTTTGCAAAAGAAGTAGTTAAATTATAAGTTAAATTGCGAAAGGTATATAGCCCAGGTAAACAATGGGGGGGGGGGATATGGAATCAGAAGGTGGGGAACAATTTTGGAACTATTTACAGGAGTGGTCATTGGGAATAAACTGCAGGCTAGTTTCAAATGTCTTTAATGTATAGAAAAGTCTTCACACTTCCGAAACTAGTCCGTGAATAAAGCTTTCAGTGTACTATACTTTGAATCCAATCTCAAACTTGCCACCATTTTATAATGATGTCACAGCCTCTCACGAGACTGGAATGAAAGAAGAGTAATGGCCAATAAAATGACAAAGATGATTTAGTTTAACTTTTCTCTAGCAGGGTAAGCGATATTTTATCACAATACACCTCACAACCAGCACTTTGCTTCTCAGTTCCAATCTATATTATGTGGTGTAGAGACATTCTGAAAACTTAATCATTGGAATAAACAAATCTTAATTGTTGATCAGATTACTGAATTTCCTTTTTTTTGCAAACACTAGGAATTAGAATTAGTCACTATATTGTTGGACCTTCCAAAAATAAAGGAGGAAGGGGGAATGCAAACTTCACATACTTACCAATAATGGGAAGGAGGATTCCGAAAATGAAAACAACCACAGAACCCAACAGATAAACAACTAAGTAGCTGCCAGTCAGGACCAATGTCACAGATACAACAGGATGACTTTTCTTGAAATCACTTGCGAATTGCTTGTTATTTGTGATGTAAAAAAACATTCCAAAGCCAAGTGCCATTGCTATCATACCAAAAAACATCTGAGCAGGATGAATGACACTGTGGGAAGATGAAATTAAAATATAAATTTCACTAATTTTACAGGGTTACTTTTTATAGAATAAGGGGTTAGTGTTCATCGCATACTAAAATCATCCCTCAGAACCATCTTAGTCACAACCTCATTCATACCTTTCTACACAATATGCCTCTTATCCATTCTTCAATATAGCTACCCTTCAAACAACAAGCATCCCACTCAAATGTCATTTGTACTGTTCTTACTCAAGATTTTCCCTTCTCCTTCAATACCAAGGTCTCACTCTCATACACTTAATTAAGATGTCATTAGGAAACTGTCATGGAGCTTTCTGGTACATTCCAAACTCAAATCAGCCTCACCTATAACATGATATGATACATACAGTAATACCTAGACTGAGCAATTCAAATGGTTCCAAATGTCTGATCCATTAAGAGACTAATTTACATAGACAATGTTAAAAATAGTAATTACATTCTCACTAATGAGTTTTGACCCCCCAAAAAATCCTTCCATAAGGAGCAATAAAACAACAATATAGGCATAAAAAGTGACCTAATAGATCATAGATATTAAATAAATCTTTTTCAAATCCTTTAATATGAATAAAAAACAATTATATGCCACTTATTTAATGTTCATCAATTGATGTTTCTTTCTCGCTTGCATTTGGTGCACTTGAAGTAGATGGGGTCTCATTTTTTCTTTAAGAAAAATGAGATTTTTTGTTTTCATCATAAATTTCACAAGAGCAAGTTTGAGATTTCATCCCTCATCAAGCTCACACCCTTCCCTTATTCCCATATGTACTTCTCTCAGTACTCCATCCAGAAAGATATTAAACAGCCATGGCAACATTACACAACCTCATCTTACCCCACTACATATGTCAAACTTCTCACTTAGACCATATTTTACCTTTATGCCTGTATGTGACAAATTCATCACATAGAAAATAAAGGCTTATAGCTAGAGAAATTATATGTGTGACATGTTTTGTTTAGGTTCAGAGAAGGGCTCCATCAGATTTGTGCACAATTTGCAACTAACTATTTACCCCTTAATGGAAACGCTAAATGTAATTAATATGTTTTTCATTCTTAAAAATTAATTCAGGGCATAAAGGCACGACTTACTTCCAAAATAAGTACTCTTCACACCATCCAATAGTTTACCACTCGCTCTCCATACATTCTTGGCACATCCCTTAATGCTTCTCTATCCATACCACAATCATAAGTTTTCAACAGATACAAGAACCCAGGATACAGTTTATACCTGTTATTCTTAATCTTTTTTTCCACATTCAGTCTCATTCCAAATACTTGATCCATACGCCTCTAACTCCATTAAACTACTCTCTGTTATCCTTCTTATATACTCAATCAGAATTCTCCATACACTTTACCTACAAAGAGACTTATTCCTTTACCCTTATAAAGGGTGTCGCAGAACCGAATGAGCAGTTTTGAGGAGTCAATGCTCGGGGCGAGGAGGAGGGAGGGAGGTGCCCCCTTGCCAGTTTCTGAGGAATGGCTCGCTCCCCTGGGCATGTACCCCCCAAATATGGTATACCGTCTCTATATACCTCCTTTACTTTTTTATAGCTCCTTAAAACTGCTCAATCGGTTCTGCCGCACCCTGCAAATCCTGGGCTCTCTTCCACTTTTAAGTTCCTTATAACAGCCAGCAGACACATTCCATTACACAATCAACTCCGCTATTTAGCATTCCAGCGGGCTTTCCCATTTTTCAGACCTCTCACATTACTAATCTCTTCCATACCATGATAAAGCTCCTGATTTATACCTACAAAGTTAATCATAGTTACATCCGCCTCATCTTCTATGCCCACATTATACAACTAATCAAAGTATTAAAGGGAAAAGTATATAAAACTGCTGTAAGACCAACTATAACATATGGAGCAGAGGCATGACCTGTAAAGAAGAGTAATGAGAAGAGAATGGAAGTAGCAGAAATGAGGATGCTGTGATGGATGTGTGGCGTGATGAGGGAGGACAAAATCACAACTACAAAGATCAGAGGACAACAAAGGTGGTGGAGATTTCTAAGAAGACTCAGGAAACAAGACTTAGATGGTAGGGACACATAATGCGGAGGGATAGAGAGAGTGACAAGAGAAGAGCTTTGAAGAGGAAGAGCCAAGATTAGATGGAGAGACTGCATACAAGCTGACATGAGGGAGAAAAGACTGGAGACTGACATGGCAGGAGACAAAAACAGTGACCCTGTATAAAGACAAGCTAATAAGCTGACAATGAAGAAGAAAGTATTTTCACCATCTACTTTTGACTTCAATGCTCACAAGTCCCTGCCATTCTTGTCCTTGATATTCACATAGCTATCCTTCTCGAGGCTATTCCCCCATCTCCCTTCCAGAATTAGCTTTCTGTCCCATCAGGATCCTAAATTACCCTTTATCCAAAAGGTTCATTTGCTGCTTTCTTTGTTTAATCACTCATTTCACTTTCTTTTTTATTTCCTTGTATGCATGTTAATCAACACTATTTTATATTTTCAAGTATGCCTCCTTTTAGCTTTCCACTACACACTTCATATCATTCCACCATCCAGCTTCCTCTTTCCAGTTCTGGCACACCCATACACAGCCCTTGCACTACCTACTATAACTTCCTTAAATTTGTTCCACATTTGCCCTATTTCTATGTACCACACAGTTATTTCCTCTCTTCTACTCACAAGCAATATTACATTTAACTGCTTTTCCTCTCCTTGCACAATCTATGTATTTATGTACATCCTTGTGCTGAAAGAATGTTTGCTACAAGTTTCTTTCAGTACAGAACCCCCCTCTCCATTTTAATTCTCTCTGAGGGTACCTAAAGCTTCAATTATTCCCTCTAATTCTGTCACCTGTTCATCCATTCTCAATTCCATCCACTACCTATCCCAGAAACTCTCTTTCTCACCCTCATTTTTAATATTACAGGGTCCATACACAATCCCCCTAACAATTTCACCCTTTCAAATCTTACCTTCCCACAAAAACTCCGAATTTTTATAGGGGCGATTACAAAAAATTACGTAACTTGCTAAATCAGATTAAGTGGGATATAGAATTCAGGGAAAAGAATACTTATGAGATGAAGGTATGGTGGAGCGAATGTGAGTGTGTGTGTTTAGGACCATTCTCCCACCCTTTTCCCAATATCCTCTCCCTCCCTCTGTGCGAACAGGTGTGTGTGAATAACTGGCATTTAAATTTTGGGGGGGTTTTGTTGTTTTTTTTTCAATTTTTTTTATTGTTTGTTTTCTCTTTTCAGAGATTGTACTTGTTTAAATAATCTTTTATCAAAAGATATATCTTTATATAAGCTGGATGGCTTAGGTCGCCAATGACCATGACTGCTCATTCATTGGAAGACAATTGTTCATCAAAGAACACTAGGTGCGCTCATATTTTGTGTATTGGTAAATAAATATGTTGGTTGGCTTTATTTTTTGTGTATTCACTACATATATTGTATTGAACAAATCAATTGGAGGAGAAGACAACAAAATTGCAATGAACAGTATTAAACTGAAAATTACCAAACAAAGTTGTGAAAAATTCCAAGGGGGCACCAGAAATGCAGAACAATTCTGTAAGTAGAGCAGGGCAATCAAGTCATTGGTGGATGGGGCTCAAGGAACAGGAGCGAACTTAGCAACCACTCCAGCCTTTGTTCTCTTGACAGTCATGATGAGCAACTTTGAGAAGGAACTGCTTCTGTTGCTCGTCTTTGGTTCAGACTTGGAGTCTTTGGATCAGTACCACCCCAGATGGTGGCTCGACCGTTTAAGGCATGCATGGATCTTGCAGAACATGTTCCACATTCTGGGTAGTGACCATCTTCCCAGCAAAGACCCCAATGGCCTCTAAAGTTCGCCATGTCACCAATTTGGGAAGACCATCAGGGAGAGTGAAGTTCTTCTTTTCAAGTCTCTAGAGTGCTTTCAAGGTTGCTGGATGGCTTAGGTTCTTGACCATGGCCGCTCGGTCATTGGAAGACAATTTTTCACCAAAGAACACTAGGTCATTCTTCAGTGAACAGTTCAGGACAGCTGCCTCATGCAAGAATCTAATGTAAATGAGACTGATGAAATGGGCCAGTCATCGGACTCTGCATTTTTCCAACCTCGTCAGCTTCAGTTGTTTGCAAAAACAGGGCAAGTTTGAGGATGTAAATAGTCTTTTCCATCCATCTCACCTGATGGTAGGCTCCAGGGGACCTGAATCAAGGCAGATCACCACTCCATCCTCCCAGGTAGACAAGAGAGAGCTGAATGAGTTTGAGATAGTCCTCCCTTGGGTGGGCTCTATCATGGATGACTCCCCTGAGGAAGTCTATCATCTTCAGCCTCTGTGATTCGCTCAACTCATCCAGGGTTTCTTAATCATTGAAAGTACCGACGGATGTCTTGTCCAAGAAGTGCATGAATCGGAAGTGTCTTCCAGGGCAACCATCTTCAACAACAACTCCACTTCAGTCTCTTTCTTTCTCTTCCTCATCTGACCCTTCTTCATTTCATCAGCCTTCTTGGCAACAGTGGATGCATGGAGTTTATCGACACTCTGCATTGAACAGGACTGTCTGCCCTCCCTCTGCACTTCCATAAAGGCCAAATCTTCTTCTGGGACGTTGGCCTCCGCAATCTTACCGCTCACGATATTGAAGACATCCTGTAGGTAGCCTCTTTGTCACGGGGGCAGGTGTCTCCCACTTGGCAGCTTCATGCAGCTTGAGAGAGGTGCTCTTGGCTGTCTCCGGGAGAGTCTCCATCTGCACCTGATGGTGGTGGAGGAAGACCAGGAGAACATCTTCCCGCGAGGGCAGGCGGGTTCCCAAGAAACCTGGATTCAGTGACTTCTCCAGGAGCCAAAGAAGTTTCTTGCTTCGTGTGGAAGACATAATCTGAAAAAAAAACCCTGTCAACATGCATTCAGAAAGAAAAGTTAATACCATCACCATGAAACTTCCGTTGCTCCCACCGGACACTACAGATTTGGCACAAAGCACTTTATATAGGAAAGGTCCAAAGGCCAACCAGTGCTGATAAAATTATTGCACTTCATAAAATATGAAACACCCTAGAATATACGGCTTGGAAATTTTTTAACAAAATTTTGATTAGTGGACTAATTTTACCAATCCTATCCCCTTTCTCAAATTTGGAATTATCTGCAAAGTGAAACATGAACAGATTTAGGATCAGTTGGAACATGTTTCTTGACATTTTATCTGTGAGGGAGCATTGAAACAAAGGAAACTTACTCCAGTACTCATCAATACTTTCCCTTTTATCTAACCCCATTAACAAATTGATGCCCAGAACATTTTTAGAATTTCTATATCAACTCCGTCTTCCTTCCAAACTTTGATCCTTGAATGAGTTCTAATCAGGCTTTTTGCTGATCTAGCCTCAATTTACTGTCTTGCAAATGCGTGTATTTGGATAAAAAGTAGATTTAAAACATCATCATCGACAAACAACATGAATGCTTGGATTGGTGTAATTGTAGGTGATATATCTATTTGTAAGCCACTTTTTCCAGTGAATGTGAACTGTTTCTGTATATTTACATATTCACCCAATCATCTTTCTCAACATAATGTTCATTTTCCTCTTCTAATGATAGCGCCTCAACTATCTCTTCAACTTGTTCATCAACTTCTTTATCACTAAACATGCTAAACTCCACTTTATAGTCTGGGTCTTTCACAGAGTCGTTACTTTCATATTCGCTTTCAGATATTTCATCATTGGCTCGGCCATATTTGTCTAGCTGACTACGTATTTTGGGGGGTGTTAAATTTCTTTCAGCCATGTATAGCCACGGCAAAATGACTTGAGACCTACCACATTTTTAAGGAAAAATAAAACCATCCTGAAAATTAGAGTATTGTACTAAAAAATACATAGTAACCACATAGTTTAGTATTTAGCCATGTTGCCCTTATTCTTGATGACTATGTTGAGGCATTTTGGCATGGAATTGCTTAGGTTCCTGAAGTAATCCAAGGACATCTCTGTGCACCACACCTTCATCAGCTCTGCTCAGAGGGTATCCAGGTTTGTAGTCTTCTTCCTGCACATGGTTTTTTTCTTCATATTCAGCCAACAATTCTCTATGGGGTTGAGGTCGGGACTATTCCCAGGCCACTCTCACACCTCAATATGTCTCTCCTGGAGCCACTTCGTGACCTTCTTGGCCATATGGCAGGGAGCACTGTCATGCATAAAGATTTTACACTCGTGAATGGTGAACATTTCCAACATATGGTCATTCAGAACATCAATATACCAATCAGCGTTCATCTTTTGCTTCTTTGGAAGGAAGTAAAGGCCCGCCCTTCCCTTCTCACCAGAAAAAGAACCCCAAACCATCACTGAATCGGGGTGTTTAACTGTCAGAACAGTGTATCTTGGGTTGTACCAATCGGAAGACAACGGGCGCTGAACCGTGATAGACCCCATCCAAAATACCTGGAAAATGCTTTCATGGGAAAACATCACTTTCCTCTACTGTGCCGAATTCCAATGTGCATATTTCTTTGCAAATGCAAGATGTTGCTTGTTCATGCGGTCATTTATAAGAAGTTTTGTAGCGGCTTTACGGCAAGGAAGCCCCAAGTCCTTCTGCAGCCAATGCCGAATGGTTCGAACAGCAATGTTTTGTAGCAGTCTCAGATGCAATTCCTTCAATTCAGGCGCTGTGAGTCAAGGCTCCTTCTTCAATTCTCTCTTCATGAGGACATCTGTAGCGGCATAAGTCTTCCTTCACTTTCCACCGGCGAATTTGTGCTTTGAAATGGCGTTGGGTGGGAGTCCCCAGGCTGCTGCCAGCAGCCTCAATATGGTTGCTTTAGCTCTTCCTGTACATTCACATATCATCTTAATTGGGACATTTTCTTGTCTCCACGCAAAAATACAGGATTTCTCCTCCGCAGTACAGTACTTTCCAGGCATTTCAAAATGACTATAGGAAAATACTGAGCAGGAACCACTAACAACAAAAAGCTGCAGATTATTGATGTGGTATGGAGGAGACACAACATTCCCCACTTATGTCTAGCATAGCACTGAGTGTCATTTCTCAGCTCAGCACATGCAGCACAGACCATTGCTAGAGATGCCAGATACTTCTAGAAAAAAAATTTATACACACTGTGACTGCATCATGCTAAACACAATACACATTAATACGCTCAAAAAATGTGGTAGGTCTCGTCATATTGCCATGGCTGTATGCCTATTTATCATAAAAGCTTATCTGCTTATATAATATGAGAATCTATATTTATTTCTTATAAAACCTAGGCTATATTTTGTTTATAGCAGCTATGGCATTACCAAGGTAACTTTCGCCAAAGGTGTAGTATGTCACCAATTTTTCGGTGACGTGGCCCCCTGGCATCAATAATTTTTCAAAAACAGAATTTTTTTAATTAGTTACTAACATTTACTTTGAAATTTAATATTTAGAGGCACTATTTAGATGGGTAAAACTTAAAATTGTGTTGTACTTACCCATATCATTCTTTTTTTCAGCTTTATTAGCATCACCAATTGGCACTGATTTATTGGTGACATGGCCTACCAGTTTACAACTCACAAAGAATAAAAATTAATTTCCTACTGACTATTATGAGATACAGATCTAATTTTGATCAGCAACACAAAATAAATATATATATATGCTAACAAAAAGCAATTTGCCCTGGGTGGAACTACTCTGATTTCAGGCTGGCAGTCAGTGTTAATGTAGGTGCATGACACAGTAGAAGCATAAAGCCATGGGTGGGTGAGGGGGTGGGAGATTACTAGGTCCGCAGGCTTAGTGACCTTTTATGATACACCATGGATGATTGTATGTTTGTTTGGGGTAGGGGTAGGGAGGAGATCAATGCCTATGTGGAGACTGCCCACCAAAGCACAAGTTGACAAAATCATCATGCCGCCTAATGCTAGGCTAGATTAAAAAAACAAATGTGCCAAAAAAAAAAAACAGTAAGAAGGAATTGCATGAGCTCATCCTGAGTACAAGGGACAAGGGGAGGCAGCCCCGCTCAGCCAGTACAGGGGCAGGTAACATGTATGAAGATCACCCAGACTGGGACAATCAACATGAATGTGCTGAACAATCCGGGGGACAATGCAGTCTTCACAATAAGGTGCATAGGAGCGCTCTATCAAATGACAGTGCATCTCGCTAGTGTGTCCAATTTGGAGACAACAGAAAGCAACCTGAAGCATCTCAGCATTGGGGGGTAGGTCTATGGGAACAGTCATGGCACAATGACACAACTTTAAGTTCACCTGTGCCATCTCCTATCTTCTTTGCCAGGCAGTCCAGAGTTGCCCTGATTCCTGCCATGTAGTCATTTTAAGTGAGAGGTAAATGTTGGTTTGGCCACCCAGTCTTTGCAGACTATTTGGCACTCTCCTTCCCTGCAATTCTAACATGTCCAGGAAACTAGAAGAAGATAATCTCAACATTCACCAGGCTTGCAGCAACCATGGCATCACATAGTGCGAACCTGGGGTTGTGGCGATTCCAATGCAAAGAAAACAGTCAGGGTGCTTTGTGAGTTGCAAAAGTTCACTCTGCTCCCATACCAAGCAATGTATTGCAACAAGCTCAGGCATGAAAAGAGAGTGCCTGGTATAGCCCTTTTCATTTCAAACAGATAGGATACAGCATGAAAGCTAACCCTGCCTGGGACTTGGAGTCATCTGTGTACACTGACACAGATCCAGTATGACAGGGTGTGCTCCTCAAAAAAGGCTGAATGCAATATTCCAGGTGCTGTGGAAGCTTTGGGAGCAGAGGCATGGCAACAAATAGTCAAAGGTGGCACTCTCCAGGGCGGTGTCCTGGCACAAACAGAGGCGCCACTGGCCCGAGAGATACACCAAGCTCTTGAAGGAGTTTCCTCCACCTAAACCCAAAGGGTTTAGGGTATCATTGGCATCTTTCAGCAGCATAGGAAACATTGAGAGCTGTTAGTAACTAATGGACAGGCTGGACTCACACAGAGCACATAATGCATTCTGTATTGTGCAGAGCAAGTGGTATCTCCCCAGCATTGACAAGTAGACTCTCAATGGGGGAAGTGCAAAAGGCACCAGTTTCCAGGTGGAGACTGGTATGGTGGATTAAGTCTACCTTTTACAATATAAACTAAACTATGGATGTGTAAAAGTCACATCTGTAGTTGAGCTTCGGTATAGCAAGAGATACAGTTGGATACATGTTGAAGTCAATGCTTGAGTTGGCATCTGGGCCTCACCAAAATAGAGTGAAAGGTCACCCACATAGAGTGTAGCGAGAACCTCTTCCTGCAGTAGTGATCTTCAGAGAAATGAGTGAGACACTGAGGACACTTCTCTACCAGACACTCTCTTCCTACTAAATTGGGCTCCTCCCCCCACCCATACATGAATTCGGCGATCTTGCAAAATTCAGAAATAATGATTGGGGGCATCCCCTCACCCAAATCATGGTACATTAACGCTAAAATTTATGTCTATATAACTTCTGGAACAAGAGAGAGAAACTTAGCAAAAATCAAAACAATAACATATTGGCAAGCAGTATCGTAGGCTTTTTCCAGATCAAACAATACTAATATAGTGCTGTCATTGAAGGAAAGCCTCACAGACAGGTATTTTCTATTTGGAGCAGAGCATCCGATATGGAGTGGAACTTGCAGAAGCTGTACTGTACAGAATAAATGTGGCCTCCATTGTCCAGAGGCGACATTCAAAAGTTCAATCTGGAGTGCAATTTCCATGGTATCTAAGGAGACCAACAGGCACGAGTGTCTGCAATGCCTTTCTAACTGGCCTGGCTTCCAACCAAATCTGTATATCGTTGATAGAAAATAAAATGTCCACTCTAACAGATGCAGTTGACCAGGCCAAAGCTTTGGAAATTGCTCAGTTGTATGCCACCCCAATGCTTGTTGCCCCTGTCACACCCAATACATCTGAGCAGTCAGCCACCTGGGACTCCCTAGATGCCTTGACTGACTTAGAGGAGAATACTGTTGCCGTAGGTCACAAGTCTTGCTACTACTACAGAGGAGATCTCCATGAGAGTTGTGCTAGATGTCTGGCCAAGGAGGCTGTATGCCAATGCTGTCAAAAAAAGGGGCACTTCATGAAGGTATGTGGGTCAAATACAAGGGAGGCTAAACCCCATATATATATATATATATATATATATATATATATATATATATATATATATATATATATATATATATATATATATATATATATATAAGCTCACCGGACAAAAAATTAGTCACTTGTAACCATAGTAAAGGCCTCTTGCACACCACTTTGCTCTATATGTTCATGCCATGGAATTCCCTGTGTAATGTTCTTTCTGCATTGGGTGGTGAAGGATCAGAATTGACATTTTGTAGCAATTCCTGCCTGGAAGCAAATCGATTTGCAATTACAAGCCTGGAGATTCTACAACAGTCCCTGTCTGTCAACACCTTCTTCTGTCCGCAATTCTGGCGAGAGTTTTTCACATTTTGGGAGTTCTGCCATTGCTTGTAAATCCGGATAAACATACTCATTGAAACACTGCCAAATTCCGCCACCTCCTTCACATGATGACCTTTGGTGCTGCCAAATGCAATCACACCTTTTTGACATTCCTGATGCGGCTTTTCCAGCCCATATGAAGTAGAGCTGATTTGCTATCTACAGATCTTCACGCCGTCCGCAACAGAAATAAAGCCTAACTAATATTTTGACATAAACTAAGCTACGCCTCTCAGCTGCCGAAGGTTCCTACACTCTTCAGATGTTAAATTAGGTTTTTTCTCCCTAGGTGACTAATATTTTGTCCGGTGAGCTTATATATATATATATATATAAAACTACCCCAATATGAAAAAGGTTGATCCATTATTGGGTTAATATCAATGCACTTAATTCTGGCCTGCAACATTTAGAGCATGAAATAAATACAAAAATCTACCTCAGACTGTATGAACCCCACCATATTTAAAACTAGCCAGTTTTTATGGAAATAGAAATTGCCTGATAGCAATACAACTATTCTTTTGCCACAGACAATGATACAGTGAGCATAGGAAAGTAATTAATGTCCATATTCATATGCTACCCTAGTTTAAAATACATAATAACTCCCTACTCTCTCTTCCTGAATCATTTTTTTAACCGATTGGTGAATTTAATACAAGTCAAATCATTAGAGCCCTAGGTAGTTAGTTAATTCATAAGTCCCCCTGCCCCAATAATCAAGGACTATAAAAAATGAAACATTTGAAGAGCATTATAATAAATATTGCATCAACGAAAAATTAAAATTAAAGGAAATATACATATGATCTACATTGATGGTTTAACAATAATCTTACCTGACAAGAATTACAATTACAATATATGTAAGAAAATAATTTGTTTGATAGTAGAGTAAATTTTGTATCACCCTGTTATTCCACTTTTCTACATCACTGAAAGTTGGAATCTGAAATCTTGCTGATTCCATTATAAAATCGTCAAGAGACCGAAGAGGAGGAATTTCAAGTTTTATAGGATCAGCCATATTTGCTATTTGAGGAAATTCTGCAACGAAATAAAAGATGCATTATAATTATAATATTCTAATCAGGACTATGTAGAGAAGAGACTAAAAAGACAATAATTTTGTAATAATTTCACCACCAATCTGTACTTAGTTTGAAGTCTTAGTTCTCAATGACATATGGGACCCAAACTATGGGTCGCTACAGTATATATGACAACCATAAAGTCACCCCGAGTCAGGACTTAATCCAGTACCTCACTATAACCAATATGGCTTAACTTTGCTCTAATTGAAAGCAGCGTCGAGTCAGGTTTATATAGCGTAAAAAGCTTATGTAGTTACTAAATTTCTGGTATTAGAAAAAGGGTACAATTTAATAAGGCGATATATGGAAGTTCTTGAAATTATGCATTAATTTAAAGGAAATGAAAATGTGAGTTACATAAGGGTGAAAAAAAGTATGATTTTAATAATTTTATCAACCTACTATTGAGGATGAAAAAAAACCACACTGGTATTTTGATTGAACAAAAACTATAAATTCTTTAGCTTAACCCTTAAAACACACAATGAATTTGCTTGAAATTATTGCGGGTGAAATTACCCTTAGTACATTTTTAAGGAAAATAATAAAATAAAATATTTAAATCCTTTATTATAAATCAAATAATATATAATTTTAATTATAAAGAATTATTCTATTGATCTAACTTAAGAATTATTAATACCCTTCTACATATTTAGAATCATGATTGGAAATATTTGCTTGTGGCTCAAAATTATTTCTTGTTAACTGATGAAATTAATTATTACATTTTAGTTATTGCTTTAAAGTCTTACTATTTTATAGAATTTTCAATTTTATTGAAGAAAAAAAAATCCCCTAGTATGCTCTATTTTGGGGGCTGAATAGGTTTCTTGTTTGTGCACTTTGAATAAGGCATTTCTGCATTTTAATTGGATGAAAAAAAACAAACATAAATGTGGTAAACCAAAAGAAATGGAAGAGTCATCAAAAAATGGGTATTTACACACATGTGAACCATAAATCACCCTTTTTTTTGCGGTTGCCTTGTGGTGTGGCCTAGAACCAAGTCAAGTTACTCTCATTCATAAATCTCGGTTTATAAACAAAGAAGGACTGACCTCAGCCATTTATGTATTTTAATTAGATGATCAATCACTGATATAAGACTTTGATAAAAAATAATTATTAATTATAAGGCCCTCGAGCAATTACATAGCACTGAAGTGGCAACCTTGAAAGGCCCTGGGTTGACTAATGGGTTAATATTATATAAAGGGTGTCGTTAAACTCTGTCACAGGAAATAATATCAAATGGTCACTTCATTTACCGGACCTTCTTCCCCCCCTACTTGACTGGTTTTTCTGGGGATATACTGAAGAAAAAGGTATACTCAATGAAAATTAAAGATAAAAGACGCCTGAATAAATGCATCAGACCAGACACCTGAGGAAATGTGCATCATACCAGACACCAGACGCGAGATATCTGAGGGAACGCATCATATGAGACATCTGAGAGAAATATTATACCAGACACCTGAGGGAATGCATCATAAATGAATGTGCTCAAATTGATAGAAATTTGGACTTAATGCATTGGGTAAATCTTGCAATTTGCGCATCAAGCTTCGCATCACAAATGTTGAAAATAACTGATGATATTAATATTTCAATTAAATAAAATGTAGTCCAATTTTATATTGGAAATAAAAGTGGTAATTCTATTTTTAAAACAAAAAATAATAAACTAAAAATCTACAGCAGAACCTGAAAATACAAATGTTTCTCTATTCAAGCATATTGGTAAATGAACAAGGCTTTGAGAAAAATTGTATTTATATACATTTCTACCAATTTTTTTTTACTTTGTCACCCCCCAAGGTTCCTTTAATTCGAACCAGGCAGCATTCAGTAAGGCTGCCACAGCATGCAGTCTCCTTCAGAGGTAACCTAGAGAAGTTATATTGAAAGTGGTTTTGAGATGGCCAAGAGAGGCACAAGGAATAGGAGTACCACAAAGGACATTTGCTATTCATACTGAGGTATTTTTTTTTAAGTCCTAATATATACCTAACTTAAGAAAAAACACAGTACAGATGAAGGATCCCCTTACCCACTGGTATCTGCTTGTACAGAAAAGATACCAGAATGTGCTAAGAGAAAGAGCACAACTAGCAATTTTATAATAAAGCCTAAAATCAATTTTTCTATGAAAATAAGGGACAAGATAAGATGAGATGGGTAGTGTTTTCCAGTAGCAGGAGGTTGTATTGGAAATAGTTGGGGCCTAATAAATTTTTGTATTCATGTATGTCACTAGTATCTGATGTTTCCCCATCTAAAAATTCCTAATTGGTTAGCAGTAGTATCAGTATAGTTTCCACAAGTTGGCTGATTTACCATCAGCTTACGGAAGTTATCTTGAAACCATTAAAAAATCTTTGACTAACTCTACTCCTACTTATCAAATTTTCCCAATCAAATCAGTTCATGATAAAATGAAATCTCCAAAGATATCAATTTCACAATTGCATCCCAATTAATTTCCTCCATCATAACCTTCTCTATCAATCACTCAAGATCATAACCCCTTCCATAACACATCTACCTCATTCCTACTCAAATACAATCTCACCATTGCATGTATTTAGATTTAGTTTCTCATTCTGAAAATGTATCTGACATTAGTTCTACTCAAACAGTAGTAGCCTCAGCATTTTTGATGATACTGTGTTACAGCTAATTCTTTCTAAAACGTTATTATTTTCTTGACAGAAAAATAACCATACATTTACAATATCTTCAGATGAATTGAAAATGTTCTTTGGTATTTTATTTCTAATTGGATATAACTGTTTGGCCAGAGAAAAACTATATTGGTTTCTTGGTGAAGATGTAGGTATCAGGTGTGTTTCTTCATGCATCTCCCGTAATAGGTTTCAAGAAATAAAAAGGTACATTCACTTTGCAGATAATTCAGATAGGATGTACAAGTTACGTCCTCTGATGACTTTGTTAAATTAAAAATTTTGGCGGTGGGGCATCTTTCACAGAAATCTCAGCATCGATGAGGCTATTGTGAAGTATTATGGGCGTCATCCTACAAAACAATTTATACATGGAAAACCCATATGCTTTGGATACAAAGATCGGATGCTGTGCTGTTCCAGTGGCTATTGTTATGCTTTTGACACGTATTGCGGTGCTAACCACCAAACAACTCAAAGCTCAGATTATATGGGGAGGGAGGGTTAACTTTGGGGGGTATTCTGACTCATTCTGTGGATGCAGTTTTTTATTATTATATATTACGATGTGGTGGAGCGAATGTGAGTGTGTGTAAAAGGGCCATTCTCCCACCCCTTTTCTCAGTACCCTCTCCCTCCCTCTGTAAGAATGTGTGTGTGTGTGTGTGTGTGTGAATGGGAATGGGTTTTTTTGTTTTTGTTTATTTTATGTATAAAATGATTACCATGTTTTTCTTTCTTTCCAGGCGCCATATTCTGGAAAGATAGTAGCTAGTTTTGATATATCACTATAATTAAAACAAAATAGTACTTTGCTTAAAATAATCTTTTATCAGATTGTACTTGTTTAAAA
The DNA here is from genome assembly GCA_963969495.1 of Ceratothoa steindachneri. NCBI lineage: Eukaryota > Metazoa > Arthropoda > Malacostraca > Isopoda > Cymothoidae > Ceratothoa > Ceratothoa steindachneri. The sequence continues at coordinate 219,474,796 of OZ018320.1, forward strand.
TAATCTTTTATCAAAAGATTATATTTTGAGGATTGTTTGGATATACATTTAGAGGTAAGCTAGTCGATAAATTTACTCGGGTAATGCCCACTTATTAGTTTCCCTTCCATGTATAAGTAAATGGGTCATAAACGGAGGATATATCTCTTCTACAGAGAGTGGAAGCTTGGACGGACGGCAAGAAGGGTTCTCTAGACGAGTGCTCCGCCCAGCCCTGAGACGGAGGGCTTTCATACCTTGCTAGACACCTGGACCACCAAGCCCGCATTGGCTGACAATCCTGCCTCCTTTTATGTTAGCCTACTACCACCCACCTCCAGCACACAAGTGATAGCGTGTGCCCCTTTTCGTTTGGTTGTTGTTATGTTTTTTTTTATGTTTTGTGTAGATATATAAGTAAATTTATTGTATTCACCTGTTAGAAAATTCTCTTTTGGTATCCTATTTGGATTGGGGAATTTGGCCTCATTTTGAAGTGTGCACACTTCCCTTTTAAATATAAATTACTGTAACTATCATTGTACTTTTTTTGTAAGTAAAGGGACTGTATATACAATCCATTTCATTCTCCCTCGATTTCTCACGTCCGGACAGTGTAGGAAGCGGGTTGGATCGATTAGATTAGAGATAAATTTTTGGCCCGCTATATTTGGCGCCCGAATAGGGACGTGAGACTTCGAAACCGGGAGTGTGACGGGATTGGATTGCAGTCCATACCCAATTAGTGTGATAAGTAGTTTGACTGATTTTTCCCTCCTCCTATCTTTTTACTAACTTTGGGAACAATGGCTGTAGCAGAAACATTGAATGAAGAAGTAGTGCGATTGAGACTGGAGTTGAGAAAGAAAGAAGAGGAGTGTGAAATGTTGCGGGTAATGATTGAGGGAATGGAGAATAAAATAAAAGGGATGAATGAAAAGACTGATAGGATGAAGAAGGAAATGGGAGACCGACAGGATCAGAAGGACCGACGGATGCAGGACCTGTATAACATGATGACAGGGGCTGGATCAGCCCCAGGACCTACAACCCTGACCCCTGCTCCGACTGAAGGGGATAAGACTAATGGGATCAATGGGAGTGTGTGTGAGTCTAGAGAGGATAGGGTGATTATGGGTGATAGGAAGGACGGAGATTGGAAGAGAGTTGAACGCAAGAGAAGAAGGAAGAGTGGTGCAAAGGGAAAGGATAGGAAGGTAAGAGGCAAGAGTGTGGACTCATTGTACTCGGATGAAGGAGAGAGTGATGGTATAATTGATATGAGTGAGAGTGAAGGCAGCTCAAGTGAGAGTGAAGTGATTGTGGGAAAGGGTATTTTGATAAGGGAAGTGCCAAAGATAGATCGATTTAGGTTACATGGTGGGAAAAGTGTGGAAGAATTCTTTGGGGAATTTGAGCGTTATTGTAAGCTCAAGTACCTGGAGAATAAGAGATACTGGATGAATGTTTGGAGGGAAAAGTATTGGAGTTTTTCCGCGTGATTACAAGTGTGGGGGAACCAAGGTACGATGTGGTGAAGGAGAGATTGATTGGGCAGGTGAAACGAATGAAGTATAAAAGGGTGAATGAATTTGAGAAGGCTCGAATGGGGAAAAGTGAAAGTGTGAACATGTATGCACATAGGCTTGAAAGTATGGCAAGAACGAGGTATGGAGATGATGATGTAAATGAATGTAAACCACTGATGAGGAAGTTTTTGGACACGATCCCGCGAAAGGTGAGTGAATGGCTGAGTGGAAAGAGAAAGGAGAGAGTGAGACTTACAGGTGAACGGTTGATGTGGGAGGATGTGTTGGAGCTGCTGGAAGATGGACGATTTGATGATGAAAGCGATCTAGAAGAGGATGGATGGTACAGTGTGAATGTTGGGGGTAGAAAGCCCAGGAGCTTTCATCCACCCCAGCAGTATGTCAGCTACAGGGATGCCCTGAAGGCTGCACCAGCTGGAGTGATGCCGAACTTCCTGGGCCGGCAGAATGGATGGGTAAATGGAGGGTGGTCGAATGGAAGGGGACAGATGAATTTCAAGCGTGGGAACGGATATATGAGAGAGAAACCGAGGTATGTCCGAGCAAACGAGAGATCGAATGGTGGGAGAAAGATTGTGGAATGTCATCGGTGTGGAAGGAAAGGTCATATGTTGGCAGAATGTAGGTGGACGTCTGGTGCATGTTTTGGTTGTGGTAAGAAAGGGCATATGATAAAGGATTGCCAGAAAAGTGTGAAAGAGTGCTTTGAGTGTAAAGAAATAGGCCATTTGAAGAAAGATTGTCCGAGGTTGAATGGTGGAGCAACTGCTGGGGAAAGTATGAAGTATGCTTGTGGTAATTGTGGAAAGGCTGGTCATTATGCGATGGAAGGACATTCAAGTGAAAAGTGTTGGATTAGACTGAGAGCGCAAGGTGTGAATGGAAAGTCTGAAGCGGGAAACTGAATGGTAAGAGGGTACCTGCTGAAGTATCCTCTGGGTGCATGAGTGTGAGTAATGTGTTGGTAAGTCTGTCTAGTGTGAAAGTGCTGTCTGGTAGGAAGTATGAGTGTCTGAGTGTGAAGGTGGAATTGAATGGAATTGAGTGTTTGGCTTTAATAGATTCTGGATGCAAGGCGAGCTTGGTGTATAAAGATGTGTATGACAAGGTTAGCAAGAAAGCCCTCCTGTCTGAGTGCAAGGGTAGTTTGGTAGGTATTGGTAATAGGAGAGTGCCTGTGATTGGAATGATAAGGTCAGCTGTTCGAATGCATGGTATGATGATGAATGAATGTGAATTTTCTGTGATTGATAAGGTGAGTAGTGAGTATGGTGTGATTTTGGGGTATGATTTTATGAAAATGAATCGTATGGTTGTGCATCCTGCGAGTGATCAGATTGAGAGAAAGATTGGTAAAAATGGGGTGTATAAGTTGTATGTAGGGAAAGATGGTAGCGTTTTAAGGAGTGTGTTTACTGGTATTGAGGTGACTGCTATGGAGAGTGTAAGGCTTGTGAAGGGTGAAAGGGTGTCTGTTAGAGTGAGTTGGAGTAAGGATGTTAGTTTGAATGTAGGTGAGAACACTGTGATATTGGATGGAAAGGATGCGTGTTATAAGGTAAGGTGTGTTGCTTGTGTGTTTGATGGCTTGATGAGAATGAATGATACTTTTGTATGTGTGCAGGCGGATCCCAGTGTGAAAGGGCAGGTGAGGGAAATCCAAGTCGGAGATGTACTGGGCCACCTCTCCACTGTCAATGAGGTAGGTATGGATGATAGTACGGATGTCAGGGTGAATGTTGCAGGTGAAGAGACGTGTGAATGGACGTATAATGATGTGAAGAGCATGGTGGAATTGGATGGATGTTTAACCGAGTATGAAAGGGGGGATGTATATCGAATGATATTTGAACGAAAGGGAGCCCTCAGTAAGGGTGATCTGGATTTCGGGGTTGCAAAGCTCCCGGAATTCAAGATTTTCCTGAAGGAGGACTCACCAATCTATCAGTAGCCAAGGCATTTCCCACGTCCGGTTGCTGATGAGATTGAGGAGCAGTGCTTGGAATTGGAGCAATTGGGGGTGATTGAAGAGAGGGAGAGTGCATGGAATAGTCCAATTGTACCTGTATGTAAGCCGGCTGGAAGATTGCGTCTGTGTGTGGATTATCGAAAGGTGAATGAAAGGACTGTGAAAGAAAAGTTTCCAATGTGTGTGGTATCTGAGTGTGTGTATAGTATGCATGGGATGGAGTGGTTTACGAAGCTGGATCTGGTACAGGGGTATTACCAGATGCCCATTGCTGAGGAGAGCTGGCCAGTAACTGCCTTCTCTTCCTCAAAGAGACATTACCAGTTCCGGAACCTCAGCTTTGGGTTGGCTAATGCTCCCGGAGCCTTCCAGCGGGCAATGAATGTTGTGTTGAGTAAGTTTGCGAGTAAGAATGTGATTGCGTTTATAGATGATATTTTGATTATGACTGAGACTTTTGAGGAGCATATGAGATTGGTGAATGATGTGTTGAGAACGTTGGAGAGTGTTGGTGTGAAGGTGAAAGTGGCGAAGTGTGAATGGTTTGCCAAAGAAGTGGAATTCCTTGGGCATATGGTGAGTGAGAATGGGTTGCGAAAATCACCGAAGTATGTTGAGAAGGTGCGAATGTTTCCTAAACCGGTGACTGTGAAGCAACTGAAGTCGTTTTGGGGTTTGATTAGGTTCCAGCAAAAGTTTATACATGATTGTTCTGGTGTGAGTAAGCCTCTGACTGAGTGGATGGGCAAGAAAGGTAGTACGGTTGTCAAGTGGAATGATAAGATGAATGAGGCGTATGAGAGACTGAAAGAGGCAGCGGCTGAAGATGTTGAATTGGCTTAACCAGATTATAGTGTAAATGCTAAAATGCTTGAATTGTATACAGATGCGAGTGGGTATTGTATGGGAGGTTTTCTGATGCAAGAGCAGCGTTTGAATAGAGAGAATGTCAGGCGAATAATTGGGTATGTATCCAAGGCTATGAATGTTGCAGAACGAAAGTATTCGACTGTGGAGCGAGAGTTGGCTGCGATAAGGTATTGTTTGAAAGTGTTGCGTCCGTTTTTGTATGGTGAGGTTTGTGATAAAAAACAGATCATCAACCTCTTGTGTATCTGCAGCATATGAAGTGGGCTGATAGTAGGATTGCAAGGACTTTGGAAGATTTGAGTGACTTTGACTATGTGATTGAATATGTGCCCGGTGAACGGAATGGAGTGGCTGATTTGATGTCAAGGTATCCTGGTACGAATGATGAAAATGTGTGTGGAGTGAGTGATCCTGAGTATTTGCCGAAAGGGATTATGAATGGAAAAGAGAGTAAGGGTGGTGGTGATTCCTTGTTTGAGAGTGTATGGAATGGTTTGCAAGATTTGAAGAGTGATGGAGTAGATGTGAGAGTGCCCGATAGTGTGGATAATTTAAGGAAGGAGGTAATGAATGAAGTGTGTAGGAAGCCTGAGAGCATTGGTATGGCAAAGGTGCGGAACTTCATGAAAGAATTGAGAGCGATGTGTATGCAAGGGGTCCCGCCATTTCAGGAAGTGTTGATTGTAGTGAGTCGTTTGTATGGAGTGATTGTTTATGTGCACTTTGGTGGTGAGAGGCTGATTGTGTACAAGGATGAGAAGATGAAGGGTTTGAATCCTAATGTGGTACATCTGCAATGTTTGAGCGTTGTGCACTACAATTGGGTGATTGAAAAGTGTTCATATATAAGAGAGAAGAATGATTGTCTGGATGAAGATGAGCGTGTGGTGAGTGATGATATGGGAGTTAATGACAGTGTGGATATCAGTGCTGATGTTGGTGTGCTTGTTCCTTCGGTGTATTGCGAACATGGTGGACATGATATGATGGAAGCAAGAGTGAAAGTTGGTGAAAGGTTGTTCTGTGGTTTGATTGATACTGGAGCGCAGGTGTCTTTAGTGAATGAGAGGATTCTGAGTAAGTATGATGAGTTTAAATGTTGCGAGCATAAACCTGTGAAGTTACGGATAAGTGGATTAGGGAATGGCATGATAGTGGCATGGGAACAGGTTAGTCTGAAAGTGAGTTTGGGTAATGGTGTGAATGTGAAGCATGACTTTGTGATTCTGAAGGATGAGCAAATGCCGTGTTGTTTTTTGCTTGGTGTAGACTTTATGAGATTGAATGATTTGTCTTTGGATGCTGATAAGGAATGTCTTCTGAAAGGTGAATGTGAGGTGATGAGGTTGAATGAGTGTGCAAAGAATGTTGTCAAGTTTTGCGGTATGATTGAGTTGGTCATGGATGATGAGAATGAGATTTTAAGTGATGAGGATATTCTAGAGATGCAAGAGATATGTCCTTTTGTTAGTGAGTTGAAGAGGTGTGTAATGATGCGTGTTGATTTGAATGAATGGCCAGAGTGTTTAAGTGATTTTAAAAGGTATGCTAAGGATTTTGTTGTTTGTATGGATGTTGTATATTTTGTGAGGCATGTGAAGGGTGGTGATGATATGTATGTACCTGTGATGTCCTTAGTTGGTATGATTGGTCTGGTGAAGGTTGTGCATGATAATTATGGGCATATGGGTAAGTTTAAGCTGTGGGAGTGTATGAACGAGCGTGTGTTCCATCCGTTTCTGAGAACTGTTGTGAATAATGTTGCAACTACGTGTGAAAGGTGTCAGAAGCGAAAGGTGCAAGGTGTGCAAGTGAAACCACCGATGTTGAAAGTTGATGCGAAAGAACCGTTTGAATTGGTAGTGATTGACTGTGTGTCTTTGCCGCGTACTAGTGCTGGGAATGTTGGTATGGTTGCGATGGTTGATCATAAAAGTAAGTTTGTGTATGCAGTGCCTGTGAGAGATAAAAGGAGTGTGACTGTTGCGCGTGTGGTTGAGCAGTTGTTTTTTTCCTATGTGTGTATGGAAGCCTAGAAGATGTCTGAGTGATAATGGGCCTGAATTTGTAGGGGAAGTGTTTGAGCAAATGTTGAAAGAGAATGGTGTGGAGCATGTGAGAACAACTCCGTATGTACCATCTTCAAATGGATCGGCTGAACGGACTATAAGAACCTTGTGTGAGATGTTGAGAATGATGAGTACGACAGTGAATGACTGGGATGTGTGTCTGGGGAGAGTGTTGTGGGCGTATAATTCCACTGTGCATAGTGCAACTGGAATGTCCCCATGTCAGTTTGTGATGAATTTTGAAAGGCGAGTGAAAGATAGGTTTCGTTTGAGTGAAAGGTGAAGGTGAAAGAAGTGAAGGGTAGGTTGAATGTGTCAAAGATGAGTGAGAAGTTTGATGGACCTTATAGAGTTGTGAGGGTTTGATAAAATGGGGTGACGTATGTTTTGGAGAGTTTGAATGATGGTATGACTGAGAAAGTGCGGGCTCATCAGAGTCAGTTAAGGAGATGAAGAGAACCTCCTGACTACCTGGTGAGCCATCCGGTGTATGGACTGTGTAGAGAGAGAGGTAAAGTGCATGATGATGAGATTGAATGTGATAGTATGGATCTGTCTGGGAAAGAGCTAGTCTTAGTCTCGAAGAGTAGAAAGCGTACAAAGAAGAGTGAAAGGAAGAATGCACGTACGAATGAAAGTAAGTCTGAGCAGAGTGTTTCTGGTATGGGGGATCTTGAAAGGATTGAGATTTTGCGTAAACAGGTGAGTGATTTGGCTGGTATAAGTAGACGAGTGAGTGAGCTGCCTGTGCCTGATTTTTCTGGTTTTGGGAACAGTATGAATGATAGTGTGTTTGGGCAGAATGAACCTAGTGTGGCTGATTTTTCAGGTTTTATGAATGGTAATAGTAGGGGTGAGTTTAATGTAGTGAATGATGAAGTGGCTGATTTTTCAGGTTTCTGGTGGGAACCAGTCAAAGAGGTTTCTGGTATGCCTGTTATGAATACAGGGGATGTGAGTGACCTGTCTGTTTCGCAAGAATGTACTTTGAGTTGGATGAGAGCTGTGGGGGTATGATGAGTGAAGGTTCTGAATGGAAGTGTATGAAAGAATTCGGTCGTGAGATGGGAGAACTGGTAATGAGGGCTAAAAGTATGGTGGACGATATGATAAATAGTGATGATGAGACTGACAGGATGACTGACGAACAAACCCAACCAATTGCTACGCGTAGCCAGGGACCAGTAGAAGAGTGTGAATGGGTGCAGAAGGGTGCGATTGAGCACAAGTGGTACCGTGAAGAGTGATTGAAAGGGTTTTGTGAGTGGCTGGTCGAATGGCTTAAGGAAGGAGGGGTGTGGTGGAGCGAATGTGAGTGTGTGTAAAAGGGCCATTCTCCCACCCCTTTTCTCAGTCCCCTCTCCCTCCCTCTGTAAGAATGTGTGTGTGTGTGTGTGTGTGTGAATGGGAATGGGTTTTTTTGTTTTTGTTTATTTTATGTATAAAATGATTACCATGTTTTTCTTTCTTTCCAGGCGCCATATTCTGGAAAGATAGTAGCTAGTTTTGATATATCACTATAATTAAAACAAAATAGTACTTTGCTTAAAATAATCTTTTATCAAAAGATTATATTTTGAGGATTGTTTGGATATACATTTAGAGGTAAGCTAGTCGATAAATTTACTCGGGTAATGCCCACTTATTAGTTTCCCTTCCATGTATAAGTAAATGGGTCATAAACGGAGGATATATCTCTTCTACAGAGAGTGGAAGCTTGGACGGACGGCAAGAAGGGTTCTCTAGACGAGTGCTCCGCCCAGCCCTGAGACGGAGGGCTTTCATACCTCGCTAGACACCTGGACCACCATGCCCGCATTGGCTGACAATCCTGCCTCCTTTTATGTTAGCCTACTACCACCCACCTCCAGCACACACGTGATAGCGTGTGCCCCTTTTCGTTCGGTTGTTGTTGTGTTTTTTTTATAGTGTCACTAAATTCAATTTCATTAACCCATGATTCAGTAACACATAATATATCTATATCCTCATCACTAATATAACTAAATAGCTCATCCTTCTTGTTTCTAAGACTACGAGCATTTGTATAGAAACAATTTAACCCCCCTATCCCTGAAGCACCTCTTCCAACCTGAATGACCTCACCTCTATCGCCTTGGAACCTATTTCTGTTATCTGCCAAGTCCATTCTACTTTCAGCACTATAATGTCCTCTCATAATTCCCTGACCACTATTAGTATCTAGTTTCCCACCTGCAAAGACCTAATAACACGATCATACTCCTCCCACAACACATCTAACCCCCCGCTACTCAAATGCAGTCCATCCATCGCATACATTTCTTTCATTCCAACAAACCTATCCCACACATCCACAAACATAACATCTTCCATCTCACACATTCTCCTCACATAATCATTCAGCCCAATCGCACGAGACATCTATTCTACCCCAACATCCATTCTTGGAAGCACACCTGTCACAACACCTTTCATTCTACTTTCTTTCACCTTTTCAATCAACCTCTTGTACCTCTCACGTAACTCACATGCACCCACTTTCTTGACATCTTTCACTCCCTACATGTGTAATCACAACTGCATCCCTTGCACAGCCAGACACCAGCTCCTCATACCTATGAGACAGATCTCTCACTCCAGCACCCGGCAAACACACCCTCAAACCACTCAATCTACTTGCATTCAACTTCCTATCTAAATATCTAACTCGCGAATCACTCATCACAAGCACTTCAGTCAGACTCCTATTCCTACCCCCCACAGACCTAACTCCATCCCCACTCATATTCTCATTCAAACTACCAGTCACTCTACCTCCACCCCCACCAGTCATATCACTTCCAGTTACTTCCTCTCTTAGGGTACTGAATCTATTAGTCAAGCTAATAGGTTCTATGTCCCTCTGACTCCTAAGTGGGCAGTCCAGATGGGCTCTAAAGGGAAAAAAAAAAGTCCCTCTGACTCACACACCTATTCTCCCCTTGGCTAACCACCTCAACAGAGGCAACCCTATTTTCACAAAGAACAGGAGAAGCCTCCCTAGCTACACGTTTCCTAACCACTCTCCACTGGATATTCCATGCATTTACCACGTTTACATTCATCATGTGAGTAAATAGCGCCGCCGCACCCAGCACCATTTTTTTTCCTCAGATTGAAATTCTATAAGTATTAGTTGCCTGGTCTAATAGATCGACACCTCCCATTCCAGAATTATAGGAAGAATAAACGTGAGGCCTGGAAACAGAAATTTTCTTCTTGAAAGTTGACCATCTTTTGACACTACCTAGAGGTGTAATCACATCATAATTTGTTCTAATAGTTACTATGCTGTTATCTATTAACTTGGTTATCAATATTGAATTTTCTGTTTCTAATCGCTAGTCGTAGTGTCCTCTTGGTTTTTTCTTCATGTCTTGAGTGGAAGGGAGAGGGGGTTTACCTGTGCAATTTTCACGTATGGTGAAAATACAGAGAACACTATATGGTCATTGGGATTAGACACGTAGCTCAACAACTGCAACACTACTTTACTACCTAGAGGCATTCTTTCTGAGCTTTGAGTTGTTTGGTGGTTAGCACAGCAATATGTGTCAAAAGCGTATAATAGCCACTAGAACAGCACAGCATCTGATCTTTGTATCCAAAGAATATGAGTTTTCCATATATAAATTGTTTTGTAGAATGACACCCATAATACTTCACCATAGCCTCATCAATGCTGAGATTACTGTGAAAGATGCCCCACCGCCGAAATTTTAAATATAACAAACTCATCAGATGACGTAACTTGTACATCCTATCTAAATTATCTATTGAAGAATTATCTGCAAAGTGAATGTACCTTTTTATTTCTTGAAACCTATTACGGGAGATGCATGAAGAAACACACCTGATACCTACATCTTCACCAAGAGACCAATATAGTTTTTCTCTGGCCAAACAGTTATATCCAATTAGAAATAAAATACCAAAGAACATTTTCAATTCATCTGAAGATATTGTAAATGTATGGTTATTTTTCTGTCAAGCAAATAATAACATTTGCAAAAGAATTAGCTGCAACACACTATCATCGAAAATGCTTTCAAAAATTTGTACTGGATTTTGATCAGAAAATGTACCTATAACTTTCCTCCTTCGTTCTTCTGCACCTGCTGTGCTAGGCATGTTGTAACACTGATTCATTTTCTTCCATTTCAAAGCAGGACGTGGACAATTTGTTTTATTAGCTGGTGGATTTACCAGTGGATCCTCATCATCATCGGTTTCATCTTCAATTTCAATCTGACCTGAAAAGGAAGAAAAGAGATTTCTGGAAGCAATATATATTTATATCATACTAAAATAGTTATATTTACAATGTTTGTTCTTGTATAAGCAGTATGTACTCACTTACCTGCAACTTCTGCAGGCATTTCTCTTCTGTGGCTAAATTATCATCAAATTCTTCCTTGTCAGTTTCTTCATCTACTCGATCGAGAAGGAATAAACGATCTTCATTGCATCTGTTCTTGAAGAAGCTAATTGCTCATTAGCAATTGGTAATCAATTGTGTGAGTTGGAATAAAAAACACCCAAATTCATTTTTAGTTAACAGACTAACTAAGATTAATAGTTAAAGTTAAAAAAGGCAGAGTAATCCTGAAAAAATCAGGCAATGAATAAATCTGCACACATTTCAAACTCAGTAAAGTTCTGCACTCATTGGTGCCCACTGTACTCAATCGAGTACAGTCAAAAAAATGGTCAAATTACACTATGAAAGAATTTTTGGACAGTTTAATTATTTTGGGTATCAAATAACACACAAATAAGCTTTTACAAATGTATCGTTTTGAGTTTTGATATTCTAACCCTTCTAGTATTTAAAGTATCATTAAAATGAATGAGAGGGAGTGAAAACTCAAGGCAACATTAAAAACAAGATAGAGAACAATTTCATGAAACACACACACACTACCATACACCTCTGACCACATCAGGCTTAGCACTAACATCTTTCTGTTATTCAGTGGGAAACCCTAGCTGTTTGAGGAGGAACTTGCATAGGGGCGGACTCAAGGTTGGTGCTTGGTGCCGAGCCCGGATTTGCTCCCAGGGAAGGCCCTACCGTCTGAGGCTGGGTTGCCTCAAGGACCATGTCTATCTCAGGGGAGGCCTCCAGTTGGCCATCCCCCCCCCAGGACATCGCAAGTCCTACTGGCAGATGTGTCTTTAGTCTCATCTTGGGAGGCACAGGCCTTGACCCTGGCAAGGTTTAATATTCTTGCCAGCAGGTCTTTTGAGGGAAGCGACTGAAGGGGCCTAGCTTCCCTCTCCCCCTAAGGGGGTTTGCCCTACTGAGCCGCTTCAATGGGGAGCGGTTAGCTATGGGCTGCCTGCTGGCTTTCTTGGCAGTCCCTTTGGAAAGAAAAGGGGGGCTGCCACTGGTAAAAGGGAGGTGCCCGAAGGCATCTCCAGACAAGGGGGTGAGGGGGAGTCCCATACACCCGTAGGCAAAGGAGAGGAGTAAGCCTCCTCTCCGGTTAGAGAAATTTGGAGGATCCCCTGCGCAAGTACATGGGGGGGGACAAAACCTCCATTTTTTTTCTGTGGAGCTGCCCGAGGGCGGCTCCATCGATGAACAAAGGGAAATTGAGGGAAGATTTTTAATTTTCTCATCATTGGATATGGTGACCCTAAATTTTTCATGGGATGCATACGCTCATCACCCCTTGCAGTAGCCCACCCTGCAAGGGGTGCGTATAGGCCTGGCAGTCCCTCGGGAAGGCGGCTCCACCTTGGACACAGCATAAAAAGAAAAAAATGGTGAAGTGAGAAAGGTATGGGTGGGGATGAAGCAGGTTGATAAAAACTCACCACCCCAGACCGGAGCTCAGGGGTTAGGGAACATTGTCGCCTCAGCCCTGATCCGGGACAGTTGGCTGAGAAGAAGGTGGGCATCTACCCTGTGAAATTTGAGGCTGACTAGAGAAAGATGTGGGAGAGGTTGTATGAAAAGCAAGGAAACAGTGTTCTGAAGGAAGGAGAAGAGGCTAAGCTGGGGTCAGACAGGGTGTATTAGGAAGAAATGTAGGAAGCCAGTGTGGTGGAATCAGGAGATAGCTAGGAAATTTTCTGAGAAGAAAAGGGCATATCAGAGATTACAGAAAGTACTTTTGACTAGAAATGAGCTAAGATTATTAAAAAGAACAAAAGGGCGGCAGAAATTAATTTAGCTCAAAATAATAATAAAGATCCAGGAAAAATCTTTAGCTATTATAGAATTAATAACAAATCTAAGAGTGATAAAATAGGGCCATTAGATATGAAGGGGTTTTAAAAGAATCTGATGAGGAAATAGAAGAGGTTCTTAATGATAATTTTTCTTCAGTATTTACACAAGAGAATCCAGATAGATTAATTGATGATAATTCTAGGTCAAGGGAAGTAGAGTTGAATACCACTAATTGGGAGTGAACCCCTCCACGAAAGGAAAAAAAAATACCACACATTGGAACAAGGAAATATGGAAAATTCTTAACATGGGATGAGATAATAGGGAATTTAGCTATGAAATGGATGGGCATTGGCTGAATTCAGTTGAGGATGAGAAGGACTTAGGTATAATAGTGGATACGAGGGGTGGTCAATAAGTTTTGCAATTCGGATATAAGGAAACGAGATATGTGGAAAAGTGTTTATTATTTTTCAATATAACTACCCTCGACTTCAATGCACTTGCGCCAATTGTCCCTGAGGCTTTGAATTCCTGACAACCATAAATCTCCCGACTGCTGTTCAATGCACTCCTGGACGGCGAGCTGGACATCTTCATCGTCCCCAAACCGGTGTCCACGCAAAGCAGCCTTGAGCTGGCAGAATAAAAAGTAGTCGCTAGGGGCCAGATTTGGACTGTAGGGGGAGATGGTTGAGCTCCTTGAATCCGCATTTGTGCAGTGCAGCTTGTGCAATTCTGGCCTTGTGGACTCTGATGACATTAAAGTCGATCATAGGGCATGAGGTTTCTAGGGACCCAACGGGCAGAGACCTTGATCATGGCCAAATTGTCGTGGATGATTTTGATAACACTTCCATGTGATATTCCAAGTTCTCGCTTGATTTCTTCGACCTTCACCCCTCAATTTTCTAGGATCATCCTCTCCACATGGGCAACATTGTCCTCGTTGGTCACATCTGACGGGTATCATCTTCAAGGGACTCACGACCATGGTGGAACTCCCTATTCCAGCGAGCAATGGTTGCATAGGAAGGGGCAGTGTCATTGTACACTGCAACCATGTGTTCCTCGATCTCTTTTTGCATTCTTCCCTTCCTTGGTCAAAAATTTGATCACTGCGCAGTGCTCAACCTTCTCCATTGTTGAAATATTTGTGACTGACGATCTGCGATCAGCTAATGCTTCTAAAATACATGAGGTAGGAGTGTGTGGCTGCAGGTCCTGACTTGTCATAACTTGTCCTAACACTCCCACAAACAGCCATCCCCCTTCCTCTGTTTTGACCTACCGATTCGCAAAACTTATTGACCGCCCCTCGTAGGTTACTGGTTTTCAAAGCAGTATATTCAGGCAAAAAATAGAGCAAATAGGGTGCTAGGATATATTAAGAGGAATGTTAGCTACGAGAGTAGAGAGGTTACCTTAAACTCTACAACTTGTATTTTAGGCCACATTTAGAGTACTGTATACAAGCATGGTCACCACATTTTAGACATGACATGGACCTGCTAGAGTCAGTACAAAGGAAGGCAACAAAAATAATACCTTTCCTGAAGCACCTTGAATATGAAGATAGACTGAGGGTACTAAATGTGTTCTCATTTGAGAGATGTGTGAGGGATGATATGATTGAGCTTTTTAAAATCTGTTCTGGGATGGATAAATTGGATTTTAACAAGTTATTTGAGTTGGAAGGTAGTAATAGGACTAGAGGTCACCACTTAATAATTAAAAAACAGAGGTGCAGTTTGGATGGTAGAAAATATCTTGGTAATACTTCAGATTCAGGGCGCACGGTAGGTGGCGCTGTTGGTAGGCTACAATATATCTCTTATGACATCAGATAGTAGCTTCAGATATGACCAATCACGGCGTTATATTTTTTTGTTATTTTGGGGATTTGTAACTTTTAGTCTGTAGTATTTACTAAATATCTGCGCCTCTGCTCGTTTATAGTTTTTTCTAAGTTAGGAAAGGTTTCTTGATGTCTTTTATTGTTTTTGTTTTGTTTTCATATTTTGGTTTGCTGTGAACGATAACAGCTTCTTACTGGCAACATCGTAGCTTATAAATAGGACCCGTTTTGCAAATGTTTTTGTTTCGTTATTGTGTTTTCGTGCTCTCCATGTGCTTCTTTGTTATTCGAATTCGGCTTTACTTTATATAATCGTGAAAAACTTTTAGATTATCTAGAGGCGCATAAACTAATCAAGAAACCTATAAAAGTAAGAATTGTTTGTTATTAGGTTAGGTTTTTCTGCCAGTAAAAAGCGGTTGGGGAGAAAAAAAAACTCAGTAAATTCAAGGGGACTGCTCGTGGGAGAGATATCACTGCAGGGGGACTACCCTGCAATAATCCTGAGTTTCAATCAATTGGGCGGGGGGGTCTGGGGGGCACAGCCCCCCAGTATATACTCATATACAAAAAAATATAATGCCGTAATTGTTCACATCTGACATATATTGTAGCCCCAAATTGTAGCATATAAACAGCGCCACCTATCGTGTGCCCTGAAACTGAAGTGTTACCAATATCTTTTCACCAATAGAGTGGTAAATTACTGGAATAGTTTGCCATCTGAGATGGTAGCCAGTCCAAACTTGAATGTTTGGACTGGTAAGCAGATTAGATGATTATATGGGAAGGGAGAGTTAACTTTGGGTGGTAGCCTGGACTCATTCCTGTGGATGCAGTTTTTTTATTATTGTACATTATGATTGATTTGGATTTTGACGAGGTGTGATGATGATGCTCTTTGTTTTTGATGAGTCTTGATGATGATGCTTTTTGTTTCTGACACATTCCTGTGTATGATTCAAATTGTATATTGTAGATGCATGATCTGACACAATCCTATGGATGCATTTTGTGGATGGGTTTTGACAGATGCAGATGACCTTTGATAGGCCCTTGTGGCTTTTGTCATCCGTGAAATTATGTTATGTTACGGGATCAGATGAGATGATATCGTCCAGTTTTGCTTTTACATCAGCACAGGATCTTAGCGAAGTCCCCTAACTTAGCGGTCATAGTGATTTTGCTCCTGCTGCCTCGTATAGACTATTAGCAGATTCCTTCTTTTCGTATGTTTCGAAGTGTTAAATTTAATCAATACTTTAGTTTATACATTTAACAACTAAATCCATGAACTAAATGATTACACATAGCCCCTTAAATTCCTTACACCATTAACAAATACTTCAACCAACCAACAAAACACCACCGGCAGAGTTTTTCCTTCTGGAATTTCGTCCAGCCATAATTCTCAGAGGTTTATCAGATCCAACTGTAAAGGGCAGTTCCTTTTGCTAGTTTTTTTTGTGTGTGTGTGGGAGGGGGGGGGCATTATTTTGCTTGTCTTTATTTGTATCTATTACATTTTAAATGTGCTATACTTTGCTCACGAGCATATTTACCAATGTTAATACATTTTCATCCTGGTGCTTTAATTGTTTTTGGTCAGTCTAGTATATATTTACCACTTTGAATACTTTGCCATCCATTGTGATTTAAATGCCTTATACATTTGACATTTATTGTTCATTTGCATTTCCTTTATTACATATTCACTTAATTATTTCTAATGATATACACTTGCATTATGTAAGATTTCTTTTGAATTCATATTAGATGCATAGCCCCTGTGAATGGTCTCTGTTGTACTAAATCGTCCGAGAAATAGAATATTTCGAATATTTGTATGGTCTTCCTTATATATATATATATATATATATATATATATATATATATATATATATATATATATATATATATATATATATATATATATAGCGAATGGCCAAAGCCGTCATTATCCAAATAAAGAAACCGGTAATTAATGTGCAACTCCAGCCCGAAACCATACTTCCAATAACTCGATGTCTCCGCGTTGACCACCGCAATACAAAATCGCAATTCCCTTTACTTATTGAACATTATCTAAACTAACATTTTTCCTTGAATGGGTTTGGTCATTTTGCAGCGCCTATGTTTCAAACGCTAATTTGTCCTTAAAAAAAATTCCTTAATTGTGATTGGCCAAATTTTTATCTCTTATGTTCAAGTAGAAAAGGAGGCAGTGCCGATGTTTTGAACGTTATTTGTCCTTAAAAAAAATATTCCTAAACTGTGATTGGTCATTTTTTTATTCCGTAAGTTTAAGTAGAAAATTATATGTAGTGTAGCATTCTGCAAGTAGATAAAACTGCACAGGGACTCCTGCCTCACCATAAGTGAAGCAAAGTATGGAAAAATAAGAAATAGCAAAAAGAGACGGGATAAGAAGTTAAAGATATTGATGATAATTTTGAAGTGCAGGGGGATTTAAATAAGTTGTTATCCTGGGCACATAAGTGGCAAATGACCTTGATAAGTGCAAAGTTGTTAACATGGGAAAGGATAATGGAGAATTTGACTATGAAATGGATGAGCATTGGCTGGGCTCAGTAGAGGATGAGAAGGATCTAGGAGTAGTAGTAGATGAGTCATTGAGGTTTTCTAAGCAGTGTATTGAAGCAAGAAATAGGCCAAATAGAGTGCTGGGTTTCATTAAGAGAAATGTCAGTTACAAAAGTAAGGAGGTTATTCTTAAACTCTATAACTCTTATGTTAGGCCCCATCTAGAGTACTGTATATAAGCATAGGCCCCACATTTTAGACACGATATTAACCTTCTTGAGTCAGTGCAATGGAGGGCAACAAAGATTATTCCTTCCCTGAGGCACCTTGAATATGAAGATAGACTGAGGGTATTAAATATGTTCTCGTTCGAAAGGAAGTGTGTGAGAGGGGATATGATTGAGCTGTTTAAAATTTTTTCTGGGATAGATAAATTGGATGTTAGCAAGTTTTTTGAGTTAGATGATAGAAATCGGACTAGAGGTCACTACTTGAAAATTAAAAAGCAAGGGTGTAGGTTGGATTTAAGAAAATATTTTTTCACCAATAGAGTGGTAGACTTCTGGAACAAATTGCTGCGGAGGGTAGTAGGTAGTCCAAATTTAAATGTATTTAAGAGTAGGTTGGATGAGTTTATGGGGAGGGAAGGTTGTCACAGTTCCTAAGTTTTGTATATATTTATATTGTTTGTATATATCTATAGCTGCATGATTTAGTTCTTGACAAGCCTTGATTGGTGATACCCTTGTTTCTGGACGCAATCTTCTGAATGAAGTTTTCTTGGGAGTTTGGGTGCCTTAAAAAAGAGGCCGTTTGACTCGGATGACCTATGATGGGCCCTTGTGGCTTTTGTCATCCGTTATATTGCATTGTGGAGACTTTGATTTTGTCTTCTCCTGGTGATGGTGCTTTTTGTGAGTGGGTTTTGACGGATGCGGATGACCTTTGATAGGCCCTTGTGGCTTTTGTCATCCGTGAAATTATGTTATGTTATGTTATGTCATGTTATGTTATGTTATGTTATGGAATACACACACTCACATAGACTACAAGAACACCAAACAAACAAAACATGGAAAACATAAACAACACACTAAAAATACTCTCACTAAACGTAAACGGATGGGAAGGGAATTCCATTCCCTACGGAAACATATTCCGTACATTGGATCCCGACCTGATCCTCATTTTCGAACACGATGTAGCCACAGAAATTAACACAATAAAAATACAAAATTGGACTGTGGTCACAAAAAAAAACATACACAAGAACGGTACGACGGCGCAGCCCTCGCGATCCGAAAAAAAACATCACATACAAAACACTTTCAGACTTAGAAGAATCATTCGTGGCTGTCGAAATCCCAACCTTGGTGGGCCTATCAGCCGCCCCGCCGAAAGTACCTGCTGATTCCCAACTTTTTCAACATCCTTGGGCGAGGAAAAATGGCATTGCTGGGTGGAGACCTAAATGTCAGATGCACAGCGTCTGGTTACGGTAGAACCAACCAAAGAGGAAGGAATCTGGAAGTACTTTTCGAAAGAGACAGACTCCAGATAGTAGGACCGGGTTTCCCGACCTACCTAACACAACGTTCGGAAATCAAACCGGACATAGTGTTAGCAAGCCTTAACTTCCACTTTAACATCAGCAACGAGCCCGGACCTGTGGTACCGAACGACCATATCCCGATCCTTACAACGATCTCGCTTGCACCAATTCTCAAGCCCGACTCACTTAGGAAAAGTTATGGGAAAGCTAACTGGGAGCTATATAGAGAGATATTCAGCGAATATCAAACAGCTGACCTGGAAGACGCCAATCTCGAAGAGATAGATGAGGATATACTCGTAAACTCTATCACTAATCTCCTCATTCAACCCGATGATATATGCGTCCCCAGGATCTCCTATAAAATTCTCCCACAATCTAGGGGGACGAACGACATGAGGGAAATCGCACGGGAACATAGGGCAATCTTCAAAGAAATAGGCAGGACAGGCCCAAATCGGGAAAGGAGAGCCAGAATGAGACAACTAAGCGAGGAAGAACTGAAACACACAATCAGAGAGAAACAGAAGGAAATTTGGAATGACATCATTGGTAGGCTGGATAGGGAGGACAGTCCAATAAGTTTTTAGAACAGCATCCGAGGACTTAGGGGAATACCCACCAAAGACAGAACACAAATAAAAGATGGAGATGAAATCATTTAGGATCGAGAGTCTCTCGAAAAAAGATTCAGGACACACTGGAAAAATATTTTCGCTATAACCCCTGAGGAGAACGACGAATTCGACCAGGAATTTGAAGACCAGCTGCTCGAGGACCTCGGCACAGTGATAAATAGAACCCACCCCCACCCGCAATATCCTTCGGAGAGACCATGGACACTATAAGGTCCTGAGCTCCTGGGCTCACGAAAAACAACCTCGTGAATGCCCGAGGCAAATCATACAGGGGCTGGTTAACTCCATAAATGCCGCACTGAATACAGGCTACTTTCCTGACGGGTACAAGATGGCTAAAATCATCTTCGTCCTGAAAGGAAACAAGCCCCCAAACCAAGTGGTTAACTATCGCCCGATCTCTTTTCTGGAGATGCACGGCAAGATCTTTGAAAAGATCATAGCTAATAGGTTACAAGTCAACTGAGTGAGTTAGGAGCGCATAACCCCCAACAACACGGGTTCCGACAAAAAAAGGACACAGAAACAGCCCTGGCGCTCCAAACAGAAATAGTTACCTATTGCCGAGCGAATGGGTACTATGTAGACATTGTGTTGATGAACGTGCAGAAGGCTTTCGATAAAGTCTGGCTGGAAGGACTTTAATACAGAATCCTGAACCTCCAGCTGGACCCAATCCTGGAAAGGCCCATTCGAAAGTTTGTCATGGACAGAAGGGCATGTCTCATGATCGAATGATACAAAGGACCTGAATTCAAACTCAGGCGGGCGTTCCACAGGGAAGTTAAATGGGCCCACTGCTTTACTTGGTCTTTACCATCGACCTCCAAACACCGGTGAACAGGGACACGATGTATATGCAATTTGTAGATGATGTCACCCAGATCGTTCCGTGCCCGGTAAGGAAAGCAAGGGATCAGGCAATGCGCATAATAGCGAAAATCAATAATATCAACCGGTACGAGAGATGCTGGCAGATTAGAACTAATAGGGACAAGTTCAAAATCGCCCCACTGAGCCGCACGTTGACGTGGCCAATCATCATTGATGGGAGGATATACGGCTACACCGCCGAAGGCATGGTCCTGGAAATAAAGATCTCCAACCACGAATACTCGAGACACTATACGGAGAGGCAGAACATGGCAAAGAGAGATCTTAGCTAAACCAACATTATGAAAATACACCTGATGTACGTCCGAGCTAATCTCATCTACCCCGCAGTGGTAACTCAAGCGGGCAGCAAAACCTCAATGAGAAAACTGCAACGCGTACAGAACTCATCCATGATAATTAATAAAGCCAGAAGGCGTTACCAACATCGGCAGAGGGATCTCTGTAGAGACCGGCGTGTACGTCCAAAATAGGACACACGCGAGAGTCGCTACACATAAAGTACAGAGAGAAAGAGAGAAAAAAGTAAATTTAGCGCCCTTTACGAGAATGTCACACGACAGAAAATGGAGCACAGTTATCTCTGTTAGAGTTGGTCGAGACAATCTTAGGCAAACATTATAATCAAAGCAGAATCCAGAACAAATCGGATACTTATCACGGTTAAGTTCATAAAAGCAAGATTAGGAAGCTGTCTCCATGGCAACATACCAGCGCCAACAGAGAATTTTACCCAATAGTCGGAGTGCCTCCCTTGTCAATATGTTCAGCAGTAGCCAATCAAAAGTCGAGTTATGTTAATACTGACCAATCAACAGGCCGGTACATAAGAGGGGTGTGTGGCTTAGTTGGACGAGGAACTTGTAGGGCGTGGCTTAAATTGAATATATAACTGTGTGAAGCCAGAACAAAGAGGATTAGGGTTTACTGTTATATATAGCAATATATCGCGTTATATATCGTTCAGTCCGATCTCTCGGATTCGCGTAATTCATCTTTGTATATAGTCGTGTACATAACGCAGACATTAAGGTGTATCTCTTAAAGGCTTTATTCATCTGGCCTCCTTTCGACTTTTCCCGCACTTGACCTCGAACTTGATTTATATCATAACTTAGAACTTAAAACTTAATTAAAGAACTTTTGTAAAGTGCAATAAGATCTAGTTCAATAATAATTCTATTTTTGCTTTGGTGACTTCCATATCCTGACGTTCCTCAATCTCCCTGCTTCAAGGCCTTATTAATAGGGAAAACAGCCGTTGCGCATTCTCGTCGTTAATCCCAAATTCCTCGCGATTACATAACTCTCGAAATACCGGTGTTCTACCCTGGTGTAGTCTATCCCCACCCTCCGGGCTATTTGACCCGTCGCTAGAATAAGACCGCCCCTCGGCTTAGGGCACCCTATAGCAATCAACAAATAACGCTCGTGGTAAATAAGGAAGGGCAGCGCAAACCAACTGGTGCATCTGTATCAACTGGAGTCCTTGCCAAAAGATTAGTCGATAACTCGGTAACCATCACTATTCCTGGCAACCAGCATCTTCCTTCCAAGGCCTTGGGTTGTCCTCACGATTACCTTCAAAGTTCCCCATAATTAGGGACGACCTTCAAGAGCCCCCCTCCCCATATCTCCATAGAAGGAAAAAAACTGGGCCCTATTAACATCTTTACCCATAAATTGGGAAGAAGGGTCTGGCTAACCCTTACGAGTGTTGTCATTCCGGAATTACAGACTTAATATACCGGCACGACTACGAGAGAATGTCTCACGTCGTAGCCAGTTCACAAATACTAAGTTCTGCTCACAGGAAAACATTTCATCAATATGCACATAACAGAAACACAAAAAAATAACACAGTATAGTATATGGTTATTCATGGAATTTATTTTATGTTAATAAATCAGCCTAAATAGCGTTTCGAAAACCATAACCATAAATTTTAAGAGATGATGTTTGAAACAGTAGTACGTTAAATGAATTGACAAGTAAAATAAATGAATTAAATAATTATTAAGTTGTACATAAAATATGATTTAATTTACAAAAGTTAGGTAAAATAATTGAACGATTAAATTCACAAAGTTAAGTAAAATAATTGAACGATTTGATTGAGTGAGGCATAGTGCAGAGCGAAGGATCCGACTTCATCACTTTCTACACGGAAAGATCGTCGACCACACCGGACATAGTATTAACGAATCGGAGCTTCTCTCTGAATCATGTGGCTCTTCCTGGCCCTTTCATCCCATCAGATCATACAAGCACAATCATCCACATCTCCACCTCCCCGATCCAAGTGCAAATTCCTAAACGTAAATGCCTGGCGAGAGCCAACTGGGAGACAAACTGCGATCATTTGCAACATGTGTAGTTTGGTCAACTAGAAGGTGCTTCACTAGAAGAAATCGATGGAAAACTCGACTATTTCACCTCAAAAATCTTGGAGGCTGACCGCTTAGTTGTTCCTTGGACGGAGCACAAAATACTACTGGCTCCAAGGTGGGAGTATAACATACGGGAAAAGATGGATCAGCTGGCAGCAGCTATCTTCTTTATAAACATGCACATGATCACGGCACGTCGGTACCAGGAACTACGAGATCTGAGGAATGAAATTAAACATATAATGGAGAAATCGAGAGATCAATGGGACGAAATGATTGCTAACATCGACGCAGAAGGGGGCCCTAGGAAATTCTGGAGTCAAATAAAAAAGATTACGAGGTACTTACCCCAAGATTCGCATACATATCAAAGTAAATGACGTGGAATACACAGAAGACAAAGACATCGAGTGGGAATTCCGAAGGTACTGGCAAAACCGTTTCCGCATTAGCGACGAGGAAAACGAATTCTTTGACGATAAGTACGAGGAACAAGTCCTTCTTAGACTTCAGGAACTGGGAGCTGATCTAACGCCGCATCACTTTGTGGACGGGACACGGCTCGCGCAAGAAGAAGGTAGACCTTTTTAGTACGAAGAATATGAAGTAGCCCTCAAAAGTTTTAAACAAAAATCCCCATGGATAACTGGAATAACAAAAATGCATTTGCTCAACGCCCCTGATAACATCAACAGGCTCTACTCGAGTTATTTAACACCTGTCTCAACGTTGGCTAATTTCCGGACCAGTTTAAAAGAGCTCGTATGATCTTCATACCGAAGCCTGGCAATTAAAGAAAGAAATCAGCAGCTATATACCAATCTCTCTGCTGAAATTTATGGGTAAACTACTTGAAAAACTTCTTAACAACAGACTAAGAACATTCCTAGAAATCCACAACCTATACAATACCCAATATCATGGCTACCGGAAGAAACTCGATACAGAAACGGCTCTGGCATTGATCACGGAGAGAATAGCTATCGGGAAAGCCAGAAGTGGTAATGTCGACGCTGTGCTGCGAGACGTGTCCTCAGCGTTCGACAAGGTGTGGCTACCGGGACTGAAGAAAAAGATCGACGAGTTAGGTATGGAGCAAAGTCAAACTAAAACACTCTGCGACTACCTGGAAAATCGAGAGGCAGTCGTAAGAGTAAACGGCATCGAAGGGGAAGTATTCAATCTGGAAACTGGAGTGCCCCAAGAGGGTTGCCTCAGCCCGACACTGTATGCAGCGTATACTGGTGACCTACCCTACCCCGACCAAGACCTCGCCCAGTACGTCCAGCTGTCAGATGATATAACACAGATTATTACCAGCATTTATAAAAACCCTGTTGATGTTGCAAATAGGACGAGCAGGGAAATTGAAAATATTAACAACTATGAAAGAATGAACAAGATCAAGACCAATATTCAGAAATTCAAAATGATTCTACAAAGAAAAGATAGCCCCTGGTACAAGATTACTACGGGCTCTCTACCGATTTAAGCATCTTTTGACAACCAACAAGAGGAAACTCTATATGTTGTTAGTGAGGCCAATCCTCATATACACTGCCATCCCTCACCATACCTTGAGTAAAACTGCTATCAAGAAAGGGCAATTAGTTCAAAACAAGGCAATAATGTTCACCACCAACGTTACGCTTGTGACCACATTCCCTCATAAGTATTACATGAACTAACAGATATAGAACCCCTAAATGTTACCCTAAGTAAAGGGGAACAAAATATTTGGGAGAAGGTCTACCAAACCATGCCAGAGGAGATGCTGCAATCCTATACGACAACCAAACGAGGAACTACACAATTTAAGTTTCAAACAAGCGTTCAGAAGAAGTCAATTTCTATCCAGACAAGAAACCAATCCAATTTATTAACAATTTTCCAGAAGAATAAACGGCATAGAAACCAAACTTAAAACAAGCTAAGAACTAAAAGATCCGAAGTGGACACAACCTATGGAATAACAAATCTAAATAACTGAAGGACCAAAAATGATTAAGCTTCCCAAAAACTGAATAAATAAACAAAAATAAAAGATCCGAAGTGGTCAAACTCATTAAAAAAGAAAAAAATATCCGAAGTGGACAAACAAATGTTAAGTAGTAATTATTAAGAACAAATAAATAAAGTTACAAATAAAAAATAACAACCAGACCCAAAGTGAAAACTGGAAGACAACAAAGGATCAAAGTGCAATGTCAAGTCTAGTATAATCTCCAAGATAAACCATTACGAATGAAAAGGTTTGAATGCTGAAAAAACAGGAAACATTAAAACAGCGTAGATCAAATGAACAAATACTGAGGTAGCCAGACAACCTAGGACACTTACTCTCTCACTAAACTAACACTTTTTCTATCTATCCTCTACACTCTATCTCCACACTGCTACGATCGTTGATCGTTGATCATTATTCCATTTCTGTTCATTCCCTGAAGATGACCGACCACGTTCGAAAGTCGTATCGGAATAATATCCATATGTCTGTTGCGAATGTTTTTTCTCGCCTCAAAGACCCAGACAAAAAACTTGTAAGAAAAATAAAGATGATGCAAGTTAAAATCAATAACGCTGCCACTGCTGTGGACTTCAACAGTGCATGTATACAACATGGACTCACACCTAAATATATATATGAGTGGGCAGAGTTTGGCGGTCCGCTACATTAGTCCGCTACTCCGCTACTTGAGGACTCTTTAAATGGTAGCGGAGTAGCGGAAGGAGTTTCTATAAGCAAAATCTAGCGAAGTAGTGGGCAGCGGACTAAAACAATTAAAAAACGCTACCGCTACCTATTTTTAATTTCTTTACAATAAAACTGATAATTTTGGATGTATATACATTAGTTTTATTTGAAATTTATTAACAAACCAGTGAAAGCTGTTTTGGGGGGCAGTGCTCTAGGAGCGCTTTACAATAAAAAGTAGCGATAGCGAAGTAGTGGGTAGCGGTTTTAGCTAGCTATGGTAGAGGAGTAGCGGTTTTAAAAATTGGGGAGCGGCGTTAACTTTGTGGGTGGGGCGTAGAAACTTCCTTATTTGAAAAGAAGGAGGCGTGATTAAAGATGGTCAGAGGGAGTGGAGAAAGACACACTGGAAGGGGCTGGATGGGTGGTTTGTGTCCACACTTGATTCAATCGCAAACATGCTGTGGTCTAGGGAGCGGCGCGTTTTTGCCGTAGAGGCGTATTTTTATAACGGCTACTTTAATCGTGGTGCAACGCGCCTTTTCTCGTCACTTCGAAATTCCCCACGAAGCCATGTTCCTGATTGTAAATCAATTTTATTGTCGGTGGATGGTTCAGGGAAACGGGGAATGTGTCTAAAAGAAAGAAAGGATCTACGAGGACTGTTACAGCACCTAAAATGTCTAATGAGTTCGACATCGAAAACAGATCGAAATTTGACAATGATCCAAGATTTTATTTTTTGGACTGCTCTCGGAGAAATTGAACCTGACAATGTGTGGTTTCAGCAAGATGGGGCCATAGTCCACACTTCCATTCTTTCAATGGATTTTTTAAGAGAAGCTTTCCTCGGGCGAATGATCTCTGTGAGAGGGGACGTAAACTGGCCTGCGTGCTCACCAGATTTAGCCCCCTGTCATTAGTTCCTGTAAGGTTATCTCAATTCCCTGGTTTATAACGATCGTCCATAGATCCTGGATGATCTACAGAATAACATCTAAGCCAAAATTGACAATATACCGGTCAACATGCTTGAAAGAGTTGACCAAAACTTCCGAATTCGTCTGAATCAGTGTATTGACAATGGAGGCCGACATTTAAATGATATTCTTTGTAAAGCTATGTAAAATCAAATATCCTATGTTGTGTGACAGGAAGAAAAAAATAAATGAAGAGTTTTTAAACGTGTATTGTTTAAGATTTCATTTTTTAAAAAGGAAGTTCCCCTCTCTCTCTCTCTCTCTCTCTCTCTCTCTCTATATATATATATATATATATATATATATATATATATATATATATATATATATATATATATATATGCACATTTTGTTGAAGACCATTGTGTATTCCGTCTTAATTAATTCCCTTTGGCAACTTTCTCTTTTTCTAACTATCTTTTTTATTCCATCTTGTTGATGGTGGATCACTTATCCTGTATTCATCTCTTTTTTTAAATGAATGTGTTTGGTAAAGACCAAGCTAAATTGCTGAGCTTTCGAATTTATTTGATCATCTTTAGAGCGTTTTGATATGTTCTTTCCTCCTTTACCGATGCAATGAGTGGGGTGAGAATATCAGAAGAAAACGATTTTTAAGAGGTATTTATATCGCATAGGTTGAGCATAACGTTAGAGGAAACGGGCCAGTCCGTGAGTGGAATTTTAAAATAATTTTAATGTTCGATTCCAGCTTGTCGCTTGACAGTTGATGGCCGGCTTATCTTCGTTTATTAATATAGCTTCTAAGATGTTCAGCCCAGCTTTATTAACCTTTTTTCTTTTAATAACAGTGCTGTCAACTAGCATATTTCTCGTTAGGTTAATAGTTTGAGCACTCTCCATATGAGTGGGGGTGTGTTAGCAAGGATCTGTTTTGGGTCCCTTGCTATTCTTAATTTATATTAATGATCTTGAAATAGGCCTAATTAGTGACCTGAGTAAATTTGCTGATGATTCTAAGCTAGGTAGGGCCATTGGGGCTAATTCTGATGCTGTTGTAATGCAGGAGGAATTGACCATTCTGTCCAATTGGGCCGAGAAATGGCAAATGAAGTTTAACATAGACAAATGTAGTGTACTTAGTATAGGTAGAAATAATCCATTGAATAGTTATAAATTAAATGGCAGAATTTTAGGGAGGACCGATTGTGAGGGGGACTTGGGTATTTTGGTAAGTTCAGACCTTCGTCCTAGAAAGCAATGCCTAAATGCTAAGAATAAAGCTAATAGGATATTGGGATTCATTAGGAGGAGTGTAAGCAATAAGAGTGCTGAAGTCATTCTAAAACTGTATCTGGCGTTAGTTAGGCCTCATCTAGACTATGCAGTACAATTTTGGTCACCATATTATAGGAAGGATATTGATTTGCTTGAGTCTGTGCAGAGAAGGATGACAAAGATGGCAGGTGGGCTAAGGAACTTACCTTATGGTGAAAGGCTCAGAAAACTAAATCTACATACATTGGAAAGGAGAAGAGTCAGAGGGGAATTGATTGAAGTCTTCAAATGGGTAAAAGGATATAATAAAGGGGATCTGGGTAAGGTTCTTATACTTAGTGAACATGACAGGACACGTAGCAATGGGTTTAAGCTTGATAAGTATAGGTTTAGGAAGGAGATTGAGAAAAATTGGTTTACAAATCGTGTGGTAGATGAATGGAATAGGCTCACTAGACATGTGATAGAAGCCTCCTCTCTGGGTAGTTTTAAGAATAGATTAGATAAATATATGGATGAAGCTGCTAGATGAGACTGACTTTTTTTATGTACATATGTATATATTTTTCTAAGGAGTGGGGAGATTATATTTTGCGGGGGCATGAATGGATACATTTTATGTATATTGTAGATTAGATCTGACGAACTCCTGTAAAGGGTGACAATGTTGATGACTTTTCTCTGGTAAGAAATCTTTTGTGTGTTGACTGGAACAGGAGCTGCCAAGTGTAGGCCATGAATGGTCTTTTGCAGTCTCCTTCTTTTCTTATGTTCTTATATGATTTTTAGGCCCTCCGGTTGCAGGTGCATAGTTATACGTCTCGAAAGTGTAGTAGTTGCCATGCCAATATATTTTGAGTTGTTATAAAGCTTACAGTCTTTATCAGGGCAGATGGACTTGTAAACTATGTTGGTTGACTTGAGATTTGAGGAGGTTAGGCAACTGCTGTTTTTCATCAGAAGATTGCTGGCTTTTGTTGTTTTATAATAAATGATGAGTTGAATTTTATCCATTTGATTTTTAACCTTGATGTTACGGTTAATAATCTCCTTGATGTTTTTTTTCATCTATTTTATATGCAGTGGACATCTGATTTCTGTAATACACTTTGATGTTATTGACTTCTTCCTGACTACGAGAGGCGGTCAATAAATTTTGCAATTCATATATAAGGAAACGAGATATGAGGAAAAGTGTTTTATTATTTTTCAATATAACTACCCTCGACTTCAATGCACTTGCGCCACTTGTCCCTGAGGCTTCGAATTCCCGACAACCAGAAATCTCCCGATGGCTGTTCAATCCACTCCTGGACGGCGAGCTGGACATCTTAATCGTCCCTAAACCGGCGTTTACGCAGTGCAGCCTTGAGCTGGCGGAATAAAATGTAGTCGCTAGGGACCAGATCTGGACTGTAGGGGGGGGGGGGGGGGAGTGAGCTCCTCGAATCTGCACTCACGCAAGGCAGCTTATACAACTCTGGCCTTGTGGACTTTGACGACGTTGAAGTCGATCATGGGGCGTGAGGTTTCTAGGGACCCAACGGGCAGAGACCTTGGTCATGGCCAAATTGTCGTGGATGATGTTAATAACACTTCCATGTGATATTCCAAGTTCTCGCTCGATTTCTTCGACCTTCACCCGTCGATTTTCGAGGATCATCCTCTCCACACGGGCCACATTGTCCTCGTTGGTCACGTCTGATGCGCGTCCTGGACAGGGGTCATCTTCAAGGGACTCACAACCATGGCGGAACTCTCTATTCCAGCGAGCAATGGTTGCATAGGAAGGGGCGGTGTCGGTGTACACTGCAACCATGCGTTCATGGCCTGCTTTTGCATTCTTGCCTTCCTTGGTAAAAAATTTGATCACTGCGCGGTGCTCAACCTTCTCCATTGTTGAAAATTTTGTGACTGACGATCTGCGATCAGCTACTGCTTCTTAAATAGACGAGGCAGGAGCGTGCGGCTGCAGGTCCTGACTTGTCCTAACTTGTCCTAACACCCCCACAAACAGCCATCCCCCTTCCTCTGTTTTGCCCTCCCGATTCGCAAAACTTTTTGACCGCCCCTCGTACTTTCAGTTTTATCCGTCTCTCTGCAATGATTATTTAAAAATGCTTGGAGTTGTTTGTCAATCATACTGTTTAAGAAACCGTTGTTTATGAGTGTTTGTTTTACTCGTGCTATCTCTTGGTGGAAAAGTACCCACGTAGAGCAGCATTTATATGCTCGGCGGATGTATGAGCCGATTACGCTTATTTTATACCGTTCTGGGCATTCACTCTCCGCATTGGGGCATCTTTCCATGTCCGGACTTTTTCTATGCACTAGTGATGTAGCTACCATTGATGTTTTGAACCTCAACACCCAAGAAAGGGAGTTTATTGCCCGTGCTCAAGTCATAAGTGAATTTTAACACGGAATTCTCATCAAGTTGTTGCTTGATGTTCATCACATGTTCTTCTTTTTGGACGTTGATAAACATCAAGCAACATCAACACCCACATTTACCATACAGCCTGACATTGTACTTGCAGCAGGAAGCGCAGCATTATTTTTCACTGTTCTGAATACCATACCAGCATTTGCCACATCTGTTCTTTGTTCATCTCCAGTTATCTGACTCACTGCAGCAATTTCAGCACATTGATGCTCAGCACTTTGTTCGAGATCTGTATTGATGTCGACCTGCTTTCTTACAGGTAAGTGGAAGAGAGTTTGCAGTCCTCTTTTTTTCATTCTCTTCATATAGCTTTATTTCTTTTCATTTTTGAGCCCCAGACTTTTGACTTGAGATGGTTCGCACGCAAAATCTGAAAAAAAAAATATATGCACTTTACTAAAGCTGACTGATATATATTATTTGTAGAACCAGGCAATGGCTTCGACACTCCCCCCCCCCCGTAGAAGGGAGGAGCTTGCGCTTCGCTACTAAAATTAAAATCCAAAATCTAAAAAAAAGCATCCATGATTAAATTTTTATAAATTTTCTGAACTTCGCCAATTATAATAATCTAAAAAATTAAATCTAAACTATTTTCCCCTTTTCAAAAAATCACGTTGCTAAAATATAGTTATAGATAAAATAAAAAAAAAACAGCCTTACTTGAATTTTAATAAATTTTCTGAACTTCACCAATTGTAATCCATTTTTTTTAAACATTATAAAACATTGGATAATCATATTTAGTTTTCCAATTTTTTCAGAACTAAACTATTTTGTTTTTTCAAACTCCAAGGAAATTCTTAGAATGTACCTTAATAAAAATTTAAAATATACTTAAGTCATAACCAAACTAAGATGAAATTATTACTCAAATACTCCCCAAAATCCCGTTCTTCAATTATAGAGTTAGTGATGATGATGATGATGATGATAAATGTTTATGGGGGAGGGCTCTTAAAGGTCATCCCTAATTATGGGGGAACCTTGAAGGTAATCATGAGGACAACCCAAGACGCAAGAGCCTTGGAAGGGGGACGCTGGTTGCCAGTAATGGTGATAGATTACCGAGTTATCGGGTAACTTTTGGCAAGGACTCCGGTTGATACAGATGCCCAGGTTGGTTTGCGCTGCCCTTCCTTATTTCCCACGAGCGTTATTTGTTGATTACTATGGGATGCCCTAAGCCGAGGGGAGGTCTTATTCTAGCGACGGGGTCAAATATCCCGGAGGATGGGGATAGACCACACCAGGGTAGAACACCGGTATTTCGAGTTATGTAATCGCGAGGAATTTGGGATTAACGAGGAGAATGCGCAACGGCTGTTTTCCCCATTAATAAGGCCTCGAGACAACTAAGTCCGGCTAGAGGGCCAGAAACCAACGAAAGGGATAGAAGAAGCTCATCCTGAGCCAGTTCCTGGTGGTCACACCGAAATTAGCATCTTGTCTCAAGTAGATCGTGAGAGTCATTGAGACAGCGAAGTCCGGCGAGTGCCCAGCAACCCTACGAAAAGAACTTAGAAGAAACTTATCCTGAGCCAATTCCTGATAGTCAAGCCGAACTTTAAGTTAACCTGATTTGAGAAACAAGTTTAACTATCTCTCGTCAGAGAAACCCATATTCTGGTGTATTCCAAAACCCAGAGATAGTCCTCGCCATTTTAGCCTTTTGCATATAATAAATTTATAAATAATTGTGAAGCTACACTAAATCTGATAAAAGTGCATTTCACATTTTTCTTAGTATACGCCGTTAGTGTAGCTTCACAATTATTTATAAATTTATTATATGCAAAAGACTAAAATGTAAAATACATAAAAAAGAAGTTTTTTTGCTCAAATGTGTATTTCACATTTGTTTTAGCATACGGCATTTCGCCTCTTTTCGTTTACGTTTATGTTATTTCTGTTTATCTATCTTCCTTTTCTTATTATTATTTTGGTTAATTTTGTTGATTATTTATTCTTTTTCTCTTGTTTTTATTTTAGTTAAAATTTAATCTGGTCTGTTCGCCTCTTTTTATTAAAGTTTATTGCCTTTTGTTTATTGTTAGGTGTAGATGGGTCTTAAATTTTCTCTTGCAAAGTTTCTTCCGCCGGGGAATAGAGATGTCCTTTCTACTGTGTGTTGTCTGTGTTGCGGTATATATAGATTGTTGTTGATTGTTGGGAGTATATCTTGTTCTACTTTGTCCCATGTCTTTCTCACTAGCCTCTGGATATCCATATTGCTCGGTTTTAGTTCGGTTCTATCATGTAGAACCGATTGTCGAATATGGTCGATCCTTTTTGTGCCAGTTATATGCGGCGTGGCTCGATTCTGTACCCTCTACATCGTCCTGTGAGAGGTACAACTTGCCATCTGCGTGATCACGGCCGGGTACACCAGGACGGAGCGTACTAAGGTCGTGTAGAGCTTTCTCTTGTTTGGGATGTTGAGGCTTCGGAAACGGTACAGTTTCTTCAGCTCTCTTTTGGCTAGGGAGATTCTGTTGTTTAAGTGAGCCTTGTATCCTGATTTGTATAGACGTAAGCCCAGGACCTCTTCCTCGTTAGATTACGGATAGATTTCATTCTCAACGACGACGTCGTCTAATTTCCGGCGGTTCATCGGAATTCTTAGGCACTTCTGTCGGTTAGTCTGTATTTTCCACCTTATTTCATAAAGATTGATGTTATCAATCTCGGCAGCTGTCGCCCTTGCTTGACTTCCAGCGTTCCTGAATGGACTTGGAACGATTTGTGTGATGTCCTCTGCGTATTGCAGATACATCGAATCGCCCCTCACCGGGGCAGGGAGGTCAATTGTGTACACCAGGTACAACAACGGACTCAGACAACTGCCTTGTGGAACTCCCGCCTTGAGTTCAAATTTGGCTCCTTTGTAGCCCCCGATCGCGATTTGGGCTCTCCTCTCCGTGACATAGTCACAAAGGACCCTTTCCAGGATTGGGTTTAGCTGAAGGTTGAGGATCTTTAATTGTAGCCCTCTCAGCCAGACCTTATCGAAGGCCTTCTTTACATCCCGCAGCACGACGTCTACGTATTTTCTCTCAGCTTCACTGCACGTGAGTTTTTCCGTTAGGAGAGCGAGGGCGGTTTCCGTTCCTCGTCTCCTGCGGAACCCTTGCTGCTGAGGATTGTGAGCTCCTGGCTCGCTAGTTGTTCTTGAAGCCTTCCAGTCAGGAGCTTCTCATAGACTTTCGCAATGAATTCCAGCAGGGCGATTGGCCTGTAATTGACCAGTTGATCAGGGGATTTACCTCCCATAGGTATGAAGATTATTTTAGCAATCATAAAACCCTCAGGGAAGTAACCCGTATTCAGGGAACCGTTGTAAAATTTTGTCATTCCCTGAATGATCTGCTGTGGGGCCTTTACCAAGTTGTTTTTGGTGATGCCTGTCCAGCCTGGTGCCATTTGTTCAAAGGATCTCACAGTGACCATGACCTCATCTGATGTTATGGAACGGCCATGGTCCGCCATATCTCTACCTTCGTCTACTTGATGTTGTGGGTACGTGCGGTGTATAATCTGATTCAGATCTTTGATCAGTTGACCTTCGAATTCTTGGTATGGAACGTACATACTCACATGCCGCCAGACAATCGTGGGAACGAAAGAAATTTGTCGTATGAGTTGACCTTCGTCTCCTCTCTCTCTTCCCTCCACTCTTCTCCCAACTGGCGACAGGAAGTCGGACGAAAGAACGCCTATCTCACAAAGAAGCTTAAATTCTATTTGCCTTCTTTATGATAGTATGGAGATTGTCCAGGAGGCGCTGCGATAAGCGAATTGTCGTGAATGGAATCTCTCTCTCGATTTCCCACAATCCGCGATATAAATAACATCGCCGTTTACCCCTCTAGAGCAGTGTCTCAAATCTACTCGCGTAATCCTCACGTTGAACGAGAGTCGTTGCCGTAACGTATCGACTACCAACGCGCCGTCGAGTCAACCTGGTCGCTGTCTCAAAGTGTTCCTGGAAGTAAATCCCGCCCCGCAGAGTCTGTGACTAGAAGAGTACGCTCTGTGGCTCAACGTAACTTGAGAAAGAAAAGGAACATCCAAATAGTTACTGGAAGTTACTATTTGTTAGTGTCACATCCAGTTAGGAGTGAACTAACCGGAACTGCAGCCAGCAGCCCCGAACCCGTCGTCTTATCCCCCCTCTCCCCGAGAACTCGTGTTAACGCCACCCGAACCACCCCGTCTGGAACTGAGTCGTCGTCTCTCCAATCCATCACAATTAATGGTAATCTGTAAACCCAGTGACCCTCTATTCTTAAATTACCTATTTAATGAACAGTGATTGATACTCCCATTGAGTCATTAAAAAATCTAGACGCTTAACGTCAGTGTTTAATATTTAATCCTTAATTTTGCCCGTTTAACTATTGCTAATTATTATATTTGTGTAAAGTAAAGTTTATTTTCTGTACGTGTGTTTATTTGTGGCTCCTCCCTTTTGACGTACCCTTGGCAAGACTTTAATTAAGCATCCCTTCGGCTAATTTATTCAACCTGTATTATGCACTCTTAGAATTCAACAATCACAAACCTCCACCCAGTAAAAAGTGGGACTTTTATAGTGAGAATCCTGGGTACGGCCCAACACGCCTCTAACCAGCTTTCGCACGTTCAGTAGGAATTGAAGCCTATATATATATATATATATATATATATATATATATATATATATATATATATATATATATATATATATATATATATATATATATATATATATATATATATATATATATATATATATATGATCGTAGGATTGAGTCATAGGGTCAATACCACCGACTTAAACAAAAGCGGTGTGTCCAGATCAAGGACTAGAATAATTATTGGACCAGACTATGAGCAATTCTACGACAGTGATGCCTGTCCAGCCTGGTGCCATTTGTTCAAAGGATCTCACAGTGACCATGACCTCATCTGGTGTTATGGGACGGCCATGGTCCGCCATCTCTCTACCTTCGTCTACTTGATGTTGTGGGTACGTGCGGTGTATAATCTGATTCAGATCTTTGATCAGTTGACCTTCGAATTCCTGGTCGAACTCTTCATTGTCTTCCGGGGTGATCCTGAAGACATTTTTCCAATAATTCCTAAATCTGTCTTCTAGAACCGCCGGGTCCTCTATATAATATCCGTTCTCTTTTATTCAAGCCTTAGTTCTTCCGGTTAGTCCTTTTAGCTTCTTGAGTTGACGCCAGAATTTAGCCAGGTTGAACTCGCTAGAGATTTTGACTATCAGGCTGTTCCATATTTCCTCTTGTTGAAGGTTGATAGCCTGTTTTAGTTCGGCGCTTAGGCGCCGAAGGAGCAAGCTTCTTTCCCGGTTAGGACCTTCCCGTTATATCTCTTCGTACACTTCTCTGTGAACACGAGCGATCTCTCTCATCTCCTCTGTCTATTTGGGCTGAGGAGGTGTTTTATACCCAGTCTTGAGTATGCACTCGCGGTCCGCTTCTAGTATGGACGTAGTTATTCCCTCCAGTTCTTCACCTATCTTCTACAAGGTTGCGTCGCTGAGGTCAGCTGGACGTATTGACTGAGTCGTCTCTTGTAACGTTCCCAGTTGGCTAAGGCGTAATTTTTGCGGAGAGAGACTGGAAGCTGGATCGGAGCGAGAGATATTGCGGTGAGGATCGCTATGTGATGACTTGGGAATGTTGGGCGCGGCTCACTATGTTAGTTGAAGGGAAAGTCTTCACTTTTTAAGATTATTTCAGGTTTGGTAGCTGATGTGGAAGTGATATAGGTCGGAAAATCCGTCCCTATTCTTGGGATGTTTTTTCTTCCCATAATCAATTTCAAATTTCGGCCCCTTTCGTTGGTTCTACCATAGCCTGCCGCACGGCATCTGGCATTGAGGTCGCCTCCTAAGATTGCCATTCTGCGGTGCCCAAACCGTGTGTAGAATTTATTTATCGGGAGATAGGCTCGATGAGGGGGTTGATAGGCTGTAGCTATCATGAGGTCTCCTACCAATGTGTGGAGTTCAACCGTCACAAAGGATTCGTCCAGTTCTGGTAGATGTTTGGAACAGATGTTTTCCTTGATAGCTATTGCAGCACCATCAAACCTTTCCTGGGAATGATTCTTCATGACCACTCTGTAGCTCGGTATTTTAATTTGACCAGATGTAGTGTCAATGCAGGGCTCCATTATAAGAGTGATCTCGGGGTCAAGCACCCGGAATATGTTTCCATATGCCGTTAATTTCCCCTCCCATCCGTCTAGATTCAGTGACAGAATCCTCATTCTGTTGCTTACTCTTTCCATGTTGTCTCTTTAGTGTTTTGGGGTTACGTTCTTCTTCCTGAACTTGGCGTTAGAAATTTGCTCGCAAGTGTTGTGATATAGGGTCACATTTTGGCAGAGCAGAGCTTCTTCTACCGTTTCAGCGTCGACTTCAAAGTCGAATTTAAAAACTTTTGTTTTAATTCCTTGGAATACTTCCCTGGGTTTCATTTCTTCGGGAAAGGGAAACTGATCGCATGCGAATATTTTGAGATTGATGTTATCTTCACGCAATCTTGAGTCTTTAATTGTGGATTTTTTTTGTATAGGTTTATTGTGCAATAGCGTACATTTATACATAATCATAATACAAATAATAAAAAATAAATAAAATAAAATAATCCAATAAAAATACAGTAATAGTATGATTCAATAATATAAATATAAATACATGTAGTATAAGTGTACACATTACACAAAGCGGGCAGCCCGTCAGTGTTGGCGTGCAGTAAGACGTGGTGGAGCGTCCCACGCGTTTCTTATCTGCTGCAAGTAGGTGGCGGCGGTCTTCATCACCCGTCGCCCGTCTGGGCACGGGCGGCGATCAGCGCGGAGAGGGTGCTGTTCTCAGCACCTCCAGCAGCTCGTTTGTTGGGGGTGTGGCGGACCACCTGGGCGGCTCTTGCGTCTCGCGCCCTCAGTAGGGCGCTTCTTACATGAGTATCAATTTCCTTTTTAAATTTAAAATATTTTGAACTTATCAATTAGATAAATTTTAGTATTAATTGCTATTAATTCTTAATTAATACAATAACTATTATAGATTTGAAGTATAATTTTATTAATATAGAACAAAATTTTTTTACTTTACTAAAATACCCTAAAAACCATTAATCAATGATCTATAGTAATCATATGGTCTTCAATTTATAGTTATTGACTCCATTTATTCAATTATAGTAGAATGAATAACATAAATTTGTAATACAATTTAATTCTAGAATTTAAACATATAAAGATAGCAAAATTTCATTGTAAGCCAAGTTCTAACATCAAAAATAATAATGATGATAATACTAATAGCAATAATATTATTAGTATTAATAATAATGGCATTAAAATTATCAATGATAATAATAATATTAAAATCAATAATAATCCTAAATTATAATAATTCTAAATAAAATTGAAATGATAATTAATGCTACTTTTGAATTTTTTTTGTCTAAAAGGTTCTTAAAATTATTAAGTGACCTACAATTCACCACCTCTGGGGGCAAACTGTTCTACAAGTTCACTACTCTCTGCCTGAAAAAAAAGATTTTTCTACAGTTTAACCTACACCTTTGATATATTTTTAAAATTTTCAAACTATATCCCCTATGGCAGTGATCCGTGTCTATTTCAAAGAATCTACTATGTCTATTCCATTACAAATCTGATAAATAAGTCAATAAACCTGCTCTGGCAATCTGTTTCATTAATTTGTATATTACTGATGTCAAGCTGATAAGCCTATATAGTTAATAACATCGTCTCTCTCTCTCTCTCTCTCTCTCTCTCTTTCTTTCGAGAAAGTAGAGGGATAAGTGACGCCCCCTTGTCGCGGGAAGAGAGCTTGTGTGTACCTTTGACTTTTCGAGCTATGTCGGCGGGGGTACCTCTCTTCTGGGTACCCCTGGTAGGGCTTCCCTTGTCGATTTGGTCGCAAACGAGGTTCCAGACTAAGTGCATCCTTCCTTTTTCTACTATATCCTTCTCCTTTTTCACTTTTATCCTATCTCTTCCACTTATTATACAAAAAAACTGCTCCTATCATGTCACTCTTACCCTCATGCGTCAGAAGAGAGGCTTTGGAACCTCTATAAACAACGCCAATCGACGCTCGCTGGTTGCGAGAGACTAGGACTTGAGGTGTCCTAGGCGTTGGGGCACGATGAATGGGATGAAGGTAGAGCCCCGTTAACCCCTTCCCTGGCGCGTAATTATTGACCATTCTCAGTGACCGTTGACGGGTGCCTCTGGTAGCATCGGTCCTAAGTGACGGCCCTTTGTTCCCAGGTTGGTTGCCAGGCCAATAAAAAGCCTTGGGTCGAGTTTCTTGGTGTGGCGGGATATCCATTGAACGCTACTCCGAGATCCTGGCCGTTGTGGAGGGAACTAGTAGGAGTTTAGTACAAGGCGTACTCCGTTGTAGACCTGGTGAGAAATCAATGGCCCCTTCGGGGACCGTCAGTGCTGCTTGGTTGGGAGCCACGGCACGTCGAGGTTTGACGACTCGGTCGGACGAACAGCAGCACATGGAGCGTGCCTTCTGAAAGACTTCGAAATGTCTCCGATCGATAGGAGGGAGTGACTCACTTGGGGAGAACTCACGACCCCCTTTTTTACTATGATTGGTTGCAAAGTTTTGAGAGAGAGGAAGTGTTTAAAATGACAGGGAATAAAGGACCAACTGCACTCAAATATACATGTGCGATATTCCAGAATGACAAGTGGTGGATGGACTTCCCGAAGGGCTGTTTTTCGAAATGCCACCCGGGAAGTATATGCACCGACTGCATCCTTAAAGGAGAGGTAGGAGAGGCAGTGGCATACTGCAATGAACTCAAAGATCTCTTCAGAACCTCTGAAGAAAAATCTAGGGTATTGGAAACTAAACTACAGACCCTAGAAAAGGAGCACGCGCTTCAGATTCGGCGTCTCGAGGAGAGAATCCAAGAGCTATCTCGTAAAACTATAGGCCCAGTCAGCTCAAGCTCGAGACGAAACTGCCACTGACTTGGGTGGTTCCGCCGATGAGACTCCAACTCAAGGAACTGAAACTGCATTGGCAGTGCCACTTTAGCCAAGCGGAGAAATTAAGAAGAGAAAGAAAAAGAAAAAAAGAAGAAAAACAACGACTTTAATGCAGCTCACCCATGTAGTGGATTCCAGCGTTACTGGTGGGCAAGGGAAAGTGGAAAGAGAAGAAGAGAAAAGAGAAACAGAAGGAAAGACGAATGAAGATCGAAAAAAGGAAGAAGAAAAACAAGGGAAATGCGGAGACCAAAGAGAAAAGAGAGAAGTCTCTCGCGAAAGAAAAGGGTGCAGACAAATGTGCGAGGGTCAACCTTATTGGGGACTCCCAAGCACGGGCCCTGCAACCCCTACTAGCAGCATGCCTTTGCACCAGTGTGAAGGTAAGTTGCCTACCAGTAAGAGGAAACCAGCAGATTAGAGTAGAGGCGGAGAAATCTCAGATTTCTGAGAACTCAGTCGTTGCTCTAATGGTAAGTGGCAACGACCTCTACTTCAGAGGAGGAAAGATAGGCCCCACAGTAAAGATTCTCAACACGGATGCTGTGGACGACTGTGGGCTGAAAACACGCAGACGTGTAGTGGTTGGGATGCTCCCAAGAAGAGGTCCAATCCGGACCGCTCACTCGAGGAACGTCTCCCTTAATCGACGCCTGGGAGATTTGTGTACGGCGGAGGGAGTTTTTTTGTGGACCCTTACCCCACCTTCTATGAAAGAAACGATCTCTACCAAAGGGATGGAGTACATCTTTCATTTAAAATAAAGGCTGTACTCTGTAACATGATACAAGAAGTCGTGGAACACACCCTAAGGAGTGTCAGGCCCAGAGTGAAGGCGGACGTACGCCAGTACGCCCGTGTCACTCCTGGAACGACTTTATCGGAGGTCGCAAAGAGGGGAGACACCAAACCAATAAATAAGCCGGTAAACGGAAGAGAGTAGGGAGTCCTACATTTGGGGACTTCCTGAAAGTTCTTCTGTTTAAAGCGAGGTCAATAAGAAAAGTTTATTGAACTTCGTGGCCTCGTAGCGACGAAAGAACCTGAAATGGTGGCCATAACAGAGTCGTGGGTAAAAACCTCAAATCGAGATTTTGAAGGTGAATTCACGATTCTCGGTTACCAACTCTTCCAGAAAGATAGGCCAGACCGAGAGGGTGGAGGTGTGATGTTACATGTCAAGAATAGGCTCAAATTGACGAACTACAACATTGTATCCGATCACGAGCTACTAGGTGTTGACCTAGACATAGGTCTTGTCAAATACAGGACCCTGCTGATTTAAAGACCCACTACCCAACTCGTTGAAAAGGACAGAGATTTGTACCGGCTGCTGGGTGACTTGTACAAGACAGAGTGTGTATCGCCTTGGGTGACTTCAACACTCTAGTTGACTGGGAAACCAGAGGAACCTGTGGCGAGAACGCACTACTGCTGGAATTCGCGAACAACGAGTTCCTGACTTAATGGGTGAGAGAGGCGACGAGAGACAATAATACCCTCGACTTGGTTTTCACCTCTGAGGATGACATCGTTGAGGATCTCTCTGTAGCCGAAGAGCTCGGTGGCAATGATCACCGACAGGTTAGATTTATAGTCAAGGTTCCCAAGGTAGAGTCTGCGACTAGTAAATCAAGAAACTTCATTTAAGAAGAGCAGACTTTCCAGGTCTTCGTGCTGGATTGAGTAATGCGAGGCTAGAAGTGTGCAAAGGTGTTGAAGATTCGTGGAATAGATTCAAAACTACGTTTATGAGTCTTCAATCACGATTCATCCCTTTGAAAAGCCTCCGTCGATCTTCTGTTCAACCAAGGTGGTTTGATCGAGAAATTGGTCAACTACTAAGGGAGAAAAGAACGGTGTACCGGCAATCAAAGATATCTGGAGACTTTGACGAGTACCGTAGGCTAGCTAGGAGAGTGAAGTCCAGTGTCGAGGAATAGGCCGAGGGGTAGTTGGAGTTTTCCCCGACTCTAATATATATATATATATATATATATATATATATATATATATATATATATATATATATATATATATATATATATATATATATATATATTCCGAATGTGGAGGAGGAGTCGTACTACTCCTTATACTTCGTTCGGCCCGTGTCCTGATTAGGTTTATTGACTCAGAATGCTTAGAGGTTGGCTACGGAGGGGTTAGAATCAACTTTGCCAGCAAGGGACCCAAAGGAAGTTAGATACACAACAATATGAAAATAAAGTTTTAATGAACACTAAACAAGAATATATATATATATATATATATATATATATATATATATATATATATATATATATATATATATATATATATATATATACAAATAATGTGCTTTGAGAGAGAAATTAATAAGTGAATCTCGGATATCTCACTTGGCTTGAAAATTACTATTCACCATACAAATCCCTATACACTTGTAATGCTGGTAAGCTTCGCGATGAAGTCGGGGAATGTGAAAGGGAAGGGTTAGCTTGGAACTTGATGTTCGGGTGGTGCTGGTGAGTGAAGATGGTGAGATACGGGGTGGAGACGATGAGGTAGGTTCTCCAGGGACCGACCTGATCCCACAATTCCGTCACGATTCTGATGGAGGAAGGCGGTGATGGGAGCTTCTTGTTACAGAGGGCCCCACGCTCGTGAACTCAGAGGAATCTTGGGTGCCTCTGTGAGGGGGCGGGGGTGAAGTGACATATCGACGCGTAGGGTGACGGAGAAAAGCCGAGATGTAGTTTTCTCGTTTAGGGAACCAGAGTGAGGCTGTTTGTAGCATCGGCTCTTACACGTGAGTTCGAGCTCGGGTCCGCACTGACTTTTAGACCAACGGGATAAGGAGCCTCCCTAACTGTGACCGACCTCCTCTCTGAAGACTTGATGCTTCGACGAATTACCACTACACCTATAGATGGCAATTCCTGCCCCGCCAGACGCTGTGCAAGCTCTACTCCCGAGGGTTAAAAGAATGAATCTTTTACACTCGAAACTCGGGAGAGGTTCTCAGGGCACCGGAAGTAGATTAGATGTCAAGTTACTCCATTTTGTCCTTTATAAACTTCCGGCAACTATCGGAAGCGAAGATGGGCTCCCATTTATCGATAAACAGTCCGGGAACGAACTCGGTGGTTAGTTGAAATGGCTGGCGGTTTCTTCCGGCTGGAAACCACCAGCTATTGGGCCGGATGGGCAAGGGTTGATAAGCGTCCCGCCCGGAAGGGAGGTGGGCAAAACTTGGGAGCATTATGCTATTCTCCTACATCCAGCATAAGGGCGGCAAAGAGTGCCGAGGAGCTCCGAGTGGCGAGACTTTGCAAGGAGAATCCCAAGGAGTTCTTTGGTTATGTAAACAACCGTAATCCAATCCATCGCACGATTGGCCCTTTAATGAGTTAAGAAGGGGCATTAAAGCACTCAGATGCAGAAAATGCTAACCTCCTGAACGACTATTTCTCTTCAGTGTTTACTGAAGAGAGTGGTCCCATCCCCCAGCCCACATATTCCCACTTGGGTGATAAGCTGGAGGAAATAGACTTCACTCAAGGAGAAATAGAAAAAAAGATCACTGATCTAAAGACGAATAAGTCCCCTCGCCCGGAAGGGTTTCTACCTAAAGTGTTGACAGAAGTGCGCGATGAAGTGTCACGACATCTGAGCACAATCTTCAACATGTCAATCCGGACCGAATGCGTTCCTAGAGACTGGCGTGAAGTGGAGGTGACTCCTATCTTCAAGAAAGGAGACCCTAGTCAGCCGTCGAACTACCGACCTATTAGTTTAACCTAAATAGTCGGTAAACTCATGCAAAGCATCGTGGTGGACAAAATGACGCCATATTTAGAGTCCAACTTGCGATTGAGGAGTTCTCAGCACGGGTTCCGAAGGCAACGGTCATGCCTTACGAATCTTGTGGAATTCTCCCAATTTGTTTTCAGTGAGCAAAACCAGGATAAGGCGGTGGATGTTATCTACTTAGACTTTGAAAAAGCCTTCGATAAGGTACCACACTGCCGCCTCTTCTGGAAAGTGCGTTCGCTGAGCATAGCCAGAAATGTAACAAGTTGGATAGAGAAGTGGCAGACGGCAACGGGTAGTGTTGAATGGACAGGCTTCTGAGTGGGTGCCCTTTACTAGCGGTGTTCCTCAAGGTTCTGTCCTGAAACCACTACTGTTCATCATCTACGTCGACCACATGGACGGTGACATGGTTGCGAAGATTTCTAAATTTGCCGATGACACCAAGCTTGGTATGAACGTCACAAAGGAAGGAAATACTGCCCACCTTCAAGATGATCTTCGGAAGATTGGGGAGTGGTCGGACACGTGGCAAATGGCATTTAACGTAAACAAATGTAAAGTTATGCATATCGGCCACCGAAACCCCCAATCTCAGTATACCCTTAAGGGCACTGCTCTTGAATCCACTGACAATAAGAAAGACTTGGGTGTAACAATCACTAGTGATCTCAAGTTCTCGAAACAGTTCATATAGGTGGAGAAAAAGACCAAAGGATGTTAGGCTATATAAAGCGACAGTTTGAATATCGAAACAAGGAAATAGTACTCCGTTTGTACAATTCACTTGTCCGACCGTACCTAGAGTATGCCGTACAATTTTGGAGTCCTTCGTTTCAAAAGGATATCGCGAGATTGGAACGTGTGCAAGCCAGGGCAACCAAACTGATTCTCTCTATCAGACACAAAAGTTACGACGATAGATTAATGGAATTAGATCTGCTCTCGTTGGAGACTCGGAGACTGCGTGGTCAGTTAATCGAATTGTTTAAAATACTTCCGAGGCTTCGACAATGTAGAGTACACTGATGTTTTCCAACTTAGTGAGGGCAGAACTAGAAATCACGGCTACAAACTTGAACTTAAGCGTTACCACCGCGATCTGTGTGGAAAATTTTTCACATACAGCATATGTGGTAGCTGGAACGCACTTCCAGTGGAAGTTGTCAACAGCAATTCTGTTGATCAGTTCAAGTCAAGTGCAAAGGTTAGGTCCTCGGATTCCCATACTTTCTCTTTCTCGTCATAGTTTATGATGTTTATGGTAGGTCGACCCGCTTCGAGGCTACCATTTTTGGCCTAAACTTCTGCAACTTACCAGTCTAATTTACGTAGGAGAAACGACTCATTCCCCCTACCTTTATGCCCCACTTCCCTTTTCCCCCTTCGGACTGAAGGATATAAATGGGGTCGTGAGGCCTTTTAATTTATTATGTTGTGACAATTCTGCCTGATTGCTCCGCTGAATCGTTGTCCGTCACTTACTTTGATGTTCATTTTGGAGACCCGTACTGGATTCCTTCGTGCAGAGAGGATTTTCTGCTATTGATTCCTGCCAGCGTTGTCGCTGCCCCTCTGTCGGCTGCATCGATTTATGCTCTTCCAGTTACGTTTGCTATTGTCCTCCTTTGGGAAGCCGTTCACACTGGGCACGTGAAAGCTCTCCCCTATTCACCTCGCTATCTCCTCTTTGGGGAATTCTGTCGTCTGGAATTCCTTCCCTCGGATCGTTGGGCCTTCGAATCATCG
Source organism: Ceratothoa steindachneri (assembly GCA_963969495.1). Classification (NCBI taxonomy): domain Eukaryota; kingdom Metazoa; phylum Arthropoda; class Malacostraca; order Isopoda; family Cymothoidae; genus Ceratothoa; species Ceratothoa steindachneri. The sequence goes on from OZ018320.1 coordinate 219,519,276, forward strand.
TTCCCCGTGATCTCGACGCCTTTCGCCACGATATCGCCGTCTGTGGGGTTCTCCTCGCCAAAGACCGTCATTGCATTTACCCTTGTCGACTTGGGTCGAATTCCTTCATCGTCGCCGATCCTCTTTCGCCTGGGTTTCTGACGTGGGTTATTGCTTCACTGCTCTGTTATCAGGTATTTTGAAGTATTTCTTTCTTCTTACGTCCCCTTTAAATTAATTAAGTGTTATTCTTGTAACTTTGGGCCTTCCGATAAAGGACGTAAGACAGGGAGGTTATTCCGGGAACACCTGTCACTGGAGTAGCGTAGCCTATTTCATCTTCACCGGCGCGCGTCGTTTCGGCTTTAAACAACTTATTCATAGAACCCAATTTTGTATGCGCGAATATCTTTTTTGGGTTAAAACGACTTGTGGTCGTTCGATGGTGATAAGCATTTGTGACTTTTCTTATTGTTTGATGACCCCCGTATAATTTGTTAACAGTCAATTTATTTCATTTTAATTTTGTTGCAAATAATACTGTAAATACTTTTTATGTGTATATTTATTTAACCCCTTGCAGATACCTCGTAATTTAGCGCTGTCCTGATAAATTCTGGTGAATTTCTGGTAGGACTTTAGATCACTGGTCTTCTATAAATTTTATGTGTGTATTTATCTTTGGGCCGTGCGAACCGGGTTCCGCGATAGCCTTTACATCAAGACTGGACAAAATCTTGAAAAGTGGCTGTTTGGGCACGTAGCCATTGAGCAGAACTGTGCCTGCTCGACTGCTAGTCCAGAGGTACCCTCTCCGAATAGACCATAAGGTCTTCTAGGGTACTTCTTATCCTTGTAGCTCCTTGTATATATATAATTCTCCATTTTAAAATATAGGTACACTATGAACATTCTCCCAAATTGCTACACTATAATATATAGTCTTTCTACGGGAACAGAAGTATTACAAAAATTGGCCAATTATGGGCGCGGGAAATTTTTAAGGGCAAACTAAGCGTTACAAGAAACATGAAATATCGATGAACGAACTCCATGAGACTAACGTCAAATTCTGATCGATGATGGGGAATCGGTTCTGCGTCGAACACGGTGACAGAGTTTAACTTTTGAAAGTCCGGGCACATCCGGTAAGAATTATACGACTTCACTATGACGACCGGGGAGCAATACTCCGATTCTGAGCGCTCTATAATACCCATCTTTAATAGCTTGCCTACATCCTCAATGAACGCTTTTCTTAAGTGAATGGGAAGGGGGTACGGCTTCGAACGAACAGGTTCCTGGGTGGTGAGCCGAACATTGTGCTCGAACTGGGCAGCACAATCACGGGTATCCGAGATTACATTGGTAAATTGGGTGAGTAGCGCTTGTAACCGGGTCTTCTGGGGCATTAGAAGCTGAGGGTTTATACTCAACTCGGTCGATAGGGAATCGGAGGTATCTGGCAGGACGTGAAGAGGATATTCCGCGTCTTGTTCCACGCAGGCGACTTGTACCACGACCAAGGAGTCAAGCCGGTACCCATTCTCGGGGTTGTTCGGCGCACAGTTTCTTGACGATAGATTTGAGGGAGCCGTTGAGCCTCTCACACATCCCGCTACCAGCTGGGTCAAAAGAGGGTGCTAAAAAAGGGTTTATAATCAGGAGCTTGCTGACGTACTCCATCAGTTGCGACGTGAATTGCCGGCAACGATCAGACAGGATTTCCTTGGGTAATCCAACGCGGGAGGAGATGGAGATTAGTACTTCCGCGCAGGAGATGCTATCTATATCCTTTAACGGCACGTTCTCAGGGAACCGGGTTGCAAAAATCCACTAAAGTTAGCACTTGACTGTGCCCGATGAGATCAAATGCGACACGAGGAAACGGCTCTGAGATTAGGGGTCCTCTCTGCAACAGTGCGGGCTTAACTCGCCCTTTGACGGCACTCTTTTGGCAGATGTCGAAAGACCTGCAATAGCGAAGGATTTCTTCATGGGCACCTGGTCAATAAAAATATTCGAAGATCTTCTGGGTGGTCTTCGTGTGGCTATAATGGCCTGAAAATAGGTTGTCATGGACAGTGGTTAAAATGTGACCAACATGGGCACGCGGAACACATAATACTCGCGTCTGGAGTTTACCGTTTTTTGAGCATGCACGGTAAAGTAAGCCGTCCGTAACTTGGTAGGAGATCACCTTGTCTCCTCGGGTGGCTTCTTGCTTTTTTTGACTGGGTCCTAACCCACAGGGGGCGGAGGGAATTGCAGTTCTTCTGGTTCCTTGTGAAGTCTTCAGTCATGACCTCCTTGAATTCTGAAGAACGTAAGGTTTCTAGGGGCGAGGGCATCTTCGAATATTTTACCATTTACGAACGAGTAACTACTGGTTGAGGCACGGAGCTGGGGGAGACCTGTGGGCACTGGCCAATGAGGACGGAGCAGAATTTAATAGGGGCTGCTACTACTTCTGCCCAGCCAGTGAAGTACGCACAATCGATGTAGCACTTAACGATGGTGAACCGATTGTCGGGCCCTAAGTAGTCGTGGACGACGGCGAATTTATTATGGGTCGGGGGCTACTGGGGATATAGCAATGCCCTCTGGCATTCCTATAAAATATTACATGTATCAATATTCCATTGCATCAATTGAAATATTACCATTACCTAATATCATTTTAACGTAATGTACCTTGTGCATAAATATTAACATACTTTCCTTTTAAATTCAATGTAAAATTATCCCTTTATTTTCCCATTTAATTTCTATTAAATCTTATGTAAAATCTCAACTTAGTTATGTATAAATAATCAATCCAAAATCTCAAATATTTTGTATATGTATTTTCAATATATCTTTTGTAATATATAATTGCCATCCAAAAATCATGGCTAAGATACATTCTTTTCTGCAATATTTACTTTAGTCAAACACACAAACTAACACACTTTCAGCTCAACCACATTGAACACAAATATTCCTCACTCCTCTCTCGTCATTCTCAGCAGAAAGGTAAGTAATCATTCCTTCTCCATTTAATCATTTTACTCCAAACAAATCATACTTAGTTTAATTTCTCGTCCCCTCACACTTATTCTCTGCAAACTGACATACGAGAGCAGGTCCTAATTCTGGTTACTTCTCTCATTGCATATCCCAATTCACAGTCTATCATAGTTACCTTAGTTATCTTAGTTACCTTAGTCATCATAGTTACCTAAGTTACTTTACCATACCTTACCTCACTTCACCTTAAATTTCACTCTACTTTTCATTAATTTCATACATTGCATTACGTTGTATTCCTTAACAATTCTCAATTTAATTATATCATTCATTCGTATAGTTGTAATAACCGCTCACTAGTTATTTCCTAATTCAATTCTCTCATTGTGCATTCGTTGATTTTATAAATATATTTATTTTGTTTATTGTCCGTTTTCTTATAAACTTAACGCCCGAAGTTTTCTAAATTCAGTTCACGTCAGTCGTTAGACCTAAATATTAGCAGACGACTATTCTATCCAATTCAACAAATTTATTGTAATGGTTTTCAAATAGCTATCTAGGCTGATTTATTAACTAAAATAATCCTACTAATAACCAAATAACATAGATGAAGCAACTTGTCCGACACCACTATACAGGTGCACCCGGTATCTCTCACAAGAGTGGAGACACGGCAGCCATTAATCGTACCGGATTCGAACTTAAGTCCTCCAGGCGTATTCTTATTAAGCGAAAAGTTTACCTGGTGGCCGCCGGGACTTGAGGTGCTTGGGGGAGAAGAAGATTCCGATGGTGTTGACGGAGGCGCAGACGTGGCACAGATCTAGTGTAGCTGGTGAAATGAGTTATTCCTGAACTGAGAGTTCTGGGGGCAGTTGGTTTTCACGTGACCCTCCACACAACAGGAAAAAAAAATGATGGGTCTCTTGGGCAAAGATGACGTAGGTGGATGGGGCTAAAGAGAACGGTTTTACATCCCAGTGTTCCCATGAAAAGAGTAGTTTCGGCTTTGATGGCCCAGTTACCTTGGCAAACTTGCTTCCATTTTGCAGGATGAATTTACCTCTGTTTGGTTTAGGTTTTGGGGAAAGGGGGGTTGTTTTCTTCCCTTCTTTCTGTTAAAGTTGTGGCTTGCTGAATAAATGTCTACATATTCTGTGCACTCCTTGGATGTGAGGCACCGCCGGTCTTTAGCGAAAGATCTGACTTCAGCCGGAAGTGCAGCCAACAACTGTTCTCTCGGGAAGAAGTCAACGAGAGCATCGTAGTCATGCGGGATTTTAGAAGCATCGAGCCAAAAGTTGAGGTGACGCTGGAGGGTGTACCCAAACTGATGGTATGTTTGGCCTGCCTGAATGCGGGCATGTCTGAATTTGGATCGATAAAAGTCTGGGGTCATGATATATGCTGCCAGTAACTCCGATTAATCAATCGTTGCCTCCGAGGGGAGTGATATGAATATATCTCGGAGTTTGGAATTTAGCAAGGGCAACAATTGAGCCACTCCATCAGCCTCTATGTCCCAATGGCCGATTTCAAAGATTTTCTCGAAGTGGATTAAGAAGGCTCCGAAATCCTCGCCTTCCTTGAAAACCGGAAGCTTAACAGACGCTGTAGGAGGAGCTTCGGACCTCGAGCTGATGGATAGTGTCTCGTTCCTGTTCCTACATATTTCAAGTTATGACGCAGATTATTGTCTTTCTTCCTGTTTCTTCTCTTCTTTTTCTCTTTGTCTTCTCTCTTCTCTTTCGGTCCTTTCCTCCTCTTGGATATAAGCTAGGAGGTCTTTGCCACTGAGCCCAAGTGACTCTCCTTGCAACTTAAACGTGTTAAATAATGAGGACATTTTATCGCGTTCGACCAACTTTCAGGAAAAGCACCACAAAAAAGGGGGATTATTTAGACGCACGGCGGGAGTGCTGATAGGCGCTATATATATATATATATATATATATATATATATATATATATATATATATATATATATATATATATATATATATATATATATATATATATATTCATACACATACATTTTCTCCTATATTCCAAATTACCCGAATTCGTAGAGGAAGAAGAGAGATGCACAAGCCTTCTCCGCGCTGTACCCGATCCGATCAACATGTGACCAAATGCTCCCACTCTCTTATTCCTTACTATATTTCTACTTCTATATTCAATTCCTATCTACCTTGTGTGAAATCCTGTATGAATGGTATAAGAATCCTAATTAATTCCTCTAAGCCTCAGTATTTACTATTTCTCCTTAATTGTTTTATGGTGAAACAAGCTACCTTAGGCTAGAGGACGACAAATCGAGTAAGTACTAAATTCCTCTTATTTTAATTTTAATTTTTATATAATTAGGTGTTATCCTACATTATAGTATTTTATACTGTAATCCTCTTTGCCAAACTTTGTCGAAAGTTATTTCCATTTAAGTTATATGAATATTTTAAAGAGTATTGTCATCATCAGAATGAATTTCGTAGATTGTAAGTAAATGTATGGTGTCTTCGACGGTAAAATCGTTAGCATTATGTTCCTTTAATACCTTTTTCTATATGGGTCTACATAGTTGTGACCCAGCCGATGCTGAGTGATTTCCTGATGGGTGCACGATTATTAACGTACAGGGTGGGTTGGGAAATTTGTAGCCGTTGGCAATTCTGAATTCCGCGCATGCGTGTTGTCTGGCGTCGGTTCTCTCTTCTTCATATCATAGTCGACTCAGTTGTGCATCCTCTGCGAAGGAATTAATATCATGGCCAAATTCAATCATTCAACTATTTCGAAGAGGCAAGCTGTTATAATTGGTACTCACACCGTGAGCTCCAATGTGAAGATCTCCGAGTGCTTGGGTGTCAAGCTAAAGACGCTGCATAGGATCAGGGAAGAGCTAGACGAGTCAAGCTGTGATTATGAAGGCACTGTGGTTCGTAAACTTCACTCTAATCCTCCTGATACGAAAAGAACCACTGAATCTTTCGCGGAGATCAAGTCAATCATTGACAACGATCCCAGCAAGACAATTAGGTTCATAGCCAGGGACGAAGGAGTGTCAGAGTTTCTCATCAGGCAGTTAATGCATGAGGACATCCGCTGCTCCTAATAAAAGATGAGAAAAGGCCAGCTTCGGCCACATATGATGATGGAAAAGCGGAAGGAACGTGTGCGAAGCTTGTGAACAAACTGAAGCATCCCCTTCAAGCCTGGCATGCTTTGGTTATTCTCAGATGAGAATTTCTGCCAGGACTAGGTAGTGAACTCGTAAAACAACTGCTGGCTTGCGTTCCCATGGATGTACCGAGAGTCATGAAGACCAAGTTCCACATCATGATGTTTGGGGTGGTCAGTAGCGAGGGACACATTATGCCCCGTTTATCTTCTCTAAGGGCCTCACTAGGCTCAATACGGAGTGTTACCTCAAATTCTTAGAGGTGATGTTGCTCTGGATCCATGAAGTGGCCGTTAGAAGGCCTTACATGTGGCATCGGGATCATGCACCAAGCACCATGCCCACTCGGGCAGGAGGACCCATTCTTGGCTGCTAGACTGCAGCTCTCTGTGTTGGGCGTAGTTAATAGAGAGAGAGCAAAAAGTCCCCGTGCGCCATCAAGGTGGAGCTTAGGTCCAGTATCACCACGTTTTCACTCAATTAAATAGGGGGTGGGTGCGTCGAGAAGGCCTTCAACAGGTTCCGACGCCGCCTGGAGGCCGTGGTCGATACCGACGGCGACTTCATTGAGTAAAATGGATAGTAAAGGGTGTTCCATTAAGACGAAACGAATTAGCAGTAAATAAAACAGTGTTATTGGTGAAAATTTATTTATTTCACTATTTGATCGTGTTATTTGAGTCATGGCAATTATGTGTGAAAAATAATATCGCATAAATGTCCGCCAAGGCTTCGGCGGCACACCTCCACTCGATGGTCAAAAATTTTGATGATGTCTCTGCATAGTTGCTCCTCAATCTCACCAATATGCCTAATTATCTCATCCTTCAGCTGTTGAGTTGTTGTTGGCTTGTTGTCATAGACTTTACTTTTGAGATGACCTCAAAGGAAGAAATCTAAAGGCGTCAAGTCACACGGTCGTGGTGACCAATTGACCTCGCTGTTTCGAGAGATGATGCAACATGGGAACTTCTCATTCAATAAAGCCATTGTTGCATTGGCTGTGTGGCATGTGGCTCCGTCCTGTTGAAACCACAAATCTTCGACATCCATAGAATTCAATTCGGGCCATAAAAAGTTGGTTATCATGGCACGGTATCGCTCGCCTGTCACCGTAACAGAATTCGCGGCATCATTTTCGAAGAAATACGGCCCAATGATTCCACTAGCAAAAAATGCACACCAAACATTGACCTTTTGTGGATGCAGTGGCTTTTCAACAATCTTCCTGGGATTATTTTCATCAGCCCAAATGCGACAATTCTGCTTATTAACGAATCCATCAAGATGAAAATGGGCTTCATCACTGGAGATGATTTTTTGCGAAAAATCATCACCGGCTTGTCTTTGCTCGTGCACCCAATTGACGAATGTACGGCGCTTCAAATGGTCAGCAGTCTTCAGTTCTTGTGTCAATTGAATTTTGTAAGCGTGTAGAGACAAATCTTTTGTCAAAATTTGATGTAACGTTGTTGTGGAGAGGTTCAATTCCTGCACGCGATGACGAATAGAGGTGTCTGGATCTTCGGCCACATTCTCGCGCACTGCAGCAATGTTTTCAGCTGAACGGCGTAAACAAGCACGCACTGGCATTTTCATATCTGCCACCGACCCCGTTTGTTTGAATTTACGAACAATTTTCCCAATTGCACTCTCGGTTTGTCGATTATGTTGACCAAAAACATCGCGAAGTGCCCGAAATGCGTTTCTGCTTGAACGTCCATTTTTGTAATAGGCTTCGATAACTTTAACACGTTGTTCAATTGTTAATCATTCCATGGTTCAAATTGCCAAAGACTAAAGTTGTTTAATCTGAAAGAAAAAGAAAAAAAAATCATTAGACGCTTAAACTTATGTCACATTTAAAATCGGTCCAAGTTATTGGAACACCCTTTACAATCATGCAAGTCATCAACATTGGTAAATATATCTGTATACATGACCTTTGTGTTACTTTCTTTTATATTGAAGTTAGGCACAAATTACCCACCCCCACCAGCATATCCAATAAGTACTTTATGTACATTATATGTATTATATCTAAATATATTTGATTGGGTTTAAAAACAAAGTCATAATGCTGAAAAAAGGCGTCAGAGCTAAATGGGCAAACCCTGTATAAATAAAAATAAAGGAAAGAAATAGTTTGTCGTAAATACTTGAAGAAGGTTAGTTTACAGATCCCAAACGTTTTTAAGCTGAGTGTGAGGGACATTTTCAGAATATGGTATTATGGTAGAACGCTTACGAACAGCGCCCCTACCCCGGAATGGTAGAACGCTTACGAACAGCGCCCCTACCCCGGAAATCAAGGGGGCGAATCTTTGGTGGCATCACATAATTTAATTATGGGTTTTGACATTTTCCGACATTTTTTAACAATTTTGACATTCTAAGTTGTCAGTAAATTATTATTATTTTTTATTTCATTTGCTGTCACGGGCGATGTAACAGAACGTGTTACTTCAGTTTCCTGGTGTCCATTTCGTTCATAGAAGTGTGTTTGTTTTTCTCCGCCCGATTCTTCATCAAATATGCTCCGTTAGATTACGTAGTTTCGATTCCCCTTTTTGGTAATTAAAATTATCTTTTAATATAGATTTAGTTCCTCCTTAGTACCAGACCGTCTCGCGTGAAAGGGCGACTTGCATGGCCATTGCGGCAGATTGGCTGTGGTGGGCTCGGTCTATTTAGAACCAAGTCCCTTGGTTCAATCATGTTGGAACACGGTCCATGGATCGGTCCTTTAAAAACTCTGTTGATTCGGTAGCTCTTTTTGGACCACTCCAAAAGGTGCGTCTTTCGTTAGTCATGGGCTTATTATATTCACCGAACTAAATATATTGGGTCTATTATTATTAAACTAGGTATACTCTGTAGGTCACTTTGGAATTCGCTCCTTTATGGTTCGTCCTTTTGGAACTCGCTCTGCTTATGATGATTGTCACGGGGAGTTGGACCTTTGATCCTCATTTCGGTCCTACCTGAAAAATGACCGTGTTGGGGGAATTCGGTACTTATGGAATGTTCCTAAATATCAAGTCGGGACTGGTGAATACCAGAACCCAATATAGGGCCAGTTTAGCCACTCATGGGATTATTATAAAAAAAACACCTTACCAGCCTACCGTCTCCCTCCAACTTCACACCCAATGTGGCTTAACTCAGATGCGCAGATTACACCAATGCCCATCCGACGACCAACCATATCCAATGTACCTTAACTCCGTTTAACGTGACAATCGTTGTTTCCACTCCTCTATTAGACAATTTCGGATCAACAACGACGAAAATATTGGCAATATATATTTATGGGATAAAATCTGTACATGATTATACGACATTATTCCTATAATAATTAACAAGAAAATAAATATAAATTATGACATATTTCAAGCCAATTTTCTTCGTTAGATAGCAAAGCCTCCTTACATATAATCTATACATTGCTACTCATTTGATTATTATAATTGAAAATCCAGCCGAAAATGAGAAGTCCCTTCAAACAGGCAAACGAGAGAGAGGTGTCAAGCGACGCGTTCGGACACCCGCTGTGATAGGGGCAGTAAGGACACTGGAAATAAAATTAAGTTAGGATTAGTTTTATAATTGAGATTCCGGGTTGTAATTGGCGGCTAATTCAAGGGCGGATCTAGGATGTTTCCAAGGGATGGTTTCTCAATTGGGTTCATTTAGCAAGCGTAGAAAGTAGGCGAGCAAAGCGAGCCATCAGAGGTAAGGGGGGGGGGACTGTAAGATTCCCTTTGATTCTTTTAAAATTCATTTAATTTCAAAGACATTTTCAGGTTATGTGTGTCTCCCCCCAACTACCCCCCTCCCCTCAAATCCCAGTGTTATGTTGCCAATATAGTGTCATCTTGTGAGGTTTAATGCATCTTCAGTACCTCAGTGCATGTAAAGTTGTCTATAAAACAAATGCCACACCACATAATTAGGGCTCCAGAATTTCGCCCTCCTAAATAAGGGGTTCAAAATAAGTTTAAAATCAAAATAAAAAAATGTTAAAAAAGTATTTTTTAGCAATACTTGTTTTTCGGCACAAACGCTTTATGTTAAAAGGCGGTCTGCTTTTGTGGACACGCAATACAACTTGAACTTGACTGAAAAGTTTGGCATAGTTCCACTGAAATCAATTCAACTACATTAATTAACTGCCATGACATTAATCAAGATGACAACACATCGGCAGTTTCGTGTAAAAGCAGGAATTAATGAAATTTTGTTTTTCGAACCCACGAAAATAACGGTCAATTGTTTTTCAGCAAATTCATCGGTTTGATTGCAGGGAAGGCATTTTCCAAGAAGGAGGACGCCATGTGTAGGTTATTACACTTGGCATGTGAGGAGTGACACGCTATCCAGGTCTTAGTGCCGTCGGAAATCTCAAACTGTATGGACACAACCGGAGTTGTATTTCTTTTAGGCCTCTAATTTTTCTTTTATTTTTCTTTATTCCTTCCGTACAATCCCTTCCTTCGCTATTTTCCCTGGCCGTCGACTAATTTTAGAGGCTAGAAGCCAACCCCTATGACCTATATTTGGGACTGAATACTACCTATATCGTGTTATGGCTCGTGTCATAAAAGGCACTTAAATCCAGATAAAGAGCCAACCAAAGCAATAAACAGGTAGAAAAATACGTATATTTAGGAGAGGTTGCGATTCTTGATGGGAGAATGCTAAAGGAAATGAGAAGAAAACAAAATTACGCTGGAAAGCTTCGCTACATCTTCAGAAGGGATGGCACTCTACGCTTAAAATATAAAGTATTGGATCAACTCATTTAACCGGTTTTAATTAATTTCATGAAACTTGGACAATGAACAAAAAAAACATGCACAAACATATGACAAATCCGAGAAACATGGAAAGTTTCATGCTAGGAATAACCGTCAGTTATGTAATAGAAATTGGCAAAACATTTCTCTAGGTGAACGGCATAAATTTTAAATGACACCTATTACGCATATTTTTTTATTGAAATGGAATTTCTTTGGGTTTTAGGCTTTAAAGGGGAGGGGGTCAACATGCACACAAAAAGACAAACAAAAGGGGGCAGACTCGAAGGAAGAAACCATCTCACCTGAAACGACCCACACACTTCGCAGATGTCTAAAGTATACAAGGGAAAGACTTCAAAGAGACTCATCTTGAAGCGTTCTGGGAGGAAAGGCAATGATTAATGAATAATAATAAGAATGACACTGGTAATAAAACAAGGTCTGCTGTAGCGGTCTATACCCCTACAAATGTAAATATTTATTCCTAATATATATATATATATATATATATATATATATATATATATATATATATATATATATATATATATATATATATATATATAATTTCAAGAAGGGTTGGTAACCATGACTTAAATCGAGAGATTGGTGCACCCGCTCTCCCAAGCGTCTTAAAATTAACCAATGAGGTTCATTCTCATTGCTGTCCTCGTATCGGTGAATCATGTATGTAAATATTGGAATTGTAATTGTTTAGCTAAAAATTTCCCAAAGAATCCCGAATTAATGCATGATTCTTTTCTCATTGACAGGCCCATTCAACTCCGTTATAATCTATTTACACATTTAACTATAAGCAGTTATCATCTAATTACCTACAAAATCCATTTACCAATTTATAATCTATTTAATATTTATCAAAATATTTATCAAACAATTTGCCAATTAATAATTACCAATAAAATTACCGATATTTACCAATTACCATTTATCAACTATAAATCAATTACTAATTGCCAATCAATTTCTAAATTATTATAATTCCCATTTAACAATTAATTTATCAAACCATTTAACACAACCCAATTTAATTATCAATCATCAATTGTTATACTCAATTTAGAAATTACTTTTTAACGATTATCCAATCTATTTAACTATTACAACTTACAAATTACTTATAATACAATCTAATTAAGCATTATCCAATTACCAATTATATTCTAATTATCAATCATCATATGATGTACTCTAATTATCAAACCATATTTATCAATTGTAAATCCATTCTCGTTAACTCATGCAAATTTAATTAACACGCGTAATTCAATCCAATCATAAACTGTTACTGTATAAATTCACCTTTCAATAATAACTGTTTATTCAATGATATATATTTTTCTTAACTCTTTGTTTTTAATACAAGTTATCCCAACGTCCCTCAAATTTAGGCCTAAGGAAGTTCATCTGCAAAATTTAGATTTTGCGTTAGCATTTAACTTCATTCCCTTGAATAACGAAATATAGGTTTTTATGTTTATTGTGATGATAGGTATCTAGGATATTGCCTCAATATTCATCTAAAACCTATACTGCTGACCAAAAGTCGCGTGCCCTCACTTATTCTGATTTATGACCTTACGACCTTAGAAGCTATCAATAATTCTCAGACTAACCTTGAAAAGACATTGGTAATTATATCATTCGAAAGAAAATGTAAAACAACATAAGGGTTTCAAATTTCCTTAGGATCGGCCTAATAATTACTATGTTATTACCAAAACAAAAAAAAGCAAAACGGAGACCGACCGACATAGTGGGATATAGAGTCGCCTGCGATTAGACTTGCACGCGACTAAAAATAAAAAATAAAAACAAAATAAAACAATATAAAATGAAACTAACAATAAAACTAAACCTAAAAATAATAAATTAAAATAATAATAATAATAATAATAATAATAATAATAATAATAATAATAATAATAATAATAATGATAATAATGTGTAATATCACTGCAGCGCCACGTCTTAATATTGTATCAGACTTGGATCGACTTAAAAAAAATGACCGAATTTTGGATTCTTCATTTCCATGAAGTGTTCCGATACCTTTTGGGGTTACCATTTCGTTATACCTGAAAAAAACGACCTACTTTCTCGTCATTGTCTTCACTAATATAATAGACCGTCACCATCAAATTGGTCATGTTAGAATTCTGTCCTCATATACTCCCGATGGACCCGAAAAAGGAACCATGCAGCAGTGGATGCAATGTACCTGGTTGGTATTGTTCGTAGATGATGGCGAGGTTGTACCTGGAGTGGTTGGCGACCGGGTACCACCTCTCAAGCTGGTAACTGAAGCACGTCATTTCAGCGTCAATCTTAACACGAAAATAGGAATCAATTAATTGATCAAAAACACGATAATAAATATTCACGCATACCAACATTTAAAAAAATTACATAAAAATACCTACATACATATAGTCATGATAAATCGAATCTATTTATCAGTTTTTTTCTGTACATACCAATCTTTTTCATTCTGTCACTTGGTCTCTCCCACGAGGGGATATTAGGGGGAAATAATTATATTTTCTATCTACATCTCTCCCTCCTTCCCTCTATCTAAATATCTTTCCATCTATCTACATTTCTCCCTCCATCTATCTACATCTCTCTTCCATCTAACTACATATCTCCCTCCATCCATCTGCATCTCTTCCTCCATCTATCTACATCTCTCCCTCCATCTATCTACATCTCTCCCTCCATCTATCTACATTTCTTACTTCATCTATATACATTTCGCCGTCCATCTATCTACATCTCTCCCTCTACCTATCTACATATATCTTTCCATGTAACTATATCTCTCCCTCCATCTATCGACATATTTGCCGATGACACCAAGTTTGGTATGAACGTCGCAAAGGAAGGAAATACTGCCCGCTTTCAAGATGATCTTCGAAAGATTGGGGAGTGGTCGGACACGTGGCAAATGCCTCTTAACGTAAACAAATGCAAAGTGATGCATATCGGCCACCGAAACCCCCAATCTCAGTATATCCTTAAGGGCGCTGCTATTGAATCCACCGACACTGAGAAGGAATTGGGTGTAACTATAACTAGTGATCTCAAGTTCTCAAGGCAGTGTATTGAGGCGGAGAAGAAAGCCCAAAGGATGCTAGGCTATATAAAGCGACAGTTTGGATATCGAAACAAAGAAATAATACTCTGTTTTTACAATTCACTTGTCCGACCGGACCTGGAGTATGCCGTACAATTTTGGAGTCCTTCGTTTCGAAAGGATGTCGCGAGATTGGAACGCGTGCAAGCCAAGGCAACCAAACTGATTCTCTCTATCAGACACAAAAATTACGACGATAGATTAAGGAAACTAGATCTGTTCTCGTTGGAGACCCGGAGACTGCGTGGTCAGCTTATCGAAGTGTTTAAAATACTTCGAGGCTTCGACAATGTAGACTACACTGATGTTTTTCAACTTAGTGAGGGCAGAACTCGAAATCACGGCTACAAACCTGAGCTGAAGCGTTACCACCGCGATCTGTGTGGGATATTTTTCACATACAGCATCTGTGGTAGCTGGAACGCACTTCCAGTGGAAGTTATCAACAGCAATTCTGTTGATTAGTTCAAGTCAAGACTGGACAAAGTCTTGAAAAGTGGCCGATTGGGCACTTATGCCGTTGAGCAGAACTGTGCCTGCTTTCCTGCTAGTCCAAAGGTACTCTCTTTACACGGACTGTAAGGTCTTCTAGGGTACTTCTTTTCCTTGTAGCTCCTTGTAGCTCTCTTCTATATATTTAAGTCTCTGCCTCATTCTGTGCCCATGGATCTATCTCCCTCCATCTATCTAAATCTCCCACTTCATACTCGTATATCTACATTTCCTCCTCCATCTATTTTTCTCTTTGCCACTAAACTAAATTTCAAACGAGTGAATTTCGCTAAGGTAAGGAAGAACTTGAGCAATTATACCTTAAATAGTGAAGAAATTAATGAAGTATGGCATGAATTTAAAAACAACCTCCTAAATAAACAAGCTCAATTCCTACCATTAAATATCAGTAACATCCAAAATGTCAATGAACCTAAATGGTTATCTGCAGAAATTAAGAAAATCATTAAAGACAGATAAAACGTATAGACGGCTAAAATCTAACAGAAGCTTAGAAAAGAGATATCATTATATAGAATAAAGAAGAACAGTTAAAGATGAAAACAAAAGAGCCAAAAGAAATGAAGAGACAAGAATAACTTTAAATTGTAAAAAAATCCAAAGAAGTTTTTGCTTTAGTAAATAGTAGAAAACCGATAAAAAAACAGCATTGGTTCAATAAAAGACATGCTATTTTACAATTTAATGATGTTGATGTAGCTAATACTTTAAATGAATACTTTGCATCATTGTTTACTAAAGAAAGTATGATCAATAATCCCAAACCAACTATTAAAAATGGTGGCAATATACCACTTGAATCGGTTAGATGCACCGTCAACACTATAAAAAAGTTTATTGAGAAAATGGATAAATATAAATCTCCGGGGCCAGATAAAATATCTCCAAGAGTTCTAAAAGAAATCAAAGACCAAGTGGCTGAACACCTAACGCAGATCTTTAATTTATCGTTAGAGAGTGGAATCTTTCCTCAAAATTGGAAGTTAGCAAATGTAACGCCAATATTTTAAAATGGATGTAAAGAACTAGCCAGTAGTTATCGCCCAATAAGTTTAACTTCAGCAGCTGGAAAACTTCTCGAAACCTGTATTGCTGAGAAACTAGTTGAACATTTAGAAAAGTACAAATTATTAAATGATTATCATCATGGCTTTAGGAGAAATAGGTCATACCTCACAAAATTATTAGATTTTTTCTACTATATTAATACCGAGTATGACAATAATAGATCAGCTGATATTTTGTATTTAGATTTTCCAAAGATATTTGATAAAGTACCGCATAAAAAGTTGATGTCTAAAGTAAGAGCCTTAGGAATTAAGGGAGAAATAACTACTCTCGTAAGTAGAGAGTAGTTACGAGTATTAAAGGACAAGAGTCAGAATAGACTCCTGTGAGTAATGGTGTTCCACAAGGTTCTGTCCTTGGACCTTTGATTTTTTTTATGTATGTTAATGATGTAGATGTTGGCTCGCTGTCAAAAATTTCTAAATTCGCAGATGACTGCAAGTTAGGAAAATGAATAATAACAGAACAGGATGTTTTAGAATTTCAAAATGATATTGATAAGATAGCACAATGGTCGGCAGAATAGGAACTGCCCTTAAAATCTTGATAAGGGTAAAGTGATGCATGTGGGATATAAAAACCCAAGAGTGCAATATGAACTTTTTGAGCAAATAATTAGAGAAACTGATAATGAAAAAGATTTGGGGCTCTATATATCAAATGATCTTAAGTTTTCTCGCCAGTGTATTGAAGTGGAAAAGAAAGCATTAAAGCTTCTCGACTATATCAAGCGTCAATTTAGTTATAAAAATAAAACTACAATTTTAAATATGTATAATGCATTAGTAAGATCACAATTAGAGTACTGTGCCCAAGTCTGGTCACCATACCTACGAAAGGATATTGACAGATTGGAAAAGGTACAAGCTAGGACCACAAAATTGATACCAGAATTACAAAATCCTAATTATGAGACAAGACTAGAAAGGCTAAACTTATTCAATCTAGAAACAAGACGATTGAGGGAACAACTAATAGAAGTGTTCAAAATCTTGAAAGAAATAGATAATGTAGACTATTCTAATTGGTTTGAGCTGAGCAAAAATTACACAAGAAAAAATTGGAATGAAAATCGCGCTGAAACATTTTCGAACAGATTTATGCGGAAACTCTTTTTCATACAAAATTGTAAACATTTGGAACCTTTTACTTGAAGATGTTGTCTTCAGTAGTTCAGTTGACACTTTTAAAACTAGACTGGACAAAATAATAAGAAACATCAGATAGCAAGTGACAGGAGAGTTTATATTGATAAAAGGGAAAAAGAAGAGCATGTTCTAAGTTCAGATTAATAAGATGTTTTATTATTGTTATAATTTGTTTTCATATATTATCAAACTATTGTACATATATATGTTTATCTCAACTTTTCCTAATAAAAAACATTCTTGGACTTGTGTGTTTCTGAAAATATCCTATAGAAATGTTAGATCTGCAATGGGAAGTAATGGTGTCCAATAGTTCGACACCAACTAGTAAGTAAAATAATTAGATAATAATTGACAAATCATTGCATCTTGTTAAGAAAAGGAAGCATGTTTGAAACTTACGAGTAGATAAGTAAGATATTATTATTATCATTACTATTATTACTGCCTGTTTCAATATATTAACAAGATATTGTATACCTTTTTATGTTATTCTTTAGAATAAGACTGGACTTAATGTGAAAAATGAGAAAAACACAAGGTCTGGTGACCAAAAAGTCCCGTGCTCTCACTTATCCTGATTTATGACCTTACGACCTCCAAAACTTTCAATAATTCAAAGACTAACCTTAGGGGGACCCTGGAAATTATATCATTTGAAAGAGAATGTAAACCAACATAAGGGTTTCAAATTTCATTAGAATCGGCCGAATAGTTATTATGTTATTGCCAAAACAAAATAATTCATGGGCTAACCTTGGGATGACCGTGAAAGTTATACCATTCGAAAGAGAATAAAAAAACAACAACATAAAGGTTTCGAATTTCGTTAGAATCGGCCGATTAGTTACAATGTTATTACAAAACAAAGAAGCAAAACGCGACTAAAAATAAGTGAAAAATCATTGCATGTTGATAAAAAAGAAGAGCATGTTCTAAGTTTAAATTCGCACTGTATGTATATATTAACGTGTTCCTGCTTTCCGGATAAAAATTCTTGGTCATGTCTATCTTTCAGCATTACCAGGTATATACTTCAATTTTCCAAGCCCGGAAACGAGTGGAAGAGATGTGTGCGGAGAGACTTCATCTTTACTATCCTATGCCTTATATGTAGTACTGTATATATTTAGAGAATCAAAACAAGTACTTCCATTGTAGTGAACCGAATGGTCTCTTGAAGTACTTACTTTCCTTGTAACTATCTAACTCTCCCCCTCGATCAATCTATATCTCCCTTCCACCTATCTACATCTCTCACTCCACCTATCTACATCTATCTTTCCATGTAACTATATATCTCCCTCCATCTATCTACATCATGTATTGATTACTTGGAGGGTAGATATCATGTCTGAATTAACCTGAGGGTAGAAATATCGCGATTACCAGAAGTGATGAAATCATATATAGATTACACTGTACAACAATGAAAAGGAATACCACAGAAATGAGAATAACCTTTTCTAGGGGTATTTCTTTGTGCAAATCACGAATATAAAATCCGTCTCTATCTGCAACCATCCAGTTTCTTGTAAATTACCATCTTACTTACGTTAAATACACTGATGGTTCCGTAGGGATTGACAACTCTAAAAGTTATAAACGGATTTTTACATAATTTTAATGGGGTGTTCCTAAGGTATTTTTCAAGCTAACTTATCAAATTTATGAACGTATACTCAATATTCTTTTAGTTATATGGGTCCAAATCCGTGGTAACTCTTACTTAGCGCTTGATAATTTGGTAACTTACTATAAATGCTTCCTATTTTACTTTTTTTATTTAATATTTGTTGCTGTTACTATTTATATTATTTCTCATATACTACAGTGTTTTTTCTTTACAGGAAACAGAGCTAAAATGCCTAGGGAATGCAAAAGTTTACCAGACAGTTTCTGTTATATATGTGGATCAGTTACATTAAGACAATACAAGAGAAGGTTGACTAAACATGTGAAGAAACTTTATGAGTTGTACTTTGAATGTAAAGTGGATGACCAGGACAAACGCTGGGCCACTCATATATGTTGCGTCAGGTGTTCAAATTGCCTTTCTGCCTGGGTAAAAAACAAAGGGCCTGGCCTTATTTTGGCATACCAATGTTCTAGAGGGAGCCAAAGGACCATTCAACGGATTGCTACTTCTGCTTAGCAAATATATAAAGTGGGTATTCAATGTGTTTTCTTTCCTGGTCTTTAATATATTTTAAAGAGGTGTATCAATTAAAATGAGCAAAATACATACTATGTTGTACTTCCACTATTTCTGCCCGTGATCACATCTAGTAATATCCATTTTTAGTCTGATTTTATTTTATTCCACTACAGGTCGCAACAGAAAAGGCAAGAAATAAATCATGTATCCAGATCTTCAGTCTGCTATTCGCCCAGTTAGACATTCAAGAGATAGTCCTGTACCACAGCTGCCCTCTGAACTACCAAGCGATGATACGAGCGACTCGGACGATTCAGAATCTCAAGATACACCATATGTGGCACAGCTTGAATGTGACAAAAAAACACCCCTTATCCCCTAACCGCAACTCAATGATTTAGTTCGTGATCTAACACTTACTAAAGAACAGAGTGAACTCCTGGCTTCACTCACGTCTGCAACAATGGAACCTGTTGAGTAAACATGCTCTAATTACAGTATTTAGGAAGCGTTCTGCAGATCCACAGCAATTATTCACATTTGAAAACAACTTGACTTATTGTAATGATATGAACCAAATGAGTGGAGGTTATTCGTAGATACAATACATCCCTTTACAGCATAAAGGCGGTTCTGTTGCAAATTGGGAACAGCATGCCTTCAGTTCCAGTTGCTCACTCAGTCATTTTAAAGTTCAGCTGGTTGTTATGGAAAAAAAATCTTCTGACCCATGTGAAGATGGAGAAACTGGGTCCCCTGGCTATAAGCCAAAACGCGAGCAAAATTCCCTATCGTAGCGAGGCTTCCCGGCAAATGGACTGGGCATAACTTATAAGCGAACTGCTCTGGGCAATGTTTGCTAGGGAACGTTACTTACTAAAAGTTAAGATAGAAATTGACTGGAGAAGAGATACGAACGAACTTTCCTGGGCAAGAAAGATACAATCGAACTGTTGTGGAGAAAAGATAATAGGGATAATGGCAAAAAGTTTGGATCGAAATGGCCTGAGCAAATGACACGAAAGAACTTTCTTGGACAATATTCACGAGTGATCTGTTTTAGAAAAAGTTTGCTAGAGAACGGTACTGACCAAATATTAGGATCGAAATGTCTTAAATAAAAGTTAAAAATGAACTTACCTAAACAAAAGGCACGAGGAAACTCTCCTGGACAAAAGATACTAGCGAACTGTTCTGGACAAACTTTGTTAAAGAACGGTACTGGCGAAAAGATAGAATCGAAATATCTTGAACAAAAGATAATATAGAACTGTTGTAGGCAAAAGTTACAAACGGCTTGAACTGGATAGAATTTATAGGCGAACTGTCCTGGACAAAGGCTGCGAGCGAATTCTCATGGGCAAAAGCTACGAGCTAATTGCACTGGACAAAATTTGCGCGTGAGTTGTCCTGGACAAAGATTATGTATGAAGTTTGTTCTTACCTTAAGTCATCGGAGTCTTGTGCCAAATAGTTGTAGATTATGATAGAAAATACAGCGATAACCTCAGACAGCCTGATAATCACCATAAGAAACGTGGAGGTTTTCACCAGATTTTTTTTTAATTTTAGGAGCCTATCTGGCGACTACCCACTTATCACAAGTCGTCGTACTCAACCTAGCCTAAATCTAGGCTACTTTAAAATATGAATATGCAAAACAACAACAATAAAAAAGGAAAAATGGCAACGAGGAAACAAGCTCCGGCGTCAGGGGGGAGGTCCGCCTCCTTTCCTTCCCGAAACAGGAACGTACGACTTACAAAGAAAACAAGAAGAAACCTAGTTAAATAAAAGGAAGAAGGCCGGCCTCCTCCCAAAAGTCTATAAGTCCACCAGTCAATGTGCACGAACTCGTCCCGAGTACAAGTGACAGGTGGTAGCGCCCCGCTCATCCCGGTACCGGGACAGGTAACGTGCGCGGAGATCACCCAGACTTGGACATTCAATAAGAATGTGCCGAACAGTCTGGGGGACAAAGCTGTCTTTCCAGGAGGGCGCTGGCGAGGGCTCCATCAAATGTTATTACAAATATGTGCTTGGATTAAAAATAAATATTAGGTCACACACTTCAAGTGGAGAAGCATTGTTATTCACGTTACCATGAGTAATATTTAATGATCTTGCTTTATTTAACTCACAAAATTCAGAAATTTCCTCAATTTCTTCAATTATTGTGCTCATTATAGGACGAAATACAGTGAGTCAAACCTCAAATATATGATCAATCATTAGTCGTTGCAAAGGTCGTGCTTTGTCTCATGTTATTGGTTGTTTCATTTTTGAATTTATGTAAGCATTCAAGTAGATTCTCTTTTCTAAAATCTTGTTTAATGTTCTGATGTTAAAATTCCATCTTGTTTATAACTGTTTTTGGCAATCATTTTGCATTAATTTCATCTAATACAGGACGACAGAAAGCAACCTAAAGCCTTCGCGGTATTGGGGGTAGGTCCATGTGAATAGTCGCGGCGCAATGGCACGCAACTTTAAGTTCCCTTCGCCTGTCTCCCATCTTCTTTGTAAAGCAGTCCGGAGAGGAAGAGCGAAACGCTGGTTTGGTCGCAGAGTCCTCGAGGACTCTTTGGCGCCCTCATCGGCGCGTTCATTCCCTGCAATTCCTACATGTCCAGGAACCCAGCAGAAGATAATCTCGACATCCGCCTGGTATGCTAAAACCGTGGCGTCAAGGATATTGCGAACAAGGGATTGCGGAGATTCCAATGCCTCGAGAGAACTAAGGGCGCCTTGTGAGTCGCTATGAATCAGAATCCGGTTTCCGAGCCGGGTACGTCGCTTAATTTCCCGCACCGAGTGATCTATTGCCACTAGCTCGGCCATGAAGAGATACACAGCGCCAGGCAGAGCCCCACTGACTTCAAACAGAGGGGATACGACGTGGAAGCCGCCCCCCTCTTGAAGCTTGGACCATCCGTATACAGTAGCACGGTTCCAGTGTGACACAAAGTGTGCTCCAAACAGGTCGAACGCAATACTCCCGGCACCATACAAGCTTTGGGAACACAGGCTTTGACGACAAATAGCCAAAGGTGGTACCCTTTAGGGTGGCATCCTGGGCAGAACCATTGGCGCCACCGGCCCGAGAGCTATACCTAGCTCTCGGAGGAGTTTCCTATCACTAAACCCAAAGGGCTTAGGGTATGACTGACGTCTTTCTGCGGCATAGGCACCGTCGAGATCAGCTTTGGATGCAGTGAGAGCTGTTAGCACTTGAGGGAGGCGCCGGGCTTGAGCGTACAGGCGAATAATGTACTGTGCACGGCGTAGAGTGAGTAGCATATCCCCAGCATCGAGTAGTAGGCTCTCAATTGGGGAATTGCGGAAGGCACCGGTCGGCAGGCGAAGGCCGGTGTGGTGATCTAGTCCACTTCAGACATAAACGCTCGGCTGCAGACGGAGAAAACTCGTATCATCCGTAGTCGAGCTTCGAACAAACAAAGGATCGATAAAAAAGTAAGGCAGTAGCCCTATCAGCGCCCCAAGCGCTGAACGTCACGGAACGAAGAATATCCATGGCGCGGGTACAAGAGACACTAAGGCTGCGAATATGAGCCTCCCAGGTGAGGCGTCGGTCGAATACAAGACCAAGGAAACGGTGCGATTCCACCACATCCAGGCGCACCCCATTAAGAAACAAATCTGGGTCAGGGTTGAGCCGTGGATAGCGTCAGAAGTGCACCACCTTAGTCTTGGCCAAATAAAACCTAAACCTGTGCGCTTCGGCATAGCGAGAGACGCGGTTCAATGCCTGTTGGAGTCGACGCTCCAGAGTTGGCATCTGGGCCGCGCCAAAAGAGATCGAAAGGTCGTCCACGTAGATCGTAGCAAGAACATCTGCGGGCAGCACCGAGCTGATGCCGTTGATACTCAGGGCAAAGAGTGTGACACTGAGGACACTTCGCTGCGGGAAACCCTCTTCCTGCTCCATTGGGCCGAAGAGGGCTCCACCCACTCGTACGCGGAATAGACGATCTCGCAAAAATTCAGATATAAAGACCGGGATTCGTCCCCTCGCCGCTATCGTGTGCAGAGTCTCCATGATACTGTAACGCCATGCGGTATCATAGGCCTTCTCCAGATCGAAAAACACCGTGGCGTAGTGCTGTCTACGAAGGAAGGCCTCACAGTCGGATTTTCCAGGCGGAACAGAGCATCAGACGTGGAGTGGAACTTGTGGGGGCCGCACTGCGCAGAAGACAGATGGCCTCCGCTGTCCAGAAAAAAAAGGCTAATCTAACATTTACCGATTTTTCTATGAACTTGCACACGCAAGAGGTTAGAGAGATTGGGCGGAAACCGGCCGGAGTAGAGTGATCTCTTCCCGGTTTGCCAAAGGCGAGTACAGTAGCGATTCACCAGGAATCCGGGAGGAGACCCTCCACCCAGATCCTGTTATACAAATCTAACAGAAAGGCCATGCCTCGCTCACCCAGGTGTCGAAGCACGGTGTAGGGGGCATCGTCCGGACCATGGGCGGTCTCCACGCACGAAGCAAGAGCGGAACGCAACTCACTCTGAGTAAACTTGTCGTTGAAGGGTTCTCCGCCTCTGGAGGTAAAGTACAGCCGGTGGCCTTCCGCGACATCACGACGTGCATTGAATGCTGGCGGAACACCATCCCAGCTAGAGAATGCGGAGAAATCGGTCGCGAAGGACTCCGCCACGGACGCGGGGTCCGAGATTGCAGTCCCATCTCCTGGAGAACGGGAGTGGGGTCCTGCGAGAACCATCACCGAATCGATATTACTCGCTTCCATACCTCTGCTAGAGGGGTCTTCGTTAAGTGAAAAAAGATATGCCCGCCAAGATGAGCGGCGGGCGTGCTTCGGTATATTTCGGATCTTAGACCTAGCCCGACGATATTCACCGACAGTGAAATAATTATTCGGCGCTTATAGCGCATGTAGGCAGAGTGCTTCTGCTTGAGGGCCGTCTCACACTCGGCTGGCCAGTACGGGAGTGATTGGCGTGCAAAAAAAGCCAGACCTTCTAGGAATAATAGCTAAGCCCACGCGATGAGGTTGCCGGAGAAGAATGAACGGCCTCATCTACCGACCCAAACTCTTCGACTGAGATAGAGACTCTCATCATTCCCTGAAATGCAGAAAACGGTGCTAGCACCAAGCAACACCGGGGCAGGCTCTCCTGCGGCACCGGCTCAGAAAATGATATTTGAATGGGAAAGTGATCACTACCATGGAGGTCATCGACCACCCTAATCAAAATCAGGCTGTGCATCCGGAGAGCACAAAGATAGATCGAGGCAGGAAAATGAAGCGGTTCTCGGGCAGTGATGCGGAAACGCATTCACATTTAGGACACCCATCTCATTCTCGTCAATCAGGTAACAAGGACTTGACCTCGGGGATTGAGAGACTAGTCTCTCCAGAGGGGGTGTCTACCGTTTAGATCTCCGAGTAATAGAAAGTGCCTCGGCAACTGTGCCAGGGCGCGGTGGAAGTCCCCTGCGTCGAAGTTGGCTGCCGGTAGAATGTACGCGGAAATAACAGTATACCTCCTATCCAGGTGCAGCTGCACAGCTACTGCCTGAAGGGAGATATCTGAAGGGAAGAGAAGAACGAAGACATCATGCCGGGTGTAGATCGCACATCCTCCCACCCCGCACCCATATCGTGGTGGTGGGGTCGCAAAACCCTTATACCCCGGGAGGGTGGGCAGGGGTCATGCGCCCAGCACGGTCTTCTGCAAAAAGATAGCTAATGGGGTACGGGAGAATATGAGCCTCCGCAGCTCCTCCCAGTTGGCCTGGAGTCCGCGGCAATTGCATTGAAGGAATATGCCGGTTTTCACCAAAACGCAAATAACCGGCTTCAATCCGAGAATAACTAGACAACAACCCACTCGCAACACTTACTCTGTTTCGTCATAATCTCATTGGTTACGATACTGTCAATGCACAAGCGTAACGTAATACACAGTGTTACAACCAATCGATAATCACCACGGACACAATTTTGTAATTTTCTTCACGTCCAGGCGGAATTCCGGACTTAAAAGCATTTGAGGAACGAAGATTTAATGGATTTCGGAACTGATCTTCGTACGCATTATGTACTTTTACCATCAGAGTAATTAACGAAGAGATAATTTATACTAAACTAAATCTACTATAATACCATTAAGCAGGTCTAAATTTGGCAGATTGATGATTTATGAATAAAGATTACACTGGTTAACACCATCTTTATTGTCAAATTGTTTTTAGCTGATTTAGGACAATTTTGATGTACTGAATCCAAAAATTACATTGCCGTTGCTCAATCAGGTCAACTTTTTGATTTATCACCACATGGTGTTTTTACGGGAGTTTTGTTTTACATGTACGGGTATTTTTTATTCATGTATGTAAAAATCTTTCTTATTTCTTTAAATGAACGAATTCCAAAGAGTTTGCATGTGGCAAATATTTGACTAACTGGTATTTTTCTTTTGCAGGTGAATGAAATGGATTCAGCCAGAAGATATTGCAAAAAGAAGCCCAAGGTATTCTGCTTAATCTGCGGAGAATACACTGTTGTTCCTAACAGCCATCCAGTCACTAGTTTCATAAAGCGTGCTTACCATGCTCATTTTTGTATTAAACTTGGTGACCAGGATATAGATAGGGCGCCACACATGGTGTGTAAGACACGCACCGAGTATCTGCATCGTTGGACCAAGGGCAAGACAAGTTGTCTGAAGTTTGGAATTCTCATGATTTGGAGGGAGCCGATAAACCATCACTGACTCCTACTTCTGTGCTATTGATCTGGCCGGGATTAACAAAAAGAACCATAGCAGCCTCAACTATCCTGATTTTCAATCAGCACGTCGTCTTGTAGCTCATTATGATGAAATTCCAGTACCTGTCTTTGGAGAACTTCGTGACATTAGTGACGAAGATTCCTCCAGCGTTGAAGAAAATGAAGTGTTTTTGATGATGCTCCATATCCTTTTCCCCCAAAGGAGCTAAATGATCTTGTTCACGATCTCAGCTTGTCGAAGTCCTTTGCCGAACTGTTGGCATCTAGATTGACGGGAAAAAACTCGCTATCTGATAGTGCTCGCATCACCTTCTACCATAATACACATCAAGAGTATCTCCGGATTTTTTTTTCGCTGAAGAGAAGCACTTGGTGTAATGTGCATACATTTCGCAGCTTCTGCACTAGCTTGGAGTGCCACAGTACTAACCCGAAGATTGGAGACTGTTCATTGAAGAAAACAAGTGATCATTAAAATGTGTTGTGCTGCACAACGGCAACCTTTGAATCTGTACCCTTCGTTCACTCGACTACACTGAAGGAAAAGTATGAAGCGGTGAAGTGAGTGCTGAAGAAAATTCGCTATGATCGGCATGAATGGTTGATTTTGTTGACCTGAAGATGTGAACTTTTTGTTGGGACAACAGTCCGGTTTCACCAAGTACCCTTGATTCCTGTGCATGTGGGATAGTAGTGACCGAGCTCAGCATTGCTTGAAGAAGGACTGGTCTGTACGGGAGGAATTGGTGCCTGGCAAAGCAAGGAACGTCATAAACAACCCTGTGGTGGACAGAGACAGGATACTATTCCCACCGTTGCACATCAAGCCCGGTTTGATCAAACAGGTCACCAAAGCTCTGAACAAGGATGGTGGCTGTTTCACTTACTTGTGCCACGCTTCTTCAGGATTGCCAACGAAGAAGTTGAAAGTTGGCATCTTCGACGGTCCTCAACTCCGTCAGCTCATTAAAACTCAAGATTTTGAAAAGTCACTGGACGAAGAGGAACTGGAAGCGTGGAAGTCTTTTGTTCTGGTCGTTAAGAATTTTCCTGGCAAAAAGGAGGCCAGGAACTACACAGAACTTGTCACCCATATGCTAAGTACGTTCAGAAACCTCGGATGCAACATGAGTATCAAAATGCATTTCTTATTCTCACCTATGGATCGGATTCATGAGAATATGGGGTCAATAAGAGACTAGAAGGGGAAGAGATTCCATCAGGACATGAACGAGATGGAGAACAGGTACCAGGGACGCTGGGTTGCAGTCGTGATGGCTGATTACTGTTGGACTCTGAAGAGAAGCATCTCTACCACTGAACATTCAAGGAGTTCAAAGAAACGGAAGTTCATGCCTGAATTCTGAACAATGATGACCTAATATCCAATTTACATGTACTTACCTTTATTAATGTCTACTATTCAATGTAGACTAATCCACTTTCGTAAAATTTAATTAATAAATTATGTTAAAAAAAGGCTCTTTTTATCTTACAAACTTATTTTGGATGAGAAGATGAGACATATTAACAAAAATCAACCGAAAATGTCATAAAAATGTAATCGATTTAGTTATAAGATAGGATTTTAAAAGAATGACTTTGCACACAAAAAAGCGACCTAATCAGAAGAAACGGATGTCATTTTCGAACTCAGCAGTTCAAACTTGTCTTAAATCGGTTAAAAAATCTCAAATGACTTACAAAGATCTTCTTTTTGTAACCCAGTGTTATGACTCAATAATGATGTGATCACCTTGTTAAAAAAGAATAGGACACTCCTGTCCGTCTTCTTTTTGTAACCCAGTGTTATGACTCAATAATGATGTGATCACCTTGTTAAAGAAGAATAGGACACTCCTGTCCGTCCTTAAAGCCCATCTGAGATTCTTGATGGTTCTCGCGCTGGCCATCGCCATCAGCTCGTCCTGCATCACGTAATAGCCCGACGGGAGGTGGATATCCACCACAGTAGCCCCGCTCGTTTCGGTCTCCTCGGTATTGATCCACCTAAAAATACAAGCCTCGCTAGATCCAAGCAGTGGGGCAAGAGGGGTTTCATCCCCGTTAAATCAAACTTAAAAACAGCGGCCAGAGTCACGAACTGTGAAATCTCTCGTTCATTATCTGTAAATCATAATAATCAAATCCAACGAGGGCATCTGTGCCAGAAACATTGAGAAAAGAGCTTTATAGAGAAATTGGTGAAGTTAATGAAGTGAAAATGAGTGGAGGGTATAGAGTCCAAGACGTCTAAAGCCTGCTTGAGGTCCATCAGGTTGCTGAAAGTGAAGTTGGTAAAAGGCAGACAATATCGACCGCGACCTACCTCATACAGGAAGTGATGTTGACGTAGGAGTTATTCCTGCCGTAAAAAGAGGCTCGTAGGAGGAAATCGAAGGATGGGATTGGGGGCACGTCCAACCCTGCTTCTCGATCGACTCCGAACGAATAATCCAACTGTACCAGAGCTTGGCCTGACCCGCGTCCTATGATGTTGATGTGTCCGAAGATATCTTGCAACTGCAACGTCCAAATGGCAGAATATGGGGTAAAAAGATCTGCTCTATTTTTTTAACATTTAGGTGTGACATCTCAATATACAATAAGAGTAAATTATTGGAAACTGTCTTTGCACCATATGTGGTTCAAATCATGGTCCTAGAGAGATAAGAGGGAGTTATTCGTGTGCAAAATAATTTATTATTAACCTTTACCTCCCAGGTATACTGTTTCGTCCCCCTGAATTTACCTGCATCGTACATGCTTACTTACTATAATTTCTTCCACGCGCCGATGTGATCATTTTCGGTCACTTTAATGACGTAATTTGAATCGCCATTGAGTTGCCAACTCGAATTAGTTTATTATTTAGATAGCAAGAATTTAAAAATGCGGTTGTGGGATTAATAAAAGGGAATGCATAGGTAAAGCATATTTAAAACACGGTCATATTGCTAAGAGAACTACAGAATAAGAGACGGGCAAAGACCCTAAGGTCCACTTGAGTTCAGTGCAAGAAAGGGAAAACAATGGAAGAGGGATCAAAATGGATGGAAAAGCGGATATGTTAGTCATTAATTATATGCAATGTTATAGTAATTTTAGATGTTCTAATAATGTTCATTGATTCTATTCTTAAACTTGTTGAGTAAATTGTTTTCATTGCCTGATTAGTGCGTTACCTCGAAAGACCGTATGGCCGAGAGTTGACTGGATTCATTCAAATAAACTTCAATGTTCGCGTCTGTGTTGGAAGACGGTTCGATGAAGACCTTCATCTTCGTCATTTCTCGGATGCGAGCGATATTCGCGTACTGAACCAACGCTTCCATGGCAACCAAACTATCCTGCAAGATTGGTTACTATTTAATTATATTTAGACGACGTTAACCACGATTACTCGCCATAAGATAGTGCTAATTATTGGCATACCCAAAACTGCGAATGTCTTTATTAATATTTTAACATTTAGGTGCAATAATAAAAAATTATTGAAAGTTATTGTGTAATATATGTGCCTAAATTTTAATCACAAAAGAATTAATGAATTTCGTTTAAGAAGACCGATTCGGAAGCGTTTAAAAATGAATTGTAGTCCACGGAACATTGAGGGTAGGCCTAAGGGAAAAGGCGCTGCGCAATGGCACATAGCTTTAGATTCTTGTCTAGCGTATCTCATCATTTTTGACATGCAACTCGAAGGGCTGACCTTAAATCTTGCCATTTTGTCAGCGTGGGAAAAATCGTTTGACCCCGTCATCATCGCGCTCATTCTCCACAATCCCCACGTGTCCGGAAACTCAGTAGAAGACAATCTCGATTTCGCCCTGGCTGGCGGCAGCCGTGGTCTCACGAACACTGCCAATTAGGGGTGCGGAGTTGCCAATGCCATCGATGGGACTCAGTGCGATCCGTCATCCGCCATAGGTCATAATTCAGTTTCCAAACCGAGCACGGCGCGTAATCTTCCGTGCAGATCGGTGTACTGCAACCAGCTATGTCGTGAAGTCGTCTACAGCGCCAGGAAGAACTCCGACAGCATCAAACAGAAGGGGAATAAAAGCATAGAAGCCGACCCTTTCTTCGGATTTGGAGCCTTAGGTATACTCTCGAATGGCTACAGCCTGATATGACGTGCGCTACAAGAAATACGAATGCAATACTCATGGCGTTGTAGAATCTTTGGTAGCATAGGTATGACGACCGAAGTTCAGGTGGTACACTCCAGAGTGATGTTCTGAGCAAAGCCAGCAGCGCCACCGGCTCGATAACTACGTTAAGCTCTGAAAGGAGTTTCCTTGCATTAAATCCAAAGGCCTAGGGTTTGATTACCGTCTCACATCGGCATATGCACCGTCGAAATCGATCTTGGACGAAAAGAGAGCCGATATCAACCGAGGGAGACGCTGAACTTGCGCGTACAAGCGCATAATGCCCTATGTACACCTTAAAACGATATCATCTTCTCAGCATCAACAAGGAAGCTCTTTATATGGAACGTGTGGAAGACACGATTTTTAAAGCCGGGATCAGTGTGTTAGATCGAGTCTACCTTTCGCAATTCACGCTCGGCTGTGGTTACGTAGAACTTACAGTCGTAGTTTAGTAGGTTAGAACGAACAAAGGAGCGTTGAAACACTAGAAGGGCAACACCCAGCAGTATTGAATGACTCCAAGCAAAGAACGTTCATGGCGAGGGTACAAGTGACCCTGAGGCTACGAATATGAGCTTCCCAGGTGAGGTGTCGTTCGAAAATAAGAACAAGGAAACGATGCGAATCCGCCACTTTCAGGCGAATCCCGTTTAGGAATATGTCCGGGTCGGCGGAAATGCAGTTCAATGCCTGTTGGATTCGACGCTCCAAATTTGGCATCTGGGTCGCGCCAAAAGAAATCGAAAGGTCGTCTACGTAAAGCGTAACGAGAACATCCTCCGCCAGCACCAATGTGAAACCGTTGATGCTCAGGGCAAAGAGAATGACCCTGAGAACACTTCCCTGCGCGATGCTCTGTTCATGTTTTATTGGGTCCAAGAGATCCCCCACCAACCCCATGCAAAATGGACGATTTCGCTTGAACTCTGTCTGCAACGGTGTGGTTTGTGTATCAGGAATAATGGCACGGCAACAACTAAAACCTGTAGGAACGACACGCCCTCCATACCGCAGTGCCCACAGTTATGTATCTTCTCGACCCCAAATCTTACAGAAGCACCCGCGGCTTCATATTTTGCACTAATTTTACTTCGTCTAGCGTCAATCCTTTCTTTCCATATCTTCCTTTACAATATTTCTACTTGATAGGCCTTGTATTATTACCCTTTGAATTCGAGTAAAAACTTCGCATGAAGTCAGACATTAAAAATGTGAGACGCCCCATCGTCCCCGATAGTATGGAAGTTCTCCAGCATACTGTATCGCCACGCAGTATCTTAGATCTTCTTCGGATCAAAGTATACCTTGGCTAAGTACTGCCCACGAAGGAAGGCCTCGCAGATAGCATTTTCCTGCCGAAGCAGAACATCCGACGTGGAGTGAAACTTGCGGAAGTCGCATTGTCGAGGAGACAGATGACTTCCGCTGTGCAAGAAATAAGCTAACCTCACGTTTACCAATTTTTCCATGAACTTGCTACGCAGGATGTTAGAAAAATTGGGCGGAAACCGGTCGGGGTAGATTGATCTCTCTCCGGTTTGCGAAAAGGAGCACATAATTCATTTGCCTGGAGTCTGGGATACGCTCTAGCCAGATCCTCTTGAACAAATCTCACAGAAAGGCGATGCCTCGCTCACCCAGGTGTCGAAGCATGGCATACCGGACATCGTCCGAACCAGGGGCGTTGTCCGCGCACGAAGCGAGAACAGAACGCAACTCATTCCATGTAAATCTGTCGTAGAAGTAAAGTCCAGTTGGTGGCCTGCCTCGAATTCTGTTGAACAAGACCCATTTCGTAGTAGGACAATGGGGAAAGAGGGAACATTTTTTACATCAAATGCTGCAAACGTCACCTGATATTTCGACAATTGGGTAAAAACCCCTGACTTTACAATTAAAAATTATTGAAAATTATCGGTGTATCATATGTGCCCAACCAATATGTACATAGAAACGCAGTATACCCGTTGATCAAATGCCTGAATAGAAGCAATTGAGAAGAGATGATTTTGGAGGCCTGGCGCAGTTTCGAGGCATCTTGCTTCGTTTTTCTTTAGCTGAACAATAAAATGGGAGACACCGGCGCTACTTTAATAGAATTCCCATATCTTAGCACAAATCACAAGGGTAATGTAGGTAAACAAAAAGAAAAGCAAATATATGTATAAATGAAAACCCCCGAATAAAATGAATACTAACAATAACATAGAAATTGGGAAAGGCATTAAGTTGAGAATAAAAATGGATAAATGAGAAATAAAAATATATTTGAAGATAAAACGGAGGTGAACAAAAGAAATGACGGTAGTCTTTCCTGGAGAGCTTTTATCTTTCTACAGAATACTTGGTTTGATAACTTCATTTGCCGCTTCGTTCCTTAACATGAATTACATCTTTGCTTTCCTTATTTTTTTTTAATTGTAGTAAAGTCTAGGCCTTTATTTAAGTTGTAGTAACGTCTAGGCCTTTATTTAAGTTGTAGTAACGTCTAGGCCTTTATTTAAGTTGTATTAATGTCTAGGCATTTTTTTCACCATGTGACCTTTTTAACCTGTAGTAATTCATCAGTCGTTTTTAAGCTTTATTAATTTATTTGCGTTTTTAACCTCTACCAAATGCTTTGGCCTTTTTAACTTGTAGTAATGCACATGCCTTTTTTTATCCTTTATTTATAAATATTACCTTTACTAATATTTAGGCCATTTTTAAGCTTTAGTAATTTGCCTAGGCCTTTTAAGCTATAGTAATGCTGAGGCCTTTTTATCAGCTGTTATGATGGATATGCCTTTTTTAAGCTGTAGGATTACCTATGCCTTTTTCGAGTTATAGTAATGCCTAGGCTCTTTTTAGGTTTTAGAAGTGCCTAGGCCCTTTTTAAGTTCTAGCAATGTCTAGGGTTTTTTTAACCAGTCCTAATGCCTATGAACCTTTTAATCTATAGTAATTCTTCTACCTTTTTATGCTGAAAAATACATAGGGTTTTTTAAGCTTTAGCAATGCGTAGGCCTTTTAAAGTTAGCAATGTCTAGGCCTTTTTTTTAACTGTAACAATACATGGGCTTTTTTTTTACCTGTCGTAATGGGTAAGGGAAAAGGAAGCCAAAGAAGAATATCCCCTTAATTTGTTTCATGAATTCCTTCCCTCTCTCTGTCTTTTAACTATAACTCCACGTGGAGTAATCTCGGAACCCAAAGAAAAAAAAAGAAGAAAGAATTTGAATACCCGTCAGCTGCCTCAAAGCGCAGTTAATTAAGTTGGGCGTGCTCAAAGCTTTTTCCTCACGGAAAAAACGTGGGCCTTTTTTGACCTGTCGTAATGCTTATGCCTTTTTTTTTTATCTTCAGTCATTCTTAGGCGGTTTTTGAAGCTTTAGTCCAAATTTAGCTGTTGTAATGCCTACACCATTTTAAAGCTCGGGTAATATTAGGCCAGGCCCCTTTTAAGCTATAGTAAGGCTTAGGTGTTTTTTAGGCTGAAGTAATGTTAGGCCATTTTGAAGAGTTAGTAATGCTTAGTTGTTTTTTCAAGATTTAGTAATCGCTAGGCCTTTATTTTTTAAACAACCAAGACATTACCACAAGTTAAAAAAAACGCTAATATTTTACTAGATTAAAATATTTTAGGTATTACAACAGCTTGAAAAAATTCCCCTGCATTACCACAGCATAAAAACGCCTCGCCATTACTACTACTTAAAAATGCCTAGGCATTTGTACATCTTAAAAATGGGTTTAGCATTAAAACAGCTTTAAAAAGCTATAGTAATTACCAGTGGCGGATCCAGGATAAACTATTGAGGGAGGGGCAAACCTGAATTCCTCCCTCTGAGTAGTCTGAGAAAAGGGCATTGATGATTAATAATAATGGTTAACTTAAACATCATTGATAATAAATATTAGTATATCACTCGGGGGCTGAGCACTAACTCTATCAGATACATTTTTTTTTCCACACATCAGAAAATTATGAATCGTAGTTTTGGGGACGTGAGTTAAGGTATAAGACTGACTTTAATAATTATATTTGAGAATTTCCTGTAATTTAGACATGTATCATATAAGGTACATTCAATCGCAACGGTTTAAAAAACTTTATATATGTATATATATTCGATATTATTACAAAACTCGGTAAATATGTAGATTATCGGCGCGAACGATGGGACGTACTATTTCGTCCGTGTTCCAAAATGTTTCACGTTTTTTGAGTACATTTAAGTTGACGGCTCGTGTGGGGGTAAACACAATGGAGAGACTACACTACGATGATCCAGAGTTTCATTAAATTGGAGGGGGTCTGGGGGGCACAGCCCCACAGTATATAATCCTAATTGTTTATAGAATAATAATTCGAAAAGGACTCAAACGCGCATGAATATTCCGACACGAGTGAACGATAATATTTCCACACAAATTTTTTTTCGGCCGGGCCGCTAATCTACATATTTACCCCAAACTCTTTCTGAATAGAAGAATACAAGCATGGCTTTAAAAAGAAATATAAACATAACGGGTCTGAAATGGGGGGTTAGCCCCCGACCCCCCCTGGATCCACACTTGGTAATTAGTACAACATAAAAGAACCGCCTAAGCTTAAATACAGAGGATTAAGCATAACTACAGTATAGAAAAAAAAGTTTATTAATTACTACGCTAAAAAGTCTTAAGCATTGCGACAGCTTTAAGCTGTAGTAATTGCCTAGGGCTTTTTAAGCTCCCTTAATGCATAGGCCTATTTAACCTGTCGTAATGCTCAGAGCTTTTAATCTACCAATGCCTAGGTATTTTTAAGCTGCTGCAATACCAAGGTTTTTTTTAGCTAGCAATGATCATACCTTTATTTAGGTCCTCTTAATGTCTATTTTTTTTACCATGTACTAATGCTTAAGATTTTTTATTATGTAGTAATGTAGAAAATAATATTAAAAAATATATTTCATAAATACCGAATGAATTCTTTAAGAAAGGTATACAGTCTAAGGTGATGACTTTTTTACAACCTTATATCCCTGTGTCATAATTTGATGAGCTTTAATTAGAGTATATAAAAACTTACTTTCAAGGTGATTTGATAAAAAAAAACTCACGCACAAAATGATTTTTAAAATTTTATTTGTCAGCTTTTTTGTCCAGTTTTTGAAGTCACTGGCAGCATATACAAGATTGAACACAAGCTTATGAGTCACATATATATAACATTATATAGGGTCACCAAACACACAAGGAAGTAAATTAGTTACAATAATGTCATTGGACAGGATGAATCTCAGTGATAGGTTGTCCTTGTTGCGGCAGGACCGGTGCAAGTCTTGCATAACTTTGACCGCACGCTCACAGCAGTGGTTGCTTCGGGCAATATTGATTGGAGATTCATCTGTTTTCCAGTGGATTTTCAAGCATTTGAGACCTGTTGGGTATTCATTCAGAGCTGCAGATAGTTCATAAAAATCTTCAGCGTGGAACAAGTGTTTGCTTTACCAATGGTCAGCCCATGAGTAAGAAATGAATGAACAGATTTTACGCAGACTGCTCCTGGTGTCAGAGACTGCTCCTGGTGTCAGGCATCAGAATGAACGCAAGAAGGGCTAGGATGGCACGAGAGTTCCAACGTGCATTGCTATGTTTTGGATCTTTTGAAACTTTACAAAGAGGACCTCATTCATCTCAGTGAAGTGACGGAAGACACGCGTGAGGTGATAGAGAAACTTCATGACGTCTCTCCAGCCGCCTGTTTCCTTAATCTCAGTTTTACCGTTGCAGAAGGATGCTTTCAATTTATTATAATTGCTCATCAAATCCTGCACAAAGAAGAACTCTATGTTTGGTGATTTAGTCGACCCATGGAGCTCATGGTCCATGACAACGCGAAGAATCCGATCCAGGACGGTGCTGGCAACTGATGAACTTGGGTTTGGGTGACCTTAATCTTCGAACATTTGCTGCAGTCGAACAACAACGCCTGTCTTTTTGCCGGTATTCACGCTTGTTGTGTCGGCGACAAGCATAACAATTGATCCCCACAGGTTGAACTCCTCTAACACACCCTGGAGCCCTTTTGCAATTGTTACAGCTTTCTCATCCTTCAATTTGAGCGTAGCCAACTTTATTTCTTTCGCTTCATTCTTGATGACCACGACATGATATTCAAAGTCCTCAATCCGTTTGCCGACAAAGTGTAAGCTCCACTTTTCCAGATGAAGCGTGCTCACCAAGTGCTTCTTCACTTGAGCAGCTCTCGAGTAGATAACCTTGTGGATTGCTGACTGACATGGGGTTGGGATTTCAATGCCCTCACCAGAAAGCTGGCGACATACATTTGCTGCTCTGTGGGACGACAGCTTTGAGTTTGTAGCAAGGAGTCTTGCTAAGCCCTGTTGGGTTATGCTTACTTTTCCTCGTTGATGCTGCATTCTCATCCTCCCAAGAACTGTCTTTGCTGTTATTGGATGAGTCCGTGCTAGTTTCGGAACAATCACGTGGTGCTGAGCTGGAAAGTGGGGACACAGTCGCTTCCATTGCCTTCTTTCTTTTGGATGGGTGGATGGTCTTGGCACTAGCAGGTTTACCAGGGGAGTAACCAACCTGGCCTTTGGTCAAAATTTGCTGTTTATAGAGGCTCTCATCTTGTTTGCACAACCAGTTGCCTTTCACCTTGGTCACGTCAAACAGTTCATTCAAAGAATTAAAGCTGTGTTTCTTTCTGCAGTACTCAGTCTTTCAGAAGGTTTTCTAGTTTTGCACAAATGGCTTGATCAGATACATGCGGGAAGTTCAATCTATTGCTCCATAGGGCTTTTAGCTCCACAACAATAGGCCGATCCTCTCCCTCCGTTCTTTGGCGGTGGATTCAAGAAATTTGAAGCGTCCAACGACGTGGATTTTCAGGGTCATGCGACTCTGTTCACTTAAGGGTGCTTCATTAACTGCCACGTTGCCTCTTCTTGATGGTGCTAGAAACTGGACAAAGTTATTTGTCCAGGTTTTCTTGTTCTTCTCCGTGTTAAAAAAAAGCTCTTCTTGAACGACATGTTTTGTACTCAGCAACTGAAATAGAAAATAAACCTAAATATTAAATAGGTAACAAATTAAAGAAACTGTTATTGAGCTTTTATTTATTTTATTAAAAAACAAGCAAATTACAATTATAAAAAATAAGAGAGAAGGCAGACACTAATAAAATATTATATGCTATTATATTATATAATTAGTGAGAGAGTTAAATGTAGCTTACAAAATAATACCAGGATCTCTTTACAATAAACGCTGGAGAATACACAACAATTATAATATCATCGCCGTTAAAACTGAACTAGTAACAACCCGCTTTAAACATCTCGCTTATATATATTTAATATAAATATTTTAACGCATATAAAATACTAAAATGGCCTATATTACATTTCAAAGTGGTTTGTGCGTGACCTTTTTCAATATTTCAATGGAATAAAAGTAATTTTTGTCATTAATAGGCAAAAGTTCATTCATTCGTGCTACAGGAAATAATTTTTCAGGAAAAAAGTCAAAATGTCATCACCCTAGTATACACTGCTTAGTTAAACGATAGGAGGGCGTTGTTAATAATGATGGACACTGCTGAATAAATGTATTTTTTGTATTAATTTTACTTTCCTTAAAAATACGATAATAATTTCTTGG
The DNA here is from genome assembly GCA_963969495.1 of Ceratothoa steindachneri. Lineage (NCBI taxonomy): Eukaryota > Metazoa > Arthropoda > Malacostraca > Isopoda > Cymothoidae > Ceratothoa > Ceratothoa steindachneri. Next base: position 219,556,889 of record OZ018320.1, read on the forward strand.
CCAACTAACATTTTCATTTTCATGGTTCGTGGTTGATTCGCCGGGCTAAACCAGCCTTTAAATGACATCTTACACCTTTTCTAATCTCTATCCTTTTTGTGTACTCTCGTATTGGCGCATGGTAATGCCAAGTTACTGGTCAAAGTGGTTGAAATGAACAAATCCAAGAATATTCCAGACTGCACATGAATACACAAGAATATACTCTTACCAGAGTCGATATGAGACCACCGTCCAACTCTCGCATCGACGCTAGGAATCGCACTATGCTCTCTTGAATGACGCTCAAATCCGGCCGCTTGAGATAAACCAAGAGGGCGTAAGCCGTCGCCTCCACAGCATGGGCGTCCCATTTCTGATCGTCCTTTGGCTGCATGTAAGGTTTCTGATTATCTTCATAGACAATCGTGTTGAACCCAATCGGCTCGCGAGACCAGTATACCAGGTTTCCTGTCGATATAAAGATGACAGGAATCATCCTCTTAGGGTGTTACAAAAGAGTTTCTGAGGTATCGCGGAGTTTTTGTAGAATCATAGAGTTTCCATAGTATCTCAGAGTTTCGGTAGTATCCTAAACCCCATGTCCAAATACGAGATGTTGGATTGCCTCAAGGATTTAGGATGGGGAAAAAGAATGAGGTTGGGGAGTTCCTCAACCGATCTTATGTTAAAATGAACGAATAGGGTTGTTATAGTGTTGTCTTCGGCCGTTTGAAACATGGATAAAGTTGTATTTAGGGAGCAGCCTTTTTGATGTAGCTGAATTATTGTTATCCCCATTTCCAAGAAGCACAATAAAGTTGATAAATAAAAAAGGTGGTAGGTGCATAATTTTAATTATTTATGCGCATCGGGTATCAATTTACATATAGCCAATTTTATTCCTGGTATCTGGGCAAAGAGAATTTTCTTTTAGTGTTGTGGAAGCTCAGAAGAACAATAAAGGTTTGGGTTCATATTGAAATGCATGAGATGCGATCTGGATTTTTCCCTAGCAAATTACTGTCTGCAAAATCTTATTATTTTATTAGTAGTAATTTTATTATTAGTAGTGTTAGGTGCATACCATAATGTCTTCTCATGGCGTGGAGTTTAACGTTTGCGACATTTTCTTTCCCCGATTTGGATTTCATCAATGCCCACGTGACCAAGGCGAGGTCATAGGGATCGTCCACTATTTCCACATTCTCTTCCAGGTAGCTGCAATGAGACGTTGCGAAGGAGATCAACTTCCAGGACAATTCTTTCCTCTAAGATCCCACTACGAAGGACACCAACAAAAACATAACCAATGGGGGAATTTAGATTTTGTTAGAGAAGCAAACTTATTCTCTCTGGAGGCCATTAACAGAACGAGGAGTATCGGGTCAACGTTTAAAGCGGATGCTGCAAACTAATGCCGGAAGAGGCCATCATTTGCAGCTTTTTAAACTAGGTTTGAGAATCGTTTGCGACATTTTAATAAGATTCTTGTGGTACCAATGGTCTTTGTTGTTTCTGACATAGACCATCACCTACAACTATTTCATTGCGCAGTGTGTGGAAGGTTTCAATCTTATAAAGTGAAAAATTGCGGTAGAAAAAAAAAAGAAATTAGTCTGCCTTAAGTAAACTTAGGCCGATAAGTCCCCTGATTCGATAAAGGATCATTTAACACATTCGAAGGATTATACAAGTAAATAAATAAAAAAAATAGAAAAATATTTAATATGAATTCCACTTGAAATATGCACACGTTAGGGAAAGAATACTAAGAGAAAGAAAGACGGTGATTGGGGAAAGAGGGATTCGGTCAAAAGAGGAGGCACTCGGTGGGGTCAGACAATAGGAACGACTGTTTTGTAAGTTGGTGGGGGTGGAGGGGTTATTAATTCGGAGAACCTACCTCACTGCCTTCCTCTGCGCCCCCAGTGCCGTTCGGTGCAGGTCACCATCGAGGGCGGTCATCACCTCACTGAATGCAATCACGACGTAGGCCGTCAACGACACGTTCCCGTACTCCTGCCGCCAGCTGTAAGGCGCCTGAACCCAAACGGGGGGGAAGGGATACATTACGTGATGCCCCAACGAATACCCGCTGGCTATAAATCAAACAGTTCGAATCCCCAGCAGTGCGACTTAAGCGGCCAGCAAGACCTCGATGAGAAAACTCCAACGTGTCCAAAACTCCGCATCCCTAATAATCAACAAAGCCAGAAGGCGTGACCACCATCGGCAAAGGGATCTTCATAGGAGGAAAAGACGGGACCCTGTCGACATCTTCACCCCCAAACTGGGAAGAAAGGTGTGGTCAACCCTAACAAATGTTGTCATTCCAGAACTAGAGGGAACTGGTTGTAGACTTAACATACCTGCACGACTACCCCGAAAAAGTCTCCCGTCATAGCCAGTTCCCAAGTACTAAGATTTGCTCTCAGGAAAACATTACATCACTATACACATAACAGAAACACTAGAAACTAACTCAGTATAACCGAAACCAAAGCAAAGAAAATAAATAACAATACACTAAAACAACACAAGGTAAATTGCTGAGCCAAAAGCTAGTAAAGGCTTGGATGCTCAAAGAATTTAACCAAAAAAATAAGTACACAAATATTGGAACACTAACAATAAGAAGAACACGCTAACAACACATAAAGAAACAAACATAGATAAACACGACTTAGCAAAAATAAGACAAAAGGAAAATCTAAAGAAAAACAGTGAGGCCCTCCTACTAGGGCAAAATACCCCTCCCCGCTTTAATTTTCACCCACTATTATCTACCACTATCCCACCAAAATTGAGTACACCATCATCAGCAGTTCTGTCCCGAAAGCAACAAAGACAACCCAACCTATTGTCAAGATCGAGCGACATCTGGGTAATATCTTTGGGTGGAAAAGTTGCCAGAGCTCATTAGACTCTACCCACTGAGTTTAGAGTCAGATGGTGCGAATCACGTGTAGTAAATCTACTTTGTTGTAGTTTTTATAAAAATGTTCTCCAAGGAGGAGCAGTGGCCGAATTATTTATTATTAATATTAAGATCATCATAATATTAATCATCATAATAATTATTTTATATTCCGTTTCTTACATTCTTCTTCTACTTTACGAACACTCTTTTTCTCAGTGAAATTTGATCTCTTTCGCGGTGAAAATTAAACATCTTCGTGTGTTGATTACACCACAAAACAACCTCAGAAACTCGAATCTATCAGGTACCGATTTAAACCAAGCTAATGCGCGATCACTTCTACATTATTCACAGAATGAATGAAGTGAATGATTTCTCGGAAAATTTTAAAGTATCAGACAAGTCCCAAGAAGAATAATACCTTACCCTTGCAGAAGCAATATTGACAAAACTATTATACAAGGTCGTAATATAAACAATAATGAATTTCAACACAAACTGGATATTGTAGAAACTGTGTCAAATTGTAAATTCGTGTATGTTCCCTTGTGAATATATATATATATATATATATATATATATATATATATATATATATATATATTTGGTGATAATCTTTAGAGTAATGAGCAAAAATTAGAAATAGAATGTAAGAAACAGATTAAACTCGAAGTTTTTCCTTATGGTAGTACTTCGAGAGCTTTTTTCTCATTGTGGCACTTGGAGAGGCGGCTTCTCCTTTAGCACTTAGAGAGAGAACTTCTCCTGTGACACTTAGAGAATTAGTTTCTCCTTATTGCATTAGAGAACCCATTTTGGCACTTAAAGATCCAGTTCTCCTTATGAAATTTGGAGATCCAGTTCCTCTTCGTGGCACTTAGAGGGCAAGTTTCAATTTATGGCCCTTGGATAAAGTTTCTTCTTACCCTAGGGTCCATTTTAGAGTTTAAGGGGTTTATGTAATGCGGTGGCTCCGAGTAGGCACCGAGGGGGGTCTGGTAGTCGAGGATCCAAGTGACAGCCTTACGTACAATCACAGGGTCCGCGTAGATGAAGTTCTCCCAGTCCTGAAAAACAGAATTGAAAACAAAGATGTCAAGAATTTAGAATTGCTATATTGTGGTCATAGAAAAACAATGATTTTAACGAATTATAATTACTACATGTGGCAATGACTTCGTTGATGTACCCCACGCTACATACAGACTAGGGGTCAGTTGTCTCCGGTCAAAAAGTCTCCAGGTCTCGAGCGCGGATTTCATTGACTATAATAATTTAGAAAAAATGCCAATTTTTGCCTAAAAATTCCGTGCGATCAGTCGCCTCGAAATGAACTTATCCGATTTGACGCACCCCTTTCAAGTACAGCAAAGTTGAGCTGCATTGAGTATGATTAGTTGACAGATTGGCTACTACAGCTACATAACCCCTCATACTATTACTACTAATAATAATTATCAAATATAGGGGGACAAGCCAGCATAACTCAGTGCCGGTTCCAAGCCCGGATAAATAGAGAGGGTTGGAATCAGAAAGGGTCTCCGTACGTAGAGTCTCTGCCAAAACCTTAATGAATGAGTCTTGAGAAACGGGAGAAATGAGAGAAGAAATAAACCACCGTATCCAATGTGGCTGGTATAACTGGAGAAGGGTCTCAGAAGTAATTTGTGACAGAAGAGTCCCCGTAAAACTAAAAGGCAAAGTCCATAAGGCAGTAGTGAGGCCCGCAATGACTTATGCACTGGAAACAGCGCCACTGAAGCGAACGGAAGAAAGGAAGTTCGATCTGGTACAGATGAAGATGCTGAGGTGGATGTAAGGAGTGACCCTGAAAGACAAAGTTAGAAACGAGCGCATTCGAGGATCGGTGAAAGTAAGCGAACTATTAAGTAAAGTACAAAAAGCAAGATTGAGATGGTTTGGGCACATCACAAGAGGAGAAAATGAAGAGCAGCATGTAGCAAGGGAAGTGATGGATATGAAGGTAGAGGAGATCCGAAGAAGAGGAGGTGGAAAGAGTGTATTCTGAGTGACATGAGAGAGAAAGGACTAAATCAAGAAATGCAATAAACAGAAATCTTTGGAAACGACTCATTAAGAACGGCGACCTCAAGTAGGCAAAAGCCGAGAAGAGGAAGAGTATGAGCGTTATGAGCGTCGCGCAGAGCTTCCCAGTCTCTTAAGTAAAGCCATGCAACATCATCGACTGGGCAGGTTCTATATCAACTATTACTCTAATCCGGAGGTAGATGGTAGACTTGTGTGTAAGGACAGAGGCGTAGCTAGCGTTTGTATCGCTCCTCTAAACAGTACAACCTCTCACTTTTCCATGATGTATCTCAAAATACACAAAATATTTTTTTTAATTATGATTCAAATTATATATTTTTCACAATGTTTCGTACATTTATTTTCTTTTCGTCTATAATAATAACGAAATCATATTTTTCGTTAAAAGAAAACGAGAAAATACATACTGGAAGATATTTCCCAACGCACTTGATTGAATTCATTAAAAAAATACCGCCTCTTAAAAAGTACCTCCTTCCTAGGTACACCAGTGTGTGTGAATGAAATTAGACCACCAGCTTCTACTACAAGTATCTCTCCCCTACCCCATCCACCTTACCGGGAAGTTCACCAGCCACAGACATTTGATCGCGTGCGCCGTCAACCAGACACTTGGCTCAGATCCGATCCAGTTGGAGAACCCGCCCTCAGGGCTCTGGTACCGACTTAAGGCCGCGTATTCCACGTTGATGGCTTTTAGCACCTGGAAAGGAAACAGTTGTCAAGATTTATCCCATATTTAACACAAAGTATAGGCGCAAATCCAACTCATTGTATTATTTTGCATGTATTTGTTCCTGAAGTGTTTTGTTTGGGGTATATTTAGTGGGGGAGGGGGTTAAGAATGCCATCCATCTAGGGTAATTTAACTTACAGGATTATTATACAAAAGACATTCCACACCAGCGTAGACGCTCATCTAATGTATGAGGACTGTCACCACCGTAAGAGGCACGGCGATTTACTTTCCTGGCCGCCATGCGGACGGGACTCAGCGCCCCGTCCGGCCCCAGCTTAGCCTCTTCTCCTTCTTTCTGACACCCTGACTTCTTACCCTGCTTCCTCACTCTCCCTACAACCTCTCCCACAACTTTCTCTGGTCGGCCTCTAATTTCACAGGGTAGACACCGACCAGCTTCCTCTCACCTAACCATCCTGGATCGGTGCTGAGGGGGGAGGGAACAGCGCCCCTCATCCTTGAGCTCCGGTTTGGGGTGGAGGATTTTTAACAACCTGCTTCACCCCGACCCTCACCTTCCTCACTGATCATTGAGCCCCCCTCTCCCCCCCCTGCTGTAGTGAGTACGGCGACTTAGGCGTAAGTAGGTAGTCGCGATGGGCTCCTAAATTTTTTTAAAAAAAATCCTCGCATACCCTCTCTCTCTCTCTCTCCTTTCACTGTCTATCAATTTTACGCCCAGCCCAAGGTGGAGCCGCCATGCCGGAGGGCTGCCTGGCCAGTGGGCGGGAGATGTGGCCCAAAATGGCGGCAGCTAGCTTTGCCGGCCCCATCTTTACCCCTCGCAGAGCGGGCTACTGCGTGAGGTGATTAGCGTTTGCGTCCCGTGCTACTAATAGGGTCACGATGCCTGATGATTAAAATAAAAAAAACACCTCTTTCCACTTCCCCTTCACTACCGCCGGAGTCACCCTCGGGTAGCTCCACAGTAGAAAAGGAGGCTCCCCACCCTATACTTTCTCAGAGGACCCTCCGAACTTCTTTTACCGAAGAGGAGGCTTACCGGATTTGACCGATTTAAGAACCCTTGCAAATCGTCATGAAACTTAAGTATAAAATATTTTCCAACATACATACCTTGTAGGCTACATCATTTATATCCTGTCCCGTCGTGAGACGTAGGTAATGAAGTGTCCACATATTTGCTGCCAAGTTATAGGCAGACGTTTCAGCGCCCATTACCGCAGATCCTAAAAGTGAATCAGCCCCAACCGGTATTGATGGGAAGGCGGGACCTACCACATCCCCTGCAAAGAAAGGTCTCTTTATTTGAATAAAGTTTGTATAAAACATCCACATCAGCATGCAGTAGCTTAAAATTAAGATTACATTTAAAATTCACTAGAACTAAAGATATAAATGAACAAATAGTCAAGAACACAAAACAAAAATAGAACTTAAATTTTTTTTCCAAAGGTGAAATATTTTTTAGAATTTTGGTTAAGTCTGCGGGTCAAGTATATCAGCGATACTCCATTAAATACATTCAAGGAGCTGGAAGTTCCTCCCGTAAAAGCAAAGAAACATACCTGTAACAGAAATGTGCCCCTGCGGTGTTCCATAGATATATCTTCTTTCCAGTTTATACGGTATTATAGGAGATTCGTCAAGATGGATATTAAAAAACTCGAAGGTCAAAGCTCTAGATTTAAGGTCCAGTAAAACAGAGGTGTGTTTCGTGATGGTTGCTCCCTATGGGAGAATATCATTGTATTTTATGATCCCACATCCTGGTGTAGCTAGTTGGTGTGTTGCTTGGGGTAGGGAGAAAGGGAGGAAGTCTCTATTGAAGCTTCCTTCCAAACAGTTAAGGGTGTATTTTGCCGTTACATTTCAAAGAATGGTAATCGCCGAGCCTTCCAGGGGGCAAATTTGGATCGAGTGGGGATTTGTAGGAGGTGTTTTGGAAAGTTTAAGGTGGTTTCCTGGTCTTTTTTTTTCTATCTTATGGCATTGGTGCATCATGGCAAGGCCAATTCGATGGGAATATAGGTGAAGACTGGCTATTTATGAGACACTAACTCAAAGAGCTGGAAGGACTTGGTGTTACTTTTCCTACTCCCACCTTGAAGAGGTTCTAGTCTTAGTTAGGAGTGCTGGTACTCTTTCTTACCTTGTAAAGAGCCTCATATAGATAGTGTTTAGGATTAATGGTTTTGTCTAGCAGTCCTTGGCACCTGTATCCTTTTCTCTACTACTCAGCTTTTCTTTTTCTTCTTTTTTCTCTCTACTAACTTCCTTTTGTATTTTCGTGTGATTATATCACTTTTATTACCCCTGACTCAATTTTTTTTAAATAGGCCTATTTTAAATTCTCCCAAGATTTCTTAATTTTTATTGCAACAACCCTTTTATAAATAACCAGACAATTTCACTAAAGGGGAAGTCTAGTGAAAATTGAGGATTAAGTGATATAGTAGATAAACCGTTAAAGAGGTCGATTAGATATCTATACAAGTCTAATTATAGGGCTGGTCTGTTTTCATATACTACTAGACATGGTTATGACTCTTGCCAGCAAACCTAATTGATGCAAACCTACTTTATAGACTGTGAGAGCCCATGTAAAATAGATATTAGTAGACAGGTCTACCATTTGGGCTCCTAAGCACGTTCCGGGCCCCACAAATAACAATGGACATGAACAACAGACATATGATAATTACAATGCAATAGACGAGTACAACTCACCTTAGATAACAATAAACTCGAACCTAACACACTTTACTGAATCAGTAAGTCAAGAGTCAGATAGATAAGTTACTTTAGTATGTGTCACGTAGGCCTATGTCCAATTGGTAAGTATGAAATAGTAACTAGGTAGTAGGAGTAGTAGGTGGAGATCAAAACGCGGTGACGGTCAGGCCAGAACTGCTAACATAGGCAACTCAACTATTCACTAAAACTCGGAATAGGAACACCGAAAACAAGACGAACACACGAACATATATACATAATAAAAAGTAACTGTAATTGGAATTACAAGTTACTACATAGACTCTGCAAACATTATTAAAAAAATTCTGAAATAAAAATCCTTCACCCTAAAAGATTTTTACTATCCAATTCGTTACAGAGGTCAATACTACCTCCACGATGACTTCAATGGTAACTGTGTGAGAATCCTTCTGCATTTGTGTTGCCCCCTGAACCGTGACGTCAATTTTTCCCATTCTTGTGAAGACGATCGGAATATGAACATCCAGAGAAGAAGCTGCAGGTATCTGAAGACAGAATGGCCGAGTTAGTCAGGTTATTTTGTCCGTGTTCTAGGATTCTACAGTACCTCTAGATCAACCTCCTCAATAAACTTCCCTGAATGAATAGGTTCTCCTGTGTGTGTGTATCTCTAGGATTTGTCTAAGATGTGTGATAGTTGAATATGTTCTAAAAATGCCGGATTTTAAAGTATGTTGGCTCATAACACAAACAGTCTCTTATGCACTTCATCTGATGGGTGCGTGTTAGATGTGTGTGTGTGTGTGTGTGTGTGTGTGTGTGTGTGTGTGTGTGTGTGTGAAAGCTTAGATGTAGGATGGTTCATCGATTTTCGGTCAAAACCCGTAAAGCTTGGCATCTCAGGGCAGAGGAGAGTGGTGGTTTTACCAGAAGTACCATTGGCAGGAATTGGATGTCTTCTGGAGGAATCGTCTTCCCGCACCAGAGATTCTGTCCATGGACATCAACTGAAAGACGCGCCTTTAGATATCAAATCACGGGAAAGGTTTTGCTTGCACTTTAAGCATGTTAATTGCCACTTTATATAAGTGACTCAAATGCAACGCCGCGTTTGTAATCAAGGTTTGATTTTAAATGTGTTTTGTAGGCCCATATGTGGCTGTCGCTCGAGAGAATATATACCACTTGATGTACATTCATAAAAAGAGGCAATGGACGAATATTACGTGTGTGAAGGCGAAATTTTTTTTTAAACTACACTGGCGTCGAGGGACAAATGTCTTTGAATGTAAACAGGTAGAAAGATACAGAAATTAACTAAATTAACTAAAGAAAGGAGTGAGAGATAGAATAGGTCAAGTCAAAACCTTCGGGGCCAGCGACTCGCCCATCTTGATCCAAGGAATTAGTATAACAGAGAAATAGTTCCTAACCAACAGTCTTTTTTCCGTTCACGTTTGAGTGTCCTCGCATTTATCGGATTACTATGCGCAGGGGATAGAACAGTGGTGGTATTATTGCATCCACAAGACAAGGAGGTGAAACCAAAACAATGATCTTGTCCTATTATAGCGTACGAGAAGCGCAGGCGAGCGGCTTAAAAGCTTCGTTTGAATGAGTCTTTTTTGAGACTCAGGATGGCCGAGTGGATTCGCCGCTGGCTAACAGTGGTCTAGCGACGCGGGAAGCTGTTCACAACTCGCCTACGCTATTATTTTTTCTTTGCTCCTTTTCCTACTCCCCTCTATCTACACTATAAAATTTAAAAAGTTCAAACATTTAAGATGTGAATTACCCAAACGACATGGTGACGCTCTTCACTGGATTTTCGGGGATTATAGTAATCAACAACGCCATTTCTTTCGACAAAGATACTCTTGTAATCAGGCGAATGTGGAAGTGTGATAGAAACGGCAACCGTGGATAGGTGATGGTTAAACACTGCAACGCTGATCGCTACTTGCTCCCACATGCGAGCCACTGGTGGTCCCTCCGCAATCAAAACAAATGGACCGGCAGAGTCAAACTGGAAGATGGAGGATTAGTAATCAATGGACGATAGATTAGTCAAGACGTGTTTTTATTTTTAACTGCATGCAATTAAAATACTTTGAACATACCACCATGAAGTGGTAAACCAGCTGGTCTTGGATTATAATATTTTGTTTAGAGAAATGCCGGCCAAATATTTTTTTTTTTTAGAATTCTCGAGAGCTAATACCACAAATGTCTTTAGTTACCAGTTTGTCTCGAGAGCTTGGAATGTCTGGGAAACAGAAGATTATTCCAAATAGGCCGAGAAAAAATGTAAAGGAACATGCATGGTAAAGATAAATTTAATAAAAGGGAAAGAATAACTAACATTCCGTCAAAAAGATCAGAACGCCTGTATTTCTATATCAACATCTTCCATGAGATTTGTCAGAAGAAATTGAGGGTTTCAAATTGGTGTACAATAATATACAGGTATAAACTACATACAGGTGAAGAGTATGAAAATTTTCAGGAATAAAATGAAAGCTATCAGCAGATAGAAAAATTGAAGTGACCCAAATTATCGGAACGCCTAGGTTTCTTGTAAGGAGAACCGGCATTATTTGAATACCAACTAACTTCATTTCATTCTTGTATACATTAGGCATTCCCTTGCCAGCTGTCGTCCAGGTAACATGGGTAAGAAATTGGTTACACCTTTCTCTGTCTGCGAGCTGATCGTAAAGCTATTCAACCACGATGGCATTTCAAGTGGAGCCATTGCAGAGACTGGCGAGCGCTCTTAACGTGTAGTCCACCATTTTCTGCCAACCTATGATCAAACAGGTTGATTTATGTAAGGCTGGTAAATCAACTGATTTGCCAAGTAAGACCTAAAAAGGGGAAGACCGAACCATTAGACACGTTGTGAAGAAGGACCACTTCAAGATGGCTGCAGCAGTAACTCAAGAGATCAGAGAGTTTTGAACCAGTAATGTCTCCAGGCGGACTGTGTCACGTCGACTAGAGTAAGACATTCTTCACACTCACACCCCCGTGACCAAGCCATTGATCAGTCTGAAGAACGAGAAGACTATTCTTGCATTCGCAACTGAGCAGGTTAAATGGACGGATGACCAATGGAGTCAAGTCCACTTCAGTGACGAATCTAAATTCTATTTGTTCGAATCCGATGGCAAGAAGTTCGTTGGTCGTAGAGGAGGCGAAAGATTGTCTATAAATTGCAGCAAAAAGTGTTTGAAGTTTTGCGGATGAATTGTTATGGTCTGGAGCGTAATTTAGGTAGAAGGCACTTCGCCACTTGCGCGCTTACGGGTACACTCAATGTACAAGTGCAAAGGAATTGCTTAGACAACTGCTTTGCTCCATCTACGAGCCTCCGAAGGCCAACTTGCAATTTCCATGGAGTATAAAGCCACCTGCCACACGACCAAGTCAGTGGAGGCTTTACTGGACGACGAGTACATCACTGTTATGAACTGACCTTCAGATTCAGTAACTGAATCTCTTTCAAAATGTTCGGAAGACACTTGGAGAGAGGAAAAAAAGCGAAGAATTCCCAAACAGTTCAAGACCTCTGGGAAATTCTTCAATATGAACGGTACAAGATTATTGTGCAACAGTTGATTCGTTTCTTGTTTTCTACTGATAATTTAATCATTATATTACGATAGAAATTTGTTTCCTCTGTCGATTGGATCATTTTGGATACTTCAATTTTTTAAGTAAATTGCTTATCGGTTATCGGCGGATATATTTCGTTTTATCTACCCAAATCTGCTTAACCTTAACACATAGGTAGTGAATATCTGGATGTTATCGTACACGAATTTTGGAAACCTTGGATTTTCTATGGCAAAATTAATGGAAGATATAAAGAGAAGTACAGGCGTTCTGATCTTTTGGGAGGGTAATATATGTAGCCACGGTGTCATTCTCTAATTTGGGTGTTTTGGGATTGACTGTAAATCAAACCAAAACACACTCTACCCTAGCTCAGGCACCCGACGGTTACTTGGACCTTAAACTCCTTTCCTCTTGAACCAGGAAGAAATGCAAGATCTCATTTTTAAAAGGGAGTCAACAGCGTTCCATATGACCTGACTGGTTATCGTACCATGATGTTCTCTCTCATAATTCCGAGGCCCTTTTCCGTACCGACGGCGAACACGGAAAAGACCCAATGCTGGGGTCTTTTGGGGAAAGTGAAGACGGATATTTCTCTGCCTTCTCGCCGGATATCTTGCCAACCCCAGTCACCGAATTCTGGGTCGTAAAATCGATGAATTCTGCTGATTCGGTGAAGTCTGAATTGTCTCCTGGGATCAACATCTGGGCGGCCTATTTGGGATTCGAAAGCAGTGGATGAAAAGAATCTAACGGGGAAGATAGTTTTAAATCCCACCAGACAAGATGAATAATTAAAAAACCACAACAGCATAAGGACCCAATTTCCACTTACATCTTCTTTCATCAGAGTAATCCGCACAGTCAAAATTGCCGTCACATCTTTTCTCTGCGCTGTAGCAGCCGCCTGTCAGACACTGTAGCTTAGGTTTTTCACAAAGTTTAGCATCTGCCAACAGAGTTTATTCCATGTTCAAGATCTAAAATTGTACTCAGAAATGATTAGTTTATCCATGTATAGAAGAGATAGTCAAATATGCCAGAAGATATAGGCTATCTTGCCTGATGCTGGGAATATTTAGGCGTACCATACAATTTTATACTGATAATACTGCTGATACTAACTTTCAGGAAACAGAGTAACTGAATACTGAGTACTTGTTGATATTTTTTTAACTAATTCACTGATTATTTTATTACCAAATATTTCACACGTATCTTTTGCGGACGAACCCATGACGTGCTGCATTGAAATTCTTTAAGGGCGAGGCTAACCTAACCAAGTATGTATCATATATCAATAAAATGGAAAAATAATGGAGAAAAGTAATATAACAATGAATATTAAATTACTTTGAAGTAGATAAGAATAATTGGATGAATATTTACAGAATATTTCGATTTATTTGGTGAAACATTTCGTGTCGACCTATTTGATAGACTGCGACACATTTTGTGTTGCGCGCACTTGTGTGGGCAAAAATATTGAAATACCACTTGAGTCCTTTTTACAGGAATTAAATGGCCCTTAATTTAAGAACGTGGGTTACCGGAACTTTTACTAGGGTGGTAGTATACTCGAGCATCAGTTATAAGAATGAGCGCAGAGTTGTTGAAGGTCGACGGAACATCCGGACCCGTGTTGGAGGTCGAAAAGATCTTCACCTTGGGTCCTCTACCATAGCGAGACCTGAAGCCACGATTCATGGGATTATTATATAACCATGTTATATGGATGGAATATTAGGCAAACCACATTTCATAGAATTATTATATAATATAATATCCGGGTGGAATACCCAAAGCAAGTCAAAATTCATAGGATTATTATATAAGCCATGGTATGCGAATGCAATACCAGAGACAGGCTTAATTCATAAGATTATTATATAACCATAGTATGCGGTTGGCATGCCAGAGGCAAGCTAAAATTGATGGGATTATTAGTCAGTAAAACCTGGACGAGGGGCCACACTAATATTATAATACAGGGGCGAATATGAAGAACGAGTATTCATGGGATTCTTATAATTTTCCCTTTAAAACACCCCTTGTCACTACTGCCCTTAATTTCCTATAATGGCCCGAGGACTTGGGTGCGATACATCGGTCACCATTTTGTTGGTCTTAATTCGAGTGAGACACACTTGTGCGTCACGCGGTAACCGGTGCGGCCAAATTTTCTCATCGACGTAGATATAAATAAAATTTTACTTTGGGAGAATTAGGGCAACTCAGAGGGGCACGAGGACAAAGAAAAAAGTGGCTAAATAGAAAGAAATACAGAAAAAGACTAAGGATAGAATACTGCAAAGTAAACCTGGTTAACTATTCGCTGGAGGATGGTAGAGCGCGGTATAAACCAAGAGCAGAAGTTTATACACAGGAAACAGGGACTTGAAAGGCGCTGTCTTGTGTATAAGCAGTGAGGAAAGGTGGTTGCGTGAATACCTTGTAGTTACAAGTCCAATATTGGGGCCTGAGGCCCCTAGGTGGGGTTCAGTGGGGTCCAACAAGCCGAGCATCTGGTGAATGACCCTGGCCTCGTTGAGGTCATGCCCGGCGTCCATCAGGAAGGTTTCCTCCCATAGGGAGGCAGCAGCGAAGAAGGCTCCCTTCTCCCCGAGCATTTTGACCTCCGCCGACCCGCCCGTGTGGTCCTTGTGTTCATTCCACCGCACAGAGATCTGCGACATTGATATAGAGTGTAGGTGAGAGTGTTCGAGAGCAGGGAGAAGTTTAAATATAGAAATAAGGTGAATGTGGAACGAGTCTAAAGATATAAGGGAGTGTAAAGGCTGTATGTAGGGGCTCTAGAACTAGAAAGGAAAAATATAATGATGTGAAAGGTGGAGTGGGGTGTAAATGAAAAATGTACTTGTATATGGTTAATAGTGCATCATTGAATACAAAGAATCTTTAATTAAAGTAAAGCAAGTGGTTAATAAGAGAAAGAAAACAGAAAATGACGCATTTAAAGGAACACGAATGAGGATCCGGATGAGAACTGGAACCTATTCTGAAAAGCGATGAGAAATGTGACGAACCAGGAGAAAAATAGATGAGTGAACCTCAAGGATGAGTTGAAGGGTATAAGTGAGAGAGAGAAAGGGGCAAGTAGATAGCAAGCGTACCTTGATGAGCTATAAAATGTGGGAATGCAATTTTTAAAAAAAAATTAGGAGCCCATCTGGTGACTAGCTAATTGGGCATAAATCGCCGTACTCACGACACCCTAGCTAGTACTAGGCGACATTAAAACAACAATATGTAAAACGAAACAAAAAACAACAACAATAACAATAAAAAAGGAAAAAGGAAAAGGGTAAAAAACAGGAAGCACGCTCAGGCGTCGGGGAGAGGCTCGCCACACCCTGGCGCAGGAACGTGTGACCTACACAGAAACAACAACAACAACATCCAGAACAAAACAGTTGAATAAAGTGGAGGAGGTCAGCCTCCTCCAGAAAGTCATAAAGTCTAGAAGTCAGTGTGCACGAACTCGTCCCGAGTACAAGAGACAAGCGGTAGCAACCCCGCGCATCACGGTACCGGGGCAGGTAGCGTGCGCGAAGATCACGCAGACTGGGCCATTTAACAAGAATGTGCCGAACAGTCTGGGGAACAAGGCAGCCGTCGCAATAAGGCGCAGGCGAGCACTCATCAAATGGCGGTGCGTCCAATTCGGAGACGAGAGAGGGGGTAGGTCCATGGGAACAGTCGCAGCGCAATGGCACACAACTTTAAGTTCCCCTAGACCTTTTCCCATCTTCTTTGTCAGGCAGCCAGGAGAAATGCCCGAATTCTTGCCATGTAATCGGTGTGAGGAAGAGCGAAACGCTGGACTGATCGCCCAGTCCTCGCAGACTATTTGGTGCTCTCATCGGCGTGATCATTCACCGCAATTCCTAAATGTCCAAGAACTCAGCAAAAGATAATCTCGACATCCGCCCGGCTAGCCAAAACAGTGGCGTCACGGATATCGCGAACCAGCGGATGCGGATATTCTAATACCCCGAGAGTACTCAAGGCGCTTTGTGAGTCGCTATAAATCACAATCCGGTCTCCGCACCGAGCGGTGTATTGCCACCAGCTCGGCAGTGAAGACAGACTAAGCGCATGGCAGAGCCACATTAACTTCAAACAGAGGGGATACGGCGTGGAAACTGACCCCCTCTTCGGACTTGGAGCCATCCATATACACTGGCACGGTTCCAGCGTGACACGAAGCGTGTTCCCAAAAGGTCGGAGGCAATACTCCCGGCGATGTAGAAGCTTTGGAAGCAGAGGCCTGGCGCCGATAGTCTAAGGCGATACCCTCCAGGGTGGTTTCTTGGGCAGAACCAGGGGTTCCACCGGCCCAGGAGCTATACCTATCTCTCGAAGGATTTTCCTGGCTCTAAATCGGAAGAGCTTAGGGTATGACTGGCGTCTCTCGGTGGCATAGGCACCGTCGAGATCAGCTGCGAAAGCAGTAAGAGCTGTTGGCGACTGAGGGAGGCACCGGACTAGCGCGTACAGGCGAATGATGCACTGTGCAAGGCGCAGAGGAAGTGGCATCTCCTCAGCATCGATAAATAGGCTCTCAATGGGGGAAGTACGGAAGGCACCTGTTGCCAGGCGTATGTCGGTGTGGGGGATCGAGTCTAAGTTCCGGAATACAGCGCTCAGCTGCGGATGCATAAAACTCGCATCCGTAGTCGAGCCTTGAACGAAAAAAGGATTGATAAAAAAGTAAGGTAAGTAGCCCTATCAGCGCCCCAGGCACTGAACATCATGGAACGAAGAACATTTATTACTTGGGTACAAGAGACCCTAAGGCTGCGAATATGAGACTCCTGGGTGAGGCATCGGTCAAATACAAGACCAAGAAAACGATGCAAGTCCACCACTTCCAGGAGCACCCCCTTTAGAAACAAGTATGGGTCAGGGTGGAGCCTTAGATGGTAGCAGAAGTGCACCACTTAGTCTTGGCCAAGGAAAACCGAAGCCTCTGCGTTTCGGGATAGGGAAAGACGCGGTTCAATGCCTGTTGGAGTCGACGCTCTATAGTTGGCATCTGGGCCGTGTCAAAAGAGATCGAAAGGTCGTCTACGTAAAGCGTAGCGAGAACATCTTCAGGCAGCACCGAGCTGATGCCGTTGCTGATCAGGGCAAAGAGGGTGACAATGAGGACACTTCCCTGCGGGACACCCTCTTCTTGCTCCATTGGGCCGGAGAGGACTCCCCCCCACCCGTACGCGGAATCTACGATCTCGCAAAAATTCAGATATAAAGATTGGGAGGCGTTTCCTCGCCCCCATCTAGTGGAGAATCTCCATGATACCGTATCGCCATGCGGTATCATAGGCCCCCTCCAGATCGAAAAGCATCGTAGCGTAGTGTTGTCTACCTAGGAAGGCCTTGAAGACAGCATTTGCCTGTCGGAGCAAAAAATCCGAAGTGGAGTGGAATTTGCGGAAGCCGCACTGCGCAGAGGACAGCTAGCCTCCGCTGTCCAGAAGGAAGGCTAATCTAGCTTTTACCAATTTCTCCATCAACTTGCACACGCAGGAGTTTAGAGAGATTGGGTGAAAACCGGCCGGGGTAGAGTGATCTCTCCCCAGTTTTCGAAAAGCGAGTACATTAGCGATTGACATGGAATCAGGGAGGATACCCTCTACCCAGATCATGTAAACAAACCTAACAGAAATACCATGCGTCACTTACCCAAGTGTCGAAGCATGGCGTACGAAACATTGTTTAGATCAAGGGCGGTGTACGCGCACGAAGCGAGAACGGAACGCAACTCACTCAGAGTAAACCTGTCTTTGAAGGGTAATCCGCCTCTGGAGGTAAAACTCCAGCCGGTGGCCTTCCGCGACATCACGACGTGCATTGAATGCTGGCGGAGCAGCCTCCCCGCTAGTTAATGCGGAGAAAGGTGTTGCGAAGGATTCCGCCACGGACACGGGTTCCAAGATTGCGGTCCCAATCTCCTGGAGAATGAGATGGGATCCTGCAAGAACTTGCCCCGAATCCTTTTGACTCGCTTTCACACCTATGCTAGAGGGATCTTCCCATTAAGTGAAGATAGGGATGCCAACCAAGAAGAGCAGCGGGTGAGCTTTGAACTGTACCGGAACCTAGCCCTAGGCCGACGAAAATTACCGACAGTGAAATCGTTCGGGCCTCATTTACAGCGCATGTAGGCATAACGCTTCTGTTTGAGGGCCGTCTCACACTCGGCCGACCACCACGGGAGTGGTCAGCGTGCAAAACGGCCAGACCTTCTAGGAATAGTAGTTAGGCCCGCGGCGATGAGGTTGCCGTAGAAGAAATCAACGGCCTCATCTACCGACCTAAACTCCTCTACTAAGATAGAGAGTTCAGTCATTTCCTGAAATGCAGACCACCGCACCCGCGCCAAGCACTACCGAGGCGGGCTCTCAGGCGGCAGTGGCCCTGAAAATGATATTTGAATGGGAAAGTGATCACCACCATGGAGGTCATCGACCACCCCTCAATCAAAATCAGGCTGTGCATCCGGAGAGCACAAAGATAGATCGAGGCAGGAAAATGAAGCAGTTCTAGGGCAGTGATGCGTAAACTCGTCCACATTTAGGACACCCATCTCAAGCTCGTCGATCAGGTCAGCAAAGACCTGACCCCGGGGCCTAATAGAGTAGTCTCCCCACAGGAGGTGTCTACCGTTTAGATCTCCGAGCAAGAGAAAGTGCCTCGGCAACCCTGCCACGACGCAGTGGAAGTCCCCGGCGTAGAAGTTGACTGACGGTGGAATGTACGCGTAAATAACAGTATTCCTCCTATCCAGGTGTAGCTGCACATCTACTGCCTAAAGTAGGTATCTTAAGCAAAGAGAAGAACGGAGACATTATGCCAGGTGCAAATGGCACAACCTCCTGCCCGGCAGCTATTCCGTGGTGGTGGGGTCAAAAAACCCTTGTAGCCCGGGAGGGTGGGCAAGGGGCACGCGGCCAGCATGGTCTTCTACAAAAAGATAGCTAAGGGAAAACGGGAGTAGACAAGGCTCCGCAGCTCCTCCAAGTTGGCCCGGAGTCCACGGCAATTCCATTGAAGGAATATGCCCTCCAGGTCTTGATCGGAAATGCAGGAGCCCTCTTCGAAGAGAAGACCATTACGGGAATGGCCATACTCTTCAAGGAGCGACAACTCCGGGCGCTGTTGGCCGGACAATTCGCTGAAGGCACTCTCGCCTTGATGAATTATCGGGTGAGGTTAGGCTCGCCATGCGAGGGTCTTTCTCCCTCCGCCTCGAAACCTTAGGCAGGCAGGGTCCATACTTAGGTCCACCGTCTTCGAGCCACCCAGCCCACCACTGGGTGTGGGCGAAGGAGCCGAAGCTCCTTTAGTGCTGTCTTCCTTTCGGGGGGCAGTTTTAGAAACCCCGGAAGATGGCCTCTTGACCAACTTCAGGGGTGTTGCATCCTGTGAGTCTAACGACTCGGTGGAGTCATGCGGCCGTTTCACCGTAAATGGTCACCCCCCAGAGAAGGGGGTGAGGAGTAAGCCTCTTCCCTGGTACAAATAGTTTGCAGGGTCTCCTGCGATAGCACAGCAGGGAGATGGGTGGGGATGCTCAAAGGCAGCCCCGTCGTTGGAGAAGGGAGAGTAAAAGGGAAGATTGATTTTTTTTCCATTCATGGGCACGATGACCCAGGTCTTCTCGCAGGACGCAAACGCAAATCACCCCCAGCAGTATCCCGCTCATCAAGGGGGGAGTACGGGGCCGGCAAAGCCAGCTACCGCTATTTGAGGACACTCTTCCCGCCTACTGGCCTGGCAGCCCATCAGCATGGCGCCTCCACCTTGGGCTCCGCGTAAAATCCATAGAAATTCAAAGGAGAAAGAAATGGGATGTGAGGAAGGTGTGGGTGGGGATGGAGCAGGTTGTTAAAACCCCACCAACCCAGACCGGAGCTCAGGAGTGAGGGGACGCTGTCTCCTCCCCCCTCAGCTCCGATCCGGGATAGTTGAATGAGAGGAAGCTGGTCGGCGTCTACCCTGTCAAATTAGAGGCTGACCAAATAAATTTGTGCTAGAGGTCGTAGGGAGAGTGATGAAGTAGGGTAAAAACGCAGGTTGTTAGAAAGAAGGAGAAGAGGCAAAGCTGGGGACAGACGGCACGCTAAGTCCCGTCAGTACGGCAGCCAGGAAGGAAAGTCGCCGCGCCCCTTATGGGATGTGGGTATGCCAGAGGAAACGATTGTCAATATGATTGACTCCTAGTCGGACACCTGTTTGAGTTATCTGGGTATGGAATCAACAAGAATGCGAGATTTTCAGTGATGTGAGAGGTTGGAAGGCAGGTAGAGTATATTTGATATATAGCAGAGGGTTAGTAAAATGGAGTGATTGTGTGGTGGAATTTATCTGGTAGTTATAAGATTTTTGAAAGTAGAGCAGTGACTGAGGGGTGTAAGAATGCTATGAAAGAACTAACATACAGGGTGAAAAATCGGGAGTGATCGAGTAAAAAAGTTAATGGGAAGAAGTTTAGGGTAAGAACGAGATGTAGTTTTAGTGAGCCGAGGGTTTGTGAGTTAATTGTTGTGTTGACATAAGTGAGGGTCCTTCCTCGAAATTAAAGCATGATAGCAACAAGGGCGTATCCCTTAGAAAGTTTGTATGGAGAGTTTTGTAAAGAAAATTAAAAAATGTGAAGAAGATATATAACTGCAAATCCATCTGCATGCATTGCAGTCGAGAGGGCAAATCTAAGTTGTTGGGGGCCGGGAGGGAACATTTATCCAGATATCAGCCCTTATATTGGTTTTCCATGATTTACCTCACTCCCACTTACGGGGGCTAGCAGTAGAAGGGAGATACTGGGGGCAGTAGAGGCAGTAGAAGGGAGAGATTGGGGGCAGTAGAGGCACTAGAAGGGAGAGATTGGGGGCAGTAGAGGCACTAGAAGGGAGAGATTGGGGGCAGTAGAGGCACTAGAAGGGAGAGATTGGGGGCAGTAGAGGCAGTAGAAGGGGGAAAGATTTAGAAGAAAGAAGGCATCTTAAAAACTACCACCCCAATCGGAACCAAGTTTGCTATACAATTAAAGGAGTAGTAACACTTTATGCGAAGATGTAACCACAAAGTGTTAATACGATATCATTTTCACAGCCATGTTTAATTTATATGGTTTAAATTATGAAATAAGTTCAAAGTCAAACGAATAGTTTGAAGTCGCGGGGTCGCGACTATATAAATTACTATGTCGGTCAGTAGGTCAGCCGGTCGGATGGTAACAATTTTACTGTCAATGAGATTTCGGCTGATTCTAACGAAATTTGAAACCCTTATGTTGTTTTACATTCTCTTTCGATTAATATAATTGCCAAGGGGACCCCGAGGTTAATCCGGGAATTATTTGGCAATAACATCGTAACTATTCGGCCGATTCTAACGAAATTTGAAACTCTTATTTTGTTTTACATTCTCTTTCGAATGGTATAATTTCCAAGACGAATGAAAAATACTACAGAAAGCTTCTTGAAAATTATCTGAAGAGTGATGCTCACAAACGTGGCCTAGAAAGAAGTAGAATGTTTGAACGCAACAATGATCCAAAACACATCGAAATTGGTTTATTCTTGGTTTAAGGGAAGCTGAATTAAACGTTTTGAAATGACCATCACAGGTTGAAGGAAGCTGAATTAAGCGTTTTAGAATGGCCATCACAGGTTGAAGGAAGCTGAATTAAGCGTTTTAGAATGGCCATCACAGGTTGAAGGAAGCTGAATTAAGCTTTTGTAATGGCCATCACAGGTTGAAGGGAGCTGAATTAAGCGTTTTGGAATGACCATCACAGGTTGAAGGAAGCTGAATTAAGCGTTTTGTATTTGCCATCACAGGTTGAAGGAAGCTAAATTAAGCGTTTTGGAATGACCATCACAGGTTGAAGGAAGCTGAATTAAGCGTTTGGGAATGACCATTACAGGTTGAAAAAAGCTGAATTAAGCGTTTGGGAATGACCATCACAGGTTGAAGAAAGCTAAATTAAGCGTTTTGGAATGACCATCACAGGTTGAAGAAAGCTGAATTAAGCGTTTTAGAATGACCATCACAGGTTGAAGAAAGCTAAATTAAGCGTTTTGGAATGGCCATCACAGGTTGAAGAAAGATGAATTAAGCGTTTTGGAATGGCCATCACAGTCGCAAAAACCCAATACAAAACTATAATCATTTGAAAAGTGTCATTAAACAAATAAGGTTATACAAGTCATTATGAGTTATCAAAGCGGTTAGGGTAATGATTACTTTTTATTCCAAACTTTCGTAAAAAAGTTCTTATTTTTTTATTTATCTATCCAAATTGTTGACATTTTGTCTGCCTCTATTGATACATCTTTTTTGATATCTAAATTTGATTACCTTGCTATAAACGGTTCATGAACTAGGGCATAAAGTTTTAGTATTAGGTAGGGGTATGGATACATTTTGGAGCAAGCATATATGTTTGGTTTATGGATAATGGTCATATCGATAAATAATAATCATTTGATCAGATTCCAAAAATGTGTTTTTATTATGGAAGGAGGTGGTTGGGTGGGGCGCTGATTGAAGCATATGCGTCCCACTCAGCGAAGACAAATCATTCTCACGGGATACGAAGACGAAGGTGAGGCAGAGATACAAACGTAATTACACGAAGGCATGATAGAGATGAAGGAGGAAAGGTCAATTAATG
This sequence comes from Ceratothoa steindachneri, assembly GCA_963969495.1. NCBI lineage: Eukaryota > Metazoa > Arthropoda > Malacostraca > Isopoda > Cymothoidae > Ceratothoa > Ceratothoa steindachneri. The sequence goes on from OZ018320.1 coordinate 219,579,608, forward strand.
AGAATGAGAAGCCTTCGGACAGGATTAAACCCAAATGTTCTAAGTGGGGGTAGGATTAAGAAAAGGAGAGGCAATCAACGAGCCTATCTGGCGACTGCCTACTTGGGCATAAGTCACCGTCATGGAACCCGAGGAGTCTAGTTCGGCAAGGGTTATGGGTATGGGGAAGGAGTTCATGGTACGTAAGTTATCCGAAGGTTATCCTTGTGTGACCCAAGTAGAGGCAGGCCGGCAAAACCACAATATGTTGGAAGCGGGGGAAGGATGAGGCCTACTTGCCAGGAAGGGGTCTAATGCGATGAAGCTTGGTGAGAGGACGAGTTTTTTATGCAGCGAGCCATTAAGGATTTACTTCACATGTGGAAAGAGATCAGCGGATGGAAAGGGGACTGGGAGTTCTGGGGCGGAAGTAGCCCGAACAACTTGGACGGCTGCTTCGTTGCCAGACATCCAGACGTGGAAGGGTACCCATAAGAAGGTAACAAACATATTGGACGAGATCGAAATCTCGTGTAAGAGAAATTGCATCTCGTGAATAAAAGGATTGGGGTCAGAGCAATGAGGTAATGCAAAAATCGCGCTTCAGGAATCATGGATAGCATAAATACTGTAGAAGGGTTTAGGTAGGCAGGACGAAGGGCTTCCTGGATGTGATACGGATCTGCTATATACAAAGGATATTCAGGGGGGGAAAGGGGGAAAGAAGAGGGCTCTGAGGCATCGTCTCCATTATGACGACAGCAGACGAGCTGTGTGGTGAACTGGAGTTAATGGCGATGATGGCCGTGGCATGACAATAGACGGCGTATATATAAGAAAGTGGTAGGAGAATTCAACCCGGTTTCAAGGTGTTTCCTCCTAGAAAGAGGTGTTTTAAGATTCATTGTTGCTTTAGATATTATCCACAGATGAACACCTGTGAAAGAAATCGGATAGACTGGGTGTAGAGCGCATAGGGGGCGGGGAAGAGAAAACCAGAGCCAGTTATCTTGGAAGATACCAGCGGTCTTCAGTGGAGAAGCCAATGCTTAATAGTAAGAACATGAAGATGTTGACATCCGGCGTAATCGAAAGAATGTCTTCGTCGAGAGGAAGGCGCGTTTACCCGATGGAGAAGGAACGTTACTCTCCACGCGGAGGCTGGTTACTAGAGCAGAGCAAAAACATGCTTTAACTAAACGAAGACTATGGTTCAAGGTAGTTGGTCGATAGAATGCGGAGTTGCACACCGAACATACAAAGTTCATTTTTGACTGAATCCGAAGCCCTTAAACTTTATTCAAACCGTTTGGTTATACGGTGCATTACCACCAATTTTCAGATTATCCAGTACATTTTTTTTAACGATAGGTTTCGAAACCAAGGGGCGTTGCTACATATGGCAGATGGCTTAAATTGGAACACCTTGCGTCATCTGACCATACCCGATTTAGTTTAATTTTAGTTAAGGTAGGACACAAAGTTTTATTTGGCTGGGTTTTATCTCACAGGCCTTTGCATCATCAATTAATTCTGTTTGCGGAGTAATTTTCTCCGATTCAACTACAACTAAGTATCTTGACGCGTTGATACGCGCCTACTCTACTTATTTTTATTGTACTATAATGATGATGATGATCATCATTATCATCATCATGGAGTTGTTCTGGAAGTCATAGCCCTTGCAAAGCAGCTCAACTTCTTGAAAATAGGACCCCCTTCAAGTTCTCTCCTCTCCTCTTATCCTACAGTTCATGTGAACAAATTTCACAGACCTCAGGTTCATAATAAATATCACCTTTAATTTAATTATTTCCAAAGTTATTTGGATATTAAAAAATAGCAAACATATTTAATTTCATTTAAACTAAATAAGCTTCGACTTAACATCCATAAAAATGGCAATGCTTCAAACATTATATTCTCTACCAGACTAAGAAATGACATGGCGCTCAAATGAAAGGATAGCACGCTGCGTTGGTATTATTCAATCACCAAAGCAACAGGAATTGCAATAGGAGTCGCTGGACGAAAAGACTCCATGGCAACCGCTGGGTGCCATGCCGACGCTCCATTCATCCCAAAGAGAGCCCTAGACTTAATCTCGTGTCAATCGCAGGAAAAATATTCATGAATAGCTGTAGTTAACCACTAAAGTCCCAGTGGTTACTCTAACCTACTAGTTGCATCTAATGTGTCAGGTGGGGTTGAAAGTTCATTAAGTCTTACCTCATGTCTGGCTAGGGGATTAACCGGGACAGAAACGGAATGCGCAATGATTTCTCCATTTTTGTCCACTGCCCAGACCAACATATTAGCCGCGGGTGCCATCTCGCCGGAGGCGGGAAGGGAGAAGGTGGTGATCGAAGGGACGTTGGAATCGGCTACTTCCACTTGATCGGCGTAGAGAATTACACCTTTAGAACTAACCTGTCAAATATTCGACTGTTACTCTCAGGTAGTTGGTGAGTGGTTTGAGAAATTGGTGGGGAAGGCAGTTATTAGGATTTTAGTAGTAAGGTTTAGTTTGAATAATCGTGTTGGAGGGACAGTTATTAAGATCTAGCTAATTAAGGATTAGTTGAGTGTAAAGATGATGGTGTTCAGTTTTTAAGAGTTGGGTAATGGTGTAAGTAAAGGATCGTTTGAGAGGTTAGTATGATTATATAAGGTTTTATGATTTGGGTTATTAAGGAATACTTCGAGAGAGCTGAAGTGGGCGGGGGGGGGAGGTATGTTCACTTATTTATTTAAATTCAGACCAATAAGCTTACTTTGATAGAATGGTTTGTTGGTTTAGTTAAGATTCGAGTAATTAAGGAAGAGTTTCACAGAATGCGATTTGTGTTAACTTATTAAGAATAGCAGGTAGTTGAAAGATTAGGTTTGAGACATCAAAAGGTGTTGGGTCTTTAAGGTTTTGAGTAACTGAAGACTATTTGACAGAGATGTGCGTGTCTGTGTGTGTTCAGTTGCGTAATTTTATGGAGTTGTGGATAGAGTGGAGTAGGAAAATGGGTGATGAAAAAATAAAAAACTAAAGTAGTGCGAACGGCAAACCACGTCGCTGGATCACTTTTGGCGAGCGGCATATCGAATGCGTCGTCCCGAGTCTCTATAAAGACGCATTCAAGCAAAGCTTTTAAACCGCTCGCTTGCGACTCTCGATAACAGATTCCTTTAATTTTAGAGACATGTTCGTGGCGTTGATATCAAGACAATTGGCCAGGAGGATTAGATGCCGTGTTTGCATAGATCTTCACTTCTCCTTGATGAAAGGCATCAAAGGTTATTTGTGGTCGCCTTTTAATGTTAAAAAGCAATAAACTTAACAAACCTTAGTTAATTTGTGTCCGGTTAGATTAATTTGATTAAAGAACTCTAAAAACGGCAAATGACATCCTTAATGCGCTTCTTTCAGATCATAGTCCATTAAGGTTTTAATTTTAGTCGCTCTTTCACTCTTATTCTCTTATATTCATTCTCCATTCATTCTCCTTTATTATTCATTAATTCTCCATTCATTCTTCTTTATTATTCATTCATTCTCCATTCATTCTATATTCATTCTTCATTATTCGTCTACTGAAGGAACTAAATTCAGATTTCGAGGATCAACTTCAGGTTTAAGAGAGTTGCTCCAGGTGTTTTTCGCCCTAAGAAGTCTCCTCCTTTAACAACTCGAGTTATGTATCTTCAACACAATTTCACTCTCCCTAACTTCCAAAAACTCTGAACCACTTCGAAAGTCTTGTGGCGGAGGTGCCCTCGTTGGTTTTAAATTTGTCAAACGAAGCAACTAATAAACAAATCAACCAACCAAACATAAAACTAAACATCCAATCCATAAACTAATCAACCAATCATCCACCCCCTGAATTCATTAAACAAACGTTCAACCAGCCAACGACCCAATCCATCATCCAACCACTCAATCAACTAATCATTCAATCCCTAAACTAACCAACCAACTAATCATTCAATCCCTAAACTAACCAACCAACTAATCATTCAATCCCTAAAGTAACCAACTAATCATTCATTCATTCAATCCCTAAGCTAACTAACCAATCAATCATTCAATCCCTAAACTAACCAACTAATTAATCATTCAATCCCTAAACTAACCAACCAACCAATCCTTCAATCCCTAAACTAACCAACTAATTAATCATTCAATCCCTAAACTAACCAACCAATTAATTATTTAATCCCTAAACTAACTAACCAACCAATCAGCCAACCCCCGATGTGCCCAACAAATCAGCCAACTGCTGGACCAAACAACCACCCAGCCAACCAAATAAACTTAGCAAACCAAACAACTAAACCTAAACAAACAAACAAATATACTGGATCCATAGTCCTCCCTTCCACCTAAAGAAACCCCTGCGGGGGAGTGGAAAGCAGTGATTGTTGGTCCCTCAACTCACTGCGAAGTTGAAGTGAGTGAGGTAGAAGTCGTTGCGGACGTGGAAGACGATGTTTTCACCCGGGACTCCGTGGAGGGTGGAGGTTTGGACTTGGAGGTGGCGCTTCCTCGGAGAGTGATGCTTCAGAGCCATGCCCGAGATTCCATCCACCAGTCCATCCGCTGTAGTGATTCTGTAATGAAGGGCAACGGGATCCCCTCATTTTGTAGTCTAAGAAATCATTTAGTGTCTGCTAACATCTTTTAATGGATGTATTTTTTAGTAGAATTCGATTTTTTAAATATTTTTTACATATTTTTTAATTTTCGTACAGCAGTTTTTGTTAGTCTTTTTCATTTTTAGCAACGTTTTATCAGAATTATTAATATATTTTAACTTTATCCATATTTTTTTAATAATTTGCTAGTAATTATTATTGTAATATATTCTTAATTTTATTATAAACTGTTTATTTGTTAATCATTTTCATTGTAAAATTAATTATAAGTCCTAATCTTGTTATTCATTCTGTTAATAATTGTAATAAAAAGTTGGTAACTATTATAAATTTTAATATAATTTTTAGTAATAGTTTTCTTATATTTTTACTCTATTATAAATAATCATAAATTATTGTTACTTTTCAATGTTTTTAATAATCACAGTATTTATCAATTTAATGTTTAAATAATCTCTATATATTTCTTTATATCTTCAATAAAAAGAATGTATATTTTTCTGTTTGATATAGCTATGAAAACTGGGTCGCTGGAAGATATAGAAATGCATTCATCTTATTCATCTTTTTGTATCGGATTTTTAGTCACGTGCGACTCTATATCTCACCATGTCGGTCGGTCGGTCAGGGTTTTGCTTTTTTATTGTTTTGGTAATAACATTGTAACTATTCGGGCGATTCTAACTAAATTTGAAACCTTTATGTTGTTTTACATTCTCTTTTGAGTGATATAATTGCCAAAGTCCCCCAAGATCAGCTGGGAAATTATTTGGCAAGAACATCCTAACTATTCAGCCGATTCTAACGAAATTTGAAACCCTTATGTTGTTATACATTCTCTTTCGAATGATATAATTACCAAGGTCCACCCAAGGTTAGTCCGGGAATTATTTAAAGTTTTGAAGGTCTTAAGGTCATAATCAGTATAAGTGAGAGCACGCGACTTTGCTCAGCAGACCTTGTTATGGTGCAGGTTAGGTTAGGTTAGTTATTTATAAACAAAAATAACACTGGTTTACGAAAAGAAAAATCTGAAGCGAGTATGTGAATAGGTCTTTTTGACTAATTTTGATATGCTTAATTCAAATTTCTAAACACTTTTTTCTATCACCTCTAGTTTTTTTTGCTTTCACATATCCCGGTTTTTTTTTATTATAATACATATTTTTATAATATAAATAGCATAGGTACCCGGCGTTGCCCGGGATAAAAAGTCCTGTCGCAAGTAATTACAGATGCATATTGTTTGAAATTCTTATATCGTGGTACAAAAATATCTTTACCTGCTGATTATAATTATTAATATCTGTGGGGTGAATGCAGATTCAGGAGAGTTGCGCACTTTAACCTACCATATAATAATATACTTAAAATGAATAAACGTTTCACCGCGTGTGCCCGGCAGTTTACGCGCACGCCTGAATGACTTAATTATGAGCGAACAACGTCGTAGCCGCAGGAACAGATCGAGCGTCTTAGATATACAGATGCGTTTATTTCACATATTAAAATATCATTAAAGAAATAAATAAAACAGACGCAGAACAATGACAGAACTAAATATTACTATTACTTAGATATAAGAATATATAGACAGCATAGTACTAGAGATACTCAGAAGTGAGTTTTTTAAGGATATGGTCTACTTTGCCTACACGATGTCGTGAGGTGATCACCCAGCAGAAGTATCCCATCAGATGGGTTTCCACTTGCCTTGGTAGTTGCTCTCCAGCTTGGTAATATCCTGGTAGAACCTTTCCCCCGTGTACGTCATTTACTGCTTCGAGGTTCTAGAGGAAAAAGTTGAAGTTGGTAGTGGAGAAAATGAGTCTTGAGAGCAAGTGCTTTGGCACAGTCCGACTGTCCCGGAGACAGAAAGCAGCAGAACCTCGTGAAGGCCGTCTGAATATCAATGAGGAGGCAAATGACCTTGAGGTTCTCACAAAGGCGTCACTGGTGTTGCTGATACTTGACAGCTTCAAGAAGGAAGCTCTATATTTTTATATGCCTTCTTCAAATGAAGTGAATGGCTAATAGGAATGCTGGGGTATTTATTCCCATTTTACAGGAACGCAACCTTCAGACTTCGCTTGGAAGAGCCTATGAAAAGACGAAAACCTGAGGAATTGTGTTGGAAGCCAAGGGAAGTGAACAAGCCAGAGACATATTTGCTATAACACAAACTGTTTTCCATCAATAGCAAGGTCATTCAGATCTTCCTGGGTGACCCATTGTGGTTCACTGCAACTTATCCTTGAATAAACAGAGACATTGTCCTCAGAAGAGAACGACTTGGTAGAATTCTCTTCTGAGGATATTTTCCCGTTTGATAAAGGAAGAAGATCCTTATCTGCTGCAGGTTTAGAGACAAGGAGATCATCTGACTGGGGAACAGTTCTCATAGCTGAGAAAGGTTTGGTTATTTAATTTATTCAAGAAAAAACACTGAAACCAGTAATATTTGTTAGACAAAAATAACAATCATCTGCATGGCTTCGTAGATCTCTCCAGATCATTGGAACAGAAAGGTTGAAGGCTGCTTTCTTGCTATTAAACCATGCAGTTAGACCACATAAGTGTGGGGCCCTGGGTTTGTCTTGATCTTCAATCTTACAGTCGATAAATAAAAGTAAACAGTTCTCAGGTGGAGAGTGGTTATTCAGCACTGTGCAACCGTCATGAAATCTCAACATACGTTTTAATAGTTGTGTATGTTCTCGTCCCCTCGCTTATTTAAATGCAAAATCCCTGTCTTCATTTCCAGGGTGTTACAAGGCGAAGTTACCGGATCATAAGGGTATTTTTTTACAGGAGATTGTGCATGTTTAAATTAGTGTTTTAACAGAGTGATAGACCTTGATTAATTTGACAGGAAAAAATTTGCTTGTGATAGTGACGAAAGAAGTGAGCTAAGAGTTAATCTGACGAAGACGAGAGGAGCTGGTAAGGTTGCCAGGTAAGGTTTAGGTCTGCCTGTGTGTATGATTGTGTAAATAATATTGGTGTGAATGTTTGGAAATACCTTTGACTGAAAATGAATCCTCTTTTCAAGTATCTCATGGTCCAGACTGCCTTCGCTTGTGCAGTATACCACCGGTTGTCGTCTCGTGTCCTCTCGGTTGGGAAGTGCAAGTCACACAGGACAATGAGTACCCAAGAGTATACGATCGGAAACTACGGCCATTTCGCAGACTGCCGTTGGGAGATACGACCCTTTTCCTGAAAAGAGTGGGCCCTCTCCAACTAAATCCCCTATTTGAAACCATGAACGAATTGGATACAATCCCAACAATTTATAATAGAGCTAGGAAGCGCGTGACACATAGATTGTAATTTATGTAATGGGTAATAATATTTTTCTTCGCGGTTGAATATTTCAATTATTGTATGATTTTTGTCCTAATCTTGGAATATTGTAAATATGTATTTTTATTTGTGTAAATGAAGATTGTATTCGATCTCCTCTCATTCGCCCTTCGTACACCTAGACAAGCTTACTCTTTGCGACAGGCAGAGTGACTGCAGGAAATCCAGAGCCTCCCGCCACATACTAACAAAATTAATCCGCTCTGTTGATGCAAACGCTGTGTTTTAAAATATTTAAATATTTTGAGTCTAGGCCTATATGTATACATGTACGTACATGTATATTTAAAAAAAAATAGACGAGTGAAAACGGATTTCGTATCTGAAATCAGCATCTTGAAATTAGGTTAGAACGCCTATTTTCATGTGTCTCATTCTTTTTAATCATACCAAAAAATATAAAATCATAAATATAAAATGCTAACAAATACAAACATTCCAATCTAATAATCACTACAGAACAACCAATTCAGAATCTTTATATAATTGGTATCTCCATTCAAATTACGAAGCTCTTTAGAAAAGTAATCTCTAAAACAGTACAAGAGAAAAAAAAACCCGGCATATTAAAACCCGCCCCATTATTTGTTAAAATTAATGGTTTTATATCGGTTTAATATTAAAAAAAAATCTGTTTTTATATTGAGGTTTTTATGTTAAAATTGTTTTATGTTTTGTTTTATATCGAATTTTTTATATAAAAATGAGGTTCTGATATCTTAAAATTGATGTGTTTTTTTGTTTTGTATTTTTATATTGCGGTTTTGATATATCAAAATTGACATTTTATATGTTTTCATATTGTTTTTAGGTTAGAAGTGGTTTTTATATTATGTTTTTATATGCTAAAAGGGATGTTATGTTCTATTGATTTTATATTAAGTTTCTTATATGTAAAAAAATCGATGTTTTTTCTTTCGAGAGTTTTAAAGGAGCTGAAATTGGCTTTAAAAAACGGATTTACTTTTGCACCTCCCATTTTTATGGACCAACACTTTTTAATCCCTTTTTATTTAAGACCTGCCGAATTTTTTCAAAACCTTAAAATATCGTACTAACTCGAGACGATAATTTCCCCTTGAATAGAGAGGGCTAATTTTAAGAACGGCTTCTACGGGGCTTCTAAATGCCCCAAATATTCGTGCTCAAGGCGACTGTTTTGGCAAAGATCGAAATTGAGCTTTTCTGGAATATGCGCGGGAAAAGTCACATCTCAGATTCAATGCAAGGTTATCTTTCAGTTTCTTTTTTATGAATTTTTTTTTAATCTTTGCCAGTCACATCACAATTCGCTACCTGACTCAAATTACGTTATATTCGCTAACTGGTTCAAATCATGTTATATTCTCTGCCTGGTTCAAATTATGTTATATTTGTTACCTGGCTCGAATTACGTTATATTCGCTAGTTGGCTTGAATTACGTTATATTCGCTACCTTGTTCGAATTACGTTATATTCGCTACCTTGTTCAAATTGTTATATTCGCTACCTGACTTGAATTACGTTATATTCGCTACCTGACTCGAATTAAGTTATATTCACTACATGGTTCCAATCTCGTTATATTCTCTATCTAGTTCGAATTACGTTATATTCCCTGTCTGGTTCGAATTATGTTATCTTTGCAACCTGACTCTAATTAATTTACATTCGCTACATGGCTCGAATTACGTTATATTCGCTACTTGGCTCGAATTACGTTATATTCGCTACCTGATTTGAAATACGTTATATTTGCTACCTGGCTCGAATTACGTTATATTCCCTACCTGACTCGAGTTACGTTATATTCGCTACCTTGCTTGAACTACGTTATATTTGCTACCTAGTTCGAATTCGTTACATTCACTACCTGGTTTAAATAATGTTATATTCGCCGCCTGGCTCGAACTACGTTATATTCGCTACCTGACTCGAATTACGCTATATTCGGTACCTGGCTCAAATTAATTTATATTCGCTAACTGGTTCAAATTATGTTATATTCGCTGCCTGGTCCAAATTATGTTATATTTGCTACCTGGCTCGAATTACGTTATATTCCCTAGTTGGCTTGAATTACGTTATATTCGCTACCTTGCTTGAATTACGTTATATTCGCCAGCTGGCTCAAATTGTTATATTCGCTACCTGGCTTGAATTACGTTATATTCGCTACCTGACTCGAATTAAGTTATATTAACTACATGGTTCCACTCTCGTTATATTCGCTGCCTAGTTCATATTACGTTATATTCCCTGTCTGGTTCGAATTATGTTATCTTTGCAACCTGACTCTAATTAATTTACATTCGCTACATGGCTCGAATTACGTTATATTCGCTACTTGGCTCGAATTACGTTATATTCAATACCTGGCTTAATCCGTTATATTCGCTATCTGGTCTGAAATACGTTATATTTTCTATCTGGCTCGAATTACGTTATATTTGCTACCTTGCTCAAATTACGTTATATTCCCTACCTGACTTGAATTACGTTATATTCGCTACCTTGCTTGAATTACGTTATATTCTCTACCTAGTTCAAATTCGTTACATTCACTTCCTGGTTCAAATAATGTTATATTCGCTGCCTGGCTCGAATTACGTTATATTCGCTACCTGACTCGAATTACGCTATATTCGGTACCTGGCTCGAATTACGTTATATTCTCTACCTTTTTGAATCAAGGTATATACGCTACCTGGTTTAAGTTGCGTTATATTCGCTACCCGGTTTGATTTTCGTTATATTCGCTGCCCGGTTTGAATTATCTTATATTCGCTACGTGGTTCGAATCACGTTATATTCGCCACCTGGTTAGAATAACGTTATATTGGCTATCTGACTCTAATTACGTTATATTCGCCACCTGGTTCGAATTACGCTATATTCGCTACCGGACTCGAATTACGTTATATTCGCTACCTAGTTTGAATTACGTTATATTCGTTACCTGACTCGAATTACGGTATATTTGCTAACTGTCTCGAATTACGTTATATTCGCTACCCGGCTCAAATCACGTTATATTCGCATCCTTGCTTGAATACGTTATATTCGTACCTGTTCGAATTACGTTATATTTGCTACCTGGCTCGAATTACTTTACATTTTCTACCTGGTTCGAATTAAGGTATATTCGTTACTTGGCTTCAATTACGTTATATTCGCTACCTGGCTTTAATTACGTTTTGTTCCCTACTTGGTTCGAATTACGTTATATTAGCTACCTGGTTCTGATTATGTTATGTTTACTACCTGGTTTGAAGTACTCAATATTCACTACACGACTTGAATTACGTTATATTCACTACCTAGTTCGAATTACGTTATATCCGCTACCTGGTTCGAATTATCTTATATTAGCTACCTAGTTTGAATTACGTTATATTCGCTACCTGGCTCTAATGTGGACCGTATCGGCGTCCAGTGTTGGGGTGAAGGTGGCCGTCCCGATGCCTTCCTCCCGAACCAGCGACGTCCCGTTGATCAAAACGACCATTTGCGTCTGAAAATAAGAAACTGTTTTCATCACCCACACTACTACACCCCTTGGGATCACCAGCTCTAAAGAAACTTAGTTGTTAAGTTGCTAGAACCAACGAGGGCATTTGCGCAAGATTTTTTAAAGAGATTAATAGGTTGGTAAAGTTAGGGGCCAAAGAAATTGAGATCGTCAGAGCAGTATCTATGCATGTGTATTTCCATCTGGTCGTATGTATGTACGTGTCTGTATCTGCATGTGTGTATAGTGTTGGTGGGAGGGTGAGTGAAATTTTACATTTGCGTTTGATAAAACCTTTTATCTTGAATTTCTTAAAGGCTTAATGGTAGCCCTCTTATCCCATCAATTAATAACTCAAGCCATTATTTTATCCATTTATTTGAGGATCAAAGCGACCTTTATTATTTAGAATCAAATAAAAATTTTTTTTGAGGTGAACAAACCAAAGTATTTATTAGAACCATCTGGCGACTGCCTACAAGTCCTCCTAATTATTTTACAGCCCACTGCTAAGCTAGATTTACCCTCCCCCCCCCTAAAAAAACAACCACAACAACCAAAACACGAAATCAAAGAAAAAACAAGCCTCAAACAAACAAACAAAAAAACAAAACCAAAACAAACACGAAATCAAATGAAAAAAACAAGCCTCAAACAAACAAACAAAAAACTAACCAAAAAAAACAAAACCAAAACAAACACGAAATAAAATGAAAAAACAAGCCTCAAACAAACAAAAAAAACTAACCCCAAAACAAACACGAAATCAAATGAAAAAACAAGCCTCACTAAACAAACAAAAAAAAACAAACTAACCCCCAAACAAAAACAGAACCAAAACAAACACGAAATAAAATGAAAAAACAAGCCTCAAACAAACAACAAAAAACTAACCCCAAAACAAACACGAAATCAAATGAAAAAACAAGCCTCAAACAAACAAACAAACAAAAAAACTAACCCCAAAACAAACACGAAATCAAATGAAAAAAACAAGCCTCAAACAAACAAACGAACAAACAAAAAACTAACCCCAAAACAAAAACAGAACCAAAACAAACACGAAATCAAATGAAAAACACAAGCCCCAAACAAATACAAAATCAAAGGAAAATGACAACAAACAAAAGCAAATGAAGAAACAAGAAAGTAGGTAGGAAGTAAGCGCTGGTGTCAGCAAGAGCCCCCCGTCCCTTCCCGGCGCAGAAGCATGGCACCAACCCGAAAGAGAGTCGAATAAAATAAAAATAAGGGTAAGCCAGGCTCCTCCAAAGAGGCAGATAGACCACGCGTCTGTATGCCGAACTCGTCCAGAGAACAAAAAGAAACCAAAATAAAAACGACACTATTGAATAATCCCAAACGGAGTAATTTCCACCAAACAATAGGAATAGCTACCATAAAAATACCATCAATACATATTTACTATTTACTAAAGTTGCTCAAAACGTGCTGAGTTCTCAAATAAAGGAAAGTTCAGGAGGGAAAGTGGAGTACTTCTTTACCTGTTGAGATTCGAAGGTGATCTCCAGGAAGACGGTCATTAGTTCTTCAGGGTTTAGCGGATGGTTATCAGCGTGGGAGACGAAGACCTGAGACACACAAGGGAAGGAACACTTGGTTTTATGATTACGGCTAGAGGTTCCACGGGGTCTTAAAGATTAGGTTTTATTTTAACTACTAAGTACATCCGGGCAATGTTGGGGTTCCTCTTAGGGAAAAATTGAACACTCCAATGGACAAAAATAAATTTTTGGTTCACAGTGTCCGGGTAGCTATACTCTATCATCTAGCAGATCTCGGGTCTGGCTTCAGGAGAGAAACGAACTATGACCCATCAGAAGGCAGGGGAGAGCTGGTCCTTTGAAAGCTAGTGTGGTTTGATGACAATTGTTTCGTGGACCTCGACTTGATCACCCTTAGTGTACATCATCATTGCTGAATGTCTGTCGGACAATTTCTGATACTGAATCATGACGAAACTGAGTTGATGTTGGTCAGTACATGTTCGGATGTGATTTAGTGCAAAAATGTTGCACTTTTTCTTAACTTTGGTTGTTTTTAGGATCCCCTTTCGACTACTGCTAAAAGTCTAAGCGTTACCTCCGATAGTCAGCCATCTCCCAAAGCTTATGCCTGCAAGTCTTCCCTCCTCAATTCTTTGTAATCTCAGCCGCATCTACTCCCATTATGACCACACTAAGTTCGAGATCGATATTCCTGCTTTCGTCACCTTCCCAGTTTCGAGATCGCCACCCAAGCTTCGTCACCTCCCTACTTCCTAAATCATGATCCATGCCTTCACCACCTCCCTATACCTTGCCTACCGTAACTTCTTCCTTGGACACCATGCTTCCCCTCTTAATCCTCTCAACTTGTTCACATCTTGTTCTTCACCGCTATGAACGTTTCCCTCGTGTACCCACTTCCCTGACCCCGCATCCCATTCAAGTTTCTCATTATTCACATTATATTAACCTTTCGGGGCTATCCTACCTGTCACTAAACCTCTCCTGACAGCTGAAATCCCTACGTTCGGGCCATTACTGACCCTACCTCTTCGTCGTCTGAGCTGCATGAATGAGCGCGGCTTCTCGGTATTTGCTCCTAGAATGTGGACTGACCTGCTTCCTGGAATAGGCTCACCCCCCTCTCTTGATGCCTTCAAACATGCTTCTAAGACTCATCCCTTTCCTCTAGCCTTTCCATAGTTGTAGACAAGCGTTCTGTGAAGACATCTATGCCTTGAAGTGGGTCATAATATATCTGTATTATTATAATAGTTTCTTTTTGCCGTGCACATTTATGGTTACCAAAAATGCTAGACATTCACCCTTTTACTCTGACCCTAAGAGAAGAAAACACAAAAATGTAGGGAGCCATAAATGGTTAATGGTCCGATTAGAGGCGTTTTAGATCTACAGAAGTACCTCTCGATGTTAGTCCAAATTACAAGTCTTCCTTTTAAAGCTTCATTGTCTTGTAATAAAGTGTACCTGAGTCGTAAGGATGTTTTGATATTTAAAGGAAATAATGCTATTTATAGCTCTCAACCACTCTATTTTACTATTAATATGGTACTACTATCCTACCAAATGCATTACTGCACCTGATCAACTTTTCTAGCCATTTCCTTATTGATTCCTCTGCTGCCGACAACAAACGAATGGACAAATCAGCGAAGGTTTTGATGCGATTGGAGTAACAGGGTGCACAAATCGTTAATGTCCATTGAATAAATCTTATACGTACTCTTATCTTAAATGGCATTCCGGGTCGGAAGAACAATGGTAGATTGTCCACAAACACCAATTTAATACCATCTTGTATCAGCCGAGTCAAGGCCCACCCATTTTGAATTTGCCACCCGAAGTAATCTCCAACCGTAGCATACACCCTCAGCACAGCTTCTTCATGGAGTTGAAGTGATGTGTTTGGGGGTAGAGGTAATTTGAAGGATTGAACACCTGTAAACTAGAAATGAAACTTTATTTGCGGATAAAACAACTAATAAGAGTTAGATATTTTTAAAGCTTTTAAAACTAGAGGGATATGATCTAGTGAACCTGCGGCCAAAATGGTCGATTTAGCACCTCTAGCCACTAGGTGGTGCCACCTGGTGGTAAAACCAATGGTAGCATTGGTTTTAGCTGACTACAATGAGCCAACGACTCGTTGCGGACAAAAGATGAACAGAACACGAGATTTGCATGACCCATAGCCCTGCTTCGCCGCAGGTCGTCAATTTCAGCCTTTTTATTAAATTGAGGTTTGTGGGGATTTCATATATTGAATTTGGTGGGGGACACTTAATTTTTTTAAAAGCCGACAGGTCACGTGATGCATCTATACGTGATGCATTTGTCATTTATACATAGACGAAATAATTTACCTGGACTTCAAAAGAAAGGAGATATAATTTAATCAGAAGTGGCTGTTGAGACTGTTGAATCAACATGGGGGACAGTGATATGTGCCTAGAACGTACTTAACTCATAAAACAGAGTGCGAAGAGAGATAAGCACTCTGTTGATAATGTTTTTAGGGTACTAAAAGCTGTTCTGAAGCATTTTTCATAATCCGACACAGCGTACTTTCCCTTTCCTCCGGACTCTTGAAGAAAAGGTTGAATATTATGATTTCAGAGTATCTAGATCACTAAAAAAAAAGTTAGATTGATAGAATAATTAATTTTAAAATTATGCTTTGGGAAAATTTTAGTGCGTTGAAAAGAGCGGTTGGACTAGGCAAATTCAAGGTAAGGTT
Source organism: Ceratothoa steindachneri (assembly GCA_963969495.1). Classification (NCBI taxonomy): domain Eukaryota; kingdom Metazoa; phylum Arthropoda; class Malacostraca; order Isopoda; family Cymothoidae; genus Ceratothoa; species Ceratothoa steindachneri. Next base: position 219,595,360 of record OZ018320.1, read on the forward strand.
TAGCTTCGGCTAGAGGGGATTAGGTAAGGCTAGGCTAAATCGAATGAATAGCTAAGGAGGAATAGTAAAGGAATAGCTTTGGCTTGAGGGGACTGGTTAAGGTTAGGTCCAATCAGCTAGGGGTGATTCGTTGAGGCTATCAGTTTAGGTGAGCTTAGGTTAATGATTGGTTAAGACGGTTACATTAGGTCAGATAAAATTGGGTATATGAAAATCTAACCAAAGCCTGGAAAAATCGTGGGCCTTCTTGCCGCATGTGGCTCACGAACAAATTTTTAAATACAAAAATAATAAAACATTTTTATTAAAATATGTAGAAAGTTAAATAAAAAGTGGTTCTGTTGTCAGTCATCTCATAAGACCTTTAACTTTAAGAAATTTGGGTTTTTTGGGCAATTTTAATTAGTTATACATTAATCGTTTTCTTTTTTTATTCTTTGGGCAACTTGCACAAAATAAAATGGCACGAATGTGTATACCGCAATGCTATACGATTTCGGTCACATTCGACACCATAGTGAAAAGATGCGACATTTTTCCCGTTGGAAGTTATGAATTCTTTATCATTCCGAGTTTTGTGCTATACACTCCCTTAGGCATTAGAAACAGGCAAATATTCCTTTATATACTGACTAGGCAATGGCTTCGCTACTTCCCCTTAGGGGAAAGGGGTGCGCTTCACTACTAAGATTAAAATTTATAATCTAATAAAAAGCAGCCATGATTAAATTTTTATAAATTTTCTGAACTTCGCCAATTATAATAATTTAAAAAAAGGAACTCTAAACTAAATTTTTCCCCTTTCAAAATATCACGTTGCTAAAATAAAGAGTTATAGAAGATATATAGAAATAAATTTTCTGAATTTCACCATTTGTAATTCTTTGGGTTTTAAAAAATTATAAGTTTGAGTGAGGTAGTTTTTTTTTCTTTAAGAATTCGATTAAAAACAACAAAAAATAGACAGACCTTTTTAAACAGTTTTTGTTTTAATATTTTATTATATATTATCACAAGCAGAGATGTGCACAGTTAATCGTTAATCCTTTAATTCGTTAAAAATCTAACGGAAGTTAACGCTTTAATTATTATTTTATTATTAAAAAACAATACAGAAAACGTGTTTTTTTTCTCTCTCTAAAACCACATCACAACGGCCAAATAAACTATAAAAGCTTCCAAAATTATAAAGGACAATTTAAAAAAAGAAAAGGCTTTTAACGAAATAACGATTAACTGTCCCTACCTCTGGTCACAAGATACTCAGAGCAATAGTAAAGCATACCTTAATCCACTGCATTGCATCTAAATCTTCCTATGATAAATAGCAATTCTAAATCTTTTTTTTTTTTCATTTATTTGCATGAAATTAATTTAAAAAACAGCTTTTTAATGATTGCCCACTAAGAAATAAACTGTTCAATCCTAACCGAATTGAGAATTTCCGACAGTTGCTTACTAATAACCCTTTTAAATCCTACCATACTAGTAATCCCCTAATTGGGGCTAAAGCTTAATTAACAACTCGCTTCATCCTGTAAATATCAACTTACCCGTGGGAAAAACTCTTCCGTGATATCTTCAAACCTCGTGGGGACAGGGAAATCTTTATTGGCAGCCAATTGCAATTTAATGGAGCAGTTTCCCTGGACATACCGCCAATTGGTCATGTTTGCCACAACGACCCCGCTAATATACTCGTCAATTGTTTTAAAACTCGGCCTAAGTCTCACAAACACCTGGAAAGATAAAATACAGTTTTCGAAATCGATAAATAAACTCTTACTGGTCTCCTTAGCTATTGTGATGTTTACGTTGTTATATTGTCAATGTTAATTACTTTATGCCAGGGTTAAGTTAGATGAATATGATTCACTACCCATATAAACCAAACCTAACCTGGCATAAACTAAATAGTATTTAACCTTAAAATTACAAGAGTTGAGGAGAAAATGAACGCTGATCATGTGAAAACTTTCAATAATATTAACGCACTGTTGTACGTCTGAAAAAAAGTTTCATTTATAAATAAAGTGACGTTTAATAATTGCGACGGCACCTGGGGAAGATCCATACTCCGCTCGCTTCCCCGCTCACAGTCCCATAATATTTCGTCCATTTCCCTAAATGTTTCACCTAACTGTCTCATTAATTGTCGTTTTAATAGTTCAGTTTTACCTTAATGTTTAATTGTGTTTGGTTAATGGAAGCCGATTTAGAGCCGTACTATGGGTTGATATATGGGGGGAGGGGCACCTATAACCCCCGCTCACTACGCTCGTCCTCAGGAACAAATAATAAAACGACAGTTAGGTGAAACATTTTGAAAAATGGACGAAATATTATGGGAACGCGAGCGGGGAAACTCGCAGGGTATGAATGAATCTTCAGAATTACCGAAAATATCTTGAAGTGTAAATAAAAGAAATTTTTTATATATCTAACATTCCAGTAAATTTTTATCATTGCCTAAATTTCTGACTGTCAGGTTGGGGAAGGGGGGGGAGAGTAACGCATTAATTTGATAATTAAACACGTCCATTTACCTCAAATCGGGGTCGGAAGTATTGTTCCACCAGGATTGTCTGGTTTTGCACTTGTTCGCCGGCTTTGACCAGGATTGTCCAATTCCCGGTAAGGGGGTAGTCCGGTAGGTCCAAATTCAGGTTTATGACCCCTGGGGAAATAGGAAAACTTCGCCAGAGGTCCGTAAATTATGTGGTGGAGTTAAAGGACGTAAAAATGAGTAAAAGAAACCTAGGTCGACTAGAACAAAGAAAGTTTGCACACGAGAAGATAAATTGTGATTATTACTATTATGAAATTCTTATTAATTGAAAGTAACAAGTGGAAAACATCGAGGGCACTTCGTCCCAAGGGTTGTGAGGTGAATTTGGTTAAGAGATGGATAGGTTAGGAAAAATAGAAGACAACTTAGAATTGCGGGGTTTGGTACACGTTACATTCTTCAAATGGCAATGGGGGAACGCTTCCTTAAATATGGCGTGTTTCAAATTCTTGTTTTATTGTCATTAAATAATGGCTTCGCTTTCATCAATCCCTTCTCATTCCGTTTTCTTGAATTATTAGTCTTTTTTATTAGGACGTTAGTAGTATCAGCTTTCCTACAATATAAAACTATTATGGGAAAGGAGAAATACACATTCTCCTCTCGTCTTCGTTCTTCTATTCAAGAAACCTATGTTTACATCGATCCCTCCAACGCACTTCACACAGTAACTAAAACGCCATTTTTAAATCGGGGTAGTTGGTTGTTAGTATACCCCATGGTTCTTCGTGTGTCAGAATAAAAAAGTTTATATAATATACTTGCCAAAAATTTGATATAAGTGATCTTTGTAAATGTTAGAATTATAATTCAACTGATATATTTTCCCAATTTCTCTCCTTCGTTCTACCCATTGCATAGTCTCTCTGTGCCCTTTAAATGCCGGTCTATTCAAAATTTGTCTAAGTTTCTTCCTTCTCTTAAATCCTGGTTCTTTGCATCAGGGCAAAGGTCGCCCACACCTAAGGTGGTTAAATCCGCATAGCTCTAAATGCACTTTTAAGAAATCAGCGCTATTTTTTGTAAAGAGCTCATCTGGCGACTGCCTTCTTGAAAATAAGTCGCCGTACTTACCACTGCCTAGTACTAGGCTACTTTAAAATAGTAAAATGAAAAAAGAAAAAAAACAACACAAAGATAAAATAAAAAAAGAAAGAAGGCAAGAGGCAGGAAGCAAGCTCCAACGTCGGGGGGGGGGGAGGTCCGCCTCCACCCAGCGCAGGAACGTGCGACCTACAAAAATAAAAAAAAAAACAGAAAAAAACAACTAGTTAAATAAAGGGGAGAAGGCCGGCCTCCCTCCAAAAGTCAGTAAGTCCACCAGTCAATGTGCACGAATTCGTCCCGAGTACAAGGGACAGGCGGGAGCGACCCCGCCCATCCCGGTACCGGGACAGGTGACGTGCGCGAAGATCGCTCAGACTGGGAAATTCAATAAGAATGTGCCGAACAGTCTGGGGGACAACGCAGTCTTCAGAGTAGGTCGCAGGCGAGCGCTCCATCAAATGGAGGTGCGTCACGCGAGTGTGTCCAAATCGGAGAGGACAGAAAGCAACCTGAATCTCTCGCGGCATTGAGGGGGAGGGGATCCATGTGAACAGTTCCCTTCGACTGTCTCCCATCTTCTTTGCCAAGCAATCCGGAGAGCTGCCCGTATTCCTCGCATGTAGTTGTCGTGAGGAAGAGCGAAACGCCTGTCCGGTCGCCCAAGTCTCGCGGACTCTTTAGCGTCCTCATCAGCGCGCTCACTCCCCGCAATTTTTACATGTCCAGGAACTTAGCTTGCCAAAACCGTGGCGGTACGGACATCATGCACCAGGAGATGCGGAGATTCCAATACCCCGAGAGCACTCAGGGCGCTTTGTGAGTCGCTATAAATTACAATCCAGACTCAAAGCCGGGCACGTCGCTTAATCTCATGTACCGAGTGGTGTATTGCCACCAGTTCGGCCGTAGAAACAGGCGCAGCTCCTGGCAGAGCCCCGCTGACTTCAAAGAAAGGGGATACGGCGTGGAAACCGAGCCCCTTTTGGGACTTGGAGCAATCCGTATACACTGGCACGGTTCCAGCGTGACACGAGGTGTGCTCCAAAAAAGTCGAACGCAATACTTCCAGCGCTATAGAAGCTTTGGAAGCAGAGGTGTGGCGACAAATAGCCAAAGGTGGTACCCTCTAGTGTGGCGTCCTGGGCAGAACCAGGGGCGCCACCGGCTCAATAGCTATACCTAGCCCTAAACCCAAAGGGCTTAGAGTATGACTTCCGTCTATCGGCGGCATAGGATCCGTCGAAATCAGCTGCGGATGCAGTGAGAGCTGTTGGCGACTGAGGGAGGCACCGGCTCGCGCGTACATCAGCGCTATTGAGGTGAGAATATCTTTCTTATCCTAGACCAAGCTCGTATCCACTTCCCTTTGGATAGGGTGGATCTTCTGGTCTCTCACCTTGAGGGTCGAGAGATTGGTGTGGGAGGGAACTGTGGGCCTCTGAAGGGGAATTAGTGAAACACTTTAAATTAGAAGAGAACTCCAACGAGAGCAGAAACAGTCATTTTCAAACTACCCGTTTATCCTTTTTGAGACTCACCAAATTTTCCTCTATAGTTTAAACTTTATTCATCGACTTCTATTTTCCAACCTATTTGTTTACGGTATGCAAAATTATACTCGTATCAAGCGGAAAGGGAACAGTTTCCCTTTTATTATTTATTGTAGTGCATTTATCATCTAACTTCAAACGTTTCTTAAACAACTAAATCGATACTTAAGTAACTTTATTAAGTAACAACATCCAAATGTTTCTTGAGTAACTATTTCGTTTGTCAAGTAACAAATTTAAACCTCAACCCCTACTCAGACTGAAATCGTGCAAACTTTATTCAAACTCGATTATCTAAACCTTTAACTAAATTGTTATTTTAACTTCTTTTCCATTAACGAGGGCATCGTGAGCTAAAAATATTTTCCGGTACCTCTGAAAAGGAAAACAATCTTTTTCAAGCCAAAATGAATTAATTTCTGATCCTTTATTTCGTTTCCATTGCCCAACACCAAGAACCTAATTATGCCCAAAAGAGTGGAATCTTTACTGATTAGGGATTTCTAGGAGGGGTACTACTATTTCTATATTATAGAATGTTTTTAGCACAGCCGACGATTGCTAGCAACTCCAGGATGGTGACACCTGGCAACCTCACGCCATCGAATCTATTTAGTGGCACTGCAAAGAGATGCGAATCATATTGTGTTGTCATCGCCTCGCCATTCGCTCAACTCACTTGCTCGCTCCAGGCCAAGTGTCAGCCACACACAGCCAACCTCCAAGCTCCGCATTCATGCTAGTTCTAGCCACTTGACTCGATCAACCCAGAAGAATTCATACCTGACTTTGTAAATAAATATAACACAATAATTGGAGTCGGTTTGTATAACCAACCGTTCCATTAGGTTGTTAGATGCTAGCGTTTTCATAACTCTTCAGACCACGGCAACATGTTTTTTGTAATGGGTACGGCTTCTTATTTTAATGAACGTAGCTTGTGCTTGTGTGCATGTGGGCGTGTGTCTGTGTGTGAGTCTGTCTGTGCTTTTTTTTTTAAATTGAGACCGGCTTTTTTTCTTGCACACAAATTTGGAATGTGTTGTGAAAAAATCTTTTCCTCTTGTACACTTTCTTAATTTTGTGAACGAAGGGAACAAACGCCGCAGGCCTCGCAAAAAAACACCCGTAGGGCGGATCTTTGCTAAGTACACGTAATAATAATTGCCCTATAATTAAAAAAAAAATTTATCTCCTTAAAGAAAAAAAGACAACCTTTGGTGTTTTTATTTTCTTTTAATTTTTAATTATGGTCACGATTTTTTCTTTTTAAAGAGCTCATCTGGCGACTGCCTACTTGGGCATTAGTCCCCGTATTAAAAACTGGCCTAGTACTAGGCTACTTCAAAATAAAATTAAAAAAGACAAAAAACGCCCCCATCCAAAAAAGGGGGAAAAGGAAGCGAGCAGTAAGCAAGCTCCTGCGTCGGGGGGAGGTCCCCCCAGCGCAGGAGCGTGCGACCTATAAGGGAAAAAAAACAAAAAAAAACAAAAAAAACCCTGCTTAAATAATAGGGAGAAGGCCAGCCTTCCCCCAAAAGTCAACAAGTCCACCAGTCAATGTGCGAATACTCGTTTATGGTCACGAACTTTTGAAATCAGAGGGTTAATAATAAATAAATGAGCGTAATCAAATTTTATAGTTTGGTAAATGAGCGCCCATAAGGTAGATGGGTTGGCCGCCCTATTGATGATATCGACACTGCTATTAAATTGTAATTTTTCTCTTGAATTGCAATTTAAAACTGATAAATCATCATTACAACTAAATTTGCTTTCCCTTCTTATCTTTATTAGGTCAAAAATAATTAATAATATTAATTAAAAAAAAACTTCTTTAAATTGATGCAACAAACGACCATGACTCAAGTCATGCAATAATCCTTGGCTCCATTTCGCGACTGAAGGAACGCTTAGAGGCAGAGGTGGTAACTGTACTACTACAGGCAAGGGAAACCTCTACCCTCTCTCGCGTCTTCATATGTACCTCTTTTAAATCGCTTAGTATCTTTTTCTCCTTCCGTCTCTTTTATCCTATACAGTTTTGAGGACCCGGGAAGGAGGTTCCTCTGTAGAATGCCACACTTGGCAGCGAGACGAGATGCACACCCTCACGGCTACAGTCCCCTGTTAGGGAGTGGATGCAATGCCCCTGCTTCAGCTGAAGCCTTTGCTACTTTCTTTACATATCTCTTCTTACTAATTTTCTGCGTGATACAACCTATCTATTGTCCTTTAAATTCGAGAGAGAAAAAATAGATGGAAAAATTGCTTTCGAAAACATTCAAACTTCTTGAATTGTGTATCAAACCTTTCTTATTGGCTACACCGCTGCGGCCGACACGCGGATTCAACCGGTTAATCAGAGATTTTACGGCTATTTAGACCTAAAATGATGACAATTTTTAGCCTGATTGCACTTGGGAGATCGCGATTGAATAATATTATATTCCACGCTATACTTGTTCAGACTATTATAATATTTTCAGGGTAGCAGTAATTTTCCCTGGTGACCGGTATCCATCACGACCCAGAGTTTGAGAAACGCTGGCATATGTCATCTTCACTGCTTACTTCAACCCGTACAAGATTGTTGCAAGCGGTTTATAATACACCCTCCCAGCCCCCGCATTTAGGTTGACGAGATGTTTTCACAGTCTTTGTCATCATATTTTTTAATATTCCTGGTCTGTTTATTTAACCATCTTTTTTTTTATTATCAGCATTTTCTTCCCCTCTCTATACACTGATATCAACTGTTTTGTCCTAAATACACAAGCGTCTTCCTTTCCTCATGTAATTAGCATTTTAAAACGTGAACATAAATCTCAATAATTTAAATTTTCGGTTTTAGCTAGTCATTAAAGTTAACATTCAATATTTGAGTTCATTGAAACGTAGATGCGCACTGAAGATAAGTTTGCCTAGCCTCCAACCGGATACGATTCAGCAAGCTATGGCAAGCGAGGCGCAACCGTTATTTCTGAGTTACGAGGCCTAGTGGATGGGGCTCGATCGAATACGGGCAGATGCTAGACAAACTATAACTGTATATAAATTATTTTGTACTGTGGCAATAAAAATAAAAAGTAGCAAGTAGCGCCATAAGAAAACTTTCTAGTTTTCAATAATGGCTCCTCTATCTATTGAATCCTCTGGCCAGGACCCATTCGGAGTGTTATACACATCTCATTAGCAAACTCGATTTACTTTCTTATCAAAATAAATTTAACCTCCAATTCTTCCCTCTTCCTAAACCGTATCTCATTTTTTTTTAACTTATTTCGTTATTATTGACTTAAAATTCGCTTTTAATGAAAAATTCTACCCACAGAAATTTGGGGAACTTTTTCTCTCCTGCTCCAGTTTGGACCTCAAACTATCGATACGCCTTTAATTTGATTCAGGTAAATGGACGATGTTTCTTTGTCGTTGGCTTAAAATTTTAACTTTAATACATTTTGGACAAAATTGAACCGCTAACTTCCATCAATTAAATTCACTTGAGTAGAAAATAATTATTTAACCCCCTCGTTTTCTTGACATACATTAACATAGTCCTCAATGTTTAAAATATGAGGTTAAATGAAACCCCACTTGTCCTCTATTTAAATGTACTCTAACCTAACCTAACCTAACCTAACCATTAATAGAATTAAAATAAGGCGTTTTCTTCGATGTTCTTACGTGCTCTAATGAATGTCTTCCCGGACATAAAACAAATGGATAGTACGTTGTTGTTGTTGTTTTTCTGGGGGGAAGGGGTTGTTTTTGTAAAATTGTGAAAGTGTCGTTGACAAAATCTTTGTACGATGGAATAACTCTCGAAAATCTTTCGTGGCAAAAAAATGACTATTTTACAGTTTCACTATTCATTTGTTATACATATCTTCTTAACATTATCTTTATACGACTACATTTTATCAACTAGTCCAAATCCCTACCACATCACCAAATTATCCATTATTTCTAATATCCAATGTAGAAAGACTGCCCCGAAAGTTATCTAGGACAGACGGGAAAAGAAAAAAGTGTCTGAATAAGGAACCACGAAGTGAATGCGAGTCATTGTAGAGAACAAAACGTCGTATCTGACCATCAGATTAACAGGGGCCGGCAATAAGGTACTTATGCATTCTAGTAACTGTTTTCGTCCTTGTATTTTTGTATTGCTCCTCTCTCTCTTAATTTAACACGAGCCATGGAATGTCTGCCTCCAACTTGTTTATTATTAACTATATAAAGTCGCAAAATAAGAAAACTTTTCTCTAATAAAGTCGGGATCTTAACTTTTTCTCCATTATGATACCTTCTATTTGTTCATTCCCTCAATCAGCCCTTGTTAAATGCAGGCAAAAAGAACTTTGAATCATTTTTATTAATGGGGGAATATCCTCCTCAATGCCAGCGAGAATCAGGCCTTTTTTTTTTAACTTCTGTACTTTGTACGAAGGGCCTGGATGAAGTTTTTGTGGCCTTATTTTATCTTTTTAACAACTTTTTATTCTTTTTCTCTTTATTCCCGTCGGGGTAGACAGCGAATACATATGAAATAAGTTGTTAACCCTCCTCTGATAAGCCGTCGCTTTATTATAAATATAAGCAAAATTCCGTGCCTCAGTGATAGACTGAATTCCTCATTTTCATGTAATTAGTGCTATTTATTTTTAAATAATTCGCATCGGAAAAGGCGTCATTTACATAATGTGCAGCAACGCAAGTGTTCGGCTCGGTTTTGATGATCAATGGGGGAATAAAGTGGAAACTGACTAGGGATGTTCTTTAAGATGAAATACAGGATTTGGATACTAATCTATAAAGCGTAGTGGTCACGTTGAGTAATTAAGAAGAAAAAGTACTATGAAACCATTTTTATTCTAAGTACACGACTAATTTCGAGGCTTATCTTATCTTTCAGCTGTACATTGAACATTTTGAATCATCTACGCTACTTTTATGCAAAATCAATGCAATTGAACGATAATAATAACAATAACAGCAATAATAATATTAAATTGAAAATATATAGAAAATCTTAATTCTTTTGGACAAGAAATCAGTTTGGGATGAACTAGGTAATACTTGTGTAGTTCATACCAATCTGATCTCTTGTCCATAAGAATTGAGAATTCGCATGTATATTTCTTCTTTCTCATTCTCATTTTAAATGTATTATTATTGTTTCCTTCACCTTCGAATTGGTCTTGTATAATAGCAGCGTAAGAGAGAGTCAGTGTTTATGTACAGCTGAAAGATGAAGCGAGATGTCAAGGAACTTGTGTACGGCGAATATAAATTTGTTCTCATGTTGCTTTTTATCTCTTGGTGACTTTATACAGTTTTTGTCTAATCAAATTCCATGCTTGAACATACGCAATCGAGGCGAAATGCAGCGAGAAATGAACGAAGACTGCTGTTGGTGCGAGGCTAGGCGCTGTCCTACATGCAGTACCTACCTGGCCTTCGGATCGGGTAAAATGAATCAACCTAATATTTATATACATAGATACCGCATAATTATTAGAATATATTCTTGTATTTACCGGACAAAACTTGGTATTCAAATCCTGTAAACTTTCAGTGTTCAAGTGGTTTATTTACTTTCAAATATAAGTTTTACAAAAATGAAAGAGGAATTGATAAGCACAAAGTTGAAGATGCAGCGATATAATACGCGCCGGATGCAAGGAACAAATTAACTCGATGCAATGAATAGTATCGGATTAATAATGCCTCGCATTGGCTGCAATAGTCAACAATAATAGCAAGGCGTTAGCAATTGACCATACTGTGTCCAAATGGCTATTGAACTGGCGCCAATGCTATATCTGTCTGTGGTGGAGTCCGATCAATTTCGCGGAGATCAAAATGCCGAGTAAAATCTGGCGAAATTTGTAGAAGACAAACTGCATTAAGGAATTAAGACCTTCCGTTACCCTCAGGCAGGAAAAAAAGCGGCATTTCATCGACGTGATGGCAGCAGAAGGCAGATCACAGAATATCACCGATTGTAGCTTGTTTGGTCGCCACAACATTGAACTCTGCTAAACAAAAATTAACGCGAGACACAATCGAATTCCAGTGGAAAAATTAATCTCATGCAAGCTTATGTCGTTTGCCTTCTTTAATCCGGGGGAATCTGATGTTTATTTCCCTAGGGAAACAAATAACTTTATAAAACCAGTGTCAAATCGCTTTATTGCTGCTTTAAAGCGAGTCATTTAAACGACGGCACAGAGTAAAACACCTCAAATAAAAAAAAACTAAATTAGATTCGGAGAGGAAAATTATCACCTTTGCCGTTGATGGGTCAAATGTCTAAGTCACACATCTTTCTCACCACGCACGAAAAATCCTAACCTCATTTATCCAGGTGCTATGAACTTTACGAAACACCCTTTGAACTGCAGAGGAATTTATTAAGCTAAACAGAATCAAATGTAGCTCTTAGTGGCTTAAATAGTCTTTGTTTGCGTGAAAAATGTCTAATTATTAAAAATTCTAAAGACATACCATTTCCTCCATGCCGAGATGGCCATCTTCGCATCATATGACCTGCGGGGTCCTGTAAACAAGAAATAAGGTCAGGTAATTCATAGAGGAAAACAAGGGAATACACAATATCCTAGTATCTTAGTTATAATATTTTAATAGACTAATATAAATATTATAATCATCATTATTATTTTTATGGTAGGAAATATAGGAATAATAATACTTTCTACTCAAACGTTCAGTTCCTGGTAGCAGGCGATTAAATGCAACTAGATTGTGATAGAACGGGTTGAGGCCGCGTTAATTTCAACCCCTATAACGTGTTATTTAAAACCACGATGCTCCCACGTGCATCTTCGCTTTGAAGCTTGGCGCCTTATCGCAGCCACCTGAGTCAATGTTTAAACAAGGAGGTTTATCTTCCCCCGTTCGCCCCCATACACCGACCTCGCCAGATTGAGTTAGGCTTATGAACAGAAAAGCAAATGTTCCCAGGCTCGGCTGCCCCCCACGCCAAGGGAGTGTCTCGACTATTTAGATGGAAACTTTACCACTAAGAGCAGATTGGAGATCCAGATTTTCGTCGCGAAACATCACCCCGACCCTCTCTCACTTTGTGCGCCAAGGGACCTCGACCTCGAGATTCACCATCACTTGTCCAGAAGGAGGACAATATCCCTTGAGTGCCAAGGTTCGAGCCTTCGTGACGCCGAGTCCACAAGGCTTCCCCCTTGTTGTTCAGAAGAGAACAACATTAGAACAGCCATTGTTCGTTTGAGCCCGTTCGCCAAGAAACGGTTCTCACCCTTCCCCCTTGTTGTTCAGAAGAGAACAACATTAGAACAGCCATTGTTCTTAAGCCCGTAGACAAGAGACGGTTCTCACCCCCTCTGTTGTTTAGAAGAGAACAACGTAGAACAGCCATTGTTCTTCAAGCCGTTCGTCGAGAAACGGTTCTCATTCCCAAGACGCTACGTCAGGATCATTTTATCCCCCCCCCTTCGGCTGGAACTCGCTAGCAGACCGAAAATTCCTTCACGTCGACTTCCTCTGCACCACTAGTATAAAATTACGTAAGCCGAACGTTACCTTTGAGTATTTAACCCTTTTGTCAATTCTATCCTGTGCTTTAAATGGTTTAGCGAACCATCCCATCTCTTTACCTTTATATTTGTTTTACCTTTTTAAATCTTTTAATCCTCGGATTAGCCCGAGCCCCCACGACCCTTTCCATTCTCTGTTTATGTCAATATTTTCCTTTTTGTGTATTGTTGATAGTTATTATTAATAAAACTCTACTGTATTTTATTAATGATAGCAATATTATTATCCTTGAGCTCAGTTCCACTTCTTAAGCATATCGAAGATACATAATATCGGCCCGCCAGACATCCACGCACTCTAAAGATAATTAAAGAAGTTCCCTCAACGAATAGTTATATATGGTATATCGTCGAGAGTCCATTCTACGACATATATATATATATATATATATATATATATATATATATATATATACTATTTAAATTTGGTGTCAGGTGTGGGGTTTAACGCTAAAATCTTTGCAAACACTGGTCTCAGTCGAGTAAAGCATAGTGTTATTCGTTATAATAATAGAGTATAGTAGTTCCCTTTTGTTTTAACGATTGCTATCCCCTTTTTTTTCAAACTTAAGAAGCTGGAGTAGCTCAAGGAACTCTTATAATAATTTGTTTGTGTTTTTTTTTGTGTGATTTTAGTCAGTGTTTATTTAGATCGAGAAACCAAGTACGAATAGGTCAGTGCCCTTGTTTAGGTAGGCTAATTCTATAGAGGCATAATTCTTATTGCAAGGAATTTTAGTTGGTTGACTATTGCGCCCCCAAGTGCAAGATGACTCAGTTCGAAATCTGTAAAGCGCAAGGAGAATCCTTGGGACTTTCCGGAAAAGAACTAATTGAGTACGTTCAAGAGGAACAAAGAAAAGAGCGTGAAGAAAAAGAAAAAGAAAGAGAAATCCAACGAGAAGAACGAGAAAGAGAAATCCAACGAGAAGAAAGAGAAAGAAAAATCCAACGAGAAGAACGAGAAAGAGAAATCCAACGAGAAGAAAGAGAAAGAGAATTTCAACGAGAAGAAAGAGAGGAACGGAGAAGACAAGCTGAGCCTCACCATCAGATTGAATTAGCTCGTGTTGAAGCAGAGATACAGTCCGCCAGTTCCCGTTCCGAAGCCCCCCCTTCCCCAATCTCTCAATAAAGCTCCCCAATTTCAAGGATGGAGAGGATTTCGGAGCATTTTTAGCCCACTTCGAAAAGATCCTCGAAATCAATAACATGGATCTGGAGGCTGAAGGTGTAGCCAGATTACTTCCCCTGTTAAATTGTAAATTGCGCGAAATTTTTATATCTTTACTATCTAAGTGTACAATTAACTACAGCACCTTAAAAGCTGAGTTATTGGCCCCTCATAATATGACTCCCGATTTCTACCGCCAAGAATTTCGAGGAGGTTGTATTAAACCTGGACAGACGTTCCGTCAATTCGGATACATTCTTCAGAGGAATTTTAAATTTTGGTTAGAATCCTCAAAGGTTGATCCGAACTACGAGTCCTTAACAGACTTCGTGTTGCGAGATCAATTTTTGGCGTCTCTCCCGACGGAGATCCGCGCGTTCGTCAAGGATCGTCGGTGCCAGACCTTTAAAGAATGTACTGAAGAAGCGGATGTCTATGCCGCAAGCCATAATTTATACCCAAAGGAGAATCGAACTTCTCACCAACCCCCAAACCAGGAAAGAAGGAAGGATTGGCGCCCCTTCCCATGAAAGCTGACAAAGTTTCCGGGCCCCGTAAAACCCCAAAACCAACAACGGGACTCCAAACCTCCCGTTAAGATTTCTTCTCCATCTCTCTTCCCGGAGCGACCAATCATATGCTTCACCTGTGGTGTAGAAAACCACATGAGCTGAAATTGCCTCCGAAATTCTAGGCTTAAAAGCGGACCAGCCCACCAAGTTCACCAGATTAATGCCACCCCGGCTCCCCCGGTGGTGCAGACCCAAGCAGAAACTTCTCCCCCTCCGTCAGGCCACCAGGTAAATTTTATTTTTGATAAAAGTTCATCGGGAGCTTTAAAATTTGAGGAGGGCAGCGTGAACGGCTGCCGAGTATCGACTCTCGTCAGGGACACAGGATGTACGTGTTTCATCGTGTCCGACGAACTCCTCCCCCCAGTGGAACCTAACCACGAAAAATTTGCGGTGGTACATGACTACCTTGGGCGGGCGAACCAATTCCCTGTCGTTAGATGTTACCTGCAGTGTCAATATTATGATGACTGGGCTGAAGTCATTTCAGCACCCATACAATTCTGTTCCGTACTTATAGGACAGAGCCCCCAAGTAAGTTCCGACCCTGTGTCTCAGGCCGCCCTTCCTCGAGGCCGAGCTAAGAAAGAAGCCCAGGAGCCCGTCCCCATCAGAACCCCGATACCGTCCGATTTCTCGGAGACCCCTAACCAGGACTTTAGGACGGCACAAAAGGAGTGTGAATTACTAACACCCTTAGGCGATAAGGCCCAAGACAAGGACACGGAGACTGTCCGTGGACCCCAAGAAAAAAAGAACCCCCATCGTGCCCATGGAGATACCTTCGTAGAACTGGACGAAACATCGGCGCTTGAAGAAGATTACCCCGCGGAGTCCCTAATGTAATACAGATAGTGTGCACCCAACCTGATGCCGATTACCCTCCTCCTTCCCTACCAGGCGAGTCTTTGGAACCCTCTGACCTGGATATGGACGCGCAGCTGACACCACATCAAAAGAGTCAGCTACAAGAACTATTTGAATGGAGTCACCATTTAACCACCCTATTAGCTCTTTTCGAGCGACTGCGCGAAAATGGCCCTACCATTGGCCCCCGCAAATGCCATTTTGCCCACGAAACCATAAAATATTTGGGTTTCAAAATAGGACAAAGCAAGTTAGGTCCCCAAGAGAACAAGATTAAGGCAATCACCGACATGCCCCTCCCGATTACAAAGAAGCAATTAAGATCGTTCCTAGGATCAGCTTCTCACTATCAGCGATTTGTTCCGAATTTCGCTGCAATTTCGGCCCCCCTCAGCCCCCTTCAAAAAAGTAATTCACCCGATCGTTTACGTTGGAATGATGTCGCTATTTCCCATTTTAATCAGCTCAAGAGTAAGCTCCTTTCTGCCCCCATTTTTAAGTTGCCCAACCCGGAAAAATCCTTTGGGATTAAGCCCGACGCGTCCAACGAGGGCATTGGAGGTGTACTCCTCCATTACGAGGATGACGGAACGACTCATCCAGTTGCATATGCTAGTCGTCAATTATTACCACGCTAAAAGAGATATGCCACTATAGAAAAGGAAGCTCTATAAATTATCTGGGTCATACCCGAATTCAAAATGTACTTGATAGGAAAAGAATTTCAGATAGGAACCGACCACCGTCCGTTAGCCTATATTAGGAATGTGCGACACTCCAACGGCCGAATCATGCGCTGGAGTTTACTCTTGCAAGAGTATCAATTTAAAATAAATTATATAAAAGGTTCCGATAACCAGGTCGCTGACGCACTCAGTAGGAATGCGTTACCGAATAGCGTAGAGTAATTGTATTCATAGAATTAGTATCTCCATGTAGGTATATACCGTCTTGTACGACTTAAATTAGATTCTCTTGTATTATAATTAGTTAATGTATATGTCTGAATTTTGTAACGCTCAATGTCTATTTTTTTTGTATGTATATATTTGTAACCGTTAATTACGTATAAATTATTTTGTCCCATATGTACTAATTTTATATCATTTCATTGTTCCATGCCTTTTTTTTTATTAAGTTTGTATTAAAGGTTATTTTCCCTTATAATCAAAAGATCAAAATGATCATATGTATTGAGGTAATACTAGTTAGGTGCAGGAAGGTACGGTTGGTACAAGAAAACGAGTTCCCCACAACGGAGCTCTATCGTTGTCCCTTCTCTCTTTTTTTCGAAGTGACAACTTCCCCCCGGAATGGAGGGGTGTGATAGAACGGGTTGAGGCCGCGTTAATCTCAACCCCTATCACGTGTTATTTAAAACCACGATGCTCCCACGTGCATCTTCGCTTTGAAGCTTGGCGCCTTATCGCAGCCACCTGAGTCAATGTTTAAACAAGGAGGTTTATCTTCCCCCGTTCGCCCCCATACACCGACCTCGCCAGATTGAGTTAGGCTTATGGGCAGATAAAGCATTGTTCCCAGGCTCGACTGTGCATTCCCTTGAAGCTCCCACTCCATTGTCCCCCACGCCAAGGGAGTGTCTCGACTATTTAGATAGAAACTTTACCACTAAGAGCAGATTGGAGATCCAGATTTTCGTCGCGAAAAATCACCCCGACCCTCTCTCACTTTGTGCGCCAAGGGACCTCGACCTCGAGATTCACCATCACTTGTCCAGAGGGGAGGACAATATCCCTTGAGTGCCAAGGTTCGAGCCTTCGTGACGCCGAGTCCACAAGGCTTCCCCCTTGTTGTTCAGAAAGAGAACAACGTTAGAACAGCCATTGTTCGTTCGAGCTCGTTGACAAGAAACGGTTCTCACCCTCCCCCCGTCTTCAGAAGAGAACAGCGTAGAACAGCCATTGTTCGTTTGAGCCCGTTCGCCAAGAAACGGTTCTCACACCTTCCCCTTGTTGTTCAGAAGAGAACAACATTAGAACAGCCATTGTTCTTGAGCCCGTAGACAAGAGACGGTTCTCACCCCCCTGTTGTTCAGAAGAGAACAACGTAAAACAGCCATTGTTCTTTTGAGCTCGTTCGCCAAGAAGCGGTTCTCACCCTTCCTCTTGTTGTTCAGAAGAGAACAACATTAGAACAGCCATTGTTCTTCAAGCCGTTCGTCGAGAAACGGTTCTCATTCCCAAGACGCTACGTCAGGATCATTTTATCCCCCCCCCTTCGGCTGGAACTCGCCAGCGGACCGAAAATTCCTTCACGTCGACTTCCTCTGCACCACTAGTATAAAATTACGTAAGCCGAACGTTACCTTTGAGTATTTAACCCTTTTGTCAATTCTATCCTGTGCTTTAAATGGTTTAGCGAACCATCCCATCTCTTTACCTTTATATTTGTTTTACCTTTTTAAATCTTTTAATCCTCGGATTAGCCCGAGCCCCCACGACCCTTTCCATTCTCTGTTTATGTCAATATTTTCCTTTTTGTGTATTGTTGATAGTTATTATTAATAAAACTCTATTTTATTAATGATAGCAATATTATTATCCTTGAGCTCAGTTCCACTTCTTAAGCATATCGAAGATACATAATATCGGCCCGCCAGACATCCACGCACTCTAAAGATAATTAAAGAGGTTCCCTCAACGAATAGTTATACATGGTATATCGTCGAGAGTCCATTCTACGACATAGATCTTGAGCACAATTAACGGAGATCCTAGTTTAGGAACCATCCTTTAAAATGATTCAAGGAATGCATCGATGGCTGACTTAAATAAGCTTAAGATATAATTATTATCACTCTGGGAATGTTACAATAATTTTTACTAAGCCGTTGGTGATATTTAATTGCAAACTTTGGTTCAAGAAAGCCGGATTCTTTGAATTAGCGTAGTCTACCTCTTCATTGTTTGACTTCGTGGGGCGTAGAAAATAGAGACATATTTAAGAAGATTTCGCCATGAATTTCGAAGTTTCAGCGTTAATTAAACTAACAGATTAACTTAAAATCTTAGAAGTTATTTTGAAATAAATGTTATAAATATTCTTTGATTCATAAGGTATCTTAACTGAACCTAACTTTAAAACTAATAATAAAAAAAAAGGAAAGACCTATTTGGATCAGCGTAAGAAACCGCATTAGTGAGGAAAATTAAAAGAAAGATGCGATAACGTAAGTCAAACCTAACCCAACCTTAAAACTAATAATTCCTTCCCCTCAAAGAAAAAAGAAATGCCTACATATTTGGAATCAGCTCAAGAACGTGCACCAAACACAAAAGATCCCAATCCATTCATGCATTTTAGAATTCAGGAAAATATATTTGATTGTTGATCGCTGATAAAAGTAGATAGCATTTCATTTTAAAAATGGCGAAGTCAGTTTCAACAAAAAAAACACACATTAATTTCAACTTTAGCAATTCCACGAAAATTAGAGACAATTCTTTCGTTCGTGTCGTATGGATTTCACACCTCCACTCTCTTTAATTCTAGCCAGTTGTTAAAGGTCTCACTACATTCGTGGATGGAATTATAGCCTCCCTGTAGGCTAGTTTGATGACATTCTAGCACCAGGCGATCGGTGTTTTGCGGGATGGTGTGACATGCTGGACTGATGGGCGAGTACTGCATTCTCCATCGATGTTGGTTTACAGCTGTTCTTGCAATCTTTGATCTCAAGCTGTTTGCTGCTGTCTGCATTTCCTGTCGATGTGAGTTTACTGCTGTTCTTGCAGTCTTTGATCTCAAGCGGTTTGCTGCTGTCTGTATTTCCCGTCGATGTTGGTTTACTGCTGTTCTTGCAGTCTTTGATCTCAAGCTGTTTGCTGCTGTCTGCATTTCCCGTCGATGTAGGTTTACTGCTGTTCTTGCAGTCTTTGATCTCAAGCGGTTTACTGCTGTCTGCATTTCCCGTCGATGTAGGTTTACTGCTGTTCTTGCAGTCTTTGATCTCAAGCTGTTTGCTGCTGTCTGCATTTCCCGTCGATGTGAGTTTACTGCTGTTCTTGCAGTCTTTGATCTCAAGCGGTTTGCTGCTGTCTGTATTTCCCGTCGATGTTGGTTTACTGCTGTTCTTGCAGTCTTTGATCTCAAGCGGTTTGCTGATGTATGCATTTCCTGTCGATTTGGGTTTACTGCTGTTCTTGAAATCTTTGATCTCAATCTCTGCATTTCCCCTCGATGTAGGTGTACTGCTGTTCTTGCAATCTTTGATCTCAAGCGGTTTGCTGCTGTCTGTAGTTTTCAAATTTTAAAAGGAGGTGTGGGCCCGGGAGAAGGCATGGCCTTGTTCGTGCTCCGGGGTTGGCTTACTCTCGGTCTGGCTTCTCTTCCTCATCTTCCTCAGCGTGGTAGGACCTATCTGACATCGTCCTTGGAGTCATTGAAGCACACAAGCCTCCGCACGATGCCAACGTGGTAATCCAGATCGCAGAGTTACTGATTTCTGCGGGTCACCACAGCAGATTTTGCATTAGGGGTTGACTCCCGTATTCTTTGTCCAGTCAAGGACATCCAGAAGACAGTGGGTCAATAGTTCGCGAGGGATCAGGGTGTGTCCACACGTCGCTTACGACATTGGTCTGTAATTTAAACCCCTTAAGTAACATTTAATCTAAGTAGTTATTTATATCATATTTGTTTAAATATTAAATTAATTATAAAATATATACAATTTTAAAAATAATAGCCAATGGAACTTTTCCATATTTATGTTTGATTTTTTTGTATAAAAGTCACCCACCCATACAGAAACAGGAGTATCTTGGAGTTGTACTTTTTTTATCAGTACCCCTTATCATTGTTTACTTATTTTCCATTATTGTTGGTTCATACTTATACATCCAATCTATTTTCAATGAAACTCTTTTCTTCCACATTTCCCTTAATATTTCCTTTCCCTTCTGTGTTTTCCTCTTGAACAGAAATTTACCTATTACATTTTCTTTATCTTCCTACATAGGTCTTTGTAGATATACTGAATTTGATCTTTCTTCTTGCAGATATGGACATTCCAACATGAAGTGGACCATGTCTTCCTTCTCTGCATTGCAGAGTTCACACTTTCACTTCTCCACCTTCGTGTCTTTATCTGTCCTTTAGAGTAAGTGTATTTGTTCTGGCTCTAAACCATAGTGATGAGCTTTCACTGTTATCACAATATTCTATTTCTTTTATTTTATCTTTCTATTTGTTGTAAATGCTTATGCTAGCTTTTCTTTTCTTCTTTCCGCCATCTTTCATCTAATTCATACATCAAATCATCTATTTCTTTCTTACTCATTCTTTCTATTTGTGTTGTTTTTGCTGATTGGGCTTAGTTGTTTTCTGGTGTATTTGATCCATTTGTAGTTCTCTATTTTGATTTCATCTTTTATTGCCCTCAACATTTCTTTGGTAATCAAACTTAGTGCAACTTATTTTACTTTGTTAATTTTTTTGTATACATTATTCATACAAAGTTTGCACTATTGTGTTCCGTTTTGACTGTAATGAATTGCAGACGAGAAAACAATCACATTTTTGTAGTATATGATACACTACAATAGTTATAGCGGTAGAGAAACTCACATCCCCCAACGACCCCTACAGCAGCCTCAGTGTATTTGAGCACCTGGTCGAGGGTGAGGAGCCACACCACGAACGATCATCCAACTCAAATCCTCCAACGGCCAAACAGGCAAATGAGATGACGTATGAAGGATTCCAATGTCTGAAGGGCGGATGAGTGGTTGCAACTGTTAAGACGCACTTTCCTGTTCCACTGGGCATCAATTTCGGCAGCGAAGATTGTGGGTGCAATATTCGCGCACCAGTGCATCCACGCTAAACAAATCACGCATAGGAGTACCCGGGGGAAAAACGCCAACGCGAACAAAGATAGAACCCCGGACACAAACAATTGAATAAGAAGGCATAAGAATCGATCTGTATCTGGAGTGAGCGGTGTCTGGGTATATCACATATATAGAGGCTAAAAAGTGTCAGAGACAATGCAGCCCCTTTGGGGACACCGCTTTAGAAGAGTTTTTGATGTTTGATCAATGGCTAACAAATGTTACACGGGTGTCTCTACCCATCAATATAGTTGGCCAGTCATCTTCTTGTGTTAATGTGCACATTTTGTCTGTGAGTTGATGCTTTCAAGATATTAAAACCTCAAGTTGGAACAACTGCCCCCCTGCCTGACATCAAGGTATAAGACGAGGAATCGACAAAGGCTTTTCTCGAAAATAGAGGAAGTTCTATGTTGGAATCTGCTATCGCGTAAGACTCCCACCTATCAACATCAAGACCATCCGACGCGCTTATTATTCTTGAACCTCAACATTTGAAAGATTCAATCCAACCGGAAGGAGTTGCAAAGAAGAGGCCAGTCTTTCACTGACAACACCCTCCCTTTTTACAATGACCACCCTGCCAGCTCTTTTTTTACCAGGTAAATGCACGCATGCCCCTGCCTGTGCAAACTTGGGACAAACACAGTCATAGAAGTATAGGAGAGAAATGATCAAAACCTTACTTCCGACAGCAATATTGAATGGAATTTATTGATGATGGCTATTAATATTCTATTTTAATATTCTATTTTTAATATTATGTATTTATTCATTTAATAATAACGTTGCATGTCGGATTTAAAGTGTAGTCTCATAGTAATTTGATCCAAAATGAAGAGACAAAGGCACGCCCTGCATTACACTAATGACTCTCCCTACGCGTGCTAAACTAGGGCAATGCACTTTGTCCCGAATAATGCTTAAACCACGTAATTTAAATTACCTCAAATCTACGTGTTTGTATTAGCGTCAAAGGGAGCTTTCAGTATGGCCAGCCTTAATATGCTTCCAACTTGACCTATTATCATCACATTAAAGAAAAAAGGTGGTTGCGAATTGTGGAGGGAGACTTTTAATAAACATAATAAGCTTTCATTTTGAGGCAATGTTCGTGTATATAGAACGGCAACATGTCAGGAAATCTGGGTTCATTTTGAATGATGTGTTCATTATCTTTGTTTAATTAAAGGATTTGTTTATTAGAAAACTATATCCAAAAATGTATTTCTAGAACATTTGAACTTAAATTCTATTCTGAGGGTGATACGGCCTTTATTCATCTGCCAATATGGTCTCCAGTAATTCATAAACTAGGGTTATTCTATATCCACTATGGATCTTAACCGATAAAAAAGTAGGCCGTACAAGTTTGTATTATTGTGAAGATGTGGTCTTTGTACTAATTTGTTCCGCGGGACTTCCAATAGGCCTTCCATTTTGTCCCTTTCCATTCACCATTCTGACTGCAGTATCTCCTCATGCCAAAGATGTCGCGGTTGGATTACACTAATTCCATATTTAACCGACCAAACAATCCTCTAGATGTATGCATCAACCACCATTTTTGACTATTTTAAAGCGAAAACGAGGGTAGTCACTTTTCAAACTGAGATTCCTCAAAGGTGGTAGAGTAGGATTTAAATGTAGGAAAGAGAGGATAAATAAAAGTGATTTAGTCAAAAACGTAAATCAGTCACACAACTCTCCGGGACGTACCATTACCGCAATGAAGACCGGATCCTCGTATGGTTTTAGTTCGGTGTCCAAAAGAACAACTCTGAACATAACTGGAAAAATAAAAAGAACCAAATATTAATCAATAATTTCTTTTTATAATCTTCCCCCAGCCAAAAAATAGTGCAAATGCTTTAATAATAATTAATAATAGTTATAGATTTTGCCTCCAGTTGGCGAAAGGTCTTTTTTAAAAGTTCACCGAGTTTGTTTTTTTAGTAGGATTCTTGCCTCTTGTCTGGCACGTTAATATCTTTGACCATCTAAAAATCCTCATTTTAAAGCCGTGACTTTACACTTCCTTGAGCATTAGAAACAGGCAAATAATCCTTTATAGACTGACCAGGTAATGGCTTTTCCACTCCCCCCTATGGGGGGGGGAGCTTGCGCTTCGCTATTAAGATTAAAATTTAAAATCTAAAAAAAAGAAGCAATAGTTGTTTTTATAATTTTTCTGAACTTCGCCAATTATAATCGTCACTTCATCATCATCATCACTAACTCTAGAATTTAAGAAGGGAATTTTTTTTTTAGTATTTGAATAATAATTTCATCTTAGTTTGATTATGACTTATGTTTTTTTATCTAAATTATTTCTAATAATTCTTTTATAATATCAAAAAACAAAATGGTGAAGTTCAGGAATAAATATAAGTATCGAAATTTTGTGATTTTTTTTAAAACCCAAAGAATTATAAATGAAGTTGAGGAAATTTATTTTTAGATATCTTCTATAACTATATTTTAGCAACGTGATATTTTAAAATGAGGAAAATTTAGAAATACATCATCGATTGCGTTAAGATTCCTTAAAACCACCCACCATGCTTTGATTGCTTGCTATCAGATCGGTCGACAAAGGTGAGTCAACCCGAACAGAGAAGTAGGAAAAATTTCATGGTTCTCTCCTTATCACGAACAGATCATCAACCAATATAACAGGTTTTATAGTATCATCAACGTAATTTTTCCCCCCACTAAACTGGTGCACCTTTTTTAAATATATCAATCACTACTTCAACTCCAATTTTATCAGTAACCTCAATTTTCAAGTTAATTTAAAACATCGGGTGGGGCAAACATTTTCTGGAAAGTTATAGTGGGGAAGGGGGGGGGGGCTAGCGGGAAAGAGGTAGGTAGGGAAACACTGGTTTAAAATTGGACCATTTATTGTTAGTAGCCGACCTAAACACTTGAAAAATCTTTAATTTGATAATTTCACCACTGATATTATATATATATATATATATATATATATATATATATATATATATATATATATATATATATATATATATATATATATATATATATATATATACATATATATATATATATAAAGAAAGCAAATACAAGTTCTGCGGGCGGCAATAACCACCATAGAGCTTTCATCGTCCTTCAAAAACTTTTTTGAAGACAGAAAGAAAGATGCAGAGGACTTGTATTGCAGACGACATATTAATAAAGTACAAGAGAAGAGAAATTTGACGTAAATGAGTAACGATAAAAGAAACGAGTTTTTAAAGGCAAAAAAGAAAGAGACATTAGAAGAAATGAGGATCATGAGAACAAAGGACGGCGCAATGAAGGCGATCCATACTGAGAAAAGAGAAATAACGCTGGGGGAAAAAGCTTGAATGATCCTGGTCGCGAATCGGATGAACAAATATATATTAAAAGAGTCGTGTGTGTTTTTTATCAAGAACCAAACTAAAGAAACTCCGTGAGCCTCTCCCCACCCCCAATAGACACACACAAATACTAATTTTTGCACTATAAATAATAAAATTGTGTGAGATTTTAGATCGACAGCCTAAATTACCCGCGAATCCCCTCAAAATATCGGGGGTCGATCGTTGCCCAAATGTAGGTTTCTTTATATCTTGAAAGTTGATACTCGAATGACTCAAAAGGATTCGAATTTGTACTTTGGAAGAAGTGTAATTTTGTTCTAATTCCATCTCAAGGTCTTAGGGTTGTTTCTCTTTGCTCAACACTTCCTTGGCGTCGAACGGATGGCCCTCACTTGGGCCACAAAAAGGGTCGTAAGGGTTGCTGGCAAAATGCACTGATACCGTTGCCAACCCCTCCCTCCTGCACACAAAAAGAGGATTGTCCCGTGCAACTTCGAAAGAATTGCCACTAGTCACTCTAATATCTAGGTTACAAGGAGCAACAAGGAAAATAAGTACCCTAGAAGACCTTACGGTCCATACAAGGAGGGTACTTTTGGCGCAATCTTCGAAGGTGTCCGTTGGCAACCTCGAAGATCACTCGCGAGGATCTTAACGGCGATTTCGCAACACTTTATCTAGTCTTAACTTGAACTGGTCAACAGATTCACTGTTGACAACTTCCGTCGGAAGTGCGTTCCAACTATCGCAGATACTGTAAGTGAAGAATTTCCCACACAGATTACGGTGGTATCGCTTCAGTTCAAGTTTAAAGCCGTGATTTCTTGTTCTCCCCTCGCTGAGCTGGAAAATATCCCCGTAGTCCAGTCTGTCGAAGCCTCGGCGGGGAGGGGAGGGGGGATAGGACTGGGGGTGGTAGTAAATAACAAATACTCTCTGTTTATCTGTTTCTCTATTCATTCTTTCTTTTGGAACGAGGAGAGATTTGAGTGATCATTTGTGAGTTTGTGTGAACTCGCCCAAGGGATGGGGGGATAATATCAGTTGCGGCCATCTACTACTCATTGTCCATGGATAAAAATGCCATCGTTGGTTACGCAATTTTTACTAAATATTTTTTTTTTAATAAATACATTTTACTAAATACAAAATCTTTACATATTTTTGGGGTACTCAAGTTTACATCCAGTTTTTAAAATTAATACATTATATTTGAAGAATCGATCACGGCATACTGTAAATATCGGTTTGGTGACACAAATATGTACGTCACGTCAAAGTGATATATATATATATATATATATATATATATATATATATATATATATATATATATATATATATATATATATATATATATATATATATATACGGTTAAAATAAGCATTTTCTTCCGAGGGCTTTGGGGAAGACTGGTTCGCCCCCCACATAGCCTTTTGACCGCATAATTATGATTGCGTTATTTCAATATTTTTTCTCGATATATATATATATATATATATATATATATATATATATATATATATATATATATATATATATATATATATATTTAGTGTCAAGTTTTCAAATGATTTTTTCACATTTTCAATTTATTAAATAATTTATTACTATTGCTGCTTCATTAAGTGAGTAATAACTGTGTCAACCAATAATTGCATCAACTAATGTTATATTTATGCATATTTAAAGTACCCATAATTGATCCATATCTAAAGTTTCAATAGTTTTCAAACGATTTGTCATAATTTCAATTAACTAAATAATTTATTTCTAATCCTTGTGTGCATTATATTTTTTGTAATTTTAGACGTGTTCTAAATCTATCTTTTATAGACCAGAAGATGGGTAAGGTACCCGAAACGTTGTACTTAATTAAATGAGAAATTTTACATGTCTCATTTTGGGATTTATCCTCAACCTGAAAATAAGCCTTCTTAGAAGCAAACCTATAGAATATATATATATATATATATATATATATATATATATATATATATATATATATATATATATATATATATATATATATATTACATAATGTTTTACGGTAAAGAAGACTCCAATGATATTGCCTAACTCTGTATTTTCATACAAAGGTAGTAAGGGAGATCTAAAGAACTACAATAATCCGATTAATCTCTTCTCAGCAACAAAAAATTAGTTACAAAAGTCATAACGAATAGACTAAATCGGAGGACTCTGGTCTGCAATTAACCGCCGGAACAGGCAGGAGATAATTGTTGAGAATTTATCATCACTAGCAATCGCTTTCCCCCCACGTAGGGTTGGCGCAAATCAATGTATGCATTGCGTACCGCTCTCGTAGTCACAAATCTTTCGGGTTACGGCTTCCCAGCCTAAGTAGACCATATCCGGCTTTAGTCGACTTTTACGGTGCGTGCGGAAGGCGGTATTATTATATATTCGTAAATTGGAGAAGAAAGCTGTTAGAGAACGCTATTTTTTTTAATTAATTTAAACAATATTCGTTTCGGTGGCTCACGCACTATCATTCCGTTGTACAATGGTCGCCTTTATATCTTAAATGGGGTTTTATGTGCTACACAAATGACAAAGAAGGTCAGATTGGGCCTATCTGATGAGTAATGAACAACAGGACTAGGGGATCAAGACCAAGGATGCCAATGAGATTTTTCAGTTTCCCCCAGAACCTGAATAAATTAAGTATAACTGAATTTACTTACCAATGGTTAATCCAAATGCAATTCCTCCTCTTCTTCTGCCTCTAAATCTTTGTTGTATTACTTTCTTTCATAATTTCATGTACATGGCACTTGTTCCATTTTATACATCCCTAATTGCTCGGCTCCCATTTAATCCCGTATGAATTGCTTTTTGTAAGTGATTCTTTTGCCAGAATTCTACCAGCTACTCTTTATGCTTTTAGTGAATTAGTTTTCCTAGTTTTGATGTTATTCACTTGAGAAAATATGCTTCACCACATGATGAATAATATGATAAACACAATAGATTTGTCATTAAATCAGAAATTAGCGCAAATTTGGAAATGCCAATACCATCTTTAATGGAACGTAACTCATACCAGCCGATAGCTTCTCCACCGATCGTCAAGTTCATTCACTTGAGCTGGTGGTGCTAAATTAGTAAAATTGATTAAAATACTAATTAATGAGGATGACGAAAGACTTATGTTTGAGGCAATGGTTGGATCAAGAACATTTAGCACGACAATCACATTATCTTCATTCAGTGTGATTTTAATCCTTATTTGAACGCAGAGTTCGACAAGAAATTTCAAGCACTTTCTTGAATCTTCAAAATATTACTGGGTAATCAATGGTTCATTAATCAGTTGTGTCATTGCTAGTCATCCCTGGTAAATATTATCATGATTTTTGTGATTACATTCATTACTTGGATCAATATCTAAAAGTTTGACACGTTGGATTACTGTTTCATCCACAAAACAAATTAGAATATTTTTATATTCAGATTGAACGCGTTTGATACTCGTTCCGACTGCGTTCATTTCCTGCGTGTGTTGCTCGTTAAGAACGTAGTGACTGTTCTGCAGTAGAAATTTTATTTTTAAATGAGCTTACATACATTTCAAAATTGTATCTCTTAAGAATAATACAATTTACGCGTTATGTTCATCTTATTTCATAATTTCCCCAGATTATTAAAATTTTTTGACAAAATGCGCATTTCCCCCAGATCTAGGCGAATTTTCCAGGTTTGGCAGCCCTGATCAGGTGGGTAGATTGAAGTTCGGAATCGTATCTCAAACAGCTTTAAGCTCGACGCGTTTAAAGCGATACTCGCCTATTCATATCCCCAAGAGAGGGTGAATGGTACAGTGGGAATAATGCCCCTGCAACAGCTGAAACTTGAAGTAGCGGTGCGCCCTCCCGAACCAATTGCCTCCAAAGAAAGTGGCGCTCTCTCTCGGGTCACCTTTTTCAACTCTTTTAAATTTTCCTCTATCTATTTCGCGTCTGTTTAGACCCGGCAAAGGGTGAAAGACGGCGTTAAACGTTCTAAAAAACAAACAAAACTATTCATATATTCTTAAGTTGATTTTACCTTTGAAGGAATTTATATAGGTGGATTTTACCAGTTACCGATATACCACACCAGAACCTAAGCTTATGCAGTGTCAAGCATTCATTGGGTTATCAAAGAGGCTCCCATAGTAATTGATAATATTCCCAATCATTTTATATCACTCCTCTCCCATCTACAATATTGTCGTTTCTTTTCTGAATGCCAGAGTGTGCATTTAACCCCCTTCTTAGTCAATCCCCTCCAGAGCCTACCTTTTTGGCCTGCATTGTAAATAGGCCTCGAGGTCTGGATGAGTATGGTTAGGAATTCCGATCGGAATTCGAGAGCTGTTGAATTTTTGGACACGAATATCCCAGTATCCCTTTCCGTCACGAGGATAATTAATTCCCATTTTCTTTGGATGCTCGACAAGGGAACCTAAATTAAAAGAAAAAGAAATGTTAATGCCATTTTGAATTATATCATCACATTGGTTTGGCTTCCAAACGTCAAAATTATTGAATTTGTTATGCAAGTTGTGCATTTTGGTTGTAAATAATTGTGGCAGTTTTACTTTTGTTACGATACATTTCTAAGACGCTATAAATAAATATGGCACAGAAAATGATTCCAAATGACATCATGGGAAAAGAACTAAGAAGGGTAGAGGAAGGTCACCATTATGGGCGATAAATATTTGGAGGGTTTCGTATCCTCGTGGTTGCTGAGTCATTTGGATTAAATTGCGACGAGTCATTGTTTTCATTATCTCAATGAGAGATAGATTGGAGTCAGTATTATATATATATATATATATATATATATATATATATATATATATATATATATATATATATATATATATATATAGAGAGAGAGAGAGAGAGAGAGAGAGAGAGAGAGAGAGAGAGAGAGAGAGAGAGAGATATATATATATATATATAAAGCGAAGACTAGAGAGAATATCTCTGACAAAAAGCATGAAAATTGGTTCGCAAGAAAGCGGTGACGTTAGAACGGGAATGTGTAGAATGTGCATAAATCGCGTATTAAGACTGTTAAACATTAAGAGGATTGATTATTTCGAAATAGTAGGTCGAAGATACATCCTCAAAGTGGTGAAGTTAGTCCAGGTGAGAAGGCGCGCCAGTTACTAGGTAAAAAGAGGGACCACTTAGTCCTCGACAGAAATGACATCTAAATCCCCGGGAGGTGAAAATGGGCCCTTGTATTCACCTGGAGAGCGATGGAAGCCAGTTGCCCGACCTCACAGCTGGCCGTCCCAGAGTTCACAGCCTGGTCATCACTGGTGAGAGAGACGTTGAATGTGAGAGCGGCGCTTTGCTGGTGGTAGCTCGCTCTCAGCGCCTCCACCAACACCCGGTAGATGGCGCCCGGGAAGACATTTCGCCCTGCCACCACAACCCACCCCCTGCGAAGGGAGGTAGAGGATAAATAAATAAGGGAATTAATGGGGCCGGGAATGGTTGCAATGTATATGAGTTCGTCACCTTCATTCTACAAAAAATGAGTCGGCTCCTATCAATGCTACAAAATTAGATTAAGAAAGTTGCTGATTTATCTCTGGGCCATTGGCCCATCATGGCGAAGGGGTGTCATAAATTTTACTCCAGTCGGAGGCTATCGCTGGGCGGAAGACCTCAATCATGCCCTCTCACAAACCACTTCCAACATTCTATAAACCATCACTCACTTATTTATCTTCCTCATAACTCTTCTCAATCCTTTTATTCCATGTCCGTAACACCTCAGCTCATTCTTGATTACAACCTTTTTTCATTGTTTCGCACGTCATACGTCTTTTGCACGCTTTCCTTATTCCTCCTGTCCATTTCACCAACACATCTTTCTCAAGTAGTCAATTTGAAATGCTCTCGCTCTCAATATTATCGCCTCCTAATATACCATAATCTCACTCTTACGCACATTCAATACTCAAACCTTAATTATTCACACTTCGCGTGTGGTGGTCACAATCTGTACCATAATCTCTCGCAATGGAGCATATATGATTAGAATTTCGAACTATTTCAAGCGCCACACCAAGGATTCTAACATTACACACCACCCCATTCACACCAACAAGCACCAACGCTTTGAGCCTTTGTTCATTTACTCTTCACAAACACTATCAAATGCTTCAATTAACATTAACAAATCACTCTCACTACCTGTCATTAACTACAGGTCATCGGCATACACACATATAGACAGTTCTCGTACTTCACAATTCTTCACCAACCTTCTACCCCCATTCTAACCCACCCTTAAATTTGCACTAACATGTTTTTTTCACTTATTATTATTATTGGTATACCAATAAGTATTGCAAATTATCTTACAAGTCTGAGTTCACCAGACACAGCTTTTCTACTTGTTTTTCAGACTTGTTTTAAATTCGCTCATTACACATCGTCACACTTATAGTATCACACTTCCTGTCTTATATTCTCTCTCTCTTTCTCAATCTTCCTATCTTGTTCTCAATCTCTCTCTCTCTTTTGCTCCGTATTTCAATCACTCGAATTCTCTCTCACTTACTCTCAATCTCTCCCTCGCTTTCTCCCAACCTCTCTCTCAATCTTTCTCTTTCTAACAATTCCCCCTTCTCTATCTTATATATCCCCCCCTTCACTTGCGTTACATTGAGTCCCTCACACACCAATCGATTTCGACTTAAACGACACAATTAGAACTTTATCAAATACGAGGGGCGGTCAATAAGTTCTGTGAATCGGTAGGGCAAAACAGAGGAAGGGGGATGGCTGTTTGCGGGGGTGTTAGGACAAGTTAGGACAAGTCAGGACCTGCAGCCGCACGCTCCTGCCTCATCTATTTAGGAAGCAGTAGCTGATCGCAGATCGTCGGTCACAAATTTTTCAACAATGGAGAAGGTTGAGCACCGCGCAGTGATCAAATCTTTGACCAAGGAAGGCAAGAATGCAAAAGAGATCCATGAACGCATGGTTGCAGTGTACACCGACACCGCCCCTTCATATGCAACCATTGCTCGCTGGAATAGGAAGTTCCGCCATGGTCTGAGTCCCTTGAAGATAACTCCCGTCCAGGACGATCGTCAGACGTGACCAACGAGGACAATGTGGCCCGTGTGGAAAGGATCATCCTCGAAAATCGACGGGTGAAGGTCGAAGAAATCGAGCGAGA
The DNA here is from genome assembly GCA_963969495.1 of Ceratothoa steindachneri. Classification (NCBI taxonomy): domain Eukaryota; kingdom Metazoa; phylum Arthropoda; class Malacostraca; order Isopoda; family Cymothoidae; genus Ceratothoa; species Ceratothoa steindachneri. The sequence continues at coordinate 219,627,181 of OZ018320.1, forward strand.
ACTTGGAATATCACATGGAAGTGTTATGAACATCATCCACGACAATTTGGCCATTACCAAGGTCTCTGCCCGTTGGGTCCCTAGAAACCTCACGCCCATGATCGACCTCAACGTCGTCAAAGTCCACAAGGCCAGAGTTGCACAAGCTGCCCTGCGCGAGTGCGGATTCGAGGAGCTCAACCGTCCCCCCTACAGTCCAGATCTGGCCCCTAGCGACTACTTTTTATTCCGCCAGCTCAAGGCTGCACTGCGTGGACGCCGGTTTGGGGACGATGAAGATGTCCAACTCGCCGTCCAGGAGTGGATTGAAGAGCAGTCGGGAGATTTCTGGTTGTCGGGAATTCGAAGCCTCAGGGACAAGTGGCGCAAGTGCATTGAAGTCGAAGGTAGTTATATTGAAAAATACTAAAACCCTTTTCCTTATATCTCGTTTCCTTATATCCGAATTGAAAAACTTATTGACCCCCCCTCGTATCACTCAGAATATTTTTCTCATTAGTAGACCAATACTACTCTTGCATTAATAATAAATAATGATCATAATAACAAATAATAATAATTTATAATAATCCTCTTAATCATTATTCTCCTCGTTAGTTTTCTTCTACTGACTGTTTTTACCCTGCTTCTTTCTCCTCTCTATATTGTCCTATTTATAACTCCCTATCTAATTATACGTGACTATCTAGTACTTACCCTTACTTGTAATAATCGTTCCATCACTATACGAAAATACTTTTGTATTAAAAATTATATTAGTTATTATCTTTAACCATTGAGAGATGCCCACGTTAATGGATGCGATTTAGAAGTTAAAGAAGATCACGCGCATTTGCGGGAAGAGAACAAATAAAATAAATGAAAGAATCGAAAGGACAAATTCCAGGTTACGTGAGTTTCCCATTAAAATGTCGGTTTTCTATGTTGATTATGGCAGGAATGGATGAGAAGATTAATTTGTTTCCTTCATAAATGTGTGTGTGTGTATGTATGTGTGTAAGTGATTATATGCGTGTGAGTGCGCATTCGTACGATCTTGCAACCCTATGGCCTTGAGGAGGACATACAAAATGTATATTATTATTTTGAGTATGCGTATCTGCAGACGTATGGGCGTGTTATTCTGCATCTATGTGCATGTGTGAATGCGTGGGAGTAGTACAGTCATGGCCCAAAGTCTTGAGACTACTATATTTTTTCCCAAAGAAAATTAATAGAACTAATCAAACTTTGTATTTTGTTTTACTGCGTCTGTATCATAATTTGAAGGTGAAATATACAAAAATTTAGAGAAACCCCATTTTATTATTAAATACGGACAATTGATGCGCGCAGTCAATATTTACAATGATGCCCTTTGTTCTTCAGCACTGCTTCAATTCATTTTGGTATGGTGGAGAACAAATTGTGATGATATCTTGACTGATAGTACTCCAGATTTATTCAATAAGCACCTGCAACTGATCACAATTCGATGGCTTCTGTTTATCAACTGCCAGTTTGATAATTAATAATTATCAACCACAAATTCTCTATTGGGTACAAATCCGGCAAATTCCGGGCAAATTGCCTTTGCTTATTGACAAGGTGCACCATCATGCTTAAAAATATAGTTTTCATCCCCAAATTGGTCCTGAACTGTTAGGGAAAGGTGCTGGTAAAGCATGTTTGGTACCATTTTGATTTCATGGCAGTATTCTTGGACAAAATTGATAGTGCTCCAGTTCTCTTAAATGAGAAGCAGCAGCCTAGACATCAGGAATGACCAGATGCTTCACCGTTAGCACGACACAGGACTCCTGAACGCGCTTCCCTATTCTCCTCATAAGGAGGGGTCTTGCAGAACCCCCCCCCCCTTCCAAAGCGAAAGGGATCTTCCTCAAAGAATATCACTTTGCCATAGTCTTCAACAGTACATTCTTGATATTTTATACAAAATGGAAGCCCATCTGTAAGGTTCTTCCTGGTGAGATGAGGCTTCTTCGCAGCCCTTCTCGATTTGAGACCTTTGTCGAAAACTCTCCGCTTCAGTGTGCGCGCTGAAGGATTCGCACCTGCTTCTTTCTAATCGTGAACGTGCTTGGCATTGGAGGCAAACTATTCGTTGAGCTGAAACCTTGTCGTTCACTTGAAGCCCTCGGGCGTACTAAAGACTTATTCACAAGAGTGTAACCAGTCGTTTCAAAGTCATTAAGGATCCTGAAGATTGAGCTTATTGATGCAATACTCTTAGCAACTATCTCCTTGCGTTTCTGGCCACTTTGGTGCAGATCAACAATGGTTGGACGCTTTTCTTTGCAAAGAACCATTTCTGGAATTCAAACATTCTCACAAAAAATATATTGTAAAGTAGATTATAATTAAAAAACATCATTGTCATCATTTTACCCAATTGATCGAATGGCAAACCTCCAGAAACTGAACCTCACTTTCTATAAGAAAAAGATCAGAGCCCGATTTTCGATTCAACAAAGGAATGCACCGTTTTTCTTATTATTTTTTGAATTTTTCACTTTTTAATAAATCTGCAATTTCAGAATAATTATTCCTATCACGTAAATTTTAAAAACAATTAAAAAAAAAACACTTTTGGCCATGACTATGTGCACTTGTTACTACTAGTGGGTATTTGAGACTGCGAGTGTGGTTATGTACGATCACTGCGTAGGTGTAGATCCAACATGCTGACTTATAGCGAATAAAACTGAGACAAAGGGAAAAAACAAGCAAACAAAAAAACAAGAAGCGAAAAGTAAAAATGAGAAAGAAGCACTCACTGGGGGCGCTGGAAGCCGCCCCTCCCCCTCTGATGCAGGAACATGCGATCTACAACAGAGAGAGTCAAATAAAATGGAGAAAGTAAGCCTCCTCCTCCAAAAAGTCAGATAGTCCACAAGTCTGTGTACACAAACCGATCCTGAGTACAGATACCGGGACAGTTAACTGTTGTAATATTGGAAAGTTTCAGCTGCTCCAGTTACAAGTATACCTTGAGAGACTGAGGAACCTCTTTGATCTAGAAGACCAGGAACAACAGACATATCACAACACTACACGTTTGTACCCTGCAGAAAATCCGCTACAATATGGGCAGCTTTATATCATTGAGGCCAATGAAGCTGTGCAGCACAGATTGCAAGCACCACAAAATAATGACTGTTCGCCGCAAATAATGAATGAGATAAGTGAGGTGTTGCATGATTGTAGTCCATACGTTAATGTATACAAGACAATGGATGTCATCGAACAAGGAGAGCAGCAAAGAGCCAGAACAGAAAATCGTCCACTACAGCCCTGCCAGTTGATAGTTAGAAAGGGATAAGATCTGAGACGCTATAATATACCTACTAGCAATGAAATATCTACTGTTTTTGTGGGGGAGGATAGCGCACCACCTGTTCACAGATATAGTCATCTACCCTAGAAACCATCCTCCTTAAGAAAATACCCTACAGATCATGTCACTTAGATCCCATAACATACCCTCTACTGTTTCATCATGGTGAAATTGGGTGGCATTGTAACATGCAGCATGCAGAGGAGCGCAGGACACGAGTCCGTAACAGACTGACCATGTAACAGTATTGCAGATATCGCGTAACTTACAGAGGAAGATTTAGTGTGATACACAAGGCATGCAAATTACTTCAGTAGTATCTGGTAGATGCTTATGTAAAAGTAGATTCTAGTTTTTAAGGAATAATCAAGCGCAACTTTGAGTAGATGAGCATAACGGCCTAATGGATTACTTAAACAGAGGAGCAGATGAAAACATTAAGCCTGGAGTGCCTGTTATTTTGCCATCGTCCTTCACTGGAAGCCCAATAAATATGCATCATTATTTCCAGGATGCTATAATGATTGTAGCAAAGTATGGCAAACCAGATATGTTCATAACCTATTCATGCAACCCTAAATGCCCTCAAATTCAAAATAATCTAAATCACAATGAAGCAGCAGAAAATAGACCGGATTTAGCTGTCCGTGTTTTCAAAGCTCAACTGTCAGAAATAATGAAAGATATTAGAGAGACACATTTTTGGCGTACCAGTTGCCCATGTGCATGTCAATGAGTTCCAAAGGAGAGGACTTGCTCATTGTCGCATGCTGGTCATCTTAAGGAACGAAGATAAGTTAAGAAATTCTGAAGACATTGATAGGATTGTGTCAGCTGAAATTGATTCACTTGAAAATGACCCTGTGCTGCATGATCAAGTAAAAAAGCGTGGTCATCAAAGCCTTTTGTCTCATTGCATGCATGAGGGATTTTGCCAATAAAACTACCCCCAAAATTATAGAGATGAAACATGACTAAATTAAAATGGATATGCAGAGTATGTACAGGAGGCGCAACATGGAATTACAGTGAAAATTGGACGACACACGGTAGACAATGGGAATGTGGTACTATTCAATGCTTTTTTGATTTGAAGGTATCGTGCACACATTAATGTTGAAGTTTGCTCCTCTATAAAAAGTGTCAAATAGATATTCAAATATGTTTATATGGGGCATGACTGCGCATCAGTTGTAGTGACCAATAATACACCAGTTAATAACAATCAGAGCTATTTCAATTATGACGAAATAAGAAACTATCTTGGGTGCCAGTATGTTACTCCGCATGAAGCAATGTGGCGTCTCTCTGAATTTAAGCTACATAGAACATCACATAGTGTACAGATTGGCAATACATCTGGAGAGCCATAAGATGATTTACTTTCAAAGAGGTAATGCCCAGGATACGGCAGGAAGGCAGAGACAAAATGATACTACCCTTACTTCTTGGTTTAAACTCAACGAAGAAGATGAAAATGCTCGCAACTTCCTATAGCAATGCCCTCTGGGCATTTTAATATTCCTATATCTATAAATTCCTGAGCACTTTGTGTTTAATCAGACTAACAGAAAATGGACACAAAGAAAAAGAAACACTATCCTAATTAGCAGAATGTACAGTGTCCGCTCAAGAGATGTTGAGAAATTCTATTTTAGGATTTTTTTTTAAGAGATCATCTGGCGACTGCCTACTTAGGCATAAGTCGCCGTAATCCCTACTGCCTAGTACTAGGCTACTTTAGGATAACATGCTTAAAAACAACAAAAAACAAGAATACAAATAAAAAAAAAGAAAAATGCAACAAGCAGGAATCAAGCTCCGGCCTCGTGGGGAGGTCCGCCTCCCACCCTGCGCAGGAACAGGCGACCTACAAGGAAAAAAAAGTCTAGTTAAATAAAGGGGGCAAGGGCTGCTTCCTCCAAAAAACCATGAAGTCCAAAAGTCAATGTGCACGAACTGGTCCTGAGTACAAAGGATAAGCGGTAGCGATCCCGCTCCTCCTGGTAACAAGACTGGTAACGTGTGCTAAGATCGCAACAACGGTCTTTACAGTAGGGCACAGGCGAGCGCTCCATCAAATGGCGCTTCATCCCGCCAGTGTGTCCAATTCAAAGATGAGGGAAAGCAACCTGAAGCCTTTGCGGCATCGGGGGGTGGGAGATGTCCATAGGAACAGTCGCAGCGCAATGGCACACAACTTTAAGTTTCCTTCGACCGTCTCCCATCTTCTTTGCCAAGCAACACAAAGAGCTGCCCGTATTCCTGCCATGCCATGTAGTCTGTGTGAGCAAGAGCGAAACGCTGGTCCGATCGCTGAGTCCTCGCGGACTCTTTGGCGCACTCATTCCTCGCAATTCCTACTTGTCCAGGAACCCAGCAGAAGATAATCTCGACATCCGCCCGGCTCGCCAAAACCGTGGCGGCACGGATATCATGACCTAGGGGATGCGTAGATTCCTATGTCCCGAAAGCACTCAGGGCGCTTTGTGAGTCGCTATAGATCACAATCCGGTCTCCGAACCGGGCACGTCGCGTAATCTCCCGTACCGAGGGGTGTAAGGCCACCAGCTCGGCTGTGAAGACAGACGCAGCGCCTGGCAGAGTCCCGCTGACTTTAAAGAGAGAGGATACGGCGTGGAAGCCGAGCCCCTCTTGGGACTTAAAACCATCCGTATACACTGGCACAGTTCCAGCAAGACACGAGGTGTGCTCCAAAAAGGTCGAACGCAATACTCCTGGCGCTGTAGAAGCTTTGGGAGCAGAGGCGTGGCAATAAATAGCCAAAGGTGGTACCCTCCAGGGGGGCGTCCTGGGCAGAAGCAGGGTTGCCACCGGCCCGAGAGCTATACCTAGCTCTCGAAGGAGTTTCCTGGCTCTAAACCCAAAGGGCTTAGGGGGTATGGCTGGCGTCTTTCCGCGGCATAGGCACCGTCGAAATCAGCTGCGGATGCAGTGAGAGCTGTTGGCGACTGAGGGAGGCGCCGGACTCGCGGGTACAGGTGAGTGATGCACTGTACGTGGCGTAGAGCGAGTGGAATCTCCCCAGTATCGACTAGTAGGCTCTCAATGGGGGAAGTGCGGAAGGCACCGATCGCAAGGCGAAAGCCGATGTGGCGGATCGAGTCCACCTTCCGCAATAAGCGCTCGGCTGCGGATGCATAAAAGTCGCATTCGTAGTTGAGCTTCGAACGAACAAAAGATCGCTAAAAAAGTAAGGCGAAGGTACAAAAGACCCTAAGGCTGCGAATATGAGCTTCCAGGTGAGGCGTTGGTCAAATACAAGATCAAGGAAACGGTGCCATTCAACCACTTCCAGGCGCACACCATTAAGAAACAAATCTGGGTCGGGGTGGAGCAATGGATGGTGGCAGAAGTGCAACACCTTAGTCTTGGCCAAATAAAACCGAAACCTGTGCGCTTCGGCATAGCGAGAGACGCAGTTTAATGCCTGTTGGAGTCAACGCTCAAAAGTTCTCATCTGGGCCGCGCCAAAAGAGATCGAAAGGTCGTCCACGTAGAGCGTAGCTTGAACATCTCCGGCAGCACCGAGGTGATGCCGTTGATGCTCGGGGCAAAGAGTGTGACACTGAGGACACTTCCCTGCGGGACACCCTCTTCCTGCTCCATTAGGTCGGAGAGGGCTCTCCCCACCCGTACGCGGAATCGACGATCTCGCAAAAATTCATATATAAACATTGGGAGGCGTCCCCTCGACCCCATCGTGTGGAGATTATCCATGATACCGTATCGCCATGCGGTATCATAGGCCTTCTCCAGATTGAAAAGCACCGTGGCGTATTGCTGTCTACAAAGGAAGGCCTCGCAGACGGCATTTTCAAGTCGGAGCAAAGCATCCGACCTGGAGTGGAACTTGCGGAAGCTGTACTGTGCAGAAGACAGATGGCCTCCGCTGTCCAGGAAAAAGGCTCATCTAACATTTACCAATTTTTTCAGCAACATGCACACGCAAGAGCTTAGAGAGATTGGGCGGAAACCGGCCAGAGTAGAGTGATCTCTTCACGGTTTGCGAAAGGCGAGCACAGTAGCGATTCGCCAGGAATCTGGGAGGAAACACTCCACCCAGATCCTGTTGAACAAATCTAACAGGAGGCCATGCCTCGCTCACCCAGGTGTCGAAGCATGGCGTACGGGACATGGTCCGGACCATGGGCGGTGTCCACTCACGAAGCAAGAGCGGAACGCAACTCATTCACAGTAAACCTGTCGTTGAAGGGTTTTCCGCCTCTGGAGGTAAAGTACAGCCGGCGTCCTTCCGCATCATCACGACGTGCAATGAATTCTGGTGGAGCAGCATCCCGGCTGGAAAATGAAGAGAAAGCGGTCGCAAAGGATTCCTCCACGGACGCGTGGTCCGAAATTGCGGTCCCATTCCCCTGAAGAACTGAAGAGGGGGGGGGGTCTTGCAAGAACTTGCCTCGAATTCTTTTGACTCACTTCCACATCTCTACCATAGGGGACTTCCTGTTGAGTGAAGACACGTATGCTCGCCAAGAAGAGTGGCGGGCATGCTTCGAAATATACCGGAACCTAGCCCTAGCCTGACGAAATTCACCGACAGTGAATTTCGCTTCTGTTTGAGAGCCGTCTAACACTCCGCAGACAACCGCGGGAGTGGTCGGCGTGCAAAATGGCCAGACGTTCTGGGAATAGTAGTCAGGCCCTCGGCGATGAGGATACCGGAGTAGAACTCAACGGCCTCATCTACCGACCTAAACTCCTCGACTGAGATAGAGAATTCAGTCATTTCCTGAAAGGCAGGCCACCGCCACCGCCCCCGCGCCAAGCACCACTGAGGTGTGCTCTCAGGCGGCAGTTGCCCTGAAAATGATATATGAATGGGAAAGTGATCACTACCATGGAGGTAATCGACCACCCCCACAACCAAAATCAGGATGTGCATCTGAAGAGCACAGAGATAGATCAAGGCAAGAATATGAAGCGGTTCTCGGGCAGTGATGCGTAAACTTATCAACATTTAGGACACCTATCTCAAGCTCTTCGATCAGATCGGCAAGGACTTGTCCCCTGGGATTTATTGAGTAATCTCCCCAGAGAGAATGCCTGCCGTTCAGATCTCCAAGCAACAGAAAGGGTCTCGGCAACCGTGCCACGACACGGGGGAAGTTCCCGGCGTTGAAGTCGGCTGACAGTGGAATGTACGCAGAAATAATAGTATACCTCCTATCCAGGTGAAGATGCACAGCCACTGCCTGAAAGGAGGTTTCTAAAGTGAATAGAAGAACAGAGACATCATGCCGCGTGTAAACCACGCATCCACCAGCGCGGCTCCCATCTCGTGGTGGTGGGGTCGCAAGACCCTTATACCCCCGGAGGGCGGGCTGGGTGCACGCGCCTAGCATGGTCTCCTGCAGAAAAATAGCTAGCATGGAACGGGACGAGATAAGCCTCGGAAGCTCCTCCCAGTTGGCCCGGAGTCCACGGCAATTTCATTGAAGGAATATGCCCTCCAGTCCTAGCTCGGAGGAGAGGCGGGTGCTCTCTGAGAACAGAAGACCCTCATTTTTTTTTATAGAGCCCATCTGGCAACTGCCCACTTAGACATAAGTCGCCGAAAAACACGACAGCCTATAACTAGGCTACTTTAAAATAAAAATATGTAAACATAACAATGATATAAATTGGAAAAACTCAACAATCAGGAAGCAATCTCCAGCAGTCGGGGGAGATCCCCCTCAGCCCGGTGCAGGAGAGTGCAACCTACAAAACAACAATAACAAACAAAAAAACAAAAAGAACCTTAAATAAAGGGGAAGAAGCCCGGCCTCCCCCCAAAAGTCAACAAGTCCACAAGTCAATGTGCACAAACTCGTCCCGAGCACAAGGGACAGGCGGTAGTGACCCCGCCCATCCCGGTACCGGGAGAGGTATCGTGCGCGAAGATCACTCAATAATGGGACATTCGACAAGAATGTAGCGAACAGTCTGGGGGACGACGCAGTCGTCGCAATAGGGCGCTGGCGAATTCTCCATCAAATTGCCATGCGTCACATGAGTATGTCCGATTCGGAGACGACAGAAAGCGACCTGAAGCCGTCACGGCATTGGGGGATAGGTCCATGGGAACAGTCACAGCGCAATGGCACGCAACTTTAAGTTCCCTTCAACCGTCTCCCAGCTTCTTTGCCAAGCAACACAAAGAGCTGCCCGTATTCCTGCCATGCCATGTAGTCGGTGTTAGCAAGAGCGAGATGCTGGTCCGGTCGCAGAGTCCTCGCGGACTCTTTGGCGCTCTCATTCCCCGAAATTCCTACATGTCCAGGAACCCAGCAGAAGATAATCTCGACATCTGCCTGGCTCGCCAAAACCGTAGCGGCACGGATATCGCAAACCAGGGGATGCGGAGATTCCAATGTCCCCAGAGCACTCAGGGTGCTTTGTGAGTCGCTATAGATCACAATCTGGTCTCCAAACCAGGCACGTCGCGTAATCTCCCGTACCGAGTGGTGTATTACAAGAGCTCGGCCGTAAAGACAGACGCAGCGCCTGGTAGAGCCCCGCTGACTTTAAACAGAGGGGATACGGCGTGGAAGCCGACCCCCCCTCTTGGGACTTAGAGCCATCCGTATACACTGGCACGGTTCCAGCGTGACACGATGTATGCTCCAAAAAGTTCGAACGCAATACTCCCGGCGCCGTACAAGCTTTGGGAGCAGAGGCGTGGCGACAAATAACCAAATTTGGTACCCTCCAGGGTGGCGTCCTGGGCAGAACCAGGGGCGCCACCGGCCCGAGAGCTATATCTACCTCTCGAAGGAGTTTCTTGGCACTAAACCGTAAGGGCTTAGGGTATGACTGGCGTCTCTCGGCGGCATAGGCACCATCGAGATCAGCTGCGGATGCAGTGAGAGCTGTTGGCGACTGAGGGAGGCGCCGGGCTATCGCGTACAGGCAAGTGATGCACTGCACGCGGCGCAGAGCGAGTGGCATCTCCTCAGCATCGACCAGCAGGCTCTCAATGGGGAAAGTGCGGAAGGCACCAGTCACAAGGCGAAGGTCGGTGTGTTGGATCGAATCCATCTTCCGCAATAAACGCAACGAACAAAGGATCGATAAAAAAGTAGGGCAGTAGCCCTATCAGCGCCTTAAGCGCTGGCCGTTTCGCTTTACGGGAAACGGTCATACTGGGGAAAGAGGGGGGAGCCCTGGTTTTAGCCGGGGCTGGGTGTGAATCCTTTTTGCCGCCAGCGTTACCAGGGGAGCACCCGGGTTGAGTAAAGCCCGCAGAATGGCTCCGAATAGGCGCGGAAACAACCGTGCTCGTTAGCCTGGATGGGCCAGGAGCAGAGGGTTTTTTTCTAACTTTTGAGACATATAACGTCTTAGGCAGAGCCGGGCGCGCCAGGACCAAGTCCTTAGCCTCGCGGAATGAGTCGATCCTGGGCCTAAACGGCAAGGATTTCTTTCTCAAGGAGATATGCACCACATTGCTTCGAATAAGCGGGGTGCGGCTCTCCGCAATTGACACACTTGGCCACACACGATTTGGACTGATCGGGTGACCCCAACTTTGCACGTATACAAGAACGATTCGTATGGCCGTAGCGGTGACAGTAATAGCACCGCCGCGGCAGTGGCACGAATGCCTTCACGCTGTAGCGTTACCAACCGGCACGCACCGACTCAGGGAGCTTGTCACAGTTGAACGTGACAAGGAGTGTAGGGGTGGGTCTCGAGGTCCCTCCCTGTTTTCTCATCACACGTTTGACCTTGACCGCCCCATGGTCGGCCAGCTCTAAGGTGATGTCCTCAATAGGGTATTCAACGAGTTGCCTCGCATAAACTACTCCTTTCAAGAAGTTCATGGTAGAGTGCGGCGTCACACTCACCGGGGTGCCATAAAGTGTCCAAAGAGCACTTATCTTTGCCGCCTTGGCGGGATTCGCCGCATTCGCGAGAAGGCTCCCGTTCGAGAAACGGTTCACCTTCGGCTCTCTACCAAATGCACTAGCTAACCCTCTCCTCTGATGGATCATGTTGCCCTTGGCCAACATGGTGCCATCAATGGAGCGAATGACGACGAAGCGTTTGAAGCCAGCGGGCTCGAAGACGCCAGGTAACCTCTGAATCAGGGGCCTTGATGTCATTGAGGCTCCGCCGTGTGCACTTTTCGTCTTTGTCATAGTCAGGGGCGCTGCACCCGGTGGGCAGTTGGCCGGATGTGCCGATCTTGGCTTGGTCGCTTGCCAAAGTGGCAGACCACCCATACGTCCCTGTAGCCCCCGCGGATGGAGAGGAGCCCCGAGTCTTTTTAGTGTTTCTTGTCTTTTTCTTCTTTTTAGGAGAGGAGGGCGGGGAATGAACCCGCTTCTAACCTCCGCCAACAAAAGCCCCTAGGCCAGATGGACCGGCCTCAGCCAGGTCCTTCTCCAAAATGGAAAAGGTCCTGGTGGTCGCAGGGGCACCGGTCAGAGGAGATCCCTCCCCTCCTTGTACTGCCTCGGAGGCTCCAGCCGTTTGAGGAGGACCTTGCATAAGGGCGGATTCGGGTTCAGTGCTTGGCGCCGAGCCCGGATTTCCCCACATGGAAGCCCCTACCGTCTGAGGCTGAGTTTTCTCAAGGACCATGTCTATCACAGGAGGGGCCTCCAGTTGGCCATCACCTCCCAGGACATCGCAGGTCCCCTTGGCAGCGTCACCAGTCTTTTGTGGGGATGCAAAGGCCTTGACCCCGGCAAGGTTTAAGAGTCTTGCCAGCAGGTCTTTTGAGGGAAGCGACCGAAGGGGCCTGGCTTCCCTCTCCCCCCTAAAGGTGTTTGCCCTACCGAGCCGCTTCGATGGGAAGCGGCTGGCTAAGGGCTGCCTGCTGGCTTTCTTGGCAGTCCCCTTAGAAAGAAAAGAGGGGACTGCCGCTGGAAAAAGGGAGGTGCCTGAAAGCACCTCTAGAGAAGGGGGTGAGGGGGAGTCCCCTACACCCGTTGGCGTAGGAGAGTAGTAAGCTTCCTCTCCGGTAAAAGAAATATGGAGGGTCCCCTGCGCAAGCACAGGGGGGACCTCTATTTTTTCGGTGGAGCTGCCCGACAGCGGCTCTGTCGTTATAGGGGGAATTAAGGGGAGATGTTTTGTTTTTGCATCATTGGGCATGGTGACCCTCTTTGTTTTCCGGGACGCAATAGCTTGCCACCTCTCGCAGTAGCCCGCACTGCTAGAGGTGCTTGCAGGCCCGGCAGAGCCAGACGCCGCCATTTGGGACCACCCCTCCCGCCTGGTGGTCTGGCAGTCCATCGGCATTGCGGCTCCACCTTGAACACGGCGTAAAAAAGACAGATTTTGAAGAGGAGAGGAAAAGGGATGTGAGGAAGGTATGGGTGGGGATGAAGCAGGTTGTTGAAAACCAACCACCCCAGACCGGAGCTCAGGGGTTAGGAAACATTGTCCCCCTCTCCCTCAGCCCCGATCCGGGACGGTTGGCTGAGAAGAAGGTCTGCATCTACTCTGTGAAATTAGAGGCTGACCAGAGAAAGCTGTGGGAGAGGTTGTTTGAAAAGCGACGAAGTAGGGGAGAAATGCAGGCTATCTGAAGGAAGGAAGAGTGGCTAAGCTAGGGCCGGACAGAGCGCTAAAGCCCGTCACAGAAGACCCTCAAGAGAATGAAGTACGCTTTCCGGGGACAGAACGAAGGACTTATTGGGGGAGGTTGGGCTCGCCATGCGCGTCTTTTTCTCTCTCCGCCTCGAAACCTTAGGCGGGCGTTGCGGCTTCAAAGGTGGGGGGGGTCCCTCTTTTCGAGGATCCACCTTCTCCAAGCTACTCAGCCTACTACTAGGCGTGCGCGAAGAAGCCGAAGCTCCTTTGTCGCTCTCTTCATTTCGGGGGACAGCTTTAGGAACCTTGGGAATGGCCTGGCGACCAACTTCAGAGGTGTTGCCTCCTGTGAGTCTAACGACTCGGTGGAGGTGGGTAGCCGTTTCGCCTTACAGAAAACGCTCACGCTGGAGGAAGGGGGGTGTGAACCCTTTTTGATGCCAGCTTTCCCCGGGGAGCGCCCGGGTTGAGTAGAACTCGCAGAAGGGCTCCGAATGGGCGCGGAAACAATCGTGCTCGTTGGTCTGGATGGGCCAGGAGCAGAGGGTGTCTTTCTACCCACTGAGGCATAAGACGTCCTGAGCAGAGCCGGGCACGCCAGGACCAAGTTCTTAGCCTCGCGGAATGAAAATCAATCCTGGGCCTGAACGGCCAGGATTTCTTTCTCAAGGAAATATGTACCACATTTCTTTGAAGAAGCGGGGTGTGGTTCTCCGAAATTGACACACTTGGCCACACACAATTTGGACTTATCGTTTGCGGCCTTGGAGCAATTTACACATACTTCGGGTGACCCCAACTTTGCACGTCTACATGATCGATTCGTATGGCCGAAGCAGTGGCAGTAATAGCACGTTCGCGGCAGTTGCACGAATGGCTTCACGTAGTAGCGGTACCAACCGGCATGCACCGACTCAGGGAGCTTGTCATAGTCGAAAGTGACGAAGACTGTAAGGGTGGGTCTCGAGGCCCCTCCCTATTTTCTCATCACACGTTTGACCTTGACCGCCCTGCGACATTTCGTCTTAATCTGGGACTCTGCACCCGGAGGGGGGGGAGGGCAGAGGGAACGGATGTGCCGATTTTAGCTTGGTCGCTTACCGAAGTGGCAGCAGACCCATACGTCCCCGTAGCCCCCGCGGATGAAGAGGAGCCCCAAGTCTTTTTAGTCTTGTTTCTTTTTTTTCATTTTAGGAGAGGAGGGCGGGGAATGAACCCGCCTCTTCCCTCCGCCGGCAGGAGCCACCACGACAGATGGACCGGCCTCAGCCAGGTCCTTCTCCGAAATGGAGAAGGTCCTGTAGTCGCAGTGGCACCGGTTGGAAGAGATCCCTCCCCTCCTTGTACTGCCTTGGAAACCCGGGCCATTTGAGGAGGACTTTACCTAGGGGCGGATTCGGGTTCGGTGCTTGGCGCCGAGCCCAGATTCCCTCCCATGGAAGGTTCTACCGTCTCAGGCTGGGTTGCCTCAAGGACCATGTCTATTTCAGGAGGGGCCTTCAGTCAGTTGGCCACCCCCCCCCATCCCCAGGACATCGCAGGTCCCGTTGGCAGCATCACTAGTCATGTTTGAAGAGGCACAGGCCTTGACCCCGGCAGGGTTCAGTATTATTGCCAGCAGGTCTTTTGAGGGAAGCGACCGAAGGGGCCTGGCTTTCCTCTCCCCCTAAGGGAGTTTGCCCTACCGAGCCGCTTTAATGGGAAGCGGTCCGCTATGGGGTGCCTGCTGGCTTTCTTGGGAAGCCCCTTGGAAAGAAAAGGGGGGACTGCGGCTGGTAAAAGTGAGGTACCCGAAAGCACCTCCAGGAAAGGGGGTTAGGGGGAGTCCCCTCCCCCCTTAGGCGTAAGAGAGGAGTAAACCTCCTCTCCGGTTAGAGAAGTTTGCAGGGTTTCCTGCGCAAACACAGAGGTGGGAACCTCCATTTTTCTTTTGGAGCTGCTCGAGGGCGGCTCCGTTGATGTTCTTGGGGAAGTTGGGGGTTGTTTTTTTTTATTTTCATCATTGGGCATGGTGACTCTATTTCTGCTACGGGACGCAATAGCTCATCACCCTTTTGCAGTTGCCCGCACTGCAATAGGTGCTTACAGGCCTGGCAGAGCTAGGCGCCGCCATTTGGGACCATCCCTCCCGCCTGGTGGCCTGGCAGTCCATCGGCATGGCAGCTCCACCTTGGACACGGCGTAAGATTGATAGAATGTGAAGAGGAGAGGAAAAGGGATGTGAGGAAGGTATGGGTGGGGATGAAGCAGGTTGTTAAAAACCAGCCACCCCAGACCGGAGCTCAGGGGTTAGGGAACATTGTCCCCTCCCCCCTCAGCCCAGATCCGGGACGGTTGGCTTGAGAAGAAGGTCAGCATCTAGCCTGTGAAATTAGAGGCTAACCAGAGAAAGTTGTGGAAGAGATTGTAGGGGAAGTGAGGAAGTATAGAGAAATGCAGGCTATCTGAAGGAAGAAAGAGAGGCTAAGCTGGTGCCGGATAACGCGCTGGATCCCGTCACCACGGCGGCCAGGATGGCTAATCGCCGCGCCCCTTACGGGGCCATACTCCCGACATCTCGGCGTCTCCGAGTTACCTGACGTTAAAAGGAGAACGTTTTCAAACTTCCATTTTCCTTTGCCTCCTTTGCCAGAGAACTAGATCCGAGCGATAAATAGTTAGAAGAAGAAGGAGAAGATGGTGTACTCAATTTTAGAAATGAAATGAAAGGAAAAGTGGGAGAAAAAGTTTTATATCTCTGTGCTCCCCCCTCCTTCCTCTCGGGAGTCCCTCCTGGCCGAGTTTTCCTGGCGCCCTACTCCCTCTGGGACTGAAGGCACCGAGGTAAAAGAGCTCCGGAGAGGGAGAGAGAGGGAGGGGAAGAAGAAAGAAGTAAGGATAGGACAGACTGAAATAAAGTCAAAGGCTTGAAAGTTGACCAAGTTGGCCTGTGGACCTGCTTAACGTGGGACCAGGACCACGGTGTTTTTAGGCTTTCCTAGCTTTTAATTGTTACGATTTGCTGTACTTGTCCCTGGTGTTAGTCTTTGGTCCATCTTTGGATAGCAGTAAAGGAGGAAGATGATTGAAGTGGAAGGAAGTTGGAGGTTTGCAGAGAGGGGCAAGTTGCGTGGAGGTCGCGCTAATCTCTGGACTATAAACTAATTTTAGAATTAAGTTCGAAATAAGTTAGATTGAAAGTGTGTCTGTTTGTTTATTTATGTGGTTGTTTTGTTGTTATGTTATGTGTGTATGCGATAGACGTTCAAACCGTTGTTAGCGTTATTTGTTTTCCTGCTATGATAATAAATCTAGTTTTTATGATTTTTGTAGCATAATTTTCGTATCTGTATCCGTTGTGTGGGTTCATGTTCCTTGGTTATATATTTGTTTAATTCTCTTCTTTATTTATGTTGTTTTTCCATTTTTGTTCATTTGCATTTTTGGGTTAGTTTTGTTATTCCTTCTGGGTATCACCAAGTCCAATCCGGTGAGTTTGTCATTATTCTGGAAATTTTTGTCCCAATCGGGTTTCCTTATTTGGTTTGCACGTAAATCTACTCCTCTTCCCTTTGGTTTGCTTTGTTTTTAGCACTAGGAAACAGCATATGTTGTCTCTATCCTGCCCCTCGTGCTGTTTCTTCTCGCCTCGAGGAACCCGTTAAAAACTTGTAAGAAATATTAAGAAAATACAAGTTAAAATTAATAACACTGCCACAGCTGTAGATTTCAATAGTACTGCATATATATATATATATATATATATATATATATATATATATATATATATATATATATATATATATATATATATAATATATATATATACACAAAGAAGGAGCAACTACAGGATCTGCGGGTGATAATACAACCACCACAGGGCTGTGCCATTTTTATTTTCTGTCTTTTAAATAAAATTTGAAGACCGAAAGAAAGATGCAGAAGCCTGGTGTAGCTGACTATAAATAAATATAGTACAAGAGGAATAAGAATTGGACGCGAATGAGCAAATGAGACAAGAAACCGGAGTTTTTTAAAGGCAAGAGAGAGGGACATTAGAGGAATCCAGAATCAAAGGGAGCAGAGGGCGGTACAGTGAAGGCGATCCTTTACCGAGAAGACAGAAATAACGCCAGGGGAAAAAATGTTTTGAATTCCTGGCTGGGACTCGAACCGGGGTCTGCTGATTGCTGGTCAGATGCTTTACCGCTAAGCTACCAGGCACAGTAACTATATTTTACCCAAAGCGTTACCCCATCAAACCAGTATCTCCCTAAGCTAGGAACTTTCAAGGAATTTTTATACCACATCCTCTTACCCGCTCACAATTTAAAGGCTCACTGTCCATGTCACATACATGCCTTTAAAAAAACTCCGGTTTCTTGTCTCATTTGCTCATTTGCGTCCAATTCTTATTCCTCTTGTACTATATATATATATATATATATATATATATATATATATATATATATATATATATATATATATATATATATACACGAGGGAAGGTCAATAAGTTTGCGAATCGGTAGGGCAAAACAGAGGAAAGGGGATGGCTGTTTGTGAGGGTGTTAGGACAAGTTATGACAAGTCAGGACCTGCAGCCGCACGCTCCTGCCTCATCTATTTAAGAAGCAGTAGCTGATTGCAAATCGTCAGTCAGAAATTTTTCAACAATGGATAAGGTTGAGCACCGCGCAGTGATCGAATTTTTGAACGAGGAAGGCAAGAATGCAAAAGAGATCCATGGACGCATGGTTGCAGTGTATACCGACACCGCCCCTTCCTATGCAACCATTGCTCGCTGGAATAGGAAGTTCCGCCATGGTCGTGAGTCCCTTGAAGATGACCCCCATCCAGGACGCCCGTCAGACGTGACCAACGAGGACAATGTGGCCCGTGTGGAGAGGATGATCCTCGAAAATCGACGGGTGAAGGTCGAAGAAATAGAGCCACAACTTTGAATATCACATGGAAGTTTTATGAATATCATCCACGACAATTTGGCCATGACCAAGGTCTCTGCCCGTTGGGTCCCTAGAAACCTCACGCCCCATGATCAACTTCAACGTCATCAAAGTCCACAAGGCCAGAAGTGCACAAGCTGCCCTGCGAGAGTGCGGATACGAGGAGCTCAACCATCCCCCCTACAGTCCAGATCTGGCCCCTAGCGACTACTTTTTATTCCGCCAGCTCAAGGCTGCACTGCGTGGACGCCGGTTTGGGGACGATGAAGATGTCCAGCTCGCCGTCGAGGAGTGGATTGAAGAGCAGTCGGGAGATTTCTGGTTGTTGGGAATTCGAAGCCTCAGGGACAAGTGGCGCAGGTGCATTGAAGTCGAGGGAAGTTATATTGAAAAATAATAAAACACTTTTCTTCATATCTCGTTTCCTTATATCCAAATTGCAAAACTTATTGACCGCCCCTCGTATATATATATATATATATATATATATATATATATATAGATATATATATATATATATATATATATATATATATATATATATATATATATATATATATATATATATATATATATATATATATATATATATATTAGGGTGTCTCAAAATGTAAAGGTTTGGAAATGTTGCACGCTCGTGTTATTCCGGTTCTCTCATATAAAACAGTATTGCGCGGAAATTTTGGGCGAATTGAGTAATATTTTGGAGTCCCGACAAAGTGAACATTTAAGTGAGGTGACTCGAAATTCAGAATTCTTTCATTTTTTTTCCTCCCTCAGGTTATAAACATGGCAACAAGGGCTGCTAGTAATCTTTGGCTTTTCGACAAGGCTCCAATCGAGGAAATCACCGGAGCCCGGCTACCATCGAAGGAGCAGGTACTCCTTCGCTACTAGGTACCACACCGCCTCCTTCTCCGGAAAGTGCGAGCGCTTGGCATAGACGGAAAGGTAGCCGGCTGGATCGAGAACTGGCTAAGTGGCAGACGGCAACGGGTGGTGGTAAATGGACAGTCTTCTAAGTGGGTGCCCGTTACTAGCGGGGTGCCTCGAGGTTCTGTCCTGGGACCACTACTATTCATCATCTACGTCAACGACATAGACGGTGACATGGTTGCCAAGATTTCCAAATTTGCCGACGATACCAAGCTTGGTATGAACGTTGCAAAGGATGGAAATACTGCCCGCCTGCAGGAAGATCTTGGGAAGATTGGGGAGTGGTCGGACACGTGGCAAATGCCTTTTAACATGGGCGAATGCAAAGTGATGCATATCGGCCACAAAAACCCCCAGTCTCAGTATATCCTTAAGGGCACTGCTCTTGAATCGAGTGACACTGAGAAGGACTTGGGTGTAACAATCACTAGTGACCTCAAGTTCTCGAAACAGTGCACTGAGGCGGAGAAAAAGGCCCAAAGGATGCTAGGCTATATTAAGCGCCAGTTTGGTTATCGGAACCAGGAGATTGTACTGTGCCTGTACAACTCACTTGTCCGACCGCACCTGGAGTATGCCGTACAACTTTGGAGTCCTTCATTGCGAAAGGACATCGCGAGATTGGAACGCGTACAAGCTAGGGCAACCAAACTGATTCCCTCTATCCGACATAAAAGTTATGAGGATAGACTAAGGGAGTTCGATTTGTTCTCGCTGGAAACCCTTAGACTGCGTGGTCAGCTGATCGAGGTCTTTAAAATACTTCGAGGGTTCGACAATGTTGACTACCGGGATATTTTCATACTGAGTGAGAACAGAACGCGCAATCACGGCTTCAAACCTGAACTGAAGCGTTACAACCGCAATCTGTGTGGAAACTTTTTCACCTACAGTATCTGCGGTAAGTGGAACGCACTTCCAGTGGAAGTTGTCAACAGTGAATCTGTTGACTAGTTCAAGTCAAGACTAGACAAAGTCTTGAAAAGTGGCCGTTTAGGGACGCAAAACAATTGAGCAGCCATGTGCCCGCTCGATTGCTAGCCTAAAGGTACCCTCTTTGAATGGACCGTAAGGTCTCCTAGGGTACTTACTTAACTTGTTACTCCTTGTTACCACCACCGTGAGACGGGTTTAACGGCGAACGGGAGCAGGAAAGCGGTGGTGGAGGAGTTTCTTCCCTTTTGGTCGCGTGCCTGGTTTCCGACAACTACAGTAACGCACGCCGGTACGAAGCAGTCAAAGCTGGTAAAGGCGTACAATGACCTCAAGAAGAACAAGAACAAAGACAGGCCGAAACATCGTATGGATGAGGAGATTTTCAAGCGAGACCTCCAAGATATCTTCGACCTCGCACTATCCTCCTTTCTACAACGGGCAGACGTGAAGGACGAGGACAAGAAGTTCCTACGGAGTCAGAGAAAAGACAGAGAGGAATCATCCATGGCTGGAATTGACCTCGTGACAGCAAAGAAGGTGGAGAAGCAGGTCAAGCGCAGAAATCGACTCAAGCGGCTCCGGGAACGTGAATCCAGCGACATTGCCAGGCTGACTGAAAGGGTGGAAATCCCGAGCCAAAGCAGGAGCAGCAGCAGCAGCCCTGTTTCGACGACGTCATTATCGGCTCTTGGATCCTGAGGCCCGAGGAAACATCTCAAACAGTCACCACCGATCTCCGTGAAGGATCTTGACCTCATTTTAACTTGGAATCGAGAGAAGTTGACAGTGCGGCAAGCAACGTCAACATTCGCAGCTACCACTCAAGTTCTTGGAATTGACATTGTGAGTATGGCAGTCTCGAAAAGCACGGTCCATCGAGCACGAATTGCCGGGAGGGAGCAAGCCGCCGAGAAGATCGTGGAACTGTGGAACTAGGAGATACCCGAGAGGTTTGTCCTGCATTGGGGCGCAAAACTCCTTCAGTCCCTCTTTGGTAATACAGAAGACCGCATCACCGTTCTCCCCACAGGGGAAGATGACGCCAAGTTCCTTCTTGGGGTTCTGGCAAACTCGGATTCGACTGGCAGAAACATGGCTGCAGTGGTCTTGAAGGAGGTGGACGAAGCGGCCGTCATGGACAATATCATCGCCTTCTGTTTCGGCACCACGACTTCAAACACTCGCATGGTGCAAGGTGCTTGCATTCGGATTGAGCAAGAACTCGGACGAAGCTTGCTTTGGTTGGCCTGCTGCCATCATGTTTACGAGGTGATCCTCAAGGATGTCTTCGAAGCCAGCCTTTCTTCCTCTGGTCCTGACATTGGAATCTTTAAACGAATCCATGATCGATGGTCCTTCGTGGATTCCTCGCAGAGAGAGACAGTGGAAACATCAGAGGACCTCGTAGAGTTCTTTGACACCAATGACACTGCCAGCAAGCTGAAGGACGACGCATTGGCCTTCCTGAAGGAGGCTTTGATGTCGAAGAACCATCCCAGGGAGAACTATGAAGAACTTCTCCGTCTCTCCTACCTGTTCCTCGGTGGTGAAGGTCCAGCCAAACAATTCCGCTGTCCTGGAGCTCTCCATCAAGCCCTGTGGATGGCCAAGGCCATCTGCTACCTCAAGCTTCATATGCTGAAATCCCAGCTGTCGCTGACTGGTCGAGAGAATGCCGGATTGGAACGAGTGGCCCTCTTCGTTGCTCTGGTGTACTGCAAACAATGGCATGAGGCACCGATTTCTGTGAAAGCTCCGTCGAACGAGGTGCTCTTCCTCGAGATCCTAAAGACATACCCTACCAAACCCTTGCAAAGGCAGCAGAACAAGCCCTGCAAAGCCACCTGTGGTACGTTTTAGAGGAAAGTGCGTGACTGGCCTTCTTCGACTCAGGGATTGATGTGGAGGAGAAGAAGCAGATGGTCAAGACATTGGACAAGCCCGCCTCGAAGAAGGAAATCAAGCGATTGCAGGGAAAAAAATGACGATGTCTACCTCCCTCTCGTCCTTCGTCACTTCGAAGACCCCCCTCCTTTCAGAAACTCGACGCGGACGAGGGCTTCATGGCAAAGGACCCCGCATTGGGGGAGGAGGACGACCGATTCAACGACCCTCGGAAACGGGCACTTGGCCTCCGAGTGGTTAACGATGCCGCGGAGCGGGGCATCGCCCTAGTCCATTGCTACCTGGGGTCCACAAAGTCGGACACACAGGAGAAGTATCTCCTCCAGTTAGTCCACCACCATTGGAAACTTGTGGGGCGGGGAAAGAGGGAGGATCTTAAAAGGAAGGCTTTCTGAATGGAAACAATGAAAATGTCTGTTTTGGTTTCCTTATAAGTTTCTTTCTAAAAAGGTGGGATCTTTTCAGTTTTTTTCTTTGTTTTTGAAGGATATTAGAAAATTGTTCAGTTTGTAGCGACCCCTAAATATTCTCTGAATTTCTTCTAATTTCAAAGGAACTCTTCTTATGCATGTGTGGACAGAAGCAAAACACGAACAAGTGAAAAAAAACATGTTTCATTTTTTCCTCTATGATCTTGGGACCACCTAATATATATATATATATATATATATATATATATATATATATATATATATATATATATATATATATATATATATATATATATATATATACATATATAAATATATATATATATAAATATATATATATATATATATATATATATATATATATATATATATATATATATATATATATCTATATATATATATATATATATATATATATTAGGAGAAAGAGCGAAATAGAGAACAGAATGTGAGAAAAATAAATCGAGAAAAAGTGAGCAAAAGAAAAAAGAACAAAAAAGAGAATGAGAAAGAGGAGAGAACGAAGAAAAATGAAGAAAACAAGAATAACCAAAAAATAGGAGAAATAGAAAAATAATGAGACAGAGAGAAAGAGAAAAAGAAGATAGAAAGAAAAGAAAGAGAGAAAAGAAATGAGAAAATGAAAAAAAATGAGAAAGAGAAAAAACAATAAAGAAAAAAAGATAAAAAGTGAAAGAAAGAGAGTAAGAAATAGAAAGAGAAAAAGAGTAAAAGTAAAAAGAGAAAGAGAGAAAAAAGGGAGAGAGAGAGAGTGAAAGAGAGAATGAGATATATTTCACTATTAACTCCATATCCTCTGCTTCTCCCTCTCTTTTAAAGCTCTTTTACTTTTCTCTTAGCTCATGTTTTCTTTTGACATGTGAATAAATTCTGCATTGAAAGAGGTTGTGCCGAGCTCCCGGTTCCCCCATTTAACAAATATGGTCGGTTGTGGAACATCTCCTCTAAACACTTTCAACAGAATAACTTTACCCTTCTTTTAGTTTGATTCATGAAGACTTCTCCTTTCGCACACACCATTAACCCAAACACAACATCACAGCACATTTTCTTTATTTCCCACTTATGAAAAAAAAAGGAAAAATTATCTCTGAATAAACTGTAAATCGCCAAAAACAAAAGCGATCAAAATATACCCGAAATAGCCGAAATATAAACGGAATAAACAGAAATATCCGTAAATAGGCCTAAAATACCAAAGTAGCTGAAAAACTACATGTAAATCCAAGGTAGCGGAAAACAACACATCAAATTGCCATAAATTAAAAAAAAAGCCTCAACAAACAAGAACTTTCAGAAAAGGAACCAAACTTGAAAAAAGACAAATTCAAAATGATCAAATCTTACTCAAAGAACAACAAAAAGAAATCATAAACTAGGCAAAAATTTAGCAAATATGAAGATCGCAGGTACCAAATACTAACGAAAACTGCTCTCTAACAAACTAAACATACCCTTCGCCACCCAATAAATAAAGAAAATATAAATACTCACGGGGCATTTTTCATGTTTTCCGAAGAAAAAGCCATCCGCAAATCATTTTGGTTCGGTGGGGAAAACTTTCCCCGATCTGAGAGTGTTGGTTGGGTATCGAAGTCTACACGTTTTCCCGAGCATAAGCTGCATATAAACAATAGGCTCAGACTAGAGATGTAGGCAATCAAGTGTCCCATTGCTTATTGATGATGAAATCATACGAAGATTCTAAAACGAGAGACCGTTTTCCACTTTAAATCTTCTGATTTGATAGGCTTCGTCTTAATAAGAAGGAAACATCAATAATTATTAGGTATATACAAATGTTACATTTCTTTTTATACTTTATCCCTTGTACTGAATTGGGCTTAGTAGTTAGCCAAAAAAGAGAAACAACAATATCTTTATAAAAAAAAATGTCTCCTATTAAACATACGCAACTTATTTTAAATAGCTCTTTCTGTAAGCAGACCATTAGATAATCGCACACGAACGTACAGACTTCGAGTACTAACCTAAATTATGGACCGTAAATGAATAACATTATAGTAGCGCACAGAAACACAAACAAAACCTTGCGGAATAACTAAAGAATATTAATAATTTCACCTTTTTTATACCTTCAGTCAGGCAGGCATTAATAAAAAACGCATATGATTTTTTTTGTACACAGAAAAGTGGAGCGAAAATCCTGTCCATTACTAATTTATGATTCAAATTTGCCAAGACAGAGCTGCATGCGGCCTTGAATTTATGCATGATTTGACTTTGGACAATAATTTCGATTTTGTACCATTTCGTTAAACCAACATATAAGAACATCAAATAGATTATTCAAGAGTAAAAATATAAATTTACTATTTCTTGCACACAAATAAATATTATAGGAAGCTTTAAGTTATTTTTTTATGATTTAACATTCAAAACTGTCAATATACTTTTTTTATAACACACCAACGAAGGTTTGCTCGATATCAAAGTTTATTTTTTGGTCATAAAACTATATTCGATCTTCATTGATAATTTGATAAAAGTTTAAAAATTAATTAATTAACAAACAAAGTTTAATGGTAGCAGTTTCTTTAATTCTGACAATCTAAGTTTACATATTTCAGCAAACGTAGAGAGATAAGAGTTATCCAACGTGATCCATTTTGTAGGACATCAATTGTTAGGTAAATGATGGAATAATTGTCTAAATACAGAAGCTTTCTAACCATTGTCTTCGGATTAGCACTCCGATGTAAATAGGCGCCAAGGAAGTGTCCATTTTTGGATTCAAGTAAATATTAATAAATAAAGTGACCAAATAAACACAGCTTAACATACGACTGATCTGCCTTTTTAACGGTTACATTATTGCAAAAATTATTTATAAAATGGAAAACTAAAGAGAATTTAATGGGATTCGTAAACTGTCGAATTGTTAGGAAAATGTTTCGAAATTATATTACCAATAAGCCAAAAGAGGAAGCTAATTGGGGCGGGGGGCACAAAAAGTCATCTGCAACTGAATCAGCCCCTTTGGAAACCTAACATCACCCCAGGGGCCATGATCCGTGGCAAAGGACCTATTGAGAGATGTCAAGGGCAGCGCAAGAAGGCAATAATAATTTCGCAGAGATTTATAACTATTTACTTATGTCAGAGAAATCTGAGACTATAGACAATAAATTATTTTATTTACAGAATGTTATCAATAATGTTAGCTATTCTTCGCAGTACATAAATTAATAGGGGACACTTTGTAAAAAAGACAAGAACAATGGTATAAAAAAAAATTAGCAAGAATGTGTAAGGCAAAGAAATTTTTTTTCTCCTGGTCCAAAATTTCCTGGCCTACATTCTGAATCTTATTTTGGCTTACCAGTTGATAATTATATATATATATATATATATATATATATATATATATATATATATATATATATATATATATATATATATATATATATATATAAGTGGCAAACGAATTGATGGACGCAAACTTCAAGCGAAGTATAAACAGGATGACGAGGACAGAGCCGTAGATGCTTCGTAACATTTATTTCAAACGTTTCAAGATTATAACTAATCCCATCATCAGTGCTAAAGAAAGAATACAAAATACAGAATTAAATGTATACATAAAAAGTTAACACATGTAAAATTGTGAAACATGAATATTAAATTTGAGACGAATTGATTACATTAGAAATATGGAGGAAAAAACAAACTAAACCAACGAAATAATTTCTAAAAAATAGGAAGGAAAATAATTGACTGGATTTTATTCTTGCACCTTCCCTAAAAAAAAAACAATGTGAAATTTAACAAATTAGCATGTTTTTTAATGAGTCACTATATTTAATGAGACAGATAATGAGTTATTATTTAGACTGGGTTGAAGTTTTGTAATATAAATTGACTCTAGCAGGTAAAGGTCCGAAATGTTTCTTACCGCATTAAGTATCGTGGAGTTCTCGACTGTAGCCCTAGAGCCACATTGTGACAGATGGCTTCGAATTGGGGATGGATCAGGTTCTGAAAGGTGAAGTCCAGTTCTTTCAGATCTACCCAAATGCTGCATGAAGCGGGAGTAAAGCGTACGCCTTGTTGCCCCCACATATGATACAGTGCTACTACACATACAACGAAAAACGTATATAATTTAAGATTGCATATTGGTGGGTGGTTGATCTTTGAACTTAAATAATGATCCCAGTATAAAGTCATTAATGAGAACAATAGATGGTAATAATTGAGGATAGGCTGAATTTAACAGTTTTAACAACTCTTTTTTTTTAGTTTTTTGGATTGGTAACCAAAGTATGGTAAGGAAAAGAAGATCTTTAATTTATTGACAGCTCGTAATGGAGGCAGAGTCGAGTATTTTTTACTGAGAAACAGACTAATTTGTCTCAGAAATAGTGATGTGGGATAGCCATTGGAGGTAAAGAATTTTGTTAAGAATTCGAATTCTAAATGTAGGGCTGAAAAAGTTGAAGACAAGTTCTATGCTCTATGAAGGAGAGTAAGAATGGCATTAATTTTGATTTTAAAATCACAGAAGCTAAAAAAACTTAAACCAAGGTTTGAAAAAGTGGGTTTTCGGTAAACATTTGACGTGAATTGATTGTCCATTCGGATAAACCTCACGTCAAGAAATGATATGCTATTATTTTTTTCAAGCTCACAGGAAAACCTGATCCATCCCCAATTCGAAACCATCTGCCACAATGTGGTTCTAGGGCTACACTCGAGAACTTCACGATACTTAATGCGGTAAGAAACATCTCGGACCTTTAGCTTCTAGAATCAATTTATATTACAAAACTTCAACCCAGTCTAAATAATAACTCATTATCTGTCCCATTAAATATAGTGACTCATTAAAAAACATGCTAATTTGTTAAATTTCACATTGTTTTTTTTAGGGAAGGTGCAAGAATAAAATCCAGTCAATTATTTTCCTTCCTATTGTTTAGAAATTATTTCGTTGGTTTAGTTTTTTTTTTTCTCCATATTTCTAATGTAATCAATCAGTCTCAAATTTAATATTCATGTTTCACAATTTTACATGTGTTAACTTTTTATGTATACATTTAATCTGCAAATGTATTCTTTATTCCTTAAACCAATTGATGATGGCCAGGAAACCCAAAGAACATATTAACATAGGAGTATATGCAATACCATGCAACGATTGCCATAAAGTTTATATAGGGGAAACGGGGAGAAATCTAGACAAGAGATTGTATGAACACAAAAGAGATATTAGAGTGGGCAGCGAAAGCAGTGGAATATTTTGCCATGTTAGATACTTGAATCATTCTATCGATTTCAATGGAAGAAAAATGGTATTTAAATCGGCTAACTATGTTAAGAGAAGAATCGTAGAATCGAGCTTGATATCGTCAGTTCCTAATTTAAATCTATCTGAGGGTCAATTTTCTTTTAATCCTGTAATAAGAAAGCAAATAAACAAAATAGTAAAATGTCAGCCCTTCAATATGTTAAGGCCTACCCCCCATCCCAGATTAGCCACAAGTAGGGGATTGGGGATAAAAGAGGGCATATTTCACGACCTGTTATGCTTGTATGCATTTTTTCTTATATTTTCTATCCAGTGTCAGTTGAAAAAGAGTGTGAGATGCACCGAAACTGTTCTGAATTAAATTGTCTTCGGAGAATGTGGTTTAATTCCTCATTTTTTCCAGCGATATTGCATTAATTTTCATCATATATATATATATATATATATATATATATATATATATATATATATATATATATATATATATATATATATATAAACACTCCTCTATACGAGAACATTCACTAAAACATAACCACCCGCTTGACCCTGATTCCTTTAGTATACTCTCTTCTTCCTCCTCTTTGTTAATGACCGAAACGTCCGGAAAATTAAATGTTCGTAACCATCGCATATGTCTTCATATTCCTGCTACGAATAAGGTTCCCAAGGAACGACTCCATCACCAATACACTATATATATATATATATATATATATATATATATATATACATATACATATACCATAGATAACGAATACTTGATTGGTAGCTTCCGCAAATTCCGGAGTCAGATGCTTCCATAGTCGGGCGACAGTCAGTGCGGGTGTTTGCCGCTATGCCCGCAAGGCGGCGATCCCAATCATTGTTACGACTTAGTCTGGGTGAGACGCTGCCACTATCTTGGAAAATTTTGAAATCATAAGTTAATTGTATTTATTTGCCATTGTAGGCCTGTTAACTCTAGTAATTGTAGGTAGGAGGGTCTTCCAAACTGGAATGACACAGCCAGTGAGCAACTGGTTCACCATTCTCAACAGCAGAAGGCCAGGCCAAGACAAGAGGTAAAAAATGCGGATTTTCGGACAGTTTTTTTAATTGTTTAATATTAATAAATTGCACTCCTATTTAATGTTAAAACTTCGGGCATTTTTATCTTTTCATTAAAAATGTTGTTGCTTCACACGTGTTGCTTCTGCATTTAGTTAAACAAAAATGAAACAAATGTAAAATCTTTTACATAGTGATAGATGTCAATTAACATTTTGCTCTTTCAGGTACAACGACACCCGAAAAGTCGTGTGTAAACTGAAGGACGAGATCCCCCAGAGGCACGTTCAGTTCTTGCAGGACACGGCATAACTCATGAAGGCTTGGCCATCCTGTGGCTATCCTAGCAACAGGATATTCACCACTGACACCAGGAAGGCAGTGTACCTGACGTCGACCAGCGCGTGGGCCGCCATCATGGACGTCTTGGACAGGTACAAGGACCAGAGCATCGTCAAAATCTGCCCTGGCAAGATGATATCCGACAAGGAGGAGCATGCCTTTGGCCCCCGTCGCAACATGTCTGGCACCAACTACTGGACCGAGGCCAAACAGTTCTTCCAAGAAAAGACACTCATCAGGACCATCTCCCTCATCAAGCTGTCTGGATACACCCTGGAAGAAGTCAAGGAGCACATGATCCCACTCCATGAAACCCAGAAAACAAACAACGACCAACTGGCCAAGGAGTTTGTTGAGGAGCTGAACATCGACTCCGAGAGGTTGGACCCGGGCAAAATGGAGGCGGGTGAGGCCGGCAGAGTGGGACATTTCTGCGGGTACTTGGCCAAAAGGCCCGCAGCCGCCTAAAGTGTGCTTCTTGCCAAGAGGCCCTGGTAGAGGGCAACACCCTTATACCTTCAGTGCAGGTGGCCGACCCCGACAAGCTGCCAGAGACCTTCAGCGAGATGATTGAACTCCAGAACCGCGGTGGTATTCTCTACACCTCAAACGAGTGCATCCCCATGGCCAGGATGGCCGTGGAAGTCTTTAAGGCGATGGCAACACCAGGCGAAAGGAGGGCCAAGTTCCTGGCAGCCTACTCTTCAGAAGGAGTATTTGTGAGTGCCTACAAGGAAATAATGAGCAATGACTTAGGTATGTCCCTGCTGGACTGTGTAAAGGGTTGCAGCCTGGTCAACACCGTTGTTCCTGCCATCGCCAGGTACCTCTTCCATGTCATGGGCTAAAATAGGGTGTCAAAAACTAACACTGATACCCATGCAAAAGTCAAAAGAAGAGTCATAAAAAGAGGAGATCCGGATGCACCCGAGAAAGCTACCAGGAGCAAAGGTGACTACAAGAAGAAGAAACTTCCTAGTGAGAAAAAGTCCTAAGTCAATTTAAGTGTGCGTAGCCACTGACATTTGTTATGTATCTTTATTTTGTAGGGTAGATATTAGAATCCAGGTTAACCATGAAATAGGTTACTAGTACAGGTGTCCACACCCCAGATTCTTACTAGCTATTACTTTATTATACCTATTTCAGAATAATATAGTCGGTACTCACCCATGGGCTATGAAAAAGATTTATAAAGTTAAAAAAATAAATGTAATCAAATGCGGGATCTAGCTAAATGATACCTAATGGAAATATAATTATTTGCTAGATTGGTCAGGTGTGGGCCCTGGAGGGATTTCTTCTTTTTTTCTTTAATTGATAATACCTACTTTATTTCATTTATTAGAATATACCTTGAAATATGCTTGTAGTTAAATGTAATATACCCATTTTTCATTACATTTTTAATTAGAAATTTTGCCATTTATTTTTTTTTGTACCTGGAAAAGACCTGGAAAACCTATGGAATATTGAAATTTGATATTAGTAGACACCCTGTAGTATCTAAGAATCCCATTGTACGCAGACTTATTAAATAAAATTGAATTGAATATAACCAACATCAGTTATAAATATAAGGTTTTTATTTTTTCTTTTTCATTAAATAAGTCACACTTTGGTTCGTCACGCCGAATCTGTTCGTCGAATAAAACATTGACTTCACAGCTCGAAGTACATTGGTCCCAGGGTGCTTCATGTCAAACTTAGGGTAAATATCTTTAAAAATAAAGAAATGAGAACTATTTTTATTCTTTCTTGGCTTGCCCGACTATGGAATCGCTCGATTTTGAGCTACCAATCAAGTATTCGTTATCTATGCATATATATATATATATATATATATATATATATATATATATATATATATATATATATATATAATATATATATATATATATATATATATATATATATATATATATATATATATATATATATATATATATATCCATTAAACCACATTGAAAGAGAAAACAGAATAATTTTTACTTGCAGTAATATTTTTATTACCTTTTGGAAAAAATCCGTGCAGGGAAGCGATTCGAACCAGGCACATTGAGGCAGCGAGCACCGCTTTGATCACAGTTAAAAGTATGCCTTTAGTGCACTATGCTACGCAGAGAACCAAAAAATTCTCTGAATAGAATAGCTTTTAAGGGACACATTTCGCAAGCTTGAACGGGGACTATGAGAGAAATAGAAAATTAATTGTGAATTCAAAGAATAAAAGAGGAATAGTTAAATGCGTGGTAAATATACAAATGTATATATCTCTCAAAGTAGCGCGAAAGAATGATGAAAATGAATCGATTAAACCACATTGAAAGAGAAAACGGAATAATTTTTCCTTGCAGTAATATTTTTATTACATTTTTTCGAAAATATTCGTGCAGGGAAGCGATGCGACCCATGCATACTGAGGCAGCGAGCATTGCTTTGATCACAGTTAAAAGTATGCCTTTAGTGCACTATGCTACACAGTGAACGAAAAAATTCTATTCAGAGAATTTTTTCATCCTTTGCGTAGCATAGTGCACTAAAGGCATACTTTAAAACTCGCATCCGTAATCGAGCTTCGAACGAACAAAGGATCGATAAAAAAGTGAGGCAGTAGCCCTATCAGCGCCCCAAGCGCTGAACGTCACGGAGCGGAGAATATACATGGCGAAGGTATAAAAGATCCTAAGGCTGCGAATATGAGCCTCCCAGGTGAGGCGTCGGTCAAATACAAGATCAAGGAAACGGTGCGATTCAACCACTTCCTGGCGCACACCATTAAGAAACAAATCTGGGTCGGGGTGGAGCCGTGGATGGCGGCAGAAGTGCACTACCTTAGTCTTGGCCAAATAAAACCGAAACCTGTGCACTTTGGCATAGCGAGAGACGCAGTTCAATGCCTGTTGGAGTCAACGCTCAAAAGTTCTCATCTGGGCCGCGCCAAAAGAGATCGAAAGGTCGTCCACGTAGAGCGTAGCTTGAACATCTCCGGCAGCACCGAGGTGATGCCGTTGATGCTCAGGGCAAAGAGTGTGATACTGAGGCCACTACCATGCGTGACACCCTCTTCCTGCTCCATTAAGCTATAGAGGCCCCCCCCCGTACGCGGAATATACGATCTCGCAAAAATTCAGATATAAAGACTGGGAGGCGTCCCCTCGCCCCCATCGTGTGGAGAGTCTCCATCATACCGTATCGCTATGTGGTATCATAGGCCTTCTCCAGATCGAAAAACACCGTGGCGTAGTGCTGTCTACGAAGGAAGGCCTCGCAGACGGCATTTTCCAGTGGGAGCAGGGCATCCGACGTGGAGTGGAATTTGCGGACGCCGCACTGTGCAGAAGACAGATGGCCTCCGTTGTCCAGAAAATGGCTAATCTAACATTTACCAATTTCTCCATCAACTTGCACACGCAAGAGTTTAGAGAGATTGGGCGGAAACCGGCCGGAGTAGAGTGATCTCTTCCCGGTTTGCGAAAGGCAAGCACACTAGCGATTTGCCAGGAATCTGGGAGGAGACACTCCACCCAGATCCTGTTGAATAAATCTAAGAGAAAGGCCATGCCTCGCTCACCCAGGTGTCGAAGCATGGCGTACGGGACATCGCCCGGACCATGGGCGGTGTCCGCGCACGAAGCAAGAGTGGAACGCAACTCACTCACAGTAAACCTGTCGTTGAAGGGTTCTTCGCCTCTGGTGGTAAAGTACAGCCGGCGGCCTTCCGCGACATCACGACGTGCATTGTCTGCTGGCGGAGTAGCATCTCGGCTAGAGAATGCGGAGAAAGCGGTCGCGAAGGATTCCGCCACGGACGCGGGTTTCGAGATTGTGGTCCCATTCACCTGGAGAACGGGAGGGGGATCCTGCGAGAACTTGGCCCGAATCATTTTGACTCGCCTCCACACCTCTAATAGATGGGTCTTCCAGTTAAGTGAAGACACCTATAATCGCCAAGAAGAGCGGCGGGCGTGTTTCGAAATGTGCCGGAACCTAGCCCTATCCCGATTAAATTCACCGACAATGAAATCGTTCGAACGGTGCTTATAGCGCATGTAGACATAACGCTTCTGCTTCTAGGAATAGTAGTTATGCCCGGGGCGATGAGGTTGCCGGATAAGAAGTCAACGGCCTCTTCTACCGGCCTAAACTCCTGGACTGAGATAGGGAATTAAGTCATTTCCTGAAATCCAGAACACCGTGCCCGCGCCAAGCACCATCGGAGCGGGCTCTCGGGCGGCAGCGGCATATAAAATGATATTTAAATGGGAAAGTGATCACTACCATGGATGTCATCGACCACCCCCCAATCAAAACAGGCTGTGCATCCGGAGAGTAGAGAGCTAGATCAAGGCAGGAAAATGAAGCAGTTCTCTGGCATCGTTACGTAAACTCATCCACATTTAAGACACCCATCTCAAACTCGTCGATCAGGTCAGCAAGGACTTGTCCACGGGTATTAATAGAGTAGTCTCCCCAGAGGAGGTGTCTGCCGTTTAGATCTACGAGTAAGAGAAAGGGCCTCGGCAACCGCGCGACGACGCGGGGGAAGTTCCCTGCGTCGAAGTCGGCTGACGGTGGAAATAACAGTATACCTCCTATCTTGGTGCAGCTGCACAGCTATTGCATGAAAATAGTTCTCTAAAGCGAAGAGAAGAACGAAGACATCATACCGGGTGTAAATTGCACAACATCCAGTGGCAGTGAGATAGCAAAACGTTTTTACCCCAGGAGGGTGGGCAGGGGGCATGCGCCCAGTATGGTTTCCTGCAAAAAGATTGCTAACAGGGAACGGGAGGAGACGAGCCTCTGCAACTCCTCCCAGTTGGCCCGGAGTCCGTGGCAATTCCATTGAAGGAATATGCCCTCCAGTTGTAGCTAGGAGTAGATGCGGGGGCCCTCTTCGAAGAGAAGACCCTCACGGGAATGGCCGTACACTTCTCTGAGGCAGAACTCCGGGCGCTCTTGGCCGGGCAATGCACTCAAGGTGCTATCGCCTTCGAGGACCCATTGGGGGAGGTTGGGCTCTCCATGTGAATCTTTTCCTCCATCCGCCTCGAAACCTTAGGTGGGCGGGTTGGCTTCAGAGGTGGTAAGGCCCTCTTTTTGAGGATCCACCGTCTCCGAGCCACCTACCCCACCACTGGGCGTGGGCGAAGGAGCCGAAGCTCCTTTAGTGTTGTCTTCCTTTCAGAGGGCAGCTTTAGGAACCCCGGAAGATGGCCTGGCGACCAACTTTAGGGAGGTTGCCTCCTGTGAGTCTAACGACTCGGTGGAGGCGTGTTGCCGTTTGGCCTTACGGGAAACGGTCATGCTGATGGAAGGGGGGTACCCTGGTTTTAGCCGGGGCTGGGTTTGAACCCTTTGTGCCGCCAGCGTTACCAAGGGAGGGCCTGGGGTCGGTAGAACCCGCGGAAGGGTTTCGAATGGGCGTGGAAACGACCGTACTCGTAGGCCTGGAAGGGCCAGGAGCAGAAGGTGTCTTTTTCAACATTGAGGCATAAGACGTTCCGGGCAGCGCCGGGCGCGACAGGACCAAGTCCTTACCCTCGATAAATAAGAGACGATCCTGTTTCGAACGCCCAGGATTTCCTTCTCAACGATATATGAACCACATTGCTTCGAAGAAGCGGGGTGCGGCTCCCCGCAATTGGCACACTTGGCCACACACGATTTGGACTTATCTTGTGCAGCCTTGGAGCAATTTACACAGATTTTGGGTAACCCCGACTTTGCATGTCAACAGGTGCGATTAGTATGGCCGAAGCAGTTGCAGTAATATCACCTCCACGGCAGTGGCACGAATGCCTACACGCGGTAGCGATACTAACCGGTACACCCCGACTCAGGGAGCTTGTCACAGTCGAACATGAAGAAGAATGTAGGGGTGTGTCTCAAGGCCCCTCCCTGTTTTCTCATCACACGTTCGACCTTGACCGCCCCATGGTCGGCCAGCTCTAAGGTGATGTCATTTATGAGGTAGTTCACGAGTCCCCTCGCATAAACTACTCCTTTCACGAAGTTCAGGGGTAGAGTGCGGCGTCGCACTCACAGGCGTGCCATTAAGTGCCCGAAGGGCATTCGCTAAAAGGTTCCCGTCCGAAAAATGGGTTACCTTTGGCTTTCCACAAATCACACTAGCTAAAGCTTTCCTCTGATGGATCATGTTGCCCTTAGCCAACATGCTGTCATCAGCGGAGCGAATAACGAGGAAACTTTTGAAGCCATGGGGCTCGAAATTAGAGAAGAATTATAGTCAATGCTCACAGAATTACAGCTAATGAACACAGAATTATCATTAAATAATCACAGAATTATAGGAGAATTACAATAAGCCCAGAATTACAGAAAAAATTACCGTCAATAATCATAGAATTACAGAAAATTAAGTGAAGATAACATAATTACAGAAGAATTACAGTAAACGATCAAAGAATTATAGAAAAATTACAGCCACTGATCACAAAATTATCACGAGTTAGTCTCACAGATGGACTAAAATAGAACTTTTCAAAGGCAAATATAATGATTAATAGAACAGTGATTAATAGTTTGGCAGAACAATTAGGATTGATGGACAAATTTAAGAGTAGATCCATTTTTTTGCATTCTTGTCTCCTTTTTCCAATTCGATTGCCATCAAAAATAACGAACAAAGCCTCACACATACGAATTTTAGGGTGTTTTTCGGAAGAATCCCTACCACGAATTAGGCATTCGAGGCTATAGCGAGGTTAATGTCAGGCTAAGGTTAGGTTAGGTTAGAACAGCGACTTTGCAAAAATGGACATGAAATTTTTATTAGCATGTTCGCGTTGCCGTTGGCGCTGTAATAAGCGTGAATGCAATTTCAGTGTTGGATTGCAAAAAGACACTTGGTTAGAAGAATCAAAATTATCTTTTGAGACAATCGTTTATTTCATTCACGCATGGTGCAAAGGGTTAACAACTAAGTTTTTTTTGTCTTAAATAACTTAAAAGGTCAAGATAAACAATAACAGGTTGAGAAGAAAATTCTGCAGGAAGTTTGTGCCAGTTCCTTGCTCCAAAACCTAGCCCTAACCTAACCTAACCTAACCTACAGACTGTACTTACACTACGAGACTCAAACGCCTAATTCGCTGCTGGGCCTATTCCGAAAGAGAGCCGAATTGTGAAGCCCCCTATGAAAGACCCTGGGAGTATTGACAATCCTGGAATTGTCTAAAAATTGGCATTTTATTTCCCTAAATAATTTCATCTTACCGTTTTTAAACTTATGCTTAAATTCTTGTATTAGAACCTACGGTTTTAACATTTTATTCCATTGTTTTTATTTAGAATTTCCCCCTCAGGCAGGTTTCAATATGGCGCTGTAGCTGCTTAGGTGATTCGTTGCGTCGCTAGGCCTATTTTCAGAGATAATAGGACCCCGGGGCTGTTTTCAAAAAGGATAAGACCTTGGACCTATTTTCAGAGATGGCAAGACCTTGGGTTTATTTTTGTGTCATTGTATTTCCTTCTATATATTGCGTAAGTTTGTTTTAGTCTCTATTTTCGCATCTTTGTCTTTGTTCGCTCTTGGTACATCATTGCGTTCTGGCTACGAGTCACGGATATTGGTCAAGATACGTGGTGGGGAGGGAGCTAATATTGTTTTTTTATATATATAAAAGATAGGAAATTGGTGTAACCAACCAGGAAATTTTCACTATTCCTAGAATAAAGGTTCGAGCCGATGAAAGAGAGTCAGATAAAGAGAAGGGACCGGAATAATGAAATTAAGGTCGAAAGGCCTACAAAAAGAGCGTTCAGTTTTATTTATTTACTTATTATGGGAATTATTGCTTCACTAGACCACTTGGCTTTGCACATGCCTACTAAAGCTTATTTTCATGGAAATCCTGACCTCTATGGCTCTTGTCCATGTTCTATACAACCCTCTTAAAGCCTCTTATAGAGGCCTTTACTGTTCAAATGGACCGGGCCTATCCTGACGCGATATATATCAAAATTCTTTGTCCTGCCTCTCTTCTGTCCCGCCTCTTTTCCTGTCCACCGGGTGAGGAAAAGCGACAGGAAAAAAAAGGGAGTCACCTGGAGTGGGTAAAAAAGGACCAAATTACTTATAGGCAGTTCATTTCCTAAGACGTGACAGACAATTTGATTCTTCAGAAGGGGACCGTCCGTTTTCAATTAGGCCCAGATGTGTGGTGCTTTTTCTAAATCACGATCTTCACACAGAACCGAATATTGGAATTTGTTCCCTTATCTTCTCAGTCCATTCTCAATTGCTCTGACTTCAATACTTAAATATTTTTCGTTATTTTAATCGGATCTTTTGAAGAATAGCGGTCCGACATGAGCCAGGACCGTTATTTTTAGTCGCGTGCCAGTCATATCTCTATATCGTTCGGTCGGTCCCCCTTTTTGCTTTTTCTTTTTGTTTGGTAAAAACATCGTAATTATTTGCCGATTCTAACGAAATTTGAAACCCTTGTGTTGTTTTACAGTCTCTTTCGAATGGTATAATGGTCAAAGTCTTCCCAAGGTTAGTCCTGGAATTATTGAAAGTTTTGAAGGTCGTAAGGTAATAAATCAGAATAATTGAGGGCACGCGACTTTTTGGTCAGCAGACCTTGTTTTATTTCACGGCGAAATGAGCCCAACATGGCTGGCACACGCATTCGTGTACCACATAAAGCACACTTCGCTGTATAATCATAATAAATTCGCGTGCTCTCACTTATTCTGATTTATGACCTTACGACCTTCAAAACTTTCAATAATTCCAGGACTAACCTTGGGAGGACCTTGTCAACATTCGAAAGAGAATGTAAAACAACATGAGCGTTTCAAATTTCATTAGAATCGGCCAAATAATTACGATGTTTTTACAAAATAAAAAAGCAAAACGGGGACCGACCGACCGACGACCTAGTGAGATATCGAGTCGCACGCGACTAAGAAGGACAACAATGGGACCCTATTTTTAAAAGAGTAGTTAATATGTTGCTACTTTAGTCTCTGGTCTTCCAGTTCATTTACACTTTAGCGTGCAGTCTACCAGGCTTTCTTTACACTCCAGTGTGCTACATAACTGATACAAACAATTTAACTTAAATCTTTTAATTACCGATGCATACTTCGTATATTATTTAGGAATGCCTCAAAAATATCTGTTGCATCTTTTCTCAGTACTTTCCATCAAAAGTGATCAAGGTGTGACTGCAAAAGCCTATTACAAAAACATCTCATTTTCTTTCAAATTGTTATGTTGGCATCCGACCATGATCGTTCAATAGACCCAGTGTGCGCTCCTCTCACTGGATCCACATACTGTTCTTGATGACTCACCCTTCGAAAGGTAGACTTTCCTATTTAAGTCACTGCTATATTCATGTGTATTTCCATTGCGACAAAAGAACAGCAATTCTAAAATTTGGCATAAACTCGAAGTAGCATAGTTTACTTTGACTTCATTCTTTATTATCAAGTACCAGGCAATGGCTTCGCCACTCCCCCCAACGGCGGGAGTTTGCGCTTCGCTACTAAGATTAAAATTTAAAATAAATAAAAGCAGTCATGGTTAAATTTTCTGAACTTCACCATTTGTAATTCTTTGGCTTTTAAAACATTCACAAAATTTCGATCCTTATATTTATTTCTGAACTTCACCATTATAAAAGAATTATTAGAAATAACTTTGATAGAAAACATAAGTCATAACCAAACTAAGATGAAATTATTATTCAAATACTCAAAAAAATCCCCTTCTTAAATTATAGAGTTAGTGATGATGATTTAATATTGAGCAGCCCTTAAAAGCAACCATGGATCGAAGCATATTTGAAAGTCAAATCAAGCCGTTACTAATAGAAGACCCTCTTTCAGTGATTACACGGATGAAAAATAAAGATTAGTACGCGTGAAGACTGTTCGGTACATTCTTGTTGAATGTCCCAGTATAGGTGATCTTCACGCACGCTACCTGTTCCGGTCCGGACGAGCGAGTCGCTACCGCTTGTCTCTTGTACGCGCGATGGTCTCGTGTACGCAAACTTGTGGAGTATACGACTTTTTTGAGGAGGTTGGCCTCCTCCACTTTATTCGACTCACTTTGTTGTAATTTGTTTTTGACATGTTTTTACTTGTTTTTTAATCTACCCTGGTATTAGGTTTAGCGTGATTACGGAAACTTTTGCCCTAGTCGGCAGTACCAGATGGGCTCCTAAAAAAAAATATTACGAGTGAATTGAAATGTTCAGGTTGTAATTTGGGGATGAACTGGATGAAATGTGGCTTCAAATTTGGCTAAACATATTTAGAAGTGGAAAAATTAGGTCTGTGAAAAATACAAAGATAAATAAAAAAAACAAAAAAAAATTAAATTCTAAAATCTCCCTTCATAAATGGGCTGAAGCTATGTTCTAATATGATAAAATTGATCAAACAAAAGTGCATCTAAGTTATTAAATGCCTCACAAAAACTATGGTCGATTTATATATTTCTTTCGTGAGGTGTGTACTAAAAGCATTTTGAAAGTAACCTAGTTCAACTAGGTGGGCCTAGTTAGGATTGCCAGAGGTCCTGATTTTGTCCTGTGTCTTAAATCAGCTCTGTTAGGACGCTTAAATATCCTGAATTATGAAAAATGTTGAGTCAATAACAAAGTTGTCGGAATTATTCATGTTAACCATGAAAAATATCCACTATTTCATAAATATTATCTTAACACTTTTCACAGAATCATTTTACTGAAAATAAACGTCTGGAACAGACTAAAGCATAAATAATCGCATTTGAGTCCATTCAAATGCTTGTTCAGTTTATGTACGAACGTGTTTGATCGTCGTTCATTCTGCTTCAATGCAGCGTGGTTGCAGTTGCTTTGGCGCCTTGGCGGCCTCCGAGTCCGGCTCCGGGGCAGTCGCAGGAATGAGTTCTGACATGAAAGCATGTCGATGTCATTTCCGCGGCCTGGCTAATAAGAGCAGTTAGCCAATAAGTTAATAACCAGTTAATCAGAGCTTTCCTTCGTGCTATATTAGTTGGTACTTTGTCATTTGAAGTGTATTTTACTAATATTTCTTTTTAATTTTCAAACCCATATTTGTACCCGAACAGGCCGAAAAGAAAATGTAAATTTCGAGATGAATTTTTAGAAAAATGGACCTTTATTAAAAGAGGTAGAACTGTTTATGAAGCATATTTTGCATTGTGTAATTGTTCATTTTGTAGTGAAAATGGTGGGAAAACCGGTGAACAAAAAAATTAGAAACAAACATAAGAGATGTTTGAGCCCTACATCTACCAAAGAAAGTTACAAAATACCAATTTCTTAATTTAGAAAAATTCAGATAAAGATGATGCCGTAATTGCAACTCAAATGACTGCTTAAATAAATTATTGACTGAAATATTTTCCGATACAAAAATTGCGAAAAAACATTCAAGTGCCAGAACAAAAGCTACTGCTCTTCTTAAAAAATGTATTAGCCCTACACTCAATTGCTGAGGTAGTTAATGATCTAAAAAAGTGTCCATTTTATAGAATATCTACTGATGCAAGTAACCACAATGCAGAAAAACTATTCCCTTTAATAGTTCACGATTTTACGGGTGAAAAGGGTTTGCAGGTAAAGCTTTTAAAAGTAGAATTTCTACGTAATGAGACATCAGAAACAATCGCAAACTTTTGCGTAAAATCTATTACTCATTTAGGAATCGATAAGAAAAAATGTATTGCATTTGGGGGTGATAATGTGAACACAAACTGTGGAGGGTGCATGTGTAAAGGTCAAAGTGATATCCACACAAAGTTAAAATAAATCATGAAAATTCTATGGAAGCAGTTGGGTGTCCAGCTCACGTTGTTCACAATGCTGCACAAACAGCAGCTTGCACTTTTTTTCTTGATATTGAATTCATTGTCATGAAGTTGTTGTCTTACCTCAGTTTTTTATACTGTTAGAACTGAACTTCAAAGTGGATTAAATGTGGTTATTGTACAGGTAGCAGTAAAGGGCTGCATTCTGCAACAGATTAGGAAAGGATACGAAAACAGAATTAACCGAACTTCTGAATATAACTAGATCTAACCAACGAAGGCAACCAAACCTTTTTTTTTGTGGGTGAGATGGGGATTTAAAGATCTCCTCAAGGGAGTAATCAAGTGAGTTGAAGGGAACGCTTTATTAGATGGTGTAACGTCCCATGAGCGTGTCCGATTCGGAGACGATAAAAATGACTTTATGCTATATAAACATTGGAAGAATAGGTCAATGAGAATATTCTCTCGCGCTGTCTCCCACCTTCTTTCTCACAAAAATCGAATGGTTGTCCTGATCGCTATGTAGTGTATGGAACAACGAAACGCCGGTTCAGAGATTCAGTATGTACTAACTCTTGGCCTCCTCATCAGTTAGCTCTTTCCGAGTAACACCTAGATGTTGAGGGACGTAGATGATGATAATCTCGGTATTAACTCGATATACAGTAACTGAGGCGTGGCGGAAAGTACAAACGAGGGATGGGAGGATTCCAATACCACAGGTGACTAAACGCTCTCTGTGAGTCGCTATGGATTACAGAACGCTCTTCAAATCAGGAACGGTGAGTACCAAAAGATATATTGCAACCAGATTGAGTTTGAAGACAGACGCAGCGCCCGGCTGAACCCCGTCACCTTCAAACACGAGGGAAATAGCTTGGAAGCCCCCCCTCATTTCCCTTCGGATTTAGAGTCATCTGTGTACACCAACACTGGTCCCCTTTGGCACGATGTATCCTCTAAGAAATTAGAACGCAATACATTCGCTGCCCTTGAGGATTTGGGAGCAGCCTCGAAAGAAATTAGAACGCAATACATTCGGTGACCTAGAGGTTTTGGGAGCAGCCTCGAAAGAAATTAGAACGCAATATATTGGATGCCTTGGAGGCTTTGGGAGCAGCCTCGAAATAAGTTAGAACGCAATACATTCAGGCCCTGGAGGCTTTGGGAGCAGCCTTAAAAGAAATTAGAACGCAATACATTCGGTGCCCTGGAGCTTTGGGAGCAGCCTTGAAAGAAATTAGAACGCAATACATTCGATGCCCTGGAAGCTTTGGGAGCACACTTGAAAGAAATTAGAACGCAATACATTCGATGCACCAAAGACTTCGAAAGCAGCCTCAAAAGAAATTAGACTGCAATACATTTGGTGCCCTGGAGGCTTCAGGAGCAGCCTCGAAAGAAATTAAAACGCAATATGTTCGGTGTCCTGGAAGCTATGAGAGCAGCCTCAAAAGAAATTAGAACGCAATACATTCGGTGCCCTGGAGGCTTTGAGAGCAGCCTTAAAAGAAATTAGAACGCAATACATTCGGTGGCCTGGAGGCTTGGGGAGCAGCCTTGAAAGAAATTAGAACGCAATGCATTCTGTTCCCTGGAAGCTTTGAGAGCAGCCTCGAAAGAAATTAGAACGCAATACATTCGGTGCCCTAGATGCTTTAGGAGCAGCTTCGAAAGAAATTAGAACGCAATACATTCGCTGCCCTTGAGGATTTGGGAGCAGCCTCAAAAGAAATTAGACTGCAATACATTTGGTGCCATGGAGGCTTCAGGAGCAGCCTAGAAAGAAATTGGAACGCAATACATTC
Organism: Ceratothoa steindachneri; assembly: GCA_963969495.1. NCBI lineage: Eukaryota > Metazoa > Arthropoda > Malacostraca > Isopoda > Cymothoidae > Ceratothoa > Ceratothoa steindachneri. The sequence goes on from OZ018320.1 coordinate 219,669,541, forward strand.
GGTGTCCTGGAAGCTTTGAGATCAGCCTCGAAGGAAATTAGAACGCAATGCATTCTGTTCCCTGGAAGCTTTGAGAGCAGCCTCGAAAGAAATTAGAACGCAATACATTCAGTGCCCTGGAACCTTTGGGAGCAGCCTCGAAAGAAATTAGACTTCAATACATTTGGTGCCTTGGAGGCGTTGGGAGCAGCCTTGAAAGAAATTAGAACGCAATGCATTCGGTGCCCTGGAGGCTTTGGGAGCAGCCTCGAAAGAAATTAGAACGCAATTCATTCGGTGCCCTGGAAGCTTTGAGATCAGCCTCGAAAGAAATTAGAACGCAATACATTCGGTGCCCTGGAGGCTTTGAGAGCAGTCTCGAAAGAAATTAGAACGCAATACATTTGGTGCCCTGGAGGCTTTGGAAACAGCCTCAAAAAAAATTAGAACGCAATGCATTCGGTTCCCTAGGAAGCTTTGAGAGCAGCCTCGAAAGAAATTAGAACGCAATACATTCAGTGCCCTGGAACCTTTGGGAGCAGCCTCGAAAGAAATTAGAACGCAATGCATTCGGTTCCCTAGGAAGCTTTGAGAGCAGCCTCGAAAGAAATTAGAACGCAATACATTCAGTGCCCTGGAACCTTTGGGAGCAGCCTCGAAAGAAATTAGACTGCAATACATTTGGTGCCCTTGAGGCTTTGGAAACAGCCTTGAAAGAAATTAGAACGCAATAAATTTGGTGCCCTGGAGGCTTGGGAAACAGCCTCGAAAGAAATTAGAACGCAATACATCCGGTGCCCTGGAGGCTTCGAGAGCAGCTTTGAAAGAAATTAGAACGCAATCCATTCGGTGCCCTGGAGGCTTTGGAAACAGCCTCGAAAGAAATTAGAACGCAATGCATTCTGTTCCCTGGAAGCTTTGAGAGCAGCCTCGAAAGAAATTAGAACGCAATACATTTGGTGCCCTGGAGGCTTGGGAAACAGCCTCGAAAGAAATTAGAACGCAATGCATTCTGTTCCCTGGAAGCTTTGAGAGCAGCCTCGAAAGAAATTAGAACGCAATACATTCAGTGCCCTGGAACCTTTGGGAGCAGCCTCGAAAGAAATTAGACTGCAATACATTTGGTGCCCTTGAGGCTTTGGAAACAGCCTTGAAATAAATTAGAACGCAATACATTTGGTGCCCTGGAAGCTTGGGAAACAGCCTCGAAAGAAATTAGAACGCAATACATCCGGTGCCCTGGAGGCTTCGAGAGCAGCTTTGAAAGAAATTAGAACGCAATCCATTCGGTGCCCTGGAGGCTTTGGAAACAGCCTCGAAAGAAATTAGAACGCAATGCATTCTGTTCCCTGGAAGCTTTGAGAGCAGCCTCGAAAGAAATTAGAACGCAATACATTTGGTGCCCTGGAGGCTTGGGAAACAGCCTCGAAAGAAATTAGAACGCAATGCATTCTGTTCCCTGGAAGCTTTGAGAGCAGCCTCGAAAGAAATTAGAACGCAATACATTCAGTGCCCTGGAACCTTTGGGAGCAGCCTCGAAAGAAATTGGACTTCAATACATTTGGTGCCTTGGAGGCGTTGGGAGCAGCCTTGAAAGAAATTAGAACGCAATGCATTCGGTGCCCTGGAGGCTTTGGGAGCAGCCTCGAAAGAAATTAGAACGCAATACATTTGGTGCCCTGGAGGCTTGGGAAACAGCCTCGAAAGAAATTAGAACGCAATGCATTCTGTTCCCTGGAAGCTTTGAGAGCAGCCTCGAAAGAAATTAGAACGCAATACATTCAGTGCCCTGGAACCTTTGGGAGCAGCCTCGAAAGAAATTAGACTTCAATACATTTGGTGCCTTGGAGGCGTTGGGAGCAGCCTTGAAAGAAATTAGAACGCAATGCATTCGGTGCCCTGGAGGCTTTGGGAGCAGCCTCGAAAGAAATTAGAACGCAATTCATTCGGTGCCCTGGAAGCTTTGAGATCAGCCTCGAAAGAAATTAGAACGCAATACATTCGGTGCCCTGGAGGCTTTGGTAGCAGCCTTGAAAGAAATTAGAACGCAATACATTCGGTGCCCTAGAGGCTTTGGGAGCAGCCTTGAAAGAAATTAGATTCATTGTTGACTGGTGGAGACGCTGCACCCGCGGGTACAAGACAAGCTGCCACTGGGCATGACCTAACACGAATGTTATATTCCTTGCGTCGAAAAAAAGGCTGTATATCGCTGGGGGTAGGAGGACGTTAGGCACTTGTCACCAACTGGTAACCAGTAAGGTGGATCGCTATTAGTATCCATGAAATATTCGAGAAGCAATAGCTCGATCCGTTGTGGGCACATGGGGATATGGTCCCCACTCCCGGAATCGGTCCAGGCTACCTCTTCGGTCCAGTGGCCAAATGTTGTAATAGAAAGAAAGAAGGGGGTGGGGATTGGTAGTGGGGAAATGCAAGCATGTTAACCCCCAACCCCACACTTAACTGATCAAAAAGCGAGGGGATGAAGCCTCTCGCCTCCATGTCTTTATCTCGTATGAGTGGACGGAAGCTGGTCGACGAAGAGTGAAAAGGACATTTGTAGAAAAAGAAAAACACGTAGTTTTGAGATTAACTGGTGGCATTGGGGTAAGGAGGGCGGAGCATTCTTCCGAGTTCCAAATGCAGCAAGGTTTTTACCCCTGCTACCCTATCCACCCACTTACGTATGTTCATACTGAACGTGGTGAAGCTAAGGGACGTGAAAATGCGTGAAAAGCTCCATCTCCCGAGGGTTTTGAGAGGAAACCTTTTGAGGAGCGTGGACAGGGAGGCACGCAACTCTTCCCAACTTGTACCCAACAAATAAGGGTTGATCCCCCTTTCCTAGGGAAGAGGGTATTTTATTAGTACTCCTGATCGCTGTTTATTTTCTGAAGCTTCTGAAGGCCTCTATCTATCCATGGGTCGTGAAGAATTTTGGGAGGATTTTACGTCATCGTTTCGAGAAAAAGATCTCCCTCAACAATTGACGATGAATATTAAAATTACTTCATTGTTTAGCTTTAAATTCAATACCATCTTTGAAAACTTAAACTAGTAGCAAAAACCTATACGATTTGACGAGATAGTTAAGGAATATTGTAATTTTACTGAGAAAAATAATTAGCCAGTTAGAAGTTGCGAATGTATTACAATCTCTTTACTACGTCTAGGAAAAGATAATCTACATTTCTATAATTTAAAATTTGATTCCTGTAGGTACTCGTAGGTTACACGATTTAATTGGTAAGCTGTTATCCCTCATTGTATCCCATTGCACGATTTAATTGGTAAGCTGTTTTCCCGCTTGGTATCCCATTGCACGATTTAATTGGTAAGCTGTTTTTCCGCTTGGTATCCCATTGCACGATTTAATTGGTAAGCTGTTTTCCCGCAATGTTATCCCATTACACGATTTAATTGGTTAGCTGTTATCCCGCATTGTATCCCATTACATGATTTAATTGGTAAGCTGTTTTCCCGCATGTTATCCCATTAAACGATTTAATTTGTAAGCTCTTTTTCCTCATTGTATCCCATTACAGGATTTAATTGGTAAGCTGTTTTCCCACGTTGTATCACATTAAACGATTTAATTGGTAAGCTGTTTTCCCGCATGTTGTCTCATTACACGATTTAATCGGTAAGCGGTTTTCCCACATGTTATCTCATTGCACGATTTAATTGGTAAGCTAATTTTCCGCGTGGAATCACTTGAACGATTTAATTGGTAAGCTGTTATCATGCATTGTATCCCATTACACGATTTAATTGGTAAGCTGTTATCCCGCATTGTATCACATTGAACAATTTAATTGGTAAGCTGTTTTCCCGCTTGGTATCTCATAGCACGATTTAATTGATAAGCTGTTTTCCCGTTTGGTATCCCATTGCACGATTTAATTGGTAAGCTATTTTGCCGCTTAGTATCCCATTGCACGATTTAATTGGTAAGCTGTTTTCACGCATGTTATCCCATTAAACGATGAAATTGGTAAGCTGTTTCCCCTAATTGTATCCCATTACAGGATGTAATTGGTAAGCTGTTTTCCCACGTTGTATCACATTGAACGATTTAATTGGTAAGCTGTTTTCCCGCATGATATCCCATTGCACGATATAATTGGTTAGCGGTTTTCCCACATGTTATCCTATTACACGATTTAATTGGTAAACTGTTTTCTTGCATTCTATCCCATTACACGATATAATTGGTAAGCTGGTTTCCCGCATGGTATCTCATTACAGAATTTAATTGGTAAGCTGTTTTCCCTCGTTGTATCACATTGAACCATTTAACTGTTAAGCTGTTTTCCCGCGTGGTATCTAATACAGGATTTAATACGTAAGCTATTTTCCCTCGTTGTATCACATTGAACAATTTAATTAGTAAGCTGTTTTCCCGCATGGTATTCTATTGCACGATTTAATTGGTTAGCGGTTTTCCCACATGTTATCCTATTACACGATTTAATTTTTAAACTGTTTTCCCGCATTCTATCCCATTACACGATTTAATTGGTAAGCTGTTTTTCGCATGGTATCTCATTACAGAATTTAATTGGTAAGCTGTTTTCCCTCGTTGTATCACATTGAACGATTTAATTGGTAAGCTGTTTCCCTGCATGGTATCCCATTGCACGATTTAATTGGTTAGGTGTTTTCCCACATGTTATCTTATTACACGATTTAATTTTTAAGATGTTTTCCCACGTGGTATCACATTGAAGTATTTAATTGGTAAGCTGTTATCCTGCATTGTATCCCATTGCAGGATTTAATTGGTAAGCTGTTTCCCCGAAGGTATCCAATTGCAGTATTTTAATTGGTAAGATGTTTTTTCCGCATGGTATCCCATTACAGGATTGAATTGGTAAGCTGTTTTCCCGCCTTGTATCCCATTACACGATTTAATTGGTAAGCTGTTTTCCCGCAAGGTATCCCACTACACGATTAGATTGGTAAGCTGTTTGCCCACATGTTATCACATTGCATGATTTAATTGGTAAGCTAATATCATGCATTGTATCTCATTACACGATTTAATACTTAAGCTGTTTTCACGCATGTCATCCCATTACACGATTTATTTGGTAAGCTGTTTTCTCGCATGGTATCTCATTACAGGATTTAATTAGGTAAGCTTTTTCCTGCGTTATATCACATTGAACGATTTAATTGGTAGGCGGTTTTCTCGCATGGTATCCCATTACACGATTTAATTGGTAAGCGGTTTTCCCATATGTTATCCTATTACACGATTTAATTGGTAGGCTGTTTTCCCGCATTGTATCCCATTACAGGATTTAACTGTTAAGCTGTTTTCCCGCGTGGTATCCTATTAACCGATTTAATTGGTAAGCTGTTTTCCCGTATGTTATTCTATTACACGATTCAATTAAGAAGCTTTTTTTCCGCATGATATCCCATTGAACGATTTAATTAATAATCGGTTTTCCCACATGTTATCCTATTACACGATTTAATTCGTACGCTGTTTTCCCGCATTTTATCCCATTACAGGATTCAATTGTTAAGCGTTTTTCCCGCGTGGTATCCCATTACACGAATTAATTGGTAAGCTGTTTACCCGCATTGTATCCTATTGCACGATGTAATTGGTAAGATGTTTTCACGCATGTTATGCCATTGCACGATTTATTCAGTAAGCTGTTTTCCCACGTGGCATCACATTGAATGATTTAATTGGTAAGCTGTTATCCCGCATTGTATCTTATCGCACGATTTAATTGGTAAGCTGTTTTCCTGCATTGCATCCTATTGCAAGATTTAATTGGTAAGCTGTTATCACGCATTGTATCTTATTACACCATTTAATTATTAAGCTGCTTTCAATCATGTTATCCCATTGCACGATTTAATTGGTAAGCCGTTATCCCGCATTGTATCCTATTGCACGTTTTTATTGGTAAGCTGTTTTCCCGCATGGTATACTTTGCAGGATTTGATTAGTAAGCTGTTTTCCCGCATGTTATCCTATTACCTGATATAATTTGTAAGTTGTTTTCCCGCATGGTATCTCATTACACGATTTAATTGGTAAGCTGTTTGCCCGCATGTTATCACATCGCACGATTTAATTGGTAAGCTGTTTTCCTGCTTGTCATCCCATTACACGATTTAATTGGTAAGCTGTTTTCATGCATGGTATCCCATTACACGATTTAATTGGTAAGCGGTTTTCCCACATGGTATCCTTTTACACGATTTAATTGGTAAGCTGTTTTCCGCATTGTATCCCATTACAGGATTTAACTGTTAAGCTGTTTTCCCGCGTGGTATCCCATTACATGATTTTAATGGTGAGCTGTTTTCCCGTATGTTATCCTATTGCACGATTTAATTGGTAAGCTGTTTACGCGCATGTTATCCCATTACACGATTTAAATGGTAAGCTGTTTTTCCGCGTAGTATCACATTGAACGATTTAATTGGTAAGCGGTTTCCCTTAATCTTATCACAGTACACGATTTAATTGGTTAGCGGTTTTCCCACATGTTATCCAATTTACACAATTTGATTGGTAAGCTGTTTTCTTGCATTGTTTCCCATTAGAGGATTTAATTGTTAAGATGTTTTCCAGCGTGGTATCCCATTACACGATTTAATTGGTAAGCTGTTTTCCCGCATGTTATCTGATTGCACGATTTAATTAGTAAGCTGTTTACCCGCTTTGTATCCCATTGCACGATTTAATTGGTAAGCTGATTCCCCGCATAGTATCCCATTGCACGATTTAATTGGTAAACAGTTTTCCCGCATGTTATTCTATTACACGATTTAATTGGTAAGCTGTTTTCCCGCATGGTATCTCATTACACGATTAGATTGGTAAGCTGTTTGCCCGTATGTTATTACATTGCACGATTTAATTGGTAAGCTAATATCATGCATTGTATCCCATTACACGGTTTAATTGGTAAGCTGTTTTCCCGCGTGGTATCACATTGAACGATTTAATTGGTAAGCAGTTTTCCCAAATGTTATCTCATTACACGATTTAATTGGTAAGCTGTTTTTCTGCGCGGTATCAAATTGAACGATTTAATTGGTAAGCTTTTATCATGCATTGTATCCCATTACACGAATTAATGGGTAGGCTGTTATCCCGCATTGTATTCCATTGCACGATTTAATTGGTAAGCTGTTTTCCCGCATGTCATCCCATTGCACGATTAAATTGGTAAGCTGTTATCCCGCATTGTATCCCATTGCACGATTTAATTGGTAAGCTGTTTTTCCACGTGGTACTACATTCATCGATTCAATTGGTAAGCTGTTATCCCACATTGTATCCTATTGCGCGATTTAATTAGTAAGCTGTTTTCCCGCATGGTATCTTATTGCACGATTTAATTGGTAAGCTATTTTCCCGCATGTTATCCCATTACACGATTGAATTGGTAAGCTGTTTGCCCGCATGTTATCCGATTGCACGATTTCATTGGTAAGCTGTTTTCCCGCATGTCATCCCATTACACGATTTAATTGTTTAGCTGTTTGCCTCATGTTATCCCATTGCACGATTTAATTGGTAAGCTGTTTTCCCGCATGTTATTCATTGCAGGATTTAATTGGTAAGCTGTTTCCCCGCATGTTATCCCATTGCACGATTTCATTGGTAAGCTGTTTTCCTACGTGGTATCACATTGAACGATTTAATTGGTAAGCTGTTATCCCGCTTTGTATCTCTTTGCACGATTTAATTGGTAAGCTGTTTTCCCGCATGCTATCCTATTACACGATTTAATTGGTAACCTTTTTTTTCGTATGGTATCCCATTACACGGTTTAATTTGTAAGTTGTTGTCCTGCATGTTATCCCATTGCACGTTTTAATTGGTAAGCTGTTATCCTGCATGTTATCCCATTGCACGATTTAATTGGTAAGCTGTTTTCCTACGTGGTATCACATTAAACGATTTAATTGGTAAGCTGTTATCCCACTTTGTATCCAATTGCACGATTTAATTGGTAAGCTGTTTTTCCGCATGCTATCCCATTGCACGGTTCAATTGGTAAGCTGTTTTCCCACATGTTATCCTAGTACACGATATAATTGGTAAGCTGTTTTCCCGCATGTTATCCCATTGCACGATTTAATTGGTAAGCTGTTTTCCCGCATGTCAACCCATTGCACGATTTAATCGGCAAGCTGTTTTTATACGTGGTATCACATTGAACGATTCAATTGGTAAGCTGTTATTCCCGTGTCAATATTTATGAATTTCCTAAAATCTAAAACTGATCTCTTGGGTAGCTTTTAATATTCCCGTGTCAATATTTTGGAATTTTCTAAAATCTAGAACTGATCTCTTAGGTAGCTTTTAATATTCCCGTGTCAATATTATTCAATTTTCCAAAATCTAGAACTGATCTTTTGGTAGCCCTTAATATTCCCGTGTCAACATTTATGAATTTTCTAAAATCTAGAACTGATCTTTTGGGTAGCTCTTAATATTCCCGTGTCAACCTTTTTGAATTTCCTAAAATCTAGAACCGATCTCTTAGGTAGCTCTAAATATTCCCGTGCCAATATTTTTGAATTTCCTAAAATCTAGAACTGATCTCTTGGGTAGCTTTTAATATTCCCGTGTCAATATTTTTGAATTTCCCAAAATCTAGAACCGATTACTTAGGTAGCTCTTGATATTCCCGTGTCAATATTATTCAATTTCTGAAAATCTAGAACTGATCTTTTGTTTGCATCTTTCATTTTCTATAGTGGGTAAGCAAACACCAGGAACGAAAAGTTTCTGAACCATAACCATGAAGAAAACAGGAGTGCTTGTTTGTTTTTTTGTTTTACTACCAGGTCGCACTGTCCTATGCGCATCTTAGGAAACATGTTCAATGAAACATGTTCAATAATATCACCCAGAAAGGAGACTTAAAGATCAAGGGCAAAAATGATAGAAGGCGAGAAAGCAGCCATGGGCATCCGAGCTTAACAGAAAAAAACTTTTTCATTCGGCCAAAGATCACGAAAAATTGGACATAATATGAACAATGGCAGAGTAACTCTAGCCAAATCCGTCCTTCCTTTTTTTCCCCCCAACACTAATCTGGCGACTGCCTACAAGGGCATAAGTCGCTGTAATCATCCATAGTTGAATGCTATGTAAGATAAAAATTTTTTTGGAAAAGACAACAAAAAAACCCAAAACAAAACAGAAGAAGGAAGTACGCTCTGGCATCGGGGATAGGCCCGCCTCCACCCCGGCATAGAGTCAAATATAATGGAAAAGGCCAACCTCGTCCAATGAGTCGGAGTTCACATGTCTGTCTACAAGAAACCGTTCGGGGTTCAAGGGATAATAGGTAGCGACCCCGCTCGGCCCGGTATCGGGATAGATAACGTGCACGAAGATCACCCAGAATAGGACATTAAACAAGAATGGGCGACAACGCAGCCGTGCAGGGTAACGCTCCATCAAATGCTGGTGCGTCCCGCAAGTGTGCCCAAATCGAAGACGACAGAAAGCAACCTGAAGCCGTCGTGGCATTGATGGGGGGAAGGGGCCATGAGAACATTCGAGGGGCAATGGCGCGTAACTTTAAGTTCCCCTCGGTCATCTCCCATCTTCGTTGCCAAGCAGCCCGGATGGCTGCCCTGATTCCTGCCATGTAATAAGTGTGAAGCATTGCGAAACACTGGTCTGATCGCCCAGTCCTCGTGGGCTCTTTAGCGCCCTCATCTGCGCGTTCCTTGCCCGCAAATCTCACATGGCCAAGAAACCAGCAGAAGATAATCTTGAAAATCATCCAGCTCGCAGCAACCGTGGAATCACGAATACCGCGAAACATGATGTGTGGAGATTCTAATTCCATGAGAGCACTGGGGGGGGGGGGACTTTGTGAGTCGCTAAAGATCACAATTCCATCTCCGAACTGGGCACGATCCATTATCTCCCATACCAAGCGGTGTATTGCAACCAGCTCGCCAGTGAAAACAGTTCCAGGGCCAGGTAGAACCCCAGTGATTTCCAACAGAAGAGATACACCGTGGAAATCAAGTCCCTCTCGGAAATTAGAGCCGTCTGTGTACACTGGCATGGACCCAGCGTGACACGACGTGCATTGCATGCTGGGGGAGCAGCATCCCGGCTAGAGAATGCGGAGCAAGTGGTCGCAAAAGAGTCCGCCACGGACGCGGGGTCTAAGATTGCGTTTTCATTCTACGGGGGAGCCGAAGGGGGCGTCCTGCGATAAATTGCTTCAAACCCATTTGACTCGCTTCCACATCTCTGCAAGAGGGTTTTTTTCTGTTAAATGAAGAAACGTATGCTCACCAGGAAGAGTGGTGGGCTTGCTTCGAAATATACTGGAACCTAGACCTAGCTTGACGAAATTCACCTTCAGTGAAATCGTTCGGGCGGCGCTTATATAGCTTGTTTGAGGGAGGCCTCACACTTGGATGACCACCACGCGAGCGGTCTGTTTGGAAGACGGCCAGACATTCTAAGAATAGTAGTTAGGCCAAAAGAGATGAAGTTGCCGGAGACGAACTCAACGACCTGATCCACCGACTTAAACTACTCGGCTAGGGCATAGAAATCAATCATTTCCTGAGATGAGGATCACCATGCCAGTGCTACAAACGCCACTGGAGTAGTCTCTCGGGTGGCAGCGGTCCAGAAATAATATAAGAAGTGGAGATGATCACTACCATGGATGTCATCGACTACCTCCCATCCAAAATTAGTCTGTGTAATGTGCATCCAGAGAGCACAGGGATAGAGCTAGACAGGAAAATGAAGCAGTTTAAGGGCAGTGATGCGTAAACTAACCCAGATTTATGACACTTATCTCCAGCTCGTTGATCAAGTGTCAAGGACCTGACCCCTGGGATTGATCGAGGTATTTCCCTTAGAGGAGATTTCTACTGTTCAAATCTTCAAACACTAGAAAGTGTCTCTGCAACCATGAAACAACGCGGCGGAAGTCCACCGCGTCGAAGACGGCTGACTGTGGAATGTATGCATATATGAGTATACCTCCTATGTAGTTTCACTTGCACTGCTACCGCCTAATGGAGAAAAACGGAGACATCATGCTGGGTCTATTGGTCCCCATCCAGTGGTGTAGGAGACACAAAACCCTTATACTCTTCCTGGTGGGCAGGAAGCAAATGCCAAGCATGGTATCCAGCAAAATGATAACTAATGGGGAGCGGAAGGAGACAAACCTCCGCATTTCCCCCCCGTTGGCTTGGAGTCCGCGCTAATTCCATTGAAGTAATATGCTTTCCAGCCCTTGCTCGGAGGACATGCGGGGGCTCTCTTCGAATAGAAGATTCACGTGAATGGCTGTGCGCTTCCACGAGGCAGAACTCCGGGCGCTGTTAGCCGAAAATGCGCTGTTGCCTTCAAGGACATATTAGGGATGGTCGGGCTCACTATGCGAGTCTTTACCTCCCTCTGCGTCAAAATCTTAAGTGGGTGGGGTGGCTACAGAGGTGGGAGTCCCTCCTTTGGAGGATCCACCATCTCTGAGCTACCCAGTCCAACCATGGGTTGGGGCGTAGGAGCCGAAACGCTTTTGGCGCATCCTCCTTGCGGGAGGCAACTTTACGAACCCCGGCGACGGCCTCAAGACCACCTTCAAGGGGGTTGCCTCCTACGAGTCTAACACCTCAGTGGAGGTGCGTGGCAGTTTTCTCTTTCGGGACTCAGTCGCGCTAGTGGAGGAGGGGGAGGGGGTGCTGGTTTTAGCCGAGGCTGGGTGTCAACCCTTTGTGCTACCAGCTCTATTAGGGTAACGCCGGAGAGGGGTTATTATCTGCAGGAGGGTTTCGAATAAGCACGGAAACGACTGTGATCATAGGCCTGTAAGGGTCAGAAAAAGACGGTCCTTCTTTAACATTAAGGCATAAGACGTTCCAAGCATATTCTGGCGCCCCACACCTGAGTCCTTAGCCTCGCAAAATGAGAGACAATCCACAGACTGAAGGGCCAGGATTTCCTTCTCCAGGTTATACCCACCATATTGCTTTGAAGAAGTGGGATGTGGCCCTCTGCACTTAACACATTTGGTCACACACGATAGGGAGATATCGTGTACGGCATTGGAGCAACTTATATGCACTTCGGGTAAACCCGACTTTGAAAGTTTACACGAGCGATTTGTATGGCCGAAGCGGTAGCACTAATACAACCTCCGCAACAGTGGCACGAATGGCTTCACGCGGTACCGCTACACAACAACACGCACCGACTCAGGGTGCTTGTCACGGTCGAATTGACAAAGATTGTAGCGGTTGGTCTCGAGGCCCCTTGGTGTTTTCTCATCATACGTTTGACCTTAAACCACCCTATTTTCGGCCAGATTTAAGTGATATCTTCTATGGAGTAGTTTACGTGTCGGCTCGCATAAGCCACTACTATCACAAAGCTCATAGTCGAGTGCCCAAAGGGCACTAATCATAGCCGCATTGGAAGGGTCCGGCGCATTCGCTAGAAAGCGACCGTCTGAGAAACGGGTCACATTCGGCTATCTACTAATCAAGCTAACTAGTGCTCCCCTCTGATGGATCATGCTGATTTTGGCAAACATGTTGCTATCAGTGGAGCTTATAACAAAAAAGCGTTTGAAGTCAGCGGGCTCGAAAACGCCAGGTAGTCTCTCAATGATGGGCCCGATGTAATCAAGGCTCTGCTCGGTGCCCCTTTTACTTCGATCTTTGTCAGTGCCTTACTCTTTAAGGGCGCTTCGGGGTCGGACGTGCAAATCTTACCCTCGTTGCTTACCGAATCGCTAGCGGACATATACTTCCCCGAAGGTTCCGCGGATAGAAAGGAACCTTTAGTCCTCTTTGCCGTCCTCTTCCTGTTCTTTCTTATTTGGGGAGGATGGCTGGGAGTGAACTCGCTTCTCCTCACACCCGAAAGATGCTCCTAGGCTGGATATACCCGTCTCCGCAAGATCCTTCTCTGAGATGGAGAAAGGCTTGGCTGCCAAAAGGGCACTCTTCGGGGAGGAGGTCCCTGCTCTCCTTGTGAGTTCTTGGGGGCCAGAGCCACCTGACGAGATTCTTGCACAGGGGGAGAATCAAGTTCAGAGTTTGGAACCGAACCTAACTTCTGCCATGTAGAAGATCCTGCCATCTGGAGCTGGTTGACTTCTGGGACCTTGCCAAGCTCTGTAAGGGCTTCCATGTGGCCATCCTCCCAAAGTATTACTGATCCCTATCGATGGCTCTTCATTTTTCTCTTGGGCTGGTGAAACGACATCCATTGGGGAAGAAAGGGGGAAGACACGCCCCCTGCAGGACTGCTGGACTACAGGGGGCTTGCTCTTGTCCATATAAGAGAGTTGGCTTTATTGAGTAGCTCTCACTGGCAGCGGTCGTTTCTGATACGCCTGCCTGTTTTCTTGGTAGTCCCTTGTAAAATGAAAGGGGGGATCACCACTGGTGCAGAAGATGATTCGTCCATGGGCAACTCTAAAGAAGGGGGGGGGAAGCAGCGTACCCATAGGCGTAGGAGATGATTAAACCTCCTCTCCGGTAGAAGAGGGTTGAAGGGAGACCCCGAGAAAGCACAGGAAGGTCCACTTCCGTTTCTGAAGTGAAGCTGGCCGCGGAAGGCTCTAAAGATGGCAAATGGGAGGCCTCTTTGATGTATATAAATGGTGGGAGGGGAGCTCCTCCACCAGTTTAAGGGGTGTCTTGATTTTCCTCGTTTTCCTTCACACCTGGGTATGGCGAAGCCGCGCTTGGAGGCGGATCTTTATGCGCCCTACTACTATTTATTTCTCTTGTAGCTATGAGTATTAGTATGAGAGAGAAAACATGCATGGTAAGTAGATACTATGACCTCCCAATGCCTTGGGAGGTTAAGAGAAAAGTCTCCATAGGATCAGAAAATTCCAGCATAGAATCATTCACACATCCTCGGTCCACGCGTCCTGCGTTGATGGGGTTTGACAACCCAGCCCGTCATTCAGGCGAAATTGTCCTCGAGCTTTAACTATAATGGATTGTACCAGCGGAGCCACCTGTGGACTGGAAGAAGGTGAACAGAGTCGACGGCCCAACGCACCTGGTACCTAATACTTGCCCTGGCCAGCTGGCTTTCGGCCCACGCAGCTGGTAGGGACCTCACGGTATACACTACCACTCGACTGAGGACCCATAAGAGGATGAAGGTGCCCCGGACAACCAGCAGATCTGTGGATAGAAGATCAAGTTTGGAAAGAAGTAGAAGGGTATGTAATAAAGAGAAGTAGAGATAGGCGGGTCCACAGCGAAGTGGAGTGGATGATCATTTATTATTATCATACACTAGTGCTAAGTACTCTCGGGAAGACATGCATTACAACAAGGCACCATGGCTACCGGACCGAACTCTTTCTAAGTGGGAACACTAGTCTTGGTATAAATTGCGGGTAGAAAAGATTGAAGGGATTGCTGTAATAATAAAAATGAATAATATTACTAAATATTAATAATAAATACTAATTATAACTCATACTAATAGATAATGATAATACATAATATTAATAATACCGATATAATAATACACGAAATACACCTAAATAATAGTAATAAATAATAAGAAGAATGATAATAACAATAATAATAACTAGTACTACTACTACTACTACTACTAATAAATAAAGATAAATTAGCGCTTAGAGGGAGAGGGAGAAGCGAACAAACAACTTTCCCAGATCCCATCAGAGACTGCACGTCAACCCAATGACATCAGGTCTTCCCTAATTGGCACTCAGGCCGGGAGGGGAGGATGTGCAACTCCTTTGGGTACCAGTGTAAGAAGCTGCAAAGGCTACCCCCTCTGCGGGGACCCTAATTAGAAACTAGACTGCACTGCATACACCAATTTGGGAAGTAGACTGAGCTACATACTCCCATTTTGGCTACTAGACTGCGATGCATACCCGCAATTTGGGAAATTGACTGCGATGCATACACCCAATTTGGAAACTAGATAGAGCTACATACCCCCAATTTGGGAACGAGACTGAGCTACATTCGCCATCATGGCAACTAGACTGCTCAGCATACCCTAACATAGGAACTAGAGTGCGCTGCATACCCCTAATTTGGGAACTAGACTGCACAGCATGAGGCCAATTTGGGGACTAGACTGCACTGCATACACACGGTAGGAGAACTAGACTGAGATAGATACCCGCACTTTAGGAAATAGACTAAGCTACATACCCCCAACATGGCAACTAGAATGCGCTAACTACCAAACATAAGAACTAGACTGAGCTACATACACCCAATTTGGGAAGTAGACACAGATACTATACATAACCCCAATTTGGGAACTATACTGAGCTACATACCGCCAACATGGCAACTAGACTGCGCTGTATACCTCAATATGGGAAATAAAGTGCGCTGCATACCACAACATGGGAACTAGACTGAGCTACATACACCCAAATTGGGAACTAGACACAGCTAATATACATAACCCCAATTTGGGAACTATACTGAGCTATATACCACCAACATAGCAACTAAACTGCGCTGCATACCACAGCATGGAAATTAGCCTGAGCTATATCCCCTCAATTCGGAGACTAGACGGTGCTGCATACCCAAAATATGGAAATAGACTGACCTACATATTCTCAATTTGGGAACTAGACTGTGCTGCATACTCATCATTTTGGAACTTGTGCTACATGCTTCCTATTTGAGAACTAGACTGCGCTGTTTACCCCAACTTAGGAACTAGACGGTTACTACATACCTCCAATTTGCGAACTATACTGACCTGCATACTCCCAATTTGTCTACTATACTGCGCTACATTCCCACAATTTTTGAGCTAATTGCGGTGTATACTACTAATTTACGAAGTAGACTGCGGTGCATACCCTTAATTTGGTTAGTAGACTGAACTGCATACTGAGAATTTGGGAACTAGACTGCGCTGCATACACCAAATTAGGGAACTAGACTGTGCTACATAAACCCAATTTCGGAACTAGACTGCATGCATACCCCCAACATGGGAACTAGACTGGGCTGAATAAACTCAATTTTGGAATTAGACTGCGCTACATATCTCCAACATGGGTACTCGACTGCGCTGCATACACCAAATTTGGGAATTAGACTGCGCTACATACCTACAACATGGGTACTAGACTGCGTTGCATACAATCAATTTGGGAATTAGACTGCGCTACATACCTCCAACATGGGTACTAGACTGCAATGCATACACATATGGGAACTAGAGAGCGCTACATACCTCCAACATGGTACTAGACTGCACTACATACACCTAATCTGGGAATTAGACTGCGCTACATACCTCCAACATGGGTAATAGACTGCGCTGCATACACCGAATTTGGGAACTAGACTGCGCTGCATACACCCAATCGGGGAAATAGACTGCGCTACATACCTCCAACATGGGTACTAGACTGCGCTGCATACACCCAATTCAGGAATTAGACTGTGCTGAATACACTTAATTTAGGAATTATACTGCCCTACATACCTCCAACATGGGTACTAGACTGCGCTACATATACTCAATTTGGGAACTAGACTGCACTGAATACACCCAATTTGGGAACTAGACTGCGTTAAATACTTCCAACATGGGGACTAGACTGCGCTGCATACTCCCAATTTGGGAAATAGACTGCGCTTTATACCTCCAACATGAGTACTAGACTGCGTTGCATACAGCCAATTTGGGAATTCGATTGCGCTGAATACCAATAATTAAGGAATTAGACTGCGCTACATAACTCCAACATGAGTACTAGACTGCGCTGCATACTCCACATTTAGGAATTAGACTGCACTGAATACACCCAATTTGGGAACTAGACTACGCTACATACCTCCAACATGGGTACTAGACTGCGCGGCATACACCCAATTTGGGAATTAGACTGCGCTGCATACATCCAAGTTGGGAACTAGACTGCTCTGCTTACACCCAATTTTGGAACTAGACTGCACTATATACTTCTAACATGTGTACTAGACTGCGCTGCATACACCCAATTTGGGAATTAGACTGCACTACATACCTCCAACATTGGTAGTAGACTACGCTGAATACTCCCAACTTAGGAATTAGAATGCGTTGAATACCCTCAATTTAGGAAATAGACTGCACTAAATACATCCAACATGGGAACTAGACTGCTCTGCTTACACCCAATTTTGGAATTAGACTGAACTACATACTTCCAATATGTGTACTAGACTGCGCTGCATACACCTAATTTGGGAACTAGACTGCGCTACATACCTCCAACATTGGTAGTAGACTGCGCTGAATAATCCCAACTTGGGAACTAGATTGCGTTGAATATCCTCAATTTAGGAAATAGACTGCACTGCATACACCCAATTGGAAAACTAGACTGCGCTGCATACACCCAATTTGGGAACTAAACTGCGCTACATACCTCCAACATAGGTACTAGACTGCGCTGCATACTCTCAATTTGGGAACTAGACTGCGCTACATACCTCCAACATGGGCACTAAACTGCGCTGTATACTCCCTATTTGGGAATTTGACTGCGCTGAATACCCTCAATTTAGGAAATAGACTGCAATACATACCTCCAACATGGGTACTAGACTGCGCTGCATACTCTCAAATTAGGAACTAGACTGCGCTACATACCTCTAACATGGGCACTAAACTGCGCTGCATACTCCCTATTTGGGAATTTGACTGCGCTGAATACCCTCAATTTAGGAAATAGACTGCAATACATACCTCCAACATGGTTACTAGACTGCGCTGCATACTCTCAATTTGGGAACTAGACTGCGCTACATACCTCCAACATGGGCACTAAACTGCGCTGCATACTCCCTATTTGGGAATTTGACTGCGCTGAATACCCTCAATTTAGGAAATAGACTGCAATACATACCTCCAACATGGGTACTAGACTGCGCTGCATACTCTCAATTTGGGAACTAGACTGCGCTACATATCTCCAACATGGGCACTAAACTGCGCTGCATACTCCCTATTTGGGAATTTGACTGCACTGAATACCCTCAATTTAGGAAATAGACTGCAATACATACCTCCAACATGGGTACTAGACTGCGCTGCATACTCTCAATTTGGGAACTAGACTGCGCTACATACCTCCAACATGGGCACTAAACTGCGCTGCATACTCCCTTTTTTGGAATTTGACTACGCTGAATACCCTCAATTTAGGAAATAGACTGCAATACATACCTCCAACATGGTTACTAGACTGCGCTGCATACTCTCAATTTGGGACCTAGACTGCGCTACATACCTCCAACATGGGCACTAAACTGCGCTGCATACTCCCTATTTGGGAATTTGACTGCGCTGAATACTCTCAATTTAGGAAATAGACTGCAATACATACCTCCAACATGGTTACTAAACTGCGCTGCATACTATGAATTTGGGAACTAGTCTGCACTACATATCTCCAACATGGGCACTAAACTGGGCTGCATACTCACTATTTGGGAATTTAACTGGGCTGAATACCCTCAATTTAGGAAATAGACTGCAATACATACCTCCAACATGGTTACTAGACTGCGCTGCATACTCTCAATTTGGGAACTAGACTGCGCTACATACCTCCAACATGGGCACTAAACTGCGTTGCATACTCCCTATTTGGGAATTTGACTGCGCTGAATACCCTCAATTTAGGAAATAGACTGCAATACATACCTCCAACATGGGTACTAGACTGCGCTGCATACTCTCAATTTGGGAACTAGACTGCGCTACATACCTCCAACATGGGCACTAAACTGCGCTGCATACTCCCTATTTGGGAATTTGACTGCGCTGAATACCCTCAATTTAGGAAATAGACTGCAATACATACCTCCAACATGGGTACTAGACTGCGCTGCATACTCTCAATTTGAGAACTAGACTGCACTACATACCTCCAACATGGGCACTAAACTGCGCTGCATACTCCCTATTTGGGAATTTGACTGCGCTGAATACCCTCAATTTAGGAAATAGACTGCAATACCTACCTCCAACATGGTAACTAGACTGCGCTGCATACTCTCAATTTGGGAACTAGACTGCGCTACATACCTCCAAAATGAGCACTAAACTGAGCTGCAAACTCCCTATTTGGAAATTTGACTGCTCTGAATACCCTATATTAGGAAAAAAACTGCAATACATACCTCCAACATGGGTACTAGACTGCGCTGCATACTCTCAAATTGGGAACTAGACTGCGCTACATACCTCCAACATGGGCACTAAACTGCGCTGCATACTCCCTATTTGGGAATTTGACTGCGCTGAATACCCTCAATTTAGGAAATAGACTGCAATACATACCTCCAACATGCTTACTAGACTGCGCTGCATACTCTCAATTTAGGAACTAGACTGCGCTACATTCCTCTAACATGGGCACTAAACTGCGTTGCATAGTCCCTATTTGGGAATTTGACTGCGCTGAATACCCTCAATTTAGGAAATAGACTGCAATACATACCTCCAACAGGGGTACTAGACTGCGCCGAATACTGTCAATTTGGGAACTAGACTGCGCTACATACCTCCAACATGGGCACTAAACTGCGTTGCATACTCCCTATTTGGGAATTTGACTGCGCTGAATACCCTCAATTTAGGAAATAGACTGCAATACATACCTCCAACATGGTTACTAGACTGCGCTGCATACTCTCAATTTGGGACCTAGACTGCGCTACATACCTCCAACATGGGCACTAAACTGCGCTGCATACTCCCTATTTGGGAATTTGACTGCGCTGAATACCCTATATTAGGAAAAAAACTGCAATACATACCTCCAACATGGGTACTAGACTGCGCTGCATACTCTCAAATTGGGAACTAGACTGCGCTACATACCACCAACATGGGCACTAAACTGCGCTGCATACTCCCTATTTGGGAATTTGACTGCGCTGAATACCCTCAATTTAGGAAATAGACTGCAATACATACCTCCAACATGCTTACTAGACTGCGCTGCATACTCTCAATTTAGGAACTAGACTGCGCTACATTCCTCTAACATGGGCACTAAACTGCGTTGCATAGTCCCTATTTGGGAATTTGACTGCGCTGAATACCCTCAATTTAGGAAATAGACTGCAATACATACCTCCAACAGGGGTACTAGACTGCGCCGAATACTGTCAATTTGGGAACTAGACTGCGCTACATACCTCCAACATGGGCACTAAACTGCGTTGCATACTCCCTATTTGGGAATTTGACTGCGCTGAATACCCTCAATTTAGGAAATAGACTGCAATACATACCTCCAACATGGTTACTAGACTGCGCTGCATACTCTCAATTTGGGACCTAGACTGCGCTACATACCTCCAACATGGGCACTAAACTGCGCTGCATACTCCCTATTTGGGAATTTGACTGCGCTGAATACCCTCAATTTAGGAAATAGACTGCAATACATACCTCCAACATGCTTACTAGACTGCGCTGCATACTCTCAATTTAGGAACTAGACTGCGCTACATTCCTCCAACATGGGCACTAAACTGCGTTGCATAGTCCCTATTTGGGAATTTGACTGCGCTGAATACCCTCAATTTAGGAAATAGACTGCAATACATACCTCCAACATGGGTACTAGACTGCGCCGTATACTGTCAATTTGGGAACTAGACTGCGCTACATATCTCCAACATGGGCACTAAACTGCGCTGCATACTCCCTATTTGGGAATTTGACTGCACTGAATACCCTCAATTTAGGAAATAGACTGCAATACATACCTCCAACATGGGTACTAGACTGCGCTGCATACTCTCAATTTGGGAACTAGACTGCGCTACATACCTCCAACATGGGCACTAAACTGCGCTGCATACTCCCTTTTTTGGAATTTGACTACGCTGAATACCCTCAATTTAGGAAATAGACTGCAATACATACCTCCAACATGGTTACTAGACTGCGCTGCATACTCTCAATTTGGGACCTAGACTGCGCTACATACCTCCAACATGGGCACTAAACTGCGCTGCATACTCCCTATTTGGGAATTTGACTGCGCTGAATACTCTCAATTTAGGAAATAGACTGCAATACATACCTCCAACATGGTTACTAAACTGCGCTGCATACTATGAATTTGGGAACTAGTCTGCACTACATATCTCCAACATGGGCACTAAACTGGGCTGCATACTCACTATTTGGGAATTTAACTGGGCTGAATACCCTCAATTTAGGAAATAGACTGCAATACATACCTCCAACATGGTTACTAGACTGCGCTGCATACTCTCAATTTGGGAACTAGACTGCGCTACATACCTCCAACATGGGCACTAAACTGCGTTGCATACTCCCTATTTGGGAATTTGACTGCGCTGAATACCCTCAATTTAGGAAATAGACTGCAATACATACCTCCAACATGGGTACTAGACTGCGCTGCATACTCTCAATTTGGGAACTAGACTGCGCTACATACCTCCAACATGGGCACTAAACTGCGCTGCATACTCCCTATTTGGGAATTTGACTGCGCTGAATACCCTCAATTTAGGAAATAGACTGCAATACATACCTCCAACATGGGTACTAGACTGCGCTGCATACTCTCAATTTGAGAACTAGACTGCACTACATACCTCCAACATGGGCACTAAACTGCGCTGCATACTCCCTATTTGGGAATTTGACTGCGCTGAATACCCTCAATTTAGGAAATAGACTGCAATACCTACCTCCAACATGGTAACTAGACTGCGCTGCATACTCTCAATTTGGGAACTAGACTGCGCTACATACCTCCAAAATGAGCACTAAACTGAGCTGCAAACTCCCTATTTGGAAATTTGACTGCTCTGAATACCCTATATTAGGAAAAAAACTGCAATACATACCTCCAACATGGGTACTAGACTGCGCTGCATACTCTCAAATTGGGAACTAGACTGCGCTACATACCTCCAACATGGGCACTAAACTGCGCTGCATACTCCCTATTTGGGAATTTGACTGCGCTGAATACCCTCAATTTAGGAAATAGACTGCAATACATACCTCCAACATGCTTACTAGACTGCGCTGCATACTCTCAATTTAGGAACTAGACTGCGCTACATTCCTCTAACATGGGCACTAAACTGCGTTGCATAGTCCCTATTTGGGAATTTGACTGCGCTGAATACCCTCAATTTAGGAAATAGACTGCAATACATACCTCCAACAGGGGTACTAGACTGCGCCGAATACTGTCAATTTGGGAACTAGACTGAGCTACATACCTCCAACATGGGCACTAAACTGCGTTGCATACTCCCTATTTGGGAATTTGACTGCGCTGAATACCCTCAATTTAGGAAATAGACTGCAATACATACCTCCAACATGGTTACTAGACTGCACTGCATACTCTCAATTTGGGACCTAGACTGCGCTACATACCTCCAACATGGGCACTAAACTGCGCTGCATACTCCCTATTTGGGAATTTGACTGCGCTGAATACCCTCAATTTAGGAAATAGACTGCAATACATACCTCCAACATGCTTACTAGACTGCGCTGCATACTCTCAATTTAGGAACTAGACTGCGCTACATTCCTCCAACATGGGCACTAAACTGCGTTGCATAGTCCCTATTTGGGAATTTGACTGCGCTGAATACCCTCAATTTAGGAAATAGACTGCAATACATACCTCCAACATGGGTACTAGACTGCGCTGCATACTCTCAATTTGGGAACTAGACTGCGCTACATACCTCCAAAATGAGCACTAAACTGAGCTGCAAACTCCCTATTTGGAAATTTGACTGCTCTGAATACCCTATATTAGGAAAAAAACTGCAATACATACCTCCAACATGGGTACTAGACTGCGCTGCATACTCTCAAATTGGGAACTAGACTGCGCTACATACCTCCAACATGGGCACTAAACTGCGCTGCATACTCCCTATTTGGGAATTTGACTGCGCTGAATACCCTCAATTTAGGAAATAGACTGCAATACATACCTCCAACATGCTTACTAGACTGCGCTGCATACTCTCAATTTAGGAACTAGACTGCGCTACATTCCTCTAACATGGGCACTAAACTGCGTTGCATAGTCCCTATTTGGGAATTTGACTGCGCTGAATACCCTCAATTTAGGAAATAGACTGCAATACATACCTCCAACAGGGGTACTAGACTGCGCCGAATACTGTCAATTTGGGAACTAGACTGCGCTACATACCTCCAACATGGGCACTAAACTGCGTTGCATACTCCCTATTTGGGAATTTGACTGCGCTGAATACCCTCAATTTAGGAAATAGACTGCAATACATACCTCCAACATGGTTACTAGACTGCGCTGCATACTCTCAATTTGGGACCTAGACTGCGCTACATACCTCCAACATGGGCACTAAACTGCGCTGCATACTCCCTATTTGGGAATTTGATTGCGCTGAATACCCTCAATTTAGGAAATAGACTGCAATACATACCTCCAACATGGTTACTAGACTGCGCTGCATACTCTCAATTTGGGAACTGGACTGCGCTACATACCTCCAACATGGGCACTAAACTGCGCTGCATACTCCCTATTTGGGAATTTGACTGCGCTGAATACCCTCAATTTAGGAAATAGACTGCAATACATACCTCCAACATGGGTACTAGACTGCGCTGCATACTCTCAATTTGGGAACTAGACTGCGCTACATATCTCCAACATGGGCACTAAACTGCGCTGCATACTCCCTATTTGGGAATTTGACTGCACTGAATACCCTCAATTTAGGAAATAGACTGCAATACATACCTCCAACATGGGTACTAGACTGCGCTGCATACTCTCAATTTGGGAACTAGACTGCGCTACATACCTCCAACATGGGCACTAAACTGCGCTGCATACTCCCTTTTTTGGAATTTGACTGCGCTGAATACCCTCAATTTAGGAAATAGACTGCAATACATACCTCCAACATGGTTACTAGACTGCGCTGCATACTCTTAATTTGGGACCTAGACTGCGCTACATACCTCCAACATGGGCACTAAACTGCGCTGCATACTCCCTATTTAAGAATTTGACTGCGCTGAATACTCTCAATTTAGGAAATAGACTGCAATACATACCTCCAACATGGTTACTAAACTGCGCTGCATACTATGAATTTGGGAACTAGTCTGCACTACATATCTCCAACATGGGCACTAAACTGGGCTGCATACTCACTATTTGGGAATTTAACTGCGCTGAATACCCTCAATTTAGGAAATAGACTGCAATACATACCTCCAACATGGTTACTAGACTGCGCTGCATACTCTCAATTTGGGAACTAGACTGCGCTACATACCTCCAACATGGGCACTAAACTGCGCTGCATACTCCCTATTTGGGAATTTGACTGCGCTGAATACCCTCAATTTAGGAAATAGACTGCAATACATACCTCCAACATGGGTTCTAGACTGCGCCGAATACTCTCAATTTGGGAACTAGACTGCGCTTCATACCTCCAACATGGGCACTAAACCGCGCTGCATACTCCCTATTTGGGAATTTGACTGCGCTGAATACCCTCAATTTAGGAAATAGACTGCAATACATACCTCCAACATGGTTACTAGACTGCGCTGCATACTCTCAATTTGGGAACTAGACTGCGCTACATACCTCCAACATGGGCACTAAACTGCGCTGCATACTCCCTATTTGGGAATTTGACTGCGCTGAATACCCTCAATTTAGGAAATAGACTGCAATACATACCTCCACATGGTTACTAGACTGCGCTGCATACTCTCAATTTGGGAACTAGACTGCGCTACATACTTCCAACATGGGCACTAAACTTCGCTGCATACTCCCTATTTGGGAATTTGACTGCGCTGAATACCCTCAATTTAGGAAATAGACTGCAATACATACCTCCAACATGAGTACTAGACTGCGCTGCATACTCTTAATTTGGGAAATAGACTGCGCTACCTACCTCCAACATGGGCACTAAACTGGGCTGCATACTCCCTATTTGGGAATTTGACTGCGCTGAATACCCTCAATTTAGGAAATAGACTGCAATACATACCTCCAACATGGTTACTAGACTGCGCTGCATACTCTCAATTTGGGAACTAGACTGCGCTACATACCTCCAACTTGGGCATTAAACTGCGCTGCATACTCCCTATTTGGGAATTTGACTGCGCTGAATACCCTCAATTTAGGAAATAGACTGCAATACATACCTCCAACATGGTTACTAGACTGCGCAGTATACTCTTAATTTGGGAACTAGACTGCGCTACATACCTCCAACATGGGCAGTAAACTGCGCTGCATACTCCCTATTTGGGAATTTGACTGCGCTGAATACCCTCAATTTAGGAAATAGACTGCAATACATACCTCCAACATGGTAACTAGACTGCGCTGCATACTCTCAATTTGGGAACTAGACTGCGCTACATACCTCCAACATGAGCACTAAACTGAGCTGCATACTCCCTATTTGGAAATTTGACTGCTCTGAATACCCTCAATTTAGGAAAAAAACTGCAATACATACCTCCAACATGGGTACTAGACTGCGCTGCATACTCTCAAATTGGGAACTAGACTGCGCTACATATCTCCAACATGGGCACTAAACTGCGCTGCATACTCCCTATTTGGGAATTTGACTGCGCTGAATACCCTCAATTTAGGAAATAGACTGCAATACATACCTCCAACATGCTTACTAGACTGCGCTGCATACTCTCAATTTAGGAACTAGACTGCGCTACATTCCTCCAACATGGGCACTAAACTGCGTTGCATAGTCCCTATTTGGGAATTTGACTGCGCTGAATACCCTCAATTTAGGAAATAGACTGCAATACATACCTCCAACATGGGTACTAGACTGCGCCGAATACTGTCAATTTGGGAACTAGACTGCGCTACATACCTCCAACATGGGCACTAAACTGCGTTGCATACTCCCTATTTGGGAATTTGACTGCGTTGAATACCCTCAATTTAGGAAATAGACTGCAATACATACCTCCAACATGGTTGCTAGACTGCGCTGCATACTCTCAATTTGGGACCTAGACTGCGCTACATACCTCCAACATGGGCACTAAACTGCGCTGCATACTCCCTATTTGGGACTTTGACTACGCTGAATACTCTCAATTTAGGAAATAGACTGCAATACATACCTCCAACATGGTTACTAAACTGCGCTGCATACTATGAATTTGGGAAATAGTCTGCACTACATATCTCCAACATGGGCACTAAACTGGGCTGCATACTCACTATTTGGGAATTTAACTGCGCTGAATACCCTCAATTTAGGAAATAGACTGCAATACATACCTCCAACATGGTTACTAGACTGCGCTGCATACTCTCAATTTGGGAACTAGACTGTGCTACATACCTCCAACATGGGCACTAAACTGCGCTGCATACTCCCTATTTGGGAATTTGACTGCGCTGAATACCCTCAATTTAGGAAATAGACTGCAATACATACCTCCAACATGGGTTCTAGACTGCGCCGAATACTCTCAATTTGGGAACTAGACTGCGCTACATACCTCCAACATGGGCACTAAACTGCGCTGCATACTCCCTATTTGGGAATTTGACTGCGCTGAATACCCTCAATTTAGGAAATAGACTGCAATACATACCTCCAACATGGTTACTAGACTGCGCTGCATACTCTCAATTTGGGAACTAGACTGCGCTACATACCTCCAACATGGGCACTTAACTGCGCTGCATACTCCCTATTTGGGAATTTGACTGCGCTGAATACCCTCAATTTAGGAAATAGACTGCAATACATACCTCCAACATGGTTACTAGACTGCGCTGCATACTCTCAATTTGGGAACTAGACTGCGCTACATACCTCCAACATGGGCACTAAACTTCGCTGCATACTCCCTATTTGGGAATTTGACTGCGCTGAATACCCTCAATTTAGGAAATAGACTGCAATACATACCTCCAACATGGGTACTAGACTGCGCTGCATACTCTTAATTTGGGAACTAGACTGCGCTACATACCTCCAACATGGGCACTAAACTGCGCTGCATACTCCCTATTTGGGAATTTGACTGCGCTGAATACCCTCAATTTAGGAAATAGACTGCAATACATACCTCCAACATGGTTACTAGACTGCGCTGCATACTCTCAATTTGGGAACTAGACTGCGCTACATACCTCCAACATGGGCACTAAACTGCGCTGCATACTCCCTATTTGGGAATTTGACTGCGCTGAATACCCTCAATTTAGGAAATAGACTGCAATACATACCTCCAACATGGGTACTAGACTGCGCTGCATACTCTCAATTTGGGAACTAGACTGCGCTACATATCTCCAACATGGGCACTAAACTGCGCTGCATACTCCCTATTTGGGAATTTGACTGCGCTGAATACTCTCAATTTAGGAAATAGACTGCAATACCTGCCTCCAACATGGTTACTAGACTGCGCTGCATACTCTCAATTTGGGAACTAGACTGCGCTACATACCTCCAACATGGGCACTAAACTGCGCTGCATACTCCCTATTTGGGAATTTGACTGCGCTGAATACCCTCAATTTAGGAAATAGACTGCAATACATACCTCCAACATGGGTACTAGACTGCGCTGCATACTCTCAATTTGGGAACTAGACTGCGCTACATACCTCCAACATGGGCACTAAACTGCGTTGCATAGTCCCTATTTGGGAATTTGACTGCGCTGAATACCCTCAATTTAGGAAATAGACTGCAATACATACCTCCAACATGGTTACTAGACTGCGCTGCATACTCTCAATTTGGGAACTAGACTGCGCTACATACCTCCAACATGGGCACTAAACTGCGCTGCATACTCCCTATTTGGGAATTTGACTGCGCTGAATACTCTCAATTCAGGAAATAGACTGCAATACATACCTCCAACATGGGTACTAGACTGCGCTGCATACTCTCAATTTGGGAATTAGACTGCACTACATACACCCATTGAAAATCCCCCCCAAATTTAAATTCGTTATTGTATCCTTTAATTTATAAGACTTCCTCGATTAAATCTTAACTAAAATTACTAGATTATAATAAATCAAGACCGAGGAAAAGCCGTTTTCAAACGAATGTTTAAAAAAATAGAGAATAAAACAAAATAAAGAATAAACAAATGCTCAAAGTTTACCGCGAGTACCACGTTCCAATACCTGTGCCTCCGATCCTAGAAACCAACCTCTGTTCGCATGGTCGTAATATTGTTAGGATTGTATTATTTCTATGGGTGGGGGGTTATGCCCCCTATACGGGAGAAGAATAGATCCCGAAAAGTTGCGAAAAATTAGAGGCCAAAGCCATTCTTCGCTAGTACAAATAAACCTAACCACAAACCTAACAACCTAACACGAGAGGGAGATGCACCTATAGTGTGTATTGGGTTGTATTAGGTTAGGGTTA
Organism: Ceratothoa steindachneri; assembly: GCA_963969495.1. Taxonomy (NCBI): domain Eukaryota; kingdom Metazoa; phylum Arthropoda; class Malacostraca; order Isopoda; family Cymothoidae; genus Ceratothoa; species Ceratothoa steindachneri. Next base: position 219,698,044 of record OZ018320.1, read on the forward strand.
AGTTGTTAGGTTGGTTTGGTATGACTAGGTTCGCTTACCAATATTAGGTTGGGTTAAGTGTATTTAAACTAACGAAGAAGCGCATTGCCGCGATTTAGTCACGATTTAGGGGTACCTGCTTTTCTGCCCTAAGCCCCTCCCCCCCTCCTCCGCTGCCAAAATATTAGCAATAATAATAAAGGACCATAAGAACTGGTATCGACAGTCTCACGTATTGGAGGCGCTGGTATTGCAACATGGTACCCTTTAAGTTATTAGTATTTAAGAGAGGGCAGGGGGGAGGCGGTCTTTGAAGCACTAAATTTGAAGGAGACGCCATCAAAAATCTTATCCTCACCACCACTCTCTTCCACCCAACCTCAAACACCTCGCCACTAAAGTTCTTAACACAATAACTCCACCCCCACCGATCCCTCCCATTTGTCTTTCCATTTGTCCTCTTCTCCTCCTTCTCCAAAGGGGTTGTCCCTTGAAAGGGGTAACAGTTGAGGGGGGGGGGGTAAGATAGGACTAACTGAAGAATCCCGCCACACGGGTTAAGTGGAGAACCCACAAGGAGTCATCAGCAGGCTGGACACGCCCCCCTGGCGCCTCGCTTCGATCAAGCCTACAACTTTCACCGAGGACCAGGAAATAAAAGCAGGAGCGGGGCCTACTTCTACTATTTTGTACTATCACACTTCTGCCAAATATTGTTATAGTGGATTATGGCGCGGCTAGGTCAGGTAGTGGGCGCCATTTCGCCACCCAACAGGAGCCAACCACATTCTAAATGACCCACCCCCTAATCTACCAATCAGAGAAATCACTACACAGGTCAGGTCACTCCACTACAACAATGCCAACACATAATAAACGTCGCTCCCACACCAACATACACCAGACGCAACCATTACACACCTACTCTTAGACTGTCCACTCCTCACACAATCTCGCTCTACACACATCTCTTTTCTTATGGAGTTGTGGATCCACACAGACAGGGGAGGGGGGGGGGGTGCCCACCTCGCAGAAGAGATGTGTGTTAGGGTAGGGAGGTGTGGGGGAGTAAGTAAAGGCCCCCTGCAACCTATACGAGGGGCTGGGTTGGGTCGTATGTCGGGATTCCGGAGATCGTTGGTCGAACGCCTTCAAATTTACAATAGTTCATTCCAGCCCCAAGATGGGGTCTGATGTTGGGGCCTTTGTATTTTTTATTTATTTTTGTTTATTTGTTTTATTTATGTTTATCTATTTGTTTTTTTATTTATTGTTTATTTATTTATTTTATTTATTTGTTTATTTATTTATTGTTTATTTATTTCTATTTATTTATTTATCTATTTATTTACCTCAATCTCTTCATCTCTTCTTGCAATCATTCTCCACGAAGTATTAATGCCATCGTTGTTTAAATCAATGACTCCCTTGGTTACAGTCAACCTTGGCTTCAAGTCCTTGTACTTGAGTTTAGTTCTTGTTATGTTAGTAATTACATTTTTAATTGTGACCAGCTCCATAGCTTTGAAATGTACATATAGATTAGTACGTTTTTCAGCGAACACTGATGCGTCCCAAACGCGCGTTGTTCACCTATGGTCCATAGAATAAGCCATGAATATGTGTCAACGCATAAGGTTTGCATCTATGACGGTGTCTAGATTCAGTATAAAAGTCTGAACTAAATTAAAACTTATCTGACTTCTGGTATTGAGTTTCAAACCATACCTTCGACTGTAATTTGCAATTATTTGTCAATTTCGTCATTAAATGATGCAATAAATATAATCACGATTGCATTCCTTGTGAAAAACTTATTAATTTTGTATAAGTTTAACTAATATATATATATATATATATATATATATATATATATATATATATATATATATATATATATATATATATATATATATATATATATAGGTGTCAGAAATATTAAGAAAATACAAGTTGAAATTAATAACTCTGCCACAGCTGTGGACTTGAATGAGACAAGAAACAGGAGGGGGGTTTTTAGAGGCAAAAGAAAGGGACATTAGAAGAACACTAGAATCAAAGAGAGCAAAGGGCAATCTTTTACCGAGAAGACAGAAATAACGCCAGGGGGAAAAAGGCTTGAAATTCAAGGCCGGGTCTCGAACCCGGGTCTACTGATTGCCGGTCAGATACTCTACCGCTAAGCTACCAAGAACAGTGACTCTATTTCGCCCAAAGCGTTACCCCAACAATCCCAGTATGTCCCTAAGCTAGGAACCTCCAAGGAATTTTTATACCACATTTTCTTACCCGCTCACAATTTAAAGACTCATTATCCACGTCACATCAGACAAGCAGGAAATAATAAATATCGATTAATAACTCCATTATCAGTAACAACTCGGTTATTTAACGCTCTTAAAAGCCTCTCTCCCTCCCCCTAACAATGGATCAAATGTACAAAGGCGATACCATTATCATTCACAATCCGGATTTAGCATTCTTTGCCGTCGTCCAATCGGATTTAGTATTTTTTATCCTTGTTCATCTTCGGATGTCCGTGTCATCCTTGACTTCGATTTAGCAGTCATTGTTATCCTTCCTTCTTTGGTCGTTCTTGTCATTATAATTCCCACTTTGAGAGTCCTTTTCATTCTTCAAGGTACAAAGCCTTTTCCTGACCTTTTTGCAACAAGCCTTACTATGGACTGTTGTATTATTCCACGTCATTCTAGGGCCTTTTCTGGCACTCCTCGTGTCGTGGTCCCCTTTGCATTCGTCTTTGTCATCTCGTTCCTCCTTTCAATCCTCGTGTCTTCGACTCCGTTGGATTAATCTTTGTCATCCTCGTTCCTCCTTTCAATCCTTGTATCTTCGATTTCATTGGATTAACCTCTATCATCCTCGTTCCTCCTTTCAATCAATGTGTCTTCGACTCCGTTGGATTAGTGTTTGTCACCTTCGTTCCTCTTTTGAACCCTTGTGAATTCGACTCCGTTTAATTAGTCTTTGTCATCCTTGTTCCTTCTTTCAATCCATTCGAGAGAATTTTTGTTTTCCTTCGTAGCCGAGTGGTCTAAAGAAGTTCTTTAATTGAGATCAAAGTGGCTGCTCGCTGCCTCAGTATGCTTGGTTTGTTCCTCACCCCTGCACTGATTTTTTCGCAATTAGGAAAAAACCTTTTTCGAAGAAAAAATTATTCCGTTTATCTTCTCTCTTCTCGCGGTATGCTGGATTTATATATTCTACACACCGCAAGGAAGAGAAAATGGAATAATATTTTCTTCGGAAATATTTATTTCCTACTTCGAAAAAATCCATGCTGGGGTGGGATTCGAACCAAGCACACTGAAGCAGAGAGCAACCGCTTTGATCTCAAATAAAGTGAGCCTTTAACCATTCGGCTACGAATAGAAAAGCTTTTAAGGCACGCTACGCAAGGTCGATCGAGCCTGTGCAAGAGAGAACTTAATTGGGAATTCAAAGGATAAATTGAATTAAACACGCGGCGAATACACAAAGTATATCTCTCATGAGCGCGTGAGAATGATGAAATAAATAAATCCCATGGTTAAATTTTTATAAATTTTCTGAACTTCGCCAATTATAATAATTTTAAAAACGAATTCTAAATAGTAAATTTCCCTCCTTTCAAATTATCACATTGCTAAAATATAGTTATAGAAGAAGATATATAAAAATAAATTTTCTGAACTTCACCATTTGTAATTCTTTGGGTTTTAAAGAAATCACAAAATTTCGATACTTATATTTATTTCTGAACTTCACCATTTTGTTTTTTGATATTATAAAAAAATTATTTGAAATAACTTTGATAAAAAACATAAGTCATAAACAAACTAAGATGAAATTCTTATTCAAATACTCAAAAAAATTCCCTTCTTAAAATATACTTAGTGATGATGATGATGATAATGATGATATATATATATATATATATATATATATATATATATATATATATATATATATATATATATATATATATATATATTTTTTTTTAATTAAAATGGCGGATATTAACTTTTGTCACACCTCATTCATGGAATTGGAAAGGCGAAAAAGTGGTCACACCCTAATTGCATAGTCTAGAATAATATAGCATAGCACATTGTACCATAGTATAACATAGCATATTATTGCATAGTGGTGCTTATCACATTATAGCATAGTATATTATATCATAACATAGTATAGTATAGCATAGCATAGAAAACATAGTATAGTAAAGTATACTATAGTATAGTATCTCCTTGTATAGCATAGCCTAGTATATCATATCCTAGTATAGTCTAGTATTGTGTAGAATAGCATAACATTTTATAGCATAGCCTCGAATAGTAGCCTGGCAAAATATGGCTTACCGTAAGATAGCCTACCATAACCTACCTCAACTAGCATAATAAAGCCTAGCATAGTATAGACTAGCCTAGATTGCCTAGCCTAGCCTAGTATATCATAGCATAGTATAACAGTAGATTATGTTATACCTTAGCCTACCATAGTATGGCCTAGCCTAGCATCGGATAGCCTAGTCTAGCCTAGCCTTGCATCGGATAGCCTAGTCTAGCCTAGCCTAGTTTAGTATAACCAAGTCTAGCCTATGATTCCCTATAATAGTAGAACTTACCATACTATACTCTAGCGTAGCTAGCATAGTATAGTTTAGCCTAGCATAGTATGACTTAGCTTAGACTAATCTAGTTTAGACTAGCATAGAATGTATAGTATGGCCTATCATAGCCTAGAAACCATAGTAAAGCCTAGCCTAACATAGCCTAGTACAGCCTAGCATATATAGGATCCTAGCCTAGTATATTCTATCCTATCCTAGTTAGCATATTCTAGCCTAGACTAGCATAGCCTAATATAGTATATCATAGCCTACCTTACCCTACCCTATTTAGTATAGTATAGTATATCATAGACTAGACTATTAGATCTTAGCCTAAGGTTGCATAGCATGCCTAACATAGCCTAGCCTACCCTAGGAAAGTCTCGCTTATCTTAGCCTGGTATAGCGAAGACTAGCCTAATGTAACATAGCATAGTATATCATAGCACAACCTAGAATAACATAGCCTAGCCTAGTATAGCTTTTCATGCCCTGCCTAGCCTAGTATAGCTTAGCATAGCATAACCTAGCCTCGCATTAACTATTCTAGACATGTATAGCCTATAATATACTATTATACCCTAGTCAAGCATAGCTTATTTGTCTATCCTAACATAACGTATTATAGCCTAAATTAGCATAGTATATTTTACCCTTGTACATTATATTTTAGCTAGCTTAGCATAGTATAACCTAGCCTATAATACCCTAGCATAGCATAGCCTATTCTAGGCTTGCCTAGCAGAGTATAGCATATTATAGCCTAGTCTAGTCCAACCAAAACAAAATAATTCCTGGGATAACGTTGATAGGACTTTGGCAATTATATCATTTGAAAGGGAAAGTAAAACAACAATGGTTTTGAATTTCGTTAGAATCGACCGAATATTTATGATGTTATTGCCAAAAGAAAATAATTACCGGGCTAACCTTGGGGGGACTTTGGCAATTGTAGCATTCGAAAGAGAATGTTAAACAACATACGGCTTTCAAATTTCGTTAGAATCAGCCTAATAGTTACAATGTTATTACAAAAACAAAACAAAAGAGCAAAACGGACCCGACCGACAGACATACTGAGATGTAGAGTCGCTGGCGACCTGACTCGCACGCGACTAAAAATGAATCATCTGTATAAAATTACGTATTATAACTAGAATAAACGACTATTTTAGAATGAATACATAAATTGTATTAAAGGACGAACAGACTAACAAATACAACAAACGAAACATAGGTGAAAGGAAGATGCAAAACTAATAATAATTAGTTTTTGGAACAACGAATAATCACGGATAATGGTGGTAAAGGAAGACAGGAAAGGGTATTAACTATGGTAGAAAGACGCAAATTGGGTACATAGTGGGTAAGAACAAGCAGATTGGGACAAACGAATGAGTCAATTCTCACGCGAGGACTCTTAAAATTCGGAAACGACTCGGCTTCAAAAATGCAAGAAGACTGCCTTGCTTGCATGAGCAGACCCCTCCCGCTTTGACAGCAAATTTTACGGATTTTCAATAAAAGTGAATTTTTAGCGAGAAAAGTAAATAGAGTGACCCTACTTGTTGATAGTAGCGCGATACTTCGTGAACAAGTGGACTACTTGCTTTTCCAGTGGAAATACGGTACGGAACAATTCTTCGCTCCTTCGTGGAAACGGAGACCAAAGCATCCCCTGGCCCACCCGCTTGCATGAAAAAAGTTATTTTGAGGTAAAGTAAAAAAATTTTGGGGACATTGAACCCCCTTTTTCTCTCTCACCCCTTTCCGTCTAAAAACAAAAAGTGAACACAGTGAACATTACACACATACAAACGGTAACACATCATAGGATGCACCTAACATGAGAGAAACCCTGCGTATAACTCTTCGGGTCCTCTCGGAGGGCCCGAAACCTGACCGCGAAAAAGTATTTGAAACAGTTTACGGATCCCTACGCATTGCTTTGGTAAGACTAGTGGACTTGAATAATGGTTACTCGGCTATCTGCGCGAGGGAGGCTGATTGTGAAGCCTTGACCTCCGGGAAAGCCGTTGAATGCCTCAAAACAATCAACCTTAGACCACAGACACCACCACAAATACGGACCCACCGCAGCTTGATCTGCAGGCGCCTCGACCCCTGGGTTGGGAGCCACTCAGCCGACGACATAAAACGGGAAATCGAAAACAACCACGAATGGGCAAAGGTAGCGGAAGTTTTTAAATTCAAAACATATACACATGTGTTTAAAGTGGTATTTGAAGACACGGCTATGGCCCAAAAGGCTAAAGATAATGGATTACTTCTTTTCAACGTGAGAGTTTGCCCAGAGCAGATGGAAGGAGAGGAGTTTGTTGATTTGCAGATGTGCTTCAGGTGCTACAAATACAACAAACACACCACGTCCAACTGCCCTGAAAATAAAGACCTTAAAGTGTGCTTCATTTGCGCCGGTCGTGACCATTTTTGGCGCGACTGCAAGAATAACACCATCAAATGTCTTAATTGCTCAGGCCCGCACCGGACCATGTCCATTCATGTCCGATAAAAAAATAGGAAATGAGCAACCAGAGCAAACTCCAACGTGCATCGGAAGAGAAGAAAGCCAACTCCACCTACGCTAAAGTAGCGAAAGCCGCCATTGCCGAGTCAAATAACCAAAAAACATTCTTACACATCGAGAATGAACACTCCACAAAAATTATGTGTTGCATATACTATGCACACATACAAAACATCACACGACCTGGTACCTTTGCGACAGAAGTAAACCGTATGCTCGTGAAGAACGGACTTAGCGAGATGTGGTTCCCCGATAATCCTCCTTCAGAGGAGGTTATGCGAATAACCGTTGCTCCTCAATGCTAAGAAAAGTGCCAGAAAATACAAACCCCAAACACAGCCATCTCACGTGACCCCCGACTCAACAAACCTAAGGAAACGCAAACACAAAAACAGGCGCCACTCACCCCCAAAAATCCACACCACAAAAAACAAAAACACACACCCCCACATCCACACCAACAAAGGAGGCAGTCCGACCCAAGGAGATCAGGTCTCCTAGGTCGAGAAAAATCTCCAAAACTCGCGGCCCACGGTCTACCTCCTCATCTAGAGGAAGGGAGCACCAACTAAAATACCACTCCAGAGGCTTCAACCTTAAATTGTACGCCCCTGAATCTGCCCCATTCCCAACTGAATTGGACTCCCGTGAAGTATCAGAAGGTCTTAGGACCGGACGATACAAATGGGAATGCTCTGATGAGGTACCGGAACGACAGGTTGAGGAAGCTCTCTCACAAAATAAGGTTAAGCTGGCCACGGACTATTTTTACACAATCACCGACACGGAATTTAGAAAGAAAAGAAACGGCAGGGAGCGCACCCCGCCCAGTACACCACATGGGGCTAAAGTAGATCGCGAATAAGCGTCTACTTTAACTCCATACACTAAAAGAACCTACATTACTCAAATGACCAACAGACTAACAATCATACAGATGAATGTCGATGGGTGGGACGGAAAAGGTTCCATCTATGGCAACATTCTGCGACAAAGCGACCCTGACATTATATTGATTAACGAACACGGAATGACCGCTCATAAAGAGATGAAAATTTTTCAATACGACGTCATCAGCAAAAATCACAGTCAGGAACGGTATGACGGCTGCGCAATAGCCGTCAAAAAAGGTTTAAAATACAAAAGACTACCCGACCTAGATGAATCTTACCTTGCAATTGAGGTAGGCACTACCCTGGGGGGTCTAGTCGTGGCCACGGGGTACCAACCCCCAAGACGCGGCTATGTACCCCTGCACAACCTTCTACAGGTCTTCAGCCATAAGAAAAATGCAATCTTTGCTGGAGATCTGAACGCAAGATGTGCAGCATCAGGGTATACCTCCTACAACAATGCAGGTAGAAACATTGAAGTCCTACTTGACAGAAAATACGGGACTAGAATAGGACCAGAATTCCCAACATTCATTACAGGTAAAGCAGCAACGAAGCCTGATATTGTTTTATCCAGTATCAGGTTTCCATACAACTATTACATTGAACCAGGCCCCATTATTCCAAGTGACCACCAGGCAGTTAAAATCACAATTAGCGTAAACCCCATTCAAATTGCAATCCCAGAACGCAAAAGCTATAAGCGGGCGGCTGGGAAAGCTACAAAAATTATCTTCTAAATTATACCCCAGACCCTTTAATTGACGCCAATTTAGAAGAAATAGATGAAGAGCTGGATAAAATCACTGACCTCCTTATAAAAGCAGATAAAAATAGCATTCCCCGCATAAAATATAAAACCCTTCCAGCTCCTATTTGGACTCCCCCTATGAAAGCCCTGGCCCAAGAGTATAAAGACCTGTCCAATGTAATAGCGCTGACAGGCCCCAACCACAATGCCCATAGACGAATAAGACAGATAAAAGACGAACTTCAGACACTCATTACAGACCAACAAATACAGGTATGGGACAGACTAATTGAGGGACTTGACATAGAGAGAGACTCACGGACTTTTTGGCAGACGTACAGACGTTTAAAAGGACAACCCCCTCAAAAGAAAATTGTACTTAAGCATGACGAAAAAGAAATTGACGAGACGACAGAGATTGAGGAAATTTTTAGGACTTTCTGGTCCTCAATCTTTAAAATTACCCCCGAAGAAAACGATAATTACGACCTCGATTTCGAAAATAACATTATCCAACAGTTAAACACGCAAATACATAAAACCTCCTCTCATCATTGTGTGTCGCAGGAAAGAGCGATGGAGGGCTATGGGAGTAAAATAACTGCCCAAGAGCTCTCCGTCGCACTAAAATCCTTTCGTCAAAGAGCACCGGGTACCACGGGACTGACCAGGGAGAATTTCATTAAGGCCCCGCCTAATGTTCTGAGTGGGCTACTTAACATCATGAATGCCGCTCTGAACACAGGCTATTTTCCCGACCAGTGGAAAGTGGCCAAAAGGATCTTCCTTCCCAAATCGGAAAAAGCCCCCGGACTGCCCTGCAAACTTCCGACCGATATCTCTTAGAATTTGCTGGCAAAGTCTTCGAGAAGATATTGGCAAATAGGGACAACTCTTTTCTCGAGAAGCCAACCTGCATAACGAGCAACAGCACGGCTTCAGAAAGAAAAGAGGGACCGACACGGCACTAGCCGTCATTACGGAAAAACTTGCGAACATCAAGGCAAGTAAAAGGCATGCCGACCTGGTGCTCCGCGATGTCAAAAAAGCATTTGACAAGGTTTGGAAGAGAGGTTTGCAATTTAAGATCCTGCAAATAGGCCTCGACCCCATTCTTGAAAGGATTCTATGCGATTATATAATGGAGAGGAGAGCGTATATACAGATCAAAGAACACAAAGGCCCCGAGTTCGAGCTCGAATCTGGGGTCCCGCAAGGGGGCTGTCTCAGTCCCCTGTTATACAACATATATACACGTGACCTACCACAACCTCTTTCCGAAGGTACGATATACGTCCAGTTCGCTGACGATATATCACAAATTTGTACAGCCGCTTACGTTCATAGGGAATTTATGGCGAGAAATACGGCTAGGGAGATATCTAACATCAACTCTTACGAGAGGAAATGGAAGATATCAACCAATGCCCAAAAATTCAAAATAATTCCCATGTTTCGCAAGACCTTCAACGATATACGGGTAGAAGGGGAGAGAATCTCCCTACTGCTCAGAAGGGACGGTTCTGGGGCTCAAAATCACCACTGGGGGATACAAGAGTCATATCGGGCGGACAGTCGCGAGTAGCAAGAGAGATTTGAGAGAGTTTTATAGGTTCATCGACCTAACTCGCTCAAATAAACTCAAGATATTCAATGCGGGCATTCGCTCGAGACTCTTGTACCCCCCAGTGCCGCTGAACGCGAGCGCCAAGACCCGCATTGCGAAACTACAAGTCATCCAGAACAAAGCGGTTCTACTCATTACAAATACCCGAAGAAGAGAACGTAAACGACAAAGGGAGCTCCACGACTCGGTTGGATTATCTCCGATCAACGTGGCGCTCCACGAGAGAGCTAAGAGGATATGGCAGGCCATTGGTGCCCGCTTGACCCCTGAATTCTCTCGTACACACTTAGAAATCGAAGCAGACCGACAAATAAGACCTTTTAAAAGTAGCAAGCTACAGACAGAAAATGACGTGATCCCAAAATACACCTGACAGAACTGACAAAATACAAAGTAATTCGCTGGTTTCTTTTAGCATATTCAAATTAAATTAAAAACAACTTGCAAAACGCAAGATTAAATAATTTCACACTCACTTTTAAAAAATCCAATTAACTAATAACCAAAAAACTTTTCAAAAACTTTTTACTAAAGTCATAGCGGGAATAAAAACCCCCGCCAAAAATAAAGGCTTGAATGCCTAAAGCAATCAATCGATCAATAGGATCGAAATCATAATTAAATTAACCATGTTTAATTTAATTATATAAACTATGGATTTAAAATTCATAGCTTATCGAAAAAATACAAAACAACCAAAAAACACACAAACTTTACATTGACAGAGCTACCCTTTCACCAGGGATCTTTTTATTCTTTCTCCTACACATCATCTATTCTTTAAACTCACCCTTTAACCACTATACTCTCTTACTATTCTCTCTCTCTATTTCTACCTATATTTCATCTCTTATTTTGTCCAATGTCCAATTCAAAAATGCAAGAAAAGCCTAAATCCTACTACACCTAGATTGAGCGAAACTTGCAGTTATTTCGAGATAGAAGAATATAAACAAAAAAAAGACTAGGAATATCCTGGCAAATACCTAGGTTAAGGCACATATATTTTCCTCACAACACGCACACACACACACACACACACAAACTAAAAAAAGGTATATACAGAAATGTATGCACGTATAAAAAAAAAACATCTTTCATGCTATTCTTCTATCCCCACTATCTTTTCTCACCTTAATAAACAATTGAACGGACATATATGGTTCAAAGTAACGAGACACTGAGGCGAGGAAAAAGTAACGAAGAATATACGTGAATAAAACTTAAAGACAGAAAACTAATACATCGGGAATGAACAATCCTCGAATCAAGTGAATATAATTGAACTAAAAACAATGCAGAATTTGGAGGATAAGTTTATAACGTAAGAAAGATTAGTTAGCCTAGCCAAAACTATGATAAAGCGGAACAGATAGAAAAGTAAACAGTCAGAAACATCTATTTTTTTTACCAATACAATTTATTTCGTGTGTTTGTACAGTTCCCGTAAATACAGGATCGTCATATACTGAAAAACTCTTTACCGTATAAAAAATGAACAAATGGGGTTTGAACTTAAATCATTTTGTGGGAAATAATTGTGGTCGCAATCGTCCAAACCACTGTTTAACACTATCTAACAGAGCAGCCTTATAATGGCTATGAGGAGGGGAGAATATTGTCTTACACAAGACGCTTCTCCGGTCCTACCGGCCTAGAGACCAATAAACCTTTGAGAGGGGTACCGTTTTCGCCGGTCCGTACCATATCGAAATTTCCTGGAGCAACATTCATTTCACTCTCCTTTTTTAGAGGACAAAATTTGGAGCAGTCCTTTCTTGGCTCTCAATCCTTAAACTAGTTTTCATTTGAGCAGCCCTTTTCTGGTTCTTTTCTTTTAAACTAAGGTTCATTGGAACAGGCCTTTCTTGACTCTCCTTTAAACTAAGAATCTTTGGAACAGGCCTTTCTTGACTCTCCTTTAAACTGAGGATTCTTAGAGTAGCTCTTTCTTGGTTCTCCTTTAAACTAAGCTTCCATGGAACAGCCCTTTTATTGGCTCTCGTATTTAAACTAAGGATTTTTGAGGTTAGTTCCTTCTTGGCTCTCCTCCTATAAACTAAGGCTCCACGGAGCAGTCCTTCCTTGGCTATCCCCTCTTAAACTAAGGATCTTTGGCTCTCCATCTCTGCTCGTCTTCTTAGGGACGGCACCTCTTGACTCTTCCCTTGACTTATTTCGAGCATCCGTACCACGGAATCTCAACGTTTGTACTATTTGCACCTCGCCTAACTGGCTTCCATCTTCTTACAAGATAATTTATATTCCCCACACCCGGAACAGGTTGTGCATCATTCACAGCGTCCACTAGAGTATGTAGGTTTCCTTTACAGCAATTATCCACGAGTTTCTTACCAAAAGATCTAGTAGCAAATTTGTCGAGAATCTCTTATCATCTTCGACGATAGAACGCTTCGCGGATAAAAGATTAGTGACGGTCAAGGCGAACGAGTTTGGAGAGGAGGAGAAATATTTGCGTGTCATCAGCATAGAAATGGAAGGATAGTCATAGGCGACGCAGAAGAAGAAGGTAGATGCGAAAGAGGAGGGGACCACAGACAGAGCCCTGAGGAACACCGTAACACACAGCGGCTGGCCAAGAGACCTCACCCCCGATGTTAACAACATGAGTACAAGATGAAAACAGTTTCAGAGACACCCAGGAAGTCACAAGGGAGGGGAAGGGCGACGGAGTGGTCAACGGTGTCAAATGCTACCGAGCTGTTGTCTCCCTTAAAGCTAGACCGGAAGGTTTCGTCAATGCTGGAAGAGGACATTTGTTCAGTGACCCAAACTGAAAATATTTCTTTTTCTCCACAGGGCTATTTTATTACACTTCACGAAAAGGAATTACACGTAAACTGTTGTCTCTCTATCATCATTTAAGGGTCGCTCCACTCTTCACTTTTTTTTCATCAGATTGGTCTTTAAGGGTGTCGGGGTGGCCATTCGGTGTTCGTGAATGAGACGGAAGATGAATTGTTTCTGATCCTCATCCTTCGTCAGCGTCACGTTGTACGCCTCTGCCAGGGCCACTCTTCGTTCAGCTGCGTCGTTCACCACTCTCAGGCTTTTGGCTCTGGCCTGAAAGTTCTCGTACAGCTTGTCGCCCTTCCAAGCCAGAGGATCAATCTAGAGGAAGCCCCGCTTCCCTTCCTGGGCTCTGCCTTTCTTCAGGACGTCGAAAACACGATGTGACCTTTTGGTGAAGAAGGCATCAAGGTGAATGCCCCGCGTGTCTTCGATTTTTACCCGGCGTGGGTGATCTTCGGTCGGATTTTTCGTCTTCATCCGTGTCACGCAGTCGGCTTTCATCTTCTCTGAAGCCCGGTCGTCCAACAGGGAAAGGCCGACCAAGTCTTCCGCCAAATACCAGAGATGCTGTTGGGGGGCATTCCTCGCGGTTGTAGCGATGTTAATCTAGTTCGTGTACTTCTGGAGTTCAGTCAGCATCGTGATATGATTGTATGGGGCGTGGGATGACAGAGGAGGTTCGTGCTAAAAGCGGACGTGCACCAGGGTAATGAAAAGCAACATGCCAGTCGCATTCCGTTCCTCTCGTTTCATTGTCTTGAAATGGTGTCAGAACAGGATCATCTTGAGGCAGTAGATGCCCTTTAACATCCACCTCACGTGGTGGATGGCACCAGGGGCACGAAACGATGGTTGAGTCGTTGTGCCCCTTCCGAGGAACAGGACTGCGAGCAGCAGCAATTCGAAGTAGTCATCGCGCGGACACTTTGTTAGATCAGCTAGGGCAGATGCCAGGTAATCCTTCATCAGGGAGTGGAGATGCTCTAGATGTACTCCGAAGAGGGTATCCTCAGCCACCATGTACTCTTACTGGTTGATGGTCGGCCACACCTTCTGAAAACGCTTGAAAAAGGGAGACTTCCGAACCTCCAGTATGCCCAAAGACGACTCGAAAGACGCCAGAGAGAATAATCTTCAACACACGATGGCGGTATGCCAACATCGCCAACCCCCTTCCAAGACCTTCCTCAATCCGGAAGCACGTGACATTGTTGAGGCCAGTGTTGCTTTCAATTGTATCGAAGATCAATCAGACTACTTCGTTGCGAATCTTCCAAGACTAGAACAATTCCAGACACGCTGCGGCCTGAGCTTATCCTGTACTTTGGGCAGCACTTGAAATACCCATCAACTTCTCGAATCCTTAACCAGTTGCCAGAATCGCAACCCATTCCACTGTCTTCCTTCCCATCTCTTGCAGCATTTTTCCGTCCCAATGCATGATAAGGGGACCAGCTGCTTGAAAGTTCTTCCGCGCTTCTTCGTCTTGGATTTGGCGTGTGTGACGACGCCACCGCAGTATCCAACTTCTGGACAACGTCAGATCAGAAATATCGTGGCCCAAGGCCTGTGCAACAGCACCAGTGACGAGCGCCACGCCACGATCTAAGAGATTGACCCAATCCAAGGCGCTAACGACTTCAGGAGATTTGAAAATGTTCTTGAGCCTCTTCGCAGGAGGACCAGATGTACAGGCTGAAGTTGAAGGTCGGTATTCGTCTTCAGCCTGTGACTCCTCTGACCATGTGGGGTAAGGTTGTGTTACAGTGTTACGGGTAGCAGACGAAGACGGGATTACAGAGCAAATATAACTAATTTTTCAGAGAAAAAGGCACAACACAGAAGGTGGACGAGGGAGATGGGGTGAAAAGTTTGCGGTTACCTGGGAGGCGAGAGACTAGCGAGGAGCTTGAGAAGTGCACGAATTTTGTTTTGCTTTCATCAAATATTTTGCGTCTATGGCCTCGTGGGAGGATCGCATGAGGTCTGTGTACGCATGAATTGCAAGAGAGTATGCGATAAAAGCTTGATCGTCTACATACCTCGGGTGCGGGTGGAATAAAAGCGCCTCTCACATGCTCTTCTGTGGTTTTGACCTCAGGCGCGTGTTGAAGAACTAAAGGGCGCAGGATCTATGAGAGGAGGCAGAAGGAAGGGGAGGGTGAGTGTCTAGGGAGGAGTAGAGTAACTCCGAAAGGGAGCGGAGGGATAGAATGAGGGCAGAAGAGGGGGAAAAGTGGGACTGTCTGGGAGAAGAAACTCGGGATTCCGGGAACCGGGGAGTGGTCGATCGGTGTGAGAGGCAGAGAAAATCAACAGCAATAATACCGACTAATTCACTAATTGAAACCATGTTGCTATATATAGTTTTATTTTGGGATTGATATTCGTTGTAAATTTATATTTATGATCTTGAAAAATTAGTCGCCATTATTTGCCCCTACTAGGCCTGTCGGTATGACACAGTAACCCTTCGCAAGTAGAGATGATCGCACAGATGTAAGAAATATCCATTCATCGCGATGGTCATTAGCACCAAATTGGAGTAAGTGCTAATTTAATTACAACATATAAGGTTAGGAGGCTATTTAAATATTTTATTTAAATGGTTCGTGCTCCCCTGTTGTATAATTTCAAGCGTGGCGTGAGTAAACAAAACAAGACAGCACTGAGTCTATAGAGACTACAAGTAGCTAAATTTAGGTTAGGGTATTTCTTCTCGCACAATTTTGTGTTATTTGTCCAAATCTAATCTTCGTTTTTGGTAGACAGAAGCCAAAATGCGACAAAATCGAGTTTGAATCCAAATTCAACGGATTCGGATTCGGATTCAGATTCAAACTCTGTTTTGCCGCTTTTCGCCTTCTGACTGTCACCAAAAAGATCAAATCTGAACAAATCGTAAAAAAATACTAAAATAAGAAGTAATAAAATGTACCAAAAAAGTGATTACGGTTTAAATAAATAATGTTTACGTTTTCGCCCTTAGCTTCAGGAAAAAACATAAAAAACATAAAAAACTTTTTGTACTATGCGCCACGGGTTTTGATCATATAATTGCATTTTATTGTATTTCTTTATAATTTCCATTAAAAAATATATAAACTCACCCGGAGCTAATATAGACAAATAACTAATCATTTAGTAAACAAATTACCTAACCTAGTATAACCTAACCATCCGACGGTTGCCCCACCCCCTACCCTACTAGTAGACGAGATAAAACTGATGATAGTTCATAAACTAGAGATGTCCGAGAAAAACGAAAGCCTTACCACAATTAAAGAAGATTCAAAATTTGGGTAAATATGTAGATTGGCGGCGCGAACGATGCGACGTAAACTATTTCATCCGTGTTCCAATATGTTTCACGTTTTTGGAGTAAATTTAAGGGGACTGCTTGTGTGGGGGTAAACACAATGGCGGGCCCTCCCTACGATGATCCTGAGTTTCAATCAATTGGGGAGTCTGGGGGGGAGGGCACAGCCCCCCCAAATATATAACCGTAATTGTTTATAGAATAATGTTCTAAATATTCATGAATATTCAGGCTCGGGTGAACGAAATATAAATACACAAAAATCCAGTTTTTCGGCCGAGCCGCCAATCTACATGTTTACCAAGATTTGTCTTAAAAACAGTAATTTTGAATACAAACCATAGTAGTAACAACATGAGTGGTAATGAAACGCGAGTGGTAACATATCGTGAGTGTTCGCAAACATTAAGTGGTAACAACTGATTGGTATCAATTGAGCGTTACCACGTGGGTAATTAAAGCTCTAGTCGTAAAAACAAAATCGAGTGGTAACTGAAATATATAATTAGCAAGGCGAAAACGCTCCATGCTCTTGACGCGTGGCGCGTCCTCTCAATTTACCCTCTCGGCTTCTCTCGCCAAGATCCTTTCCGAACCCTTTTAGCCGAGATTCACCATTGATTTTTTGGTAACACTTCAGTTTCGGGGCGCAAGGTAGGTGGCGCTGTTTATAGGCTACAATATATGTCTTATGGCGTCAGACGGTAGCGTCAGATGTGAACAATTACGGGGTTATATTTTTTTGTATGAGTATATACTGGGGGGCTGCGCCCCCCAGACCCCACAAAATTAATTGAAACTCAGGATCATTGCAGGGGCCCCCCTCCGCAGTGATATCTCCCCCACGAACAGTGCCCTTGAATTTACTATTATTTTCCCCCCAACAGCTTTTTACTGGCAGAAAAACCTAACCTAATAACAAACAATACTTACTTTGGTAATTCTTCAGATTCGGGGCTCACGGTAGGCGGCGCTGTTAGTAGGCTAGAATTTTGGGCTACAATATATCTCTTATGACGTCAGACGGTAGCTTCAGATGTGACCAATCACGGCGTTATATTTTTTTGTTGTTTTGTAAATTTGTAACTTTGTCTGTATTATTTACTAAATATCTGCGCCTCTGCTCGTTTTTAGTTTTTTCTAAGTTAGGTAAGGTTTCTTGATGTCTTTTATGGTTTTTTGTTTTGTTTTTGTATTTTTTGTTTGCTGCGAACGATAACAGCTTCTTACTGGCAACGTCGTAGCTTATAAATAGGCCCCGTTTTGCAAATGTTTTTGTTTTGTTTTGTTATGGCGTTTTTCTGCTCTCCGTGTGCTTCTTCGTTATTCGAATTCGGCTTTATTTTGTATGATCGCGAAAAACTTTTAGATTGTTCAGAGGCGCATAAACTAATCAAAAATACATATAAAAGTTAGTATTGTTTGTTATTAGGCTAGGTTTTTCTGCCAGTAAAAAGCTGTTGGGGAAAAACCTCCAGTAAATTCAAGGGGACTGCTCGTGGGGGATATATCACTGCGGGGAGACCACCCTGCGATGATCCCGCGTTTTAATCAATTTTTTTTGGGGGGGTCTGGGGGGCACAGCTCCCCAGTATATACTCATATACAAAAAAAATATAACGCCGTAATTGTTCACATCTGACGTCATAAGACATATTGTAGCCCAAAACTGTAGCCTATAAACAGCGCCACCTACCGTGCGTCCCGAAACTGAAGTGTTACCCTTACTTTTATAGGTTTCTTGATTAGTTTATGCGCCTCTAAATAATCTAAATTTTTTTTGCGATCATACAAAATAAACCCGAATTCGAATAACGAAGAAGCACAACTAGAGCACGGAAAAGCCATAACGAAAGAGAAACAAATGCTAACCGGGTTCTATTTTTAGCTACGAATTGCCAGTAAGAAGCTGTTATCGTTCGCTGTGAAACAAAAAATACGAAAACAAAAATAAAACAATAAATGACATCAAGAAACCTTACCTAACTTAGAAAAAACTATAAACGAGCAGAGGCGGAGATATTTAGTAAATAATAGAGACTAAAAGTTACAAATCCCCCAAAACAACAAAAAAATATAACGCCGTAATTGGTCACATCTGAAGCTACCGTCTGACGTCATAAGAGATATATTGTAGCCTACTAACAGCGTCACCTACCGTGCGCCCCAAATCTGAAGTATTACCCAAGAAATCTTTCTCATTCACTTCTTACAAATCTGGTCCAAAAATTAGTTTAATAGGGGTAAAATTGGGTAACTTTACCCCTATTCAAATTATAAAATATGACACCCCTAAACAGCATTGTATCGGCAATTTCAAATTAAATGAATACTAATTAGTTTTATCATTTTTAGTAATCAAAAACATAAAATTTTGCCACGTTTTTACTTTAAACGTCAAGTGAGCCACATGTGGTACATAAAGTTCATTTCTTTTGCGCTTTGGGGGAATAGAGTGTTAGGTATATTGTACCTATATGGACTTGCATTAACCTAAACTAAATGGTCGATTAGTTCTTAATAGAACTGGAAAAAATAGAATTAAACCACCATTTTACGTAAATATCGTCTCAGTTGACCTCAAAAGAAGAGTTGTTTACTAGCTCGTCAATTAAATATCAACCATGGCCACGGTGTATAATCTACCGTGTTAAATGAAGTTAAATTCACATTTTGTTCGTGATAATGAATTAAATAATTAGATTTTCGTAATGTTTAATTTTTAATGTACGCAAATTTGGGCTAAAGTGTTATTTTCACAACCACGTTAACAACACAATGGTAACATCACTGAGAACAAAATAAACAATTGATTTTGAGAGGCAAGAGTAACTTCAGGTCTCTTGTGAACGCAGAGGAAATTTTTGCGGTTCAGGACCCGACTTTGGTGCGTCCGGCCCCTGTTGCGTCTCGTAGGATAATGATAGTGTGTGATTCGCTTATTTTCTAACAGAGAGATGGAAAAAAAGAAAAGAAAGATTCCAGGAAAGGGTAACAAATTTTTGTAATGGAAAAGGAAGATTTTGAGTGGATTTGTAAATAATTTGCCTTCACCAATTCGCAAGATTGGAGGAGAAAGATTCCAGAAATAGGAACGATTTTTGAAGGGGGGGGGGGATTTTTAGGGAGTTGCCGCTGATTTGATCATCATTTCCAAAAATTGAAATACCAAAATTAGAAGGAAAAGGAAATGAGTTTTCAGATTAGAAAACAAACATTTTGAAGGGTTCGAATGCCAAAGTGGATAGAGAAACATGTCCCAAGAAAAGACAACAAAGTTTCTGAAGGAGAAGGCAAAATTTTGAAGGGGTACTAAGATCATTTACGAGTACCTTAACTGGTTTTATTAAAGATTAAAGGCAACGTCCAGATAAAAACAATAAATTTTCTTAGTATAAAAGACTAATTTTCAGGTTGGGTTGGAGTTAAATTGCCTTCATTGGTTTCCAAGATTAATAGAAAGGTTCCAGGAAAAGGTTTTTGAGGCATTTAAGAATAATTTGCCTTCAATAGGTTACAAGATCTGCATGCAACAAGATTCCAGGATAGTGCAACGATTTATATGGTAGAAAAGGACCATTTTCAGCTTTTTCAGCCTGATTGAATTTGCCTTTTCTGTTTTAAAGATTAACCAACAAACAAACATATATATATATATATATATATATATATATATATATATATATATATATATATATATATATATATATATATATATATCTATTAAACCACATTGAAAGAGAAAATTGAATAATTTTTCCTTGCAGTAATATTTTTATTACCTGTTTTCGAAAATTCCGTGCAGGGAAGCGATTCGAGCCATGCACACTAAATCAGCGAGCACCGCTTTGATCACAGTTAAAAGTATGCCGTTAGTGCACTACGCTATGCAGAGAACCAAAAAATTGTCTGAATAGAATAGCTTTTAAGGAACACTTTCGCAAGTTCAAACGTAGACTATGAAAGAAATAGAAAATTAATTGGGAATTCAAAGAATAAATGAGGAAGAGGTAAACGCGTGGTAAGGAAAAATTATTCCGTTTTCTCTTTCAATGTGGTTTAATGGATTCATTTTCATCATTCTCTCGTGCTACTTTGAGATATATATATATATATATATATATATATATATATATATATATATATATATATATATATATATATATATATATATCTTTCATTTTCTGCCATTTACGCAGGAATTTATAGAGATCTTCGTTTAGCAGACATTTCGAACAGGCGGATGAAAGGGTCGTTTAGAACTAAGGTTTTTGTTGAATTTTCACGTCTACCAACTTTACTAAATGCGTTTAGGCCCCGGTACGTGTTTAGCCTCGGGGGTCAGGATTGCACCCATCTTTCTAACGAGAATTTACATAAAAGGTGTTGGGGCATGTGGGGAAGAGGTAAGTACAGTAACCACTTGTGTGGACGTAGCGGGTGACTTCCCGAAATCTCAACTGAACGGAGGACAAATTTTCCCCTCGAATTAAAAGCACAACGGGACCGAATCCCGCAGAAAGTGAGTAAAAGAGAAACATGTAAAGAAAGTGGTGAAAATGGTGGAAGTGAAAATGTGTGGAAGAGATAAGGCCGCATGTCTTCCTGCAGGCATCGAGGCAGGTAAGGCAAACTGCGGGTATTGGAGCCGGGAGGGGAAAGGAGCGGGCGATGACCCAGGACAAAGACTCCACCCAGTAGGAGGTGAGGGAGCGGGTGATGACCCAGGACAAAGACTCCATCCAGTAGGAGGTGAGGGAGTGGGTGATGACCTAGGGCAAAGACTCCACCCAGTAGCAGGTGAGGGAGCGGGTGATGACCCAAGGCAAATACCGCCCAATAGGATGTGAGGGAGTGGGTGATGACCCAGGACAAAGACTCCACCCAGTAGGAGGTAAGGGGGCGGGTGATGACCCAGGGCAAAGACTCCACCAAGTAGGAGGTGAGGGAGCGGGCGATGACCCAGGAAAAAGACCCCCCCCATAAGGAAGTGAGGGACCGGGTGATAACCCAGGACAAATACTCCATTTAGTAGGAGGTGAGGGAGCGAGTGATGACCCAGGACAAAGACCACCTAGTAGGAGGTGACTGAGTGAGTGGTAAGACAAGACAAATACTCCACCCGTTAGGAGGTGAGTGAGCGGGTGATAACCCCGACGAAGACTCCACCCAGTAGGAGGTGAGGGAGCGGGTGATGACCCAGGACAAAGACTCCACCCAGTAGGAAATGAGGAAGTGGGTGATGACCCAGGACAAAGACTCCACTCAGTAGGAGGTGAGGGGGTGGGTCATGACCCAGGATAAAAACTCCACCCAGTAACAGGTGAGGGAGCGGGTGATGACCCAGGGCAAAGACTCCACCCAGTAGGAGGTGAGGGAGCGGGTGATGACCTAGGACAAATACTCCACCCAGTAAGAGGTGAGGGGGTGGGTGATGACCCAGGGCAAAGACTCCACCCAGTAGGAGGTGAGGGAGCGGGTGATGACCCAGGACAAAGACTCCACCCAGTAGGAGATGAGGGAGCGGGTGATGACCCAGGGCAAAGACTCCACCCAGTAGGAGGTAAGGGAGTGGGTGGTGACCCAGGGCAAAGACTCCACCCAGTAGGAGGTGAGGGGTGGGTGATGACCCAGAAAAAAACTCCACCCAGTAAGAGGTGAGGGGGCGGGTGATGACCCAGGGTAAAGACTCCACCCAGTAGGAGGTGAGGGAGCGGGTGATGACATATGACAAAGACTCCACACAGTAGGAGGTGAGGGAGTGGGTGATGATCCAGGACAAAGACTCCACCCAGTAGAAGTTAAGAGAGGGGGTTCAGGGAGGACAAAGACTCCACCCAGTAGGAGGTCGACCTATGTCCACCGAGGGGTGAATCTGCGGTCCTTCCACTGTTTCTTTGCGATGCTCCTGTTTAGTGGGTGGATCCACCTCGTGCGCGCAGCCATCCCTACACTACTACAGGCTACCAACACAACATTTAAACCCCATAAACGATATAAGAAACAACCACACTACCGCAAACACCCTACAAAGGTGCACTGCGAGTCCTTCGAATCGCCCACTACCCTCACGATCCCCCCAAACAACAACAACAACAACAACGCTTCGTCCGTCAGATACCTGTGGGTCGGCCCCATCCCAGGGATGGTTTTCCTGAGGGATGAGGGATGAGGGATTGCCATTACACCAGGAGATGGGATGGCCATAATACCAGGACGAAGAAGGGAGGTGATACCAGAAAGCGGGATGGCTATGATACAAATTGCGGGTTCGCCAAGATACCAGGACGCCATATGGTCATGATAGCAGGACAAGAGATGGCCATGATACCAGGATGCGGGGTGGCCGTTATAAAAGAACGCGGGATGGCCGTGATATCAAGACGCGAGTTGGCCGTTTTAGTAGAACGCGCGATGGACATTATACTAGGACGCAGGATGGCCGTTGTACTTTGAGGCAGGATGGCAGTCATACCAGGAAACGGTATGGCCTTGATACACGCGCGCGGGGTGTGCATGATACTAAGACCCGGGTTCACTATTATACCACGACCCTGGAAGATGGCCGTGATAGAGGAGGAGGGGTGGCCATGTTACTTGAAAGTGGGATGGCTATGATACCAGGACGCGTGATGGTCACGATACAAGGACCAGGTATGACCATGATACCAGGACGCGTGATGGCCACGATACAAGGACGTGCTATCACCATGATAACACGACGCGTGTTGACCACGATACAAGGAAATGGCATGACCATGATACCAGGACGCGTGATGACCACGATACAGGCACGTGATATCACCATGATACCAGGACGCGTGATGGCGACGATACAAGGACGTGATATGTTCATGATAACAGGACGCGTGATGGCCACGATACAAGGACGTGATATGGCCATGATACCTGGACGCGTGATGGCCACGATACAAGGACATGGTATGACCATGATACCAGGACGCGTGATGGCCACGATACAAGGACGTGATATGACCATGATACCAGGACGCGCGATGGCCACAATACAAGGACGTGATATGACCATGATACCAGGACCCGAGATGTTCATGACTTTAAGGGGAATGTGTTTGGCGTCCTGAAGGATGCGGCGCTTTTACAATTCGGTTACACAAAATTATGTTGTTTCCATATTATGCCGCGAGACCGACGTTGGGGCCTTCATTTCTGGTGTTTCTCAATCTCTGGGCAGCGTTTGACACCGTCGACTACTCCCTTCTTCTCCACTGCCTTGGCGATTTCCTGGGTGTCTCTGAAACTTCTCTGGACTGGTTTCTCTCTTATCTGTCATCTCGTACACATTCTTTTCACATCGGTGGGTGAGGTCTCTGGCCAGCTGCTGTGTCCTATGGTGTTCCTCAGTGCTCTGTCCTTGGCCAGCTCCTCTTTCGTATCTACTTTTTCCTCTCGGCCTTCTTCTGCGTCCCCTACGTGTATCCTTGCATTTATATGCTAATGATACACAGTATTTCGATCCTGTGCTCCAAACTCGTTCGACGTGACCGTCAACAATCTTTTATTCGCATATGACACGATTGCTGACTGGCTTCGGATAACTTCCTCAAAGTTGAGCATGAGAAAAACTGAGGTTCTTCCGGTGAGCACCTCAAAAGATGTCGCTGAATGTAAAAATGTAGCCCCTCTCTCAATAGAGGTTGGCTCCCTCATCGTGTTCTGTGACAACGTTAGAGACCAAGTTGTTTCCTTTGACAGTCCACTCGATTTCAAATCTCTTGTTGCTAATATAAGCAAATCGTCTCAGCTTTCTCCTTAACCACAGCCGTATCCGGTCTCACTTTAACCCAAACAGGTTAAAGATGGCCATTCCTTCCTTTGTTGCCCCCCGCCATGATTACCTTAACTCTCTTCTCACTGGAGCACACAACACAACAATTCTTTCCATTCAACTTGTCCAGAACTTTACAAAAAGTGTTCTTTGTCAAGGACAGTTCTCTCATGCCGTCAACTGCACTGGCTGCCCATTAAATTTCGAATTAATTTTAAACTCCGTCTCACATTTAAAATCCTAAACACCGCAACACTCCACAATAGCTGTGTCCTGACAACAAGAAGCTCTTCGCTCGGGAAGTGCCCTCCTGCGTTCGGCTCCTTGCACTCGTCCCTGCTGCATGAGTGAGCGTGCCTTCTTTGTAATGCCCCTAAGCTGTGGAATGTTCTGCCCCCCTTGCATACGTTCGTCGTCTTTGCCTGGCGCTTTCAAGTGGTTTGTGAAAACCCACTTCTTTTGTCAGGCCTTTTCTTAGTGGATGGACCTGCCCCCTGCGAAGGCTTAAGGTTTTGAAGGGCGCCATACCAATCCTCTTTTATTAATAGTATTATTTTTTTTTTTTTATTATTATGAATATGTAAAGATAATGGCAAAAAACCCCACGATTATTGATTTGTGAGAAGAATATCATTAATTTTCCTGTCGTCGATCCTAAAACAACTTATCTTCCCCCTTTGGGAATTAAAAGCGGACCGATGAAAAGTTTCTTCAAATGTATGCCTTAAACTGAACTTGCCCTGCATTGACATGGTTGAGGAATCAATTACGCAAAATTAATGATCCAGAAATAAAGGAGTGTGTTTTAGTAGGACATCACATAAGGGAAATGTTTCCAGATGGAAAGTTCCATATAAAACTAAGTACAGTTTGCAAGAATTTACTAGGAAAATTACATCAGGATACTAGTGATATTCTATAACATCTAGTAAGTACCTACATAGCTGTGTAGTGCGATATGAGTAAAAGAAAGTGTTTGTACTTACACTTAGACTTTTCCAAGGAAATTTAAGGGTAGCAATTGATGAGTACTCTGGAAAATTTCATCAGGATATTTTGAACATAACTTAAAATAAAGGATGTAAAAAGCCACTAGGGTTCATCAGTCATCTCAATCAAATCATCCTAAAACCCATTAAGCCATCACCATGGTATAATCTGCATCAATTGAATTGCGCCATCAGCCTTCAAACAGGGCGCTCGTTATATTGACTGTATAATACAAGACTCCAATCATGCAAGTACTAATACAGATTTTGGGTTATAATACATGTATACATGTCTAGGCCTACAAAATAAGGTTATTTATAGATGTTTTACCCCCAATACACTCATCTAGTCTTAGTCTTTCTTTGAATGATGTCAAACTAGAGTTATTTACAACATTCCCAGGCAAAGGATTCCAAGAATCCACGACTTCTTCAAGTTTGCCTCGAGATATTTTAATTTTCAAAAAGAGATTATTTGTTCTATCATCAATCTAGACTAAAAATCTTTCCTATTTTTAATTAATCAATACCACTAAACATTTAGAAAAACTGGATCATATCATGAGTTAGCTCTTCCTCAAATGGAAAGATGTTAAGTGCCCTCAACGTACCTCTACAATCAAGGTGTCTGAAGGAAGGTAACTCTTTTGTTGCTCTTCTCTCCACTGCCCCCAGAATGTTAATATCCTGCCTGTGATGTGGGGAAGATACCTGAATACAATATTACAGGTTGTGGCCTACCATATGAGTTATCAAGGTGTCTGAAGGAAGGTACCTCTTTTGTTGCTCTTCTCTCCACTGCCCCCAGAATGTTAATATCCTGCCTGTGATGTGGGGAAGATACCTGAATACAATATTACAGGTTGTGGCCTACCATATGAGTTATCAAGGTGTCTGAAGGAAGGTACCTCTTTTGTTGCTCTTCTCTCCACTGCCCCCAGAATGTTAATATCCTGCCTGTGATGTGGGGAAGATACCTGAATACAATATTACAGGTTGTGGCCTACCATATGAGTTATCAAGGTGTCTGAAGGAAGGTACCTCTTTTGTTGCTCTTCTCTCCACTGCCCCCAGAATGTTAATATCCTGCCTGTGATGTGGGGAAGATACCTGAATACACTATTACAGGTTGTGGCCTACCATATGAGTTATCAAGGTGTCTGAAGGAAGGTACCTCTTTTGTTGCTCTTCTCTCCACTGCCCCCAGAATGTTAATATCCTGCCTGTGATGTGGGGAAGATACCTGAATACACTATTACAGGTTGTGGCCTACCATATGAGTTATCAAGGTGTCTGAAGGAAGGTACCTCTTTTGTTGCTCTTCTCTCCACTGCCCCCAGAATGTTAATATCCTGCCTGTGATGTGGGGAAGATACCTGAATACAATATTACAGGTTGTGGCCTACCATATGAGTTATCAAGGTGTCTGAAGGAAGGTACCTCTTTTGTTGCTCTTCTCTCCACTGCCCCCAGAATGTTAATATCCTGCCTGTGATGTGGGGAAGATACCTGAATACAATATTACAGGTTGTGGCCTACCATATGAGTTATCAAGGTGTCTGAAGGAAGGTACCTCTTTTGTTGCTCTTCTCTCCACTGCCCCCAGAATGTTAATATCCTGCCTGTGATGTGGGGAAGATACCTGAATACACTATTACAGGTTGTGGCCTACCATATGAGTTATCAAGGTGTCTGAAGGAAGGTACCTCTTTTGTTGCTCTTCTCTCCACTGCCCCCAGAATGTTAATATCCTGCCTGTGATGTGGGGAAGATACCTGAATACAATATTACAGGTTGTGGCCTACCATATGAGTTATCAAGGTGTCTGAAGGAAGGTACCTCTTTTGTTGCTCTTCTCTCCACTGCCCCCAGAATGTTAATATCCTGCCTGTGATGTGGGGAAGATACCTGAATACAATATTACAGGTTGTGGCCTACCATATGAGTTATCAAGGTGTCTGAAGGAAGGTACCTCTTTTGTTGCTCTTCTCTCCACTGCCCCCAGAATGTTAATATCCTGCCTGTGATGTGGGGAAGATACCTGAATACACTATTACAGGTTGTGGCCTACCATATGAGTTATCAAGGTGTCTGAAGGAAGGTACCTCTTTTGTTGCTCTTCTCTCCACTGCCCCCAGAATGTTAATATCCTGCCTGTGATGTGGGGAAGATACCTGAATACAATATTACAGGTTGTGGCCTACCATATGAGTTATCAAGGTGTCTGAAGGAAGGTACCTCTTTTGTTGCTCTTCTCTCCACTGCCCCCAGAATGTTAATATCCTGCCTGTGATGTGGGGAAGATACCTGAATACAATATTACAGGTTGTGGCCTACCATATGAGTTATCAAGGTGTCTGAAGGAAGGTACCTCTTTTGTTGCTCTTCTCTCCACTGCCCCCAGAATGTTAATATCCTGCCTGTGATGTGGGGAAGATACCTGAATACAATATTACAGGTTGTGGCCTACCATATGAGTTATCAAGGTGTCTGAAGGAAGGTACCTCTTTTGTTGCTCTTCTCTCCACTGCCCCCAGAATGTTAATATCCTGCCTGTGATGTGGGGAAGATACCTGAATACAATATTACAGGTTGTGGCCTACCATATGAGTTATCAAGGTGTCTGAAGGAAGGTACCTCTTTTGTTGCTCTTCTCTCCACTGCCCCCAGAATGTTAATATCCTGCCTGTGATGTGGGGAAGATACCTGAATACAATATTACAGGTTGTGGCCTACCATATGAGTTATCATGGTGTCTGAAGGAAGGTACCTCTTTTGTTGCTCTTCTCTCCACTGCCCCCAGAATGTTAATATCCTGCCTGTGATGTGGGGAAGATACCTGAATACAATATTACAGGTTGTGGCCTACCATATGAGTTATCATGGTGTCTGAAGGAAGGTACCTCTTTTGTTGCTCTTCTCTCCACTGCCCCCAGAATGTTAATATCCTGCCTGTGATGTGGGGAAGATACCTGAATACAATATTACAGGTTGTGGCCTACCATATGAGTTATCAAGGTGTCTGAAGGAAGGTACCTCTTTTGTTGCTCTTCTCTCCACTGCCCCCAGAATGTTAATATCCTGCCTGTGATGTGGGGAAGATACCTGAATACAATATTACAGGTTGTGGCCTACCATATGAGTTATCAAGGTGTCTGAAGGAAGGTACCTCTTTTGTTGCTCTTCTCTCCACTGCCTCCAGAATGTTAATATCCTGCCTGTGATGTGGGGAAGATACCTGAATACACTATTACAGGTTGTGGCCTACCATATGAGTTATCAAGGTGTCTGAAGGAAGGTACCTCTTTTGTTGCTCTTCTCTCCACTGCCCCCAGAATGTTAATATCCTGCCTGTGATGTGGGGAAGATACCTGAATACACTATTACAGGTTGTGGCCTACCATATGAGTTATCAAGGTGTCTGAAGGAAGGTACCTCTTTTGTTGCTCTTCTCTCCACTGCCCCCAGAATGTTAATATCCTGCCTGTGATGTGGGGAAGATACCTGAATACAATATTACAGGTTGTGGCCTACCATATGAGTTATCAAGGTGTCTGAAGGAAGGTACCTCTTTTGTTGCTCTTCTCTCCACTGCCCCCAGAATGTTAATATCCTGCCTGTGATGTGGGGAAGATACCTGAATACAATATTACAGGTTGTGGCCTACCATATGAGTTATCAAGGTGTCTGAAGGAAGGTACCTCTTTTGTTGCTCTTCTCTCCACTGCCCCCAGAATGTTAATATCCTGCCTGTGATGTGGGGAAGATACCTGAATACAATATTACAGGTTGTGGCCTACCATATGAGTTATCATGGTGTCTGAAGGAAGGTACCTCTTTTGTTGCTCTTCTCTCCACTGCCCCCAGAATGTTAATATCCTGCCTGTGATGTGGGGAAGATACCTGAATACAATATTACAGGTTGTGGCCTACCATATGAGTTATCATGGTGTCTGAAGGAAGGTACCTCTTTTGTTGCTCTTCTCTCCACTGCCCCCAGAATGTTAATATCCTGCCTGTGATGTGGGGAAGATACCTGAATACAATATTACAGGTTGTGGCCTACCATATGAGTTATCAAGGTGTCTGAAGGAAGGTACCTCTTTTGTTGCTCTTCTCTCCACTGCCCCCAGAATGTTAATATCCTGCCTGTGATGTGGGGAAGATACCTGAATACAATATTACAGGTTGTGGCCTACCATATGAGTTATCAAGGTGTCTGAAGGAAGGTACCTCTTTTGTTGCTCTTCTCTCCACTGCCCCCAGAATGTTAATATCCTGCCTGTGATGTGGGGAAGATACCTGAATACAATATTACAGGTTGTGGCCTACCATATGAGTTATCAAGGTGTCTGAAGGAAGGTACCTCTTTTGTTGCTCTTCTCTCCACTGCCCCCAGAATGTTAATATCCTGCCTGTGATGTGGGGAAGATACCTGAATACAATATTACAGGTTGTGGCCTACCATATGAGTTATATAGCTGACTTCCTTATCTTTCTAGCTAACATTTTATTAGTAAAGACTAATCACTTATTTAGCTCATTTAGAGCCTCTAAACACCATTTCGAGACCCGGCAACCTTCCATTTCATAACTAAATACCCTATTTTGGTTGCTCATGTCAACTTTTCATTTTTGGAGGCTCAATGTCATCTGCTCCTTGTGTGCCCATACAACTACTATATTGAAATCACTTTGCAAAGTGAAAGTTCTTTGTATCTCTCCCACACTGGCTGCTAACTTCATATCATCAGCAAACAATGACATTTTGCTTCTTAACACACCCTCTAGGTCATTAATGTAAACCAAGAATAATAATAGGCCCAAAACAGAGCCCCGAGACACCCCACTAATAACATCCGTTGCGCTTTCTCTCCATTTACTACTATCATCTACTTTCTATTCTTCAGACACTCTACCACCCAATTTAGAACATTCCCACAAACTTCATACATTCACACTGTATGTACTCGTCTTCCATGAGGGACCTTTCAAAAACGTTACCAAAATCTAGAAAACGCGCTATCAAGGAAAGCGGACCCCTTCCACTGGCAAATCTAGGGGGTGGAATTCTAAGTGATCATGGTGTAGTGGTTAGCAAATCTGTCTTACACTCAGATCCAAAGTTCGAACCCTGGTGAGCATTTCAGAGGGACAGGCGGCAATTTTTTTTAAATGAATTCAAGCCAAGTGCGGATTAGTCACATATCGTCTAGTAAATACATATTTTTTAGTTTTCTTTTTCCAGACAAATAGATTTCATTATTATTAGAGACAAAAGAAAAAAACAACAACTACGAAACCGTGGAAAAATACATATAATTTCCAACACAATTTTAGTGTATTTTGAGATGCAAAAAAAAGGTTGTGCTGTTCAGAAGAGAGGAAAATTATAGACCTTCCCAGGTGGCACAAACGCTAGGTACGACTATGAGCCCTTCTATGTTGACAGAAACTGATGGACAGTAGAGAGGATGTTCTGTTGTAGGATAATACCTCCCCAATTTATCGCTAAAAGTTTTGTTGTAAAGAGTAAAATATTAAATGTCACAAGAATTTAAGCTATCGTGTGTTTGTAAGTCAAAGGAGTAATAACGTATATATTTTTACTTTTACGGGGTGGTATAGAGGGGGAAGAAGAGCCATGAAGTTTACCATTCGCAGGATTTGACGTGAACCTACTGAATACTCAAGCAACTGCTACTTCTACATGATGGACTCTTCCACACGTGGAAGTGGCAAAAATGCACCTGCTATTTCCTACCCCGATCTTTCATCCTCTATTGCACCAATACCACACAGTGCTGATCTTCCTGTACCTACCTCTCCATAAAGGAATAAGCCACCCTCAGAAGAAGGCAAAAATTCAGAAGCTGAATATATATGTGAAGATGTAGACTACAGTGTCAGAGATATGGCTGTTGTGAAGAATCCCTACTATCCAAACCAAAGAGACCTCATTGACCTGGTCAGAGATCTTAATTTGTCAAAGTCATTTACTTAGCTTTTGTTTTCCAAGCTCAAAGAGTTAGAGAGCTGTATGAAAATGTGCAAGTGACAAACCGAAGGAAACGTCATAAACATTTATCAAGTTTTTTACTTATCAAGCTATGCTATGCTACTGCAATGATACATCTGGTCTATTTGTTACAATTGGAATTTCATGTAATCCAGATGAGTGGAGGCTCGTCATTGACAGCTCCTCAAGAAGCCTTAAAGCTGTACTTCTCAAGAATTGGATTAAGCATACATCCCTTCCCTTGGCTTATTCATTATATCTCAAGGAGGACTGCAACAGTGTTAAGCTCCTGCTACAAGCTTTGAATTATAAAGAGTATGGCTAGGGAGAGGTTAGGGATTTCAAAATTGCATTTAAAACTAGGTCTCTTGAAGCAGTTTGTTATAGCTCTTAACAAAGAAACTGGAGCCTTCAATTGCCTTCAAACTTTTTTTCCAAAGTCTCTGAGGCAAAGGTGAAAGCTCTTGTCTTTGTTGGGCCACGAATTAGGAAAATCATAGTGTTCAGAATTCCCTGAAAATCCTACTAAAAAGGAAAAAAAAGAAGCCTTGAAAAGTTTTTTTTTGATGTGTCAGGGATTTTTTGACAACCACAAGGCTTACAATTATGTGCAACTCGTTGAGAACTTAGTGAAAAGCTATGACCAAATGGGCTGCAAAATGTCCCTGATGGTGCACTTCTTTGATGTCCATCTTGACAAATTCAAGGAGAATAGGGAAGCATACTCAGAGGAGACGCGGGGAACTCTTCCTTCAAGATAGACTGAACGTTGAAGATAGATAACAAGGAAAATATAATGAAAACATGATGGAAGACTACATTTGGGGCCTTGTACGCCAATGTGATTTACATTGCAAACGAAAATCGAGGAAAACTGATCACTGTAACTTTTTTACTGTTTTTTATATATTTCTTTTGGAAGTTCCAATAAAAATATATAAATTTAACTCTGTTTTTTATTTTTAGCCTCTCTACAATGGATGACAAAAACATTGACTATTTTTAGTAACAGACCACAAAAGCAAAGTTAAAACAAATAATGACTTTTTTCTTTTGTTTTGCATTAAAATAAGTTGTAAAATAACACTTACTGGCCAGGAACACAAATTGTATTATATAATGATAATTATTAAAAAAATAAATAATTTTTTTCATTATTAAGCATTTTCTAGCATTGTTTGTTCAACAATGCAATGAAATTCAATTAATATTAAATGGTTTTCACTTTTTATTTATTTAGTTCATTTTTATTATTGATTTTAAGTTCATTACAAGCTATTTCCGTATGATCATTGATAATTATAAATTGATATAAATATGAATCCGAACCTATTATTACCAATTCTTTTTAAACATATGCGTAATGGGAAGGTCCTGTTATTTGTTTAAGCAAAGATAACCAATTTGTGGGTGTGTGCTCGGTAATTATAAGGGGTGTAATGAAGAGTCATCGTTTCTGTTGCACTGCTCAAAATCACCCATCTAGAGCAGTGTGTGAGAGAAGGTTCCGATAGAGTTGACTCGACGGGTAACGAGGACCCTAAGTAATGGGGCTACTTTATGTCCCTGTTGAATTGGTTCTGACTCCAGATACTCTTTTTATGTAGTTACTCACGAGGGATCATGCGTTAGGCTGGGCTTACCGAGGGTGTCTTCATGATCGGGGTAAGGAAAGGACTTCGAAAGGACGCGGCGGCGAAAGAAAGTAACTTTATTCTTAAATTGGCCTACTAAAGGGGGCAAGCGGAAACGTCTCGAGTTCTTTGCGGTCAGTGAGTAGGCTTCTATTTTACGAGAATGATCAAGTCTTAAGGCGGTAGGATTTAGTCGAGTTAACGGGGCTTTAACGCTAATAAGGGACTGATTGACTGATCTTGACCACTGAATTTTCGACTTAATGATCGAATGAATTAACTGCCGAATCGAATGTCTGTCTCTCGGTCTCTCTCTCTCTCTCTCTTATATATATATATATAGATATATATATATATATATATATATATATATATATATATATATATATATATATATATATATATATATATATATATATATATATATATATTATGTGTCGTCTCCAAGGAACGTGACCTTGACTTGTCCGTGGGGAAGACGTAGTGATCTAATTTGTTCGTTACTTCCAACCCTTGGACGGAGTTCCCACAGCTATGTGTACCTATTGTAACTACATATTCCCCATGTCTCAGATTTACCTTAATTATAGGGAATCGCTTGTCTCTTACATTTATTTGTGAAATTTTGCTGTCCAAATCCTATATTTGTTCAGCTTGCCTGCTGTCTACTGTTGTGACCATTTTTTCTGATAATTATTCTCAGCACGTTTATGTTTGTGTGTTTACGCGTGACTCATACGAAATGCTTGCTTTGTATCTATTTGATAGATGTGCAATTTGATATATATATTTAGTTTCTTTTTCGAAATTCTCTTTGGTTCTTCTTTTATTACACGTGCTATATTATTTCCTTAATTTGAGAGATTCACGGAGCGTCCATTTGGGCAGTTCCTCGCTGGGCCTATTAAATCCTGCATTTTGAGTGCCACAGGCCTACCTATTTTACAACATGAACCCCACAGAGACTACACACCCAGTTATGCAGTAACTGATAAATAACGCATTATAAATACATGAATAGATACATATTAAGTACGTAGCTCAGGCAGACCTAATGTTTAACAGCATTTTAACACTCATACAGGGCACTGGTATCAACAAAACGGGCCTATTCATGATGCCATGTTCTGCCAGATAATACACAATATATATATATATATATATATATATATATATATATATATATATATATATATATATATATATATATATATATTATCTTACAATTGGTTCTCATCCTCTTTTCTATTACTATAAAAAGCTATAATTATGACACACTGCATATGTATATTCATCGTTTCGACACGCAACGCAAGAAAGATATAGAGTAATGAGGCGTATTGATATTTAGGCCTCCTCTTCTTTCACTACAATACACAGCTGCAATATAACGACTACAATAGGTTAAAAAATATAGGAATGACGGGTTTCTAGCAAACGTCACTCATCTCCCGGAGCGTGTGAGTCCGCCTGGCTTCCCGTTATTCTCTCCGGATCCTGTAGAAGTGTCTCGCCGACTTCCTTTGGCGCTTCCAGTGGTTTGAGAACGCAGTCTATTCGAACCCACACATGAGTCGCCTCACGAAGGTCTTTGGATACGAACGGCTTCGGCGCCGAGTGCAAGTGCCCTAGGAATGCCATGGTTGGGGCTAATTTTTTAATAAACTTTGAATCGGTCTTCCATGGCGATGACGAAACTAAGGGTCTCGGGCACAAAATTATAGCTCCCGTGACTGCCGTGAAAAGCGAAAATCCCCACTCATTAGGCAAGGAGCGAATGCCCAAAAGGGCAATTGAAAGTGCCATCAGCCAGCCTTGTAGACGGGCCATTATGGAGCACTTCAAAGTCATGTGTATATTTTCCTCCATCGCGTTCGTGGGCGGGCGGTATGCCGTGGTGCGAAGACGATGAAAACCAACGAGGATAGACAGTTCCTTGAATAGCTCGGATTCGAATTGGGCCCCTCTGTCACTCACTACGTAAAGCGGGACTCCAAATCTGGAAATCCACTCGCCTAGGAAAGCCAACGCGACCGTTGCGGTACTTATGTCCGAAAACGGTAGCGCTTCAATCGATCTTGTAGCTCAGTCGATGCACGATAGTAATACCCATTGTGCAACGGGTAGGATTGTCCAGATAGTGTGCACGGTGGAAGTGGTCCAACTATATCAATATGTACTGTTTCGAGCCTTGAAGATAGAATATCAATGGGCAGGGTCGGGGATTTCGTATGGCGACTGATCTTGGAAGATTGAAATGAGAGGCACTCTTTCGTCCAGGAGCGAATATCCCTGTCCATATTGGGCCAGAAATATTGAGATTTGATAAGACAAAGTTATGTCTTGATTCCAGGGCGTGACAAATTATGAAAGTGAGCCAAAATGGTCCTTTTTTAGGCTATATGGACGAACGGCCTCGGGTATCTTGATGTTACTTCACACCATACTTAAGTTTTACTGGGAAAAAGGGAAGGATTTTAATCGCGAGCGAAGTCTTTTATCTCCTCGTAATCGAGTTGTGCTGCCGCCAAAGGTTGGACGTCAAATGAGTCCACTTGGACTGAATTTACGTTCCTCGATAAACAGTTAGCGACTACCTTGTCCTAACCTCGAACGTTGATGATGTCGCTGATATACTCCAAAATAGCTGTCCAGTGGTGTTGCTGTCTGTCCGCTTTTGAATTTAATGTCGACGAAAAAGCCGATACTAATGGCTTGTGGTCCGTGCACAAGGTAACATGGTGACCTTCAACCATGTGCCTCAAGTGGATAGCAGCAATATACGCCGCTAGGAGCTCTCTGTCGTAGGTAGATTATGCTTACTATGTTAGGTTTATCTTGCTCGAAAACAATGCCACCGTTAGTGGCGATCCGTTTACCATTTGTGCAGGGCAGTACCTGCCGCGTATTGGGAGCAATCCGTCACCAGCTGGTATGGCGAATCATTGGGCAGTTTATGACAGAGTTTGACGGAGTTAATTAAAGCCATATTAGTATCCTCAAATGATCATCATGCCACATCGTTCCATTCGAACTCACGAAACTTAGGTTGCAAGCCTGCAAGCTCGGTCAACGAGGCTACAATTGCGACAAAATTATGAATCATCCTTCGGTAGTATCATAACATGTCGATCTATCTTCGTAGTTTATTATAGTCCTTTAGTAAGGGTATGTCTCCAATTTCCTTCAATTTCTTGGCCGGTGGACAAATTCCTTCCACCGAAATGTAATGCCCTAAAAAATCAATCTCTTTCTTTGCCAGCTCGTACTTCTCCAGGGATATCCTCAGACCGTTTTGACCGGGATTTTTAATACTTGGTCCAAATGCCTCAAGTTGTCGTCTATATTGTCCGAAAATATCAGGATGTCGTCTATATATACATAAACGAACCCTAATCCCCGAAATAGGTTATCCATGTGTCGTTGGAATGTGCAACTTGCATTCCGGAGGCCGAATGGAAGCTTCGCGTACTCCCATAAGCCAAACGGCGATATCAAAGCAGTCTTCTCTATGTCCGCCGGGTTCATAGCGATTTGATGGTAAGCATGAACCAGATCCAACCTTGAAAAAATCCTTCTTCCATGGAGGTGGTTTGCCACACTTTGAATTCGCGGCAATGGATATCTGCCTGGTTTGTGATCGCATTGAGCGCTCGAAAATCGCCGACCACCCTGTAATCACTCGACGATTTTTTCGATACCGTGTGAACCAGGGACGCCCGTGGTGATTTTGACGGCCGCACAACTACATTCTTCATTAGTGATTCGAAAGTTGCTTTGTAAACATGCAGCTTCTCCATTGAAAGAGGTCTCGGCCCCGCGAATGGCGGTGGAACACTACCTGTCTCAATTGTGTGCCACACTGAGTTCGGCGAAGATGGGGAGAGTTTTCCGGGTGAGGGGCTAAACAAAGCCTCACATTTGTCCAATATGTCTTTGCAATGGGGCGTTAGTTGCTGTCGGTCATTAATAATTAAAGCTACCGGAAGCTCCCCTGATAGTTTCACTTCTGATTCGAGTTGGGTTTGTTCTTTGAAAAGTCTGCCGCGCTCACAGTCCATTAAGAGATTAAATGCTTCAGAAATTCAATTCCTAATAACGGTGAGGTGGTAACCGTGACCGCAAATGACCACATGAATGATTGGCCAAGTTTTGGGATAACTATATATTTGTGTCTACCCGGGTTCGACTCCCGGCCAAGAATTTCAAACCTTTTTCCACCTGGCGTTATTTCTGTCTTCTCGGTAAAGGATTGCCTTCATTGTTCCGCCCTCTGCTCTCTTTGATTCTAGTCTTCTTCTAATGTCCCTTTCTCTTACGTCTAAGAATCTCCGGTTTCTTATCTCATTGCTCATTCGAGTCCAATTTCTCTTTCTCTTGAACTATATATATATATATATATATATATATATATATATATATATATATATATATATATATATATATATATATATATATATATATATATATATATATATTATTGTGTCCCTGCTTTCCTATTGAAATTTCCGGGTCATGTCTATTTTTCAACATTACCAGGTATATATTTCACTTTTTGAAGCCCGGAAACGGGTTGGAGTGGTGGGTGGGGAGAAACTTCTTTACTATCCTATGCCTTATACGTAGTATTGTATATATTTAGAAGAATACTTTCCTTCCCTTATAACTCTATCTCTGTCTTTCAATTTCTATTATTTCCTCTCTCTCTTGGTATATATATATATATATATATATATATATATATATATATATATATATATATATATATATATATATATATATATATATATATATAATATCTCTCAAAGTAGCGCGAGAGAATGATGAAGATGAATGCAATAAACCGCATTGAAAGAGAAAACGGAATAAATTTTTCTTACAGTAATATTTATTACCTTTTTTCGAAAAAAAATCCGTGCAGGGAAGCGATTCGAACCATGGATATATATATATATATATAATGTGGAAAAGCGGTGCTCGATGCCCCAGTGTCCATGGTTAGAATCGCTTCCCTGCACGGATTTTTTTTCGAAAAAAGGTAATAAATATTACTGTAAGAAAAATTTATTCCGTTTTCTCTTTCAATGCGGTTTATTGCATTCATCTTCATCATTCTCTCGCGCTACTTTGAGAGATATTATATATATATATATATATATATATATATATATATATATATTTAGGGGGGTGCCTCCCCGAATTTTTTTATAGTTTTATCTCCACATGCCTGATTGTATTACCACATTGAACAGTAGGTCACATACTCAATTTCATCAAAATCGAACAATATTTACTGGTCGCTATCTGGATCTTAACTTATTAGTCTGCTGGTAAATTAATTTTGGGGATAGAAATGAACAGTCTTTGCAAATACTAGTTTATTCGAAACAGATCTTGGTGTTTTAAGATAATTTTTTTTTTAAATATTAATATTAAAGTGAAAAGAAAATAGTTAAATGGCAAATGATTTCTTTTTGACACAAATTATAACTAAAATTGCTGATTAAACATTGATCCTTTTGAGCATGAGGGAAAATTTTTGTGATCTTTTGCCACAAGTCTGAGAAGCAACTGTTTCTGTTCTTCATCTTTTGTTAGAGATGTATTATACGATTTGATAAATGCAATACCTCTTTCTGCTGGATCGTTAACAACCATTAAGTTAATCGCTCGACGTTGAAATTCTTGAAAGCACGCATTCTCTTCCCAAGAACTTGGGTTAGTCTTCAGGAATGTATCCTCTGCAAACTTGTATCCATCTTTTATTAGGAGACTGAAGATTAGCTTAATTTTTTGAGCTACCAGTTTATGCAAGTCCAAATCCTCGATGTTTTTTTGAAGATTCAATCGGCGAACAACTTTGGTGTTTTCATTACGTTGGAGATTGGAGACCATCTTCTGTTTGGTCTCAGCATTAATTCTATGATCGAAAAATGCAAGACCAACAAGATGTTCTCCAAGATACCAAAGGTGTCTGTGAAGGGCTGTGGTTGCTTCTTTAGATATTGCCTGATTTGGGTACTTTTGCAAAGTTTTAAGAAGCTGAATGTCATTTAAAGGAGCATTAATTACAAAATGGGCTTCATTCCGAAAACGCGAGTAGACCAAAGCAATAAAAAGAGAGCACTCTGTAATATTGGCCATTTCTCCTCGAAGATTATGCTTTACTGGATTGACGAATAAACTGCTATCCGCCTCTAAAAAAGAATCCTTTTTAAGTGACGACCATTGTTCTTTAAAACAACATAATTTCGAAAATATGATGACGGCACGCAATCCAAACAAGCTCCCTTCCTAATACTTTCTCAATTATGGTAAGGCTCCTTTTTTGTAGGCCTGTATTTGATGCAGTTGTGTCAAATACAAGGCCTTGAACTTCGTCACGAAGATTGCAGTCATTAGTTGATGAAATGCATACCATAGCCTGTTCGTCTCCTGTTGCTCGTGTTATTTTTGGCACACCAAGAAGTTTTTCCATTCCATTTACAGAAACTATTATTGCAATTCGTTCTACTGTTTCCTTTGCCCCATCAATAGCAGGTAGTAGTTTTTCATCCCAGTGAAGAAGGATCGGTCCTTCAACAGACAACGAAGCTTTGTCTTCATTGTATGTTGCCTCTCTTACTTGCTTTCTGGAACGTCGTATACAACTCCTGGAAAGTGTCATAGCTGCAATATCGTGACCCAAGGCTTGTGCTATTGATCTAGCAACCATTGTTGCTTTTCTATCCGTAATATTTGCACGATCAAGAACAGCAGCCACACCTAAAGTTGTAAAGATATTTTTTGAATTTGAAGGACAACATTGTGCATTCTTTTTTCTAGTTGAAGAAGGTGGACAAAACTCTTTGTCTGCCGCAATTAAACTTTCTCCTTCAGATGATGATGACTCGAAATCTGCATGAGCAGCAGCCTCTGCTTAATTTTTAGGAGTATATACTTTGTATTTTAAAGCCTTCTCATGTCGATATCTTTTGCAGGATTCCTTGGATGAAGGAATCTTATCACGGCACGACATACTGCAGGAGAAAATGTTCTCTCTCTGGATCAACAGAAATTGGCGGTCTTCTTCATTTTTTACAACATTTAAAGCATTTTTTGAGGCTATGTCAAAAAGTTTTGAAAGAGTAGATTCGATACTACACTCATTCATCCTACATGAGTACAGTTCTGTTTTGCGGTTCTTCTTCAAAGAAAGGTATTCTTCATACAATCTTGAGAGTTTCCTAACGCAAGAGTCTATTCGCTGTGTGGGAATTCGGGATCTTTCCCATACTTTTATGACTTTTTTGCAAGTGAGGTTGTAACTTTGTGTCAAAGTCATTGACTCCACTTGATGGTGGTACTAAACAACACAAAGCACATCACCACATGCTGGTAGTCTTGCATATGAAAGCTCACTAGTAGGATGCCCTTAAAGCCAGACTGCCGCAGATGAACGAGTACTTCCAGCCATAATCTGAAACAACAGAAATAAAATTTATTGTAACTGAGTGAGCTCACGGTTCCCCTCCATTTAGTTATACTTAGAAG
This sequence comes from Ceratothoa steindachneri, assembly GCA_963969495.1. Lineage (NCBI taxonomy): Eukaryota > Metazoa > Arthropoda > Malacostraca > Isopoda > Cymothoidae > Ceratothoa > Ceratothoa steindachneri. The sequence goes on from OZ018320.1 coordinate 219,738,572, forward strand.
ATATTTTTTTTATTCTCTAAAATATCTAAATATCAATATTCATGAAAGAATAAGCTTTCATTTGACATAAATAAATAGGCTCCTGTGTTTGTAAAATATTACGGCAGTCAGGCTTAATTAAAATATATATATATATATATATATATATATATATATATATATATATATATATATATATATATATATATATATATATATATTGTGAATTAAAATATGAACATAAAGTGTGGTAACATATAATTCTAATATTCTTTAAGTAAGTCTGATATTGATAAAACCTGCAAATTATCTATGCACTGAATAAACAAAGTATATTACTTACCTAAATAATTATATATATACTTGCATAAACCAGCACTTGTATTCCCTTGTATTACGTCTACTGTTAAACTTCAAACTACAAATGAACAATTAATCAATCCTCGTTGACTTATATAGGAAATGGTGCGATTGCATCACTATTTGAAACGAGGGGTCGTTATTGCGTCATCACTTTACAAATGGGCTCAGAAATCAACAAGCTGAAACAAAAATTATTATTGCATCATACGCCGAGTATGTGAATGTCATTCCACTTTTCATATAATGCAATATCTTGATTTTTTTTGCGAATTATTGTAATTCATAAGGAATGAGTTATGAATGACAAATATATGATAGTATATAAGTAACAACCAATAAATGCCTACTATTAAAAAGTTCCAATATTTTGACTGAAATTTAAAAATATAGAGACATCTAAATATTCACCCTTTTAGTCAATATTTTGCATCAGCTCTTTTAACATCTTATAGCATAATTTTAGCCATGTGGAGAACATTTCCAACTAATTTCAATTTTTTGTATATATTTTTGGACCACCCTAATATATATATATATATATATATATATATATATATATATATATATATATATATATATAGGATGCCCCTCCCCAAATGACGCCTTTTTAAAAGATAAATATCTCAATAACCTCCTTCCTATCCATGACAATTTTCATATTAAGATACTCTTAATCTTTCTTTTTCGAATGCAGAAATCGGAATTTAGATACCTTTTATAGTTTTCTTCCAATTCATAAACTTAACATGTGTCAAAAAATGAATATCGAGATAAAATATTATTTTATTGTTAAATATGATACAGGAATTTTCACGTTTTTACGAAAATATACAAGAATGACCATGTCGTATTATGGATATCTTTCCAGTATTGCAAGAATTTCTTGGAAAAATGTGGAAAAGACGTGCTGTGGAAGCGAAACGGGAAGCGCAAACAGAAAACTAGGAAGCGGTAGACCTAAAACAGCTTCAGAACCGGGAAATGTGAATTACATTAATGATAACATCTGCTCTCAAGAACATAAAAGAGGAAGTTATTTTTTGTAAAGAACAATTGCTAAAAACTTGAATATTGGAACGAGTTCTATACAACGAATAATTAAGACACAGAAGCTAAAAGCTTTCAAAAGAATAGTATCTTCTAGAACAAGTAGTACTGTTAAGGATAAAAAAAAAGATGCAGACAATTACTTGATGACTTCTCTGTCGCTGATGTTAAAATTATTTTCTTCACAGATGAAAAAGATTTAGAAATTCCGCGAAACCGCCAAAATCATGTTGTCTACGGGCATGGCAAAAAGTGTGACATTCCGAGAAACAGATTGTATCATGAAACTTCAAGATTTTCCAAAAAGGTTATGCTATCTCCAGAGGTCTCTTGGAATGGCAAAACAGATGTTCATTGTGAGGGAACCCCACGTGGAATCTCTTGAGCAGAACGGAACTTCCATGCGCTGCAAAAGGGTCGGTTAGGCCTAAATTGGTAAGCCTACCATCCCCCTCCTTCCACAAGCGGTAGCCTCGAACCATGTCCACCACGATTCACTTTACACAGGCAGAATAGCCTCTGCAAGAAGATTCGAGGCCATTCGAAAGTAGAGCTGCTTCCCGCTTACCGCCCCCCAACCCCGGGAGAGCCTCGGACATAAATAGTGCTCGACTCCCAGGAGGAAACACAGAGTTGAGAAGTCTCGCCCGGATCCTAGAAGATTCCCCATAGTTCCAAGTCAGGTGCTAACAACAAAGCAAAGTGACAGCTGAACTATTTTGTGTATTTGGAATTAGCCCCAGCAGTGAGGTAATTCCACTTAACGATCGCCACCAAGTGATTTTCCGGACTTCTCTCACCAACCCCTGTCGAAGCCCTCCTTCGTTCGCTCCTCGTTTCGGGTGGCCGAAATACTCTCCCCTGGACCGGAAGTTACCCTTGCTTTTGGAGAACGGTCATCACTCCAACCTCCCGCTTTGAAGTTCGAGCGTCCTCACCTCAAGAGCTTAAGACATCCGTAAGCCAACCCCTCTCCACCCTTCAGTAACCCAATTGAGTTAATCCCTCCGCCCTTCGTTTATTGATGTGATTTTTGCCCGTTAATTCTCTGAGGTAATTTTACCCTTCAATTGTATTATTAATTTTTTGGCGTAAATAAGATTCTATTTTTATACATGTCTCTTTCAATAACCTTGAACTTTGCCATTGTCCATAATTTGCCTGACCTCGTTGCACTCTCTCGTTACTCAGCCCGTTTGAACGCGTGGTTTCCCGTCCCTTTTGTCAGTTCGCTTTCAAGTTATTGGTCCTCTCCCATAGATATAATATGGTATTGATATAATGTAATGTCATACCACGACACTCTCTTCCTGGTTTGATGTACATGCCCCCGTCCCTTATCCTTACCTCCTCTCGCTAAGACGTGCCCCTTGGGTTTCTGATACTATTTTGGGTATAAAAAAGAATCAGGGGTGTGAATGTGATATGCGCCTTAGGGTTGTTCGCGCTTGTGATACTAGGAAGGCAGCAGCTTCTCTAAGCTACTCTCTTGCTACTCACTCCAACACTGCCTTTCATCAAGCTTCCTGTGAAGCCAACATACGTCGTTTCCTCGCTCATAACAAAAATAATCCACACATGGTTCAAGATTCTTGATCATCTTTCTCCCCCTCTAAATCTCCAATTATTTTTCCCTCATCACCCATACTGATTTTTATACCTTCTTCTTTGACCAGATAGATTATCGCCGATCTCGGATTAACTCAGACTCTGTTCCTTGCCAAATTATGATGCTCCCTGTCCCCCACTAACTACTTTCTCTCACCTATGTGTCCCCTTAGGTATTAACCTCTCTACATTCAATTCCTTTCTGCCTTCTCCCTTATCTTATTGATATCTTAAATAACTCCATATTATTTGGTGTTGTACTGTCTGATTTCAAACGTGTTTCTGTTGACCTGATCGTTAAGAAACCTAGAATGAACCCCAAGGATTCGGAACTTTACTGTCAAATCTCTCAACTTCCTTTGCTCTCTAAAGTCATTGAAAGCCTGGTATCAGACTGGTTTGTAGATCTCATGTCCTCCTCTAACTTTGATGAGGTCTTCAAAGTTGCGTCCCTGGCTGGAGTACTGCTCTCGCATGTTGGTGGTTCAATCTCTGTACACTTGATAAAGTTGAATTCGAAGCTATTCATTTGTCTTCTAAACTGTCCAAGGCTAACCTCGAAACTTGACTCTCTTACCCTTCGCCATAATGTCTGTTCTCTTTTCCTTTTCTACGATTACTACTCTGATCAATGCTTTCGTAAACTTCCGCATGATTATTGTGTCTTGACCAAGAACCCAAGGATGGGTCGCTTTGATGTCTACTTCTTTCTTCACCCATCAAAACTCTGGAACTTTTTAATTCATCATGTTTTTCCCCATAACTACGATCTGTCATGCTTCTAACAAAAGGTCTTTTACTTTCTCAAAAATTCCCAAATACTCTTCCATGTCTCTCTTTGTTTCCTAAATAAAGGGTCTTCCAATAAGGTCGCTTAATTTTTTAATGTAAATAAAACAAGTTTTGTGGAATATATGGACTCAATTTATTTTAATTTTGAAAGTAAATTTTATGGCATTAAGTGTGGAATATGACGTTCAAATGTCCGCCGCGGCTTCGCTTGGTGGAACTTTTTCGGGAGGCCCAATTTTCGATGACTTTGTCGCATAAATCTGGCTGAATTTGCTGGATGGTGTTCGTTATGTTGACTTTGAGGACCTCAACTGTTTGCGGATTATTCGCATAGACCTGCGATTTAAGGTAGCCCCAAAGAAATTAGTCTAATGGCGTTAAATCGCATGATCTCGGTGGCCAGTTGACGTCGCCGCCGCGCGAGATGAACCTGCCCTGAAATCGCTGGTGCAAAAAGTCTATCGCGGCGTGCGCAGTGTGGCACGTAGCGCAGTCCTGTTGGAACCATATGTCGTCAGTATCCCTATCAGGCATATAATCCAGTTAAGGCCACAAGAAGTTGCTTATCATCGATCTGTAGGTCTCGCCGTTGACGGTTATGGCAATCCCATCTTCGTTCTCAAAAAAATACGGACCGGTGATTCCGTTAGACAAAAATCCGCACCAAACAGTGACTTTGTTGGGATGCAATTGTTGCTGGTGTATCTCATGTGGATTGTTTTCGTCCCAAATCCGACAATTTTGCTTGTTCACAAATCCATTCATCCAAAAATGGGCCTCGTTGTTGTGGCGAGGATAGAAATCACGTAATGAGTGGAACGTTTGTCGAACGGAGCACTGATTTTGATAATAACATTTGAGGATTTGCACACGCTGTTCAACGCTATAGCCTTCCATCGTGACTTGCCAAGTACTACTGAACAGTTCACAGCAGTGAGGTTGCCAGATGTCGCTTTAAAAACATGGCCACTATCGCTTGACAAAGCTCGAACGTCCTTGTTGAAAGACCCTTTATATATATATATATATATATATATATATATATATATATATATATATATATATATATATATATATATATATATATATATATATATATACATATATACACCGATCCACCCCAAACCCAAAGTGTGGTCGGCAGAAGGGAGTATTTGCTCTACCTTGCGGTACTGCAGTACTGCGGTACCTCGGTTCACAAAACGTATATGTATTATATAATAAAAATAAAGTTATTCCACAATTTTTTAATTTAAAATTATATAAAAAACTACAATTATCTTATTTATTAAATAATTATCTTATATTATATAATTTGGTAATATAGAGTTGCTTTATATTATACTTACCAGTCAATGACTTCGCCACTTCCCCCCTACAGGCGGAGCTTGCGCTTCTCTACCCAAGATTAAAATTTAAAATCTAAAAAAAAGCAGCCATGGTTAAATTTTTATAAATTTTCTGAACTTCGCCAATTAGAAAGAATTTTAAAAAGGAACCAAATTTCCCCCCTTTCAAAATATCACGTTGCTAAAATTTAGTTATAGAAGAAGATATCTAAAAATAAATTTTCTGAACTTCACCATTTATAATTCTTTGAGTTTTAAAAAATTCGCAAAATTTCGATACTTCTATTTATTTCTGAACTTCACCATTTTGTTTTTTGATATTATAAAAGAATTATTAGAAATGACTTTGATAAAAAAACATAAGTCATAACCAAACTAAGATGAAATTATTATTCAAATACTCAAAAAAATTCCCTTCTTAAATTATAAAGTTAGTGATGATGGTGATGTGCACTTCTCCTGAATCTGTCTTCAACCTATAAATAATAATAATCAGCAATTAAAGATATTTTTGCTCCACTAAATAAAAATTTCAAACAATATCGATTTGTATTTATTTCCGACAGGACTTTATATCCAAGGCAATGCCAGGTACCTATGCTAGTATCACATAAAGTTGGGAAAGGTGTCAAATTATGGATAGATTACAGACTACTTTGGAATGCCGATGGGCGACATAGAAAAGCCATGGTCACCACCTATGATATGTGGAAGCTGTCGATTAACTCTAGTTGGATTGTTGAGAGGTGAAAGAATGGCCATGACTCTTGCTATTCCCAGAGTCTAGAGAGAGCCGAAGAACCACCATGGTGACTGCTATTTCTGCATGATAGATGTCACAAAGTGCAGAAAAGTTAAAGAAAGACAAGCTCTTCAGTATCTAGAGAATACCATTATCTGTAGCACTTGTTCCTCATGATGATAACTTACCAAAACTACATCCACCAGAAAATGTATTTAGAAAGACTTCTCGTAATATTCTACATATTTTTCTTTTATTTAGAATGGAGTATTAATTTCGGTAATTGTGTAGACTATGGCCGGATGCTATATCTAGCTATTTTGGGGTCTATTTTTGTTGGAAGCCTGTGTTTGTTTATGATGTTTCGGTCAAGGCACGCAATAATATGTTGTTTGCGTCACATTTGAAATCCGATGGCGCCATATTTGTTCTGAAGTACAGAATTCGGAAAAACTCAAAGCACACACACACACAAAAGAATGGTACTTACATTCTCAACCTCGGGTGAGCTTCGCTCTAAAGTATTTTGACCAATAGATGATCTGAAGGATCGTTTCTATAGGGAAGCGCGACTTTGAAATAAATGTTCCCTTAAGAGCCGATCGGTAAATAAAAAAAATGTCTTACATTTTGACCCGTGGCTTCGTCACGTTTAATTTTCGAGTACTTGAAGGTGTAGTCGCGTTGTGTTTCAATGTTCACAGGGGATTGATAACGAGATTAATCTGTAATTGGCTGAAAAATTAAGAAGTTTTTCACGGTCACTAATTAACGATCCAAGGGCTAAACAATGTCGCGAACAGAGTTCACACAATGCTTGAACTTCCTCTGTTCCTCAAGATTGTTTGCACGTTCAATAGTCCCGCCAAAAAACAATTAAAACAAAAAGATCGAAGTATTATTTTTAAATAATAGACAAACTAAATAAAAAATGCAGAAATTGAAAAATAAAATAAATGAAACTAGGATAATATGTAAAAAAAAGGAAAATATGAAGAGGTTTAGGAATTCGTAACATGTTTGTATGGCGACAAAAAACTAGTTCCAACATATCATCGAAGTATTTATTCTAAACAAGTAGAAAATTAAAAAAAAAAACAGCAGGGAATAAAAGCAAACAACGTAAATGTTAAAATAGGGAAGTAGAGAGTATAAAAACAACAATGTCCATTGATGGATGACGTCACTGAATTCGGAGCAAAACTTGGTTTTGGTAGTTACTTTCTTTGGTAAAAATTAACGGGTGGGGGGGCTTTGCCCCCACACCCCTTGTATGAACATATCTCGAAATGGATGAAACATTATGAAAAGGAAACGAAACATAAAAAACCCTAGGCAAATCTTCAACTTTACCATTGAATGTTTCATTTTAGAACAAGAAAAAAATTGAAGTTCGTAAAATAAACTTTAAAAAAATTTAAAAAGTGAAATCAAAACGGAGGGAAAACAACAATGACAGGGCTGAATACAGAAAAATCAAAACGGAGGGAAAACAACAATGACAAGGCTGAATACAGAGAAATCAAAACGGAGTGATAGCAGAAAAACACTAAAAATAACCCCCCGAAATAGCTAGATATAGCATCCGGTCATATTCTGCACAATTACCTGTAATTTCATTTATGTTTTCGTGATAGTTGCTAAATGTAGTCATTTCATTTTTTTACACAAAAGCTGTAATAGGTTTTTCATCAGAAGAGTCAGCAAGCAGTGTAGCAAAGTAATTGATGTAGCAATCGTGCCAATAATGAGTACGCATCCCCACTTTCCAAATTAAAGTGAACTGGATGATTTGATCAGGAATTAGGTCTTCCTAAGTCAGGAGCTGAACTTTTAATATCCAGGCTAAAAGAATGGAATTTACTATGAGAAGCCTGTAGGACATATATGTGCTGGAAGCAACATGATTAAATTGAAATATACTTTAATGTTAGTGGGGATCTGTGTTTCTGCAAAGGTGAGAATGACTTGTTTAGTGCTGTTGGATTGAAGCATGATTCTGTGGAATGAAAACTATTCATAAACAGCTCAACTTTAAGTCTCAAAGCAGTGTTATTGCACAATGGAAGCTAATATACATGTTTTTCCCTTTCACACTCCGTACAAAGGAAAGAAGACTACGATAATATTAAAGAGCTTCTGGGAAAAATTAACTATGTTGAATTTGAGTAGATGTTATGGGGACTTCAAGATGCTTGCCTCGCAAGGTGGATACACAAAATATTCGTGTTTCCTTTGCTTATGGGAGAGCAGAACTGATGATCATCATTACCAGAGTATTTGATGTAATAAGCCCCGCGACATGAATTACAGTCAGGGAAGTTTAATGTTGTCAGATAGCCGATTGTGGAGCCTGCCAAGGTTTTATTACCCACATTTAATATAAAATTGGTCTCGATAAAACAGTTTGCGAAACCCTTAGATTTTGGAGCAGAAACCTTTCAAGAATTCCCTCTCATGTTTCCAAAGCTTCCTGAGGCTAAGATCAAGGGTGGTATATTTAATGAACGACAAGTAAACGCAATGTTGAAGTTTGAGAAACGTGGAAGAATGATGACCAAAGTCTAAAGAGAAGCATGGTGTGCATTTTGTGGTGTAGTTCACGGATTCTTAGAAAATCACAAAGATCCAAGCTACAAGCAGCTGGCAGCAAAGCTTATCGAGAGCTTTATTGAAGCAGGTTGTCGTATGGCCTTGAAGGCGTCATTCGCATCTAGTTTACTTTCGTGAAAACTTGGGTGATGGCAGCGAAGAGCATGGTGAAAGATTCCATCAGGACATCGTAACAATAGAAGGAAGATACCAAGGAAGATGGGATACTGCCACGATGGGAGACTACATATATATGGTCTTTATTCAGAAAAGATAAAAGGGTTTACACTCGAAAAACACGAACTTCAAAGCATCTCTAATGTAAATATTTTTCAGTACCTTTGCGCCTATTTTCTTTGGAGTTCCTAAAGCCATTGAAATACGTGAAAAAACACTTGGCTCTCTTAATATCGTATCAAAATCAGAATAGATTGAACTAGACATATCTCCCTAGGGAAAGATTGCTTATATCAAGATCAAATGCAAAAGAAAATCTTTAAAAATACTAAAGATGATGATGAAGTCTGCCAAAACCGAGGTAATATTTGAACTCAGCAACAAAAAATAAATATAAAAATGCATATAAACAAAACTATTGTTACGTAGTGAATTGGACAATCCGAAGCCTACTCTCCACTCCTTGTCCTTTAGAGTGACAGACGACCCTCCTCCCCATGTCTGTCCAGAGGTGTGACGCGCGTGCTCGTGGCTAGGAAAATTGGTAGCCCTAAGAGAGGACGATTGTTCCATTCTATTAACCGCGTTAGGGGGGATTATAACCCCTTCCCTCTCGTCTGGTAGAAATTTGGGGAAAGTCGGTCCTTTTTTTGGATCCTAAAGGTCATTGTCTTAAGTAAATAAAGTCAACAGACCTAAGTCGCCCGCTCTGAATTAGTCTGACTTATGACCATATGATATTACGGCCTTTAAAACTTTCAATAATTCCAAGACTAACAATGGGAGGACCTTGAAAATTATATCCTTCGAAGGAGAATGCAAACCAACATAAGGGTTTCAAATTTCGTTAGAATCGACCGAATAGTTACAATGTTATTACCAAAAAACTAATTGAAAAGTAAAGTGGTTACCATCCGACCGACTAACCTACGAACCGATATAGCAACTTATATACTCACGTCCACACGACTTAAAACACTATGAAAGAGGTCTGTGAAATCAGTTTGAAAGGAAAATCTGAGATAAACCAAGAAATTTTGGAAAATATAATTGTTATCGAGTTCGACAGTTTTTTTTTTCATTTGGAATGAAATTTATTGGGATTGTAAAATTACGTGATAATTATTAAACATTGTTAAATTATGTTCAGTCTTTGCAATAAACTTTAAGCTCTTTTGAGTACCTATGGTATTTGTATGAACTTAATCATAGGTTGGTATGATACACTCTCCGGACTCCAGGATTGACAGTAGTCCCAAAATATTAGAATGCTTGTATTTCTATCACAAAATCTTCCATAACTTTTGTCAGATAAAATCCAATGTTTTCAAAATTTGTCTACGATAACTTACCTGTATAAACTACACTATCGACCAAAATGAAAGAACGATTTTCCTTTATTAAAATATTTATAAAAAATATAATAATTTGCTTTATTACATTTCCGTGGCCTGTACTTAATATATTTTATAGGAATATTTTATCTAATACAATGGTAAGATAAAAAAAAATTATACTAAATAAACTAACAAAATAAAATAGTATATGATTTCTTTTAACAAATATTTATAGAGGTAGATTCCGGTAGCACCAGACAAGTAAAAACGTACATTGTTTATTTACAACACATACCCGCAAAGCAACGAGTTACAGTACGCTTCATTGTTACTACAAATCTGACAAATTTTTATTGTTCGCTCGACAATTGTCGAAGTTCTTTGCTGTAATTGGAGTATTTAATGTTAGGTTTGTTTAGCAAAGTAATTTTAGACACGGAGAAAACGAAAACCGCTCCAAATTGTATTCTTGTAGAACTTGACGTTGAAAACTAACGTGAAAGAAAGTCAGCATATGTGAACCTTCCTCTCACACGCAAAACAAGTAACTGCATCCATTAAACTAATATAACAGCTATCAAATTGAAGCAAAATTTTGGTGGGGAGAGGGAGGTTGCTAGATTGGTCTAATGGAGGCAGTATTTTTCTTGGCTTGGATGAGGACCGTCCTCCATGAAAGATTCAGTGTCAAGGAGGCATGTCGTTGCTATAGCAGCCGTAAAGCCTAGATAATATTTTTTATTCCCGTTGCTTCCCAAAATCACCCGCGATAGAGGAAGAGGGAGGATGTCAAATGTAAAGGATTAGGAAGTGATTTGTCAGGTTTTATGATTACTACCTCTCTTATATTGTGCTGTAGCAGCAATTTTTGGGTGGGGAGTAATTTGTTTGGATATAAAAGTGTTTTCGTGTGGAGTGATAGAGATGTAGAAGCTGAAAGAATAATGAAGCAATTGAAAATGCTGTAAGCAATGCTGCTTATGTGTTTAATGAAGTTTGTCACGCTAAATCCTCCTGGTATTCAAATTGTTCTAAGTAGAAAGCAAAAGAAATGGGCTGTGAAGAAAGATGGCTGCATTTTACAACCACCTCAAAGTATTTGGGAAATAGTCTCAGCAAGAGGTTAGATAGTATATTTTCTTGCTTACCAGGCATTTTTGCGCCTATTGAAATGATATTTTACAATGAGCAATAAAGAGAAAAAGAACATTTGTTCTCAAGAAAGAGGTGTTATGAATGAAACAACACTTAAAGGGTTGTTGCAATGTAACCCCAATATTCAACTAACCTGCTGCGAGTTCGCGGAAAAAATAAAAACTACTCAAGATTTTTTTGAAGAAGATTAATTCAAGTGAAATATGCGAATTGTCAGAACGGATCGCTGATAATACAATTTTTATGTTCCTTGGCTCGCTAAATACAAATTAATGCTTGGGATATCAGTTACCAGTAATCGGGTTTTCTTCTAGTGTCAGCTCAAACTTTATGAATTTACTTTATTATAAAAGTATCAAATTCTATGACAAAACTTGAAAAGATTTTCCACATCGAGGCTTGTAAATTATAGAAATGTTTTGGTTTGAGGCATAAAATTATAGTTAGACTGGGCTAAGTAGGGAGGGGGTCAAGTATTCGCACTGTCACAGCTCTCTGAGGAGACCTTGGTTAAGAAATGTAAAGCGCAGGATGTAGTCATGGGTCTGGACAAAACTTATGATCGTACCTATAATTATTATGGCTGGTGCTAAGATTGTATGGAGTGAGTAGTGAACTAGGGGTGACGTGAAGAGTATTTATGTTGAAATTAAGGCATGCGCTAGGGTGAAGCCAGAGTGAGTAGTTTGAGACGTGGGGTGCAAGACAAGGCTGTGTTATATCGCCATGACTGTTTAATATCTTTATGAGTGGGTTATTGAGAGAAAGTACGTATAGAAATGGGGGAAAAAGGGTGGGAGATTGAGGATAAATCGCGATGGAGGGTTAGGTCTCTATTGGTATTTCTTGATAGTGAATGAGAGTGAAAGTGATTTGGAAATTTTGATTGTAGCTTTTGACAGTGTGTGTATGTGTGTGTGTGTGTGTGTGTGAGAGAGAGAGAGAGAGAGGAGGGTTATAAAAAAACACACAAGAAAGTAATGATAAAGCTATTTTGAGGTAAAAATGTAGTGGGGTAGGGATTCCGTGTTCTGGATGTCACCCTTGAACTAGAAAGAAGTTTTAAGTATCATGGGGGAATTGTGAATGTTAGCGGTAAATATGAAGCAGATTGCGACCATAAGGTTTTAAATTGTAAGAAAGTCTCTGGGCAATTATGGGGTTAGTGAATGTTCAGTTTATAAAATGCGCAGAAGATGCATGATAGTATGCTGGCGGCAACATTGCTGATGTTGCTAAAAGAATTTTGTAAGGTTTTACCAACAATTTGAACTCATTAAAATGTCTTTTATGTCTCAGTCTGGGCCTAATGATTAACGGGGCTCTTAGGTGTGTTGCAGTAATGTTTGGCGAGGTTATTTGTCGGTGCAAGTAATCAGTGAGTGCATGGAAGCGTGGATTGACTGTGATGTTGTTTTTTTATGGTTATACAGGTTTGCTTTGAGTTCGTTTTGAGGTTTAGTTCATGTATTAAGTCCAGTTTTCTGTAATTTCGATATTTGTTGTGATGCAAGTATTGAAATATTTGATTTGTTATAATTATTTTTGTATAGGTTAGGTTAGGTTATATTTATCTTTTACGCCGTCTGAGATTTCTTTTGTGAAGTTCGGGAATTATGTTTGCCTTTAATTCTAAAGTAATGGATGATCCTATTACATGGTGTGTGTGAAAGTTTTACACACAAGTATCTCTGTATTTTTAAAACATGTATTTTTTTAATTTACACAGGTTTTCCGCAAGCGGGGGGAGGGGGAGACTAGGATGGTCAGAATAATACTGCTGAAATTTAGAGGATTGCATACCTTCCTAGCACCAACGTCCGCAGCTGCATTGATCTGCGGTCATATAACTTCAATACTTTCTTACCCCTCCTGTATCTTCACCACTTTTATTTACAGATCTCTCTAACCAACTTCCAGGAGAAGAGAATCTCCCTGAACAACTATTGAGTTATTCCCTCGAACACTCATTCAACCTTGTCTGATTCCTCCCCGAACATCCCTTGTTCCCTCCTTAATCACCCATTGAGCTCTCACTGAATACCCATTGAGTCATCTCATGCCACCCTATGATCCCACCCTTAAGGTTCCAGAACCAGTTAAAGCGTACATCAATCTATCAGAGTACCCATTAACCCAGGAACAGGAAGAACTCCTCGACCTTGGAATTAACTACCGCTATATCAGTAAGCCGAGGAAGCATTAGAAATGACTTCAGAGAGAAATGATTCTTGACGACATACACAAGCTAGAAGATGACAAGAAAATCACTACCACACCCACTCTCACAGCTAAACTCCTTGCAAAGGCCGGAAAAAGCAGAGGACGCTTTACGTCTAAAGTCCTGACACCGCGCCTCAAAGAGAGTGCCAAACAGCTTAAAAACAACAGAGGGATCCTATCAGGAAAGCAGATAAAGCAGGCATCTTTGTCTCCATACCGACAGAACAGTGCTATGCAAAAATAGATACTATTCTAAGACGAGAGTACATTTCGGAAAATTTCGAAGAACCCCACCGATGATATAAAGAAGAAAGTGAACCAAATAATAGAACGGATCTACAAACAACCCGGAAATATACAAATGAAGAAAATCATTGGTGATTTCAGCCCAGGATACGGTTATGGGACCGTGAAGACCCACAAAGCTGGAAATTCCCTCAGGCCTATAATTAGTCAAATCCCTACACCTACGTTTGAACTGGGTAATTTTCTAAACAAAATATTAATTTCATACGTGTCCAACAAATACAGCCTCGAATCCTTGGCCGATTTTATCAATATTATTCGACGTAGAATCATTGTTCACGAATGTAGCCGTCGCCGAAACGATAGACATAATATTAGAACACGTCTATCACCAAAATGATCGCTCCTCCAGTTGAAGTACGAAGGGCGGACATGAGGAAACTCCTATAAATCTTCACTTCAGAAGCCCTTTTCTATGAACCTAATGGAAGTATGTACCGCCAAGTTAATGGAGTCGCTATGGGCTCTCCCTTGGGAGTTCTCTTCGCTAACTTCTATATGGGAGCGGGCGAAGAAAGAGTTTTCTCAGGATTACCCAAGCCCCACATCTACTTCAGGTACATAGACAACATTTACATTAATTTACAAACAGAAGAAGAAATAAATAAGCTGGAAAGAACCTTTAAAAAATGTTCTTCCCTCAACTACATCAGCGAAGAAAGCCAAAATAACCAATTGCCATTTTTAGACATCCTCACTACCAATATTAATGAAGCAATAAAGACCAAAGTACACGTTCAAGCCACCAATCCAGGACTTTGCATGAATGCAGACAGCGAATGCCCTAAACGCTACCGAACAGGCGTGATCTCATCGTATATTAATCGTGTGTTCACCCACTGCACTTCATGAAAAGATACACACAACGAACTTTTAACAACGGATTCTCCAATAAAGAAATACAGACAGCTATAAGAATTAAAATGGACCGATGGTACCTGTCAGAACCCCAGAAGAACCGAAATACAGACAAGGAAAACATTATAGAACTCTTTTACAAGAATACTATGAGAACATAAGACAGATCAAGAAGATTGAAAAGAAAATTCGTAACACGAGACTTGCGCGGTCGCTTTCAATAAAACCACCTGTCATAATGAAATATATATATATATATATATATATATATATATATATATATATATATATATATATATATATATATATATATATATATACTATAGTTTTTGTATTAATTTACTAGCAACTAAACAGCCTGTAATTTACTGAATTTTTACAGCAGCAAAACATCCTATTGTATTTTCAAATAACGCATGTTACTGTGGAAATTACACTAACACACTATAGAAAATTGCAGTAACGTGTATATTACTATATTATAATGCAGTTTGCTTTTGTCTATTTACAGTAAGATACTTATCGACAATACAGTAGCATGGATGTTACTGTATTTCTATACTGTGTATTAATGTAATTCCTACAGTAACTTGCTGTATTAAAAATACAGTAGCCTGTTTTGTTGCTGTAAAAATGCATTAATTTACTGGCTGCTTATCTGCCAGTAAATTACCGTAAAATTTCAATATATATTTTATATATAATGAAGTTGGAATTTCACATAATTCAGCATATATGGTTATAAGAGATCCTCGTCTCAGCAAGCTATCAGCTCGATAGATGCCAAAAGCGGGGCACAATCAGCTCGCTCAACGGTCTCATAATTCTTGAGGAATTTTTGCCAAAATTGAAACCGACGAAGGAAATTTCATGCAATGGATTTTTGTGCGAGATGAAAATTGGATTAATAAATTCGATCCAGAAAGCAAAATCCAATTGCAGTAGCAGCAGCTTCCATGGGGTTCTTCGGCACCAAGCAAATTCAAGGCAGAAGAATTGGAAAAAAGGGTTAAGGCGACAGTTTAAAGGGATACCGATGGACAATCTTTACTGTCGCTCTTGAGCAGGGGTCTCCCAACTACGGCCCGCGGGCCAGAACCGCCCCGCGAGGTCAGATAATCCGGCCCACCAGGTCAGATTATCCGGCCCGCCGCTCCATGTGCCACAAATGAGTTAAAATATACTTGTGCATTGCAACTTTGCCTAAAATTATTATTTTCTAAAACTTTTTGGATAGAATATTCGATGTGTAAAATTCTAAACACTTATAGGTATTATTGGAGCTCATCGACTTGCAAGCAAATGACTTGTTGAAAGAGAAGGAAAACTTGTTGAATTTTATCACTGCTTAACTGATGGTGAGTTCTCAAAATTGAAGAGATTTGTCTCTAGTATGGCATCAATGTTTGGAACAACTTATGTCTGTGAGCAAACCTTTAAAAAATGAAATATGTGAAGTCAGCAGATCGAACGAGGCTGACTGATGAACATTTGAAAGCAATTCTATTGATTGGATGCAGCAATTACAAAGCAAATATTGATGATATCTTAAAAGCTAAACGCCAGTTTCACAAATCTCACTAACCTCTTCTGCTGCTTAGTTTGTGAGACTCGGATATGTGCGCTCTGGGTGTGATAATACCATCTTATTGCTAACGACGCCTTCTTTGATAACTTTTTGGTAAATAAATATGTTGGTTGTCTTTATATTTTGTGTATTGGTAAATAAATATGATGTTGTCTTTATCTTTTGTGTATTCACTATATTGTATTGAACAAAATGGTTATGCGGCCCGCGCTCGTTATTCTCTGTTATCTGGCCCACTGAGAAAAATGTTTGGCGATCCCTGCTCTTGAGGGACAAAACGCGTCCCCTTCAGCTTATTGAAAAATTTAAAGAGCGAATTGGCTCAAAAAATAAAATAAAAGTTAATCATTTCATTGTAATTGCTATCTAAGCTCCTGCTTTCTTCGAGGATAGAGAATTAGACATTGCAGGAATTTAACGATCTTACCCTTTCACACTTATTTTAGTTCCCCAAACTTTAAGAAAAATTGAAAGGAACAAACATTCAGGCGAAAAATGGAAAAAAATATGAAGTTTGATCGTGTTGCAATTTGATGAGCGCAGACTTCCAAATAGACGGAGCCCACCCTCCGAGGGTATAAAGGTCTCGCACCTCTATCACCACAAGATGGAGGTTGGGCAGGCGGATACGCCAGTTCCACCCCGCATGATGTCTCGTTCTTTTTCTAGCGTTAAATACCATTTTTTAGCCGGTTACAGTGCAACTGTAGATATAGGAGAGTAGGTAAAGGAGCGAAGAAAAAATATAGGATGAAAGTAACTGAGGTGAGTTTCGAACAGCTTCCTGCGGCGCCGCACCACGGTTAGCCAACGGCGAATCCACTCTGTCACCATGAGTCTCAAGAATGACTCATTCAAGCGAAGCTTTTAACCCGTTCGCTTGCACTTCTCGGCACGCCACACAACCCTCCCTTCTGGAAACGGAGCGTATTTTGAAGAAATGAAGAGAAACGCCCCTTGGAAAAGTTATCCAAGGGGAAAACGCTCCCCCTCCCGGTTCTGGACACCATTGTAGATAGAGGGAATTAGGCAAAGATGAAATAAAAAATAAAGAACAAAAGTAGGGCTCCGCCATCCCAAGTCTCAAAAGAAGTCCCATTCAAGTGAAGCTTTTAAACCGCTCGCTTGCACTTCTCAACATGCTACACAGCTACACTTGGATAGGATGTCCACTGATATTTATGCGTACATTCCACAGTCAGCTGAACTCGACAGAGCTCTGCCGCGTCGTGGCACAGTTACAGAGCCCTTTTTTCCTTGAAGAATTGAAAGGTAGGCACCCATTTGGGGAAAGGAGAGGACTACACGATCGATACAAGGGGTCAGGTCCTTGCCGACCTGATCGAAGAGTTGGAAATCGGTGTCTTAATGCGGATGAGTTTACTGTTTACTGCCTTGATCTATCTCTGTGCTCCTCGGACGCACATTCTGATGTCGACTTAGAGCTCTTTTGGTGGGGCTCAGATGCTAACTCTGGAGCATCAACTCTGACAAACACTATACCGCATACCGATATCAGGGAGATTCAACTTGCGCGGTACAGTGTATTATGCGCTTGTAAGCGCAAGCCCGGAACCTCTCTCAGTCGCCAACGGCTCACACTGCATTAAGGCACATTTCGACGATGCCTATGCCGCTGATAGACGTCAAACACAACCTAAGCTTTTCGGCTCAGGTACGACGCAACTCTTGCGGGACCTTGATGTAGGTCTTGAGCCAGTGGCGCCTCTGGTTCTTTCCAGGACGCTACCCTAGAGGTTAGCACATCTTTCCATTGGTCTCCACGACCTTGCTGCCAAAGCTAACACAACGCCTGGGGTAGTGCGTTAGAACATTTAACAGCACAAGTGTTGTCACGAAAGAGTCGGCACATTCTTGTTGACTACCCGAGTCTGGGAGATCTTCTTGCACGTTATCTGTCACGGGTAGCGGGACGAGCGGGGTCAGTGCGGCTTTTCACCTTTACGCGGGACGAGTTCGTGCACACATGAATGTGACAATCAACTTTTTGTAGGAGGCTGGCCTCCTCCATAGGATATAGTTTTGGGGGTGTTAATTGCATGCTCTGGCCCCAAGGGAGACGGGCCTCCTCACTCCAACTCCGGACCATGCCTTTTCTTTCGGGTTTGCTTTTGATTAATTTGTTTTATTTCTAGTTTTGGTTTTTATTTGTTTTGTTTTTCTTCTTTTAATGTAACGTAAGTATTCGGCGAACATGCCCCCGTTGACAGTCGTCAGGAGAGCACTTTTGCCCCCTGCCCCACAAGACAGAATGAGATGGAAACACTTAGAAGTAAAGTGTTGACTTAGAGGGAAATAGGTAGACAAAAAATAACCTAACCTAACTCAACCTCCTTAACCTAACTACCCTGACCTAACCTAACTCCTCTAACCTAACCTGACCTCCTAACTTCCCTAACCTACCCTATCCCCTAACTTAACTTCCTTAACCTAACCCCTCTAGTCTAACTCATTAACATGACTCCCTAACATAACCTAATTTTTTTTGTCTACACACTTTTGGGGGAGTGTCTAAGGGGGAAGGATAACTGTAGGACCTATTTTAGATCTAGCCCCACCCTGAGGATCTAACCCTAACCCCTGAGAGTTACGCCCTCTCCCGTACCCGAGGGCCCCGTGTAGTATCCTCTTTAGACCACACTTGCTAGATACTTTCCACGCAAATTCACTTCGCCTAACATCACCACTTTATTTACGAACTTCTCACAACATTCCTTGAGATGCCCTCGTTCGTTTTCATTTATTCATTTTAAATCGAATAATAATATTCATTCATCAGTTTGCCCCTACATTGTCCACCGTGGGATAACGTACTCGTTGGTTACATTATTTCTTAATTCTCTTCAAGTAGGGCAGGAATAGGTATAAATTAATTAATTAATCAGCTACACTTTATTCGATTATAATTATTTATATTTTGCATTATAAAATATGACTCAACAAAAACTAATTATAATTCAATAAAAAAATGACGTCATAACTTATATTAGGAGCAATACCCAAACTTATTAAAAAGTGTTAACAATTAAAAAATATTAAAGCTTTATTTTTACTTAAAAATTACTTATGTACAAAAGTAATATAATAACTAAAATGTACTTAAGATAGCATTACATGACTAATTAAATTATATTCCTCGTATATTAATGCCACTGGTTAAAGAATCGTTGATAAGGCCTAGTTCTTAAGTCGTCAGGGTTTTTTGCCTTTTATTCTTCTAAAGTTTGTAAATTATAACCTTTGTTAAAACCTTTACTAGTACCTTGATAGAGGTATTTTAGTAATTTTGAATAAGAGTGGCGCACTCGTTTTTGAATAGAGAGCCTGTAATACTTCTTGGTATCAACGTAATAGTGACCTTGGAGTAAGATTTCAAAGGCGGAGAGGGTCTATCACGCTTTATAAAGTCACAAAAGACATTATTTCAATCCGATTCTGCAACTCAAGAATTCTTCCATGACGCCATTTTGAAATGCCATGAAACTGTTTAATTTACGCGCGCTCATTTGTGTGAGCATAAATCGAAGTTTATTAACTTCTTTTTTGAATATATAATTATACCAAATATGCTTAAATATCGTATTAGCCCTAACATTCTACATTGTTGTTCGCAAAATAAAGTTTAAGATTAATAACAAACGCTCGAGCGTAAATTAGGTGGTATCATTGTATTTCAAGAAGACGTCGTGTAAGGGCTATGAGTTGCAGAATCGGGTAGAAATATTTGACATTTTGTGATTTTATAAAGCATGATAAATCCTCTCAGCCATAAAAATATTACTCCCAGGGCATTATTAAAATGATACAAAGCAGTATTACAGGCTTTAGTCACCTAAAACACGTGCGCCACTATTATTCAAAATTACCGGTATTTTGGTTAAACAGCTCCAAACACATTTGAAGTAACAACTGTATGTCAAAATAAGGCATAGCCAAATGTTACAGGTTGTCTTATTAAAATATAAATAAAGGAATAAATAAAGGATTTGTACGTAAGCCTTGCTCTATATATGTACCATTTCTTAAAGCTTTTAATTTAATTATTTTTATAATCTAATCTTATATATTGCAAATAAAACACCTTGATTAAAATTAAAACACTTTAATTTAGGTAATCAACTTGAGATGGTGAATTAGGGCTAACAAATCTGACAAGATCAAAGGAGAAATAACAATGAATTTCAAATTAGTTTTCTTCTTGATAAAAATCTAGATTAATTTTTAACTTTGGAAAAACATTGCAATCTAAAATTAATTTATTTCACACAAAACAATTTCTAATTACTCTACGTTCCGTAAGGCTTAATAACTAATCGGCATGTTTTCTTTTTAGTACTCAATTTTAACGACAGGATTGTTAGGCCTAATTCGGTTTTTATTTCTTATATATGGCTTATTTAATGCAAGTAATTTGAGAGAAATTAGTATCTGGATGGAAACAAATGGCTAACATCTTTTATTATTCGTGAAAACTGATACTTGTTGAGCTTTTCCTAGTTTGTTGACTTCAATGGAGGATATCCTAAGCCTAGAATTCTAATAAAGTCGCTTTAGGCTAGAGTTTTAATGTATACGTGACTTATTCGTGAGTTATTATCTAGTTATCGGCCACAACACGCACTTATACAATATTTACCTACTGTTCAAATTGTATTTAAATACATAGAGCAAAAATAAATGTTTATTTCACTGCTAGTTAGACCACTTTATTGGACATTGTCGGAAACATACTGCGTAGGTGAAGAGAACTACTGTCTAGTATATCTACACACATATATGACACATAACTCCACATACCACATAAAAACTTATGTATTTGAGTCTGACACTGGGAAGTAACAGCACGACGTCTACATTCTTGAACGGCTAAAGCCGTTCTCGTTATGTCTCCCAGTGGTGTCTAATACTGTTTGCATACATTTGGGTCTTTCAAGAAAAGTATTGTACTTCTTGTACAATGTACAGTAATGGATAAGGAAAGTAAGGGGATTCTACCTACTAGGAATTTTTTTAAATCTGCAAATACTTTATCTTTTCGCCCCGTGGCAAGTTAGGCAACATAATTTGTTGTAATACTTCAGGCGACAAAGTCTTGCTCGAAATACAAGATGGCAATTCTTAATTCTATCGATGCAACCTGTGAGATGATAAATAGAAAGGAATCTTTATTAGATTATTCCATTTATTAATTATTCATTTAAATCACTCTCTATGTGATTTTAGATAGTAAAAAATGTATGTAGATAACACGAAATATTATACTCATTTGATGAAACGGTGTGGAAATAATCGATTTACTGAGATTTATTTGGTTTTATGACTCAATTTATTAAAATTTAATAACTAAATTCACTTGGATTTAATTACCTGATTTTAATGATTTATTTAGATACAGTGACCTAATTTACAGTTATATCATTGACGTGGATATGAGTGAATTCAATTAATGGGATATATTTTAATCGGATTTAATGACTTGAGTTACTTGTTTTAATTACACGATTTACTTGGTTTATTATTTAGATTTAATCGAATTGATTTACTGGGATTAACTTGGATTTAATCAACTTGATTTACTAGGATTAACTTGGATTTAATCCTCTGATTTACTTAGTTAACTTACTTGGATTGTCTTTCTTCGGGGAATCCATTTTCTCTCCATCCTTTTTGTTTCCAATATTTTTGTCTTTTTTCCTATTTTTCTCTTTTTCCTCTTCATTGGACGCCTCGTTCTCATCTTGATCGTCATCATCAGAGACGGATTCGTCACCTTGGGCGTCTTTGTCCGGGATCACGTTGAGGGCGCTACCCGTCTTGTGGACAACCTCAAGTTCGTTCGTCTGTTCGTTATTTTTGCCGACGTCATCAGGGGCGGATGGTCCCGAGTCGAAGATTCTTTTATTTTGATCGTACTTCTGAGTCCCTCCTTCTCGAGATACGTTGATGGGATCATCCTTGGACCCTTTCAAGGACGGGGTGAAGAAGAAGGGATCTGAATGACCCCAGGGTATTAAACTACTGTTAAAATTAAATGTGCCCCTCTTTTTGTCCCTAGGGAGGGTTAATTTCGTACATGAAGTACCTGCGCCTCGTTGTGCGAACTTGTTAGAGGAGGAGGTTCGTTATTTCGATTTTCTCATTCCCCTCATTAAGGGAATGATGTCACGGTTGGTTATTTTCCCCTCCTTCCTAAATTAAGGGCATGGAGTGGGCAGTGAAGACCAGCGTACGTGGCTGGTTGGCCCGGCAACGGAAGCGAGGCGCTCGTTGCCACATAAGAACATAAGAAGAAAAGAAGGAGACTGCAAAAGACCATTCATGGACTACACTTGGCAGCTCCTGTTCCATTCAACACACAGAAGATTTCTTACCAGAGAAAAATCATCAAAATTGTCACCCTTTACAGGAGTTTGTCAGATCTAATCTACAATATACATAAAATGCATCCAGAGGATTATGTCCATTCATGCAACCGCAAAATATAATCTCCCCACTCCTTAGAAAAATATATACATATGTATATAAAAAAAGTCAGTCCCATCTAGCAGCTTCATCCATATATTTATCTAATCTATTCTTAAAACTACCTAGAGAGGAGGCTTCTATCACATGTCTAGTGAGCCTATTCCATTCATCTACCACACGATTTGTAAACCAATTCCTCCCAATCTCCTTCCTAAACCTATACTTATCAAGCTTAAACCCATTGCTACGTGTTCTGTCATGTTCACTAAGTATAAGAACCTTACCCAGATCCCCTTTATTATATCCTTTTACCCATTTGAAGACTTCAATCAATTCCCCTCTGACTCTTCTTTTTTCCAATGTATGTAGATTTAGTTTTCTGAGCCTTTCACCATAAGGTAAGTTCCTTAGCCCACCAATCATCTTTGTCATCTTTCTCTGCACATACTCAAGCAAATCAATATCCTTCCTATAATATGGTGACCAAAATTGTACTGCATAGTCTAGATGAGGCCTAACTAGCGCCAGATACAGTTTTAGAATGACTTCAGCACTCTTATTGCTTACACTCCTCCTAATGAATCCCAATATCCTATTAGCTTTATTCTTAGCATTTAGGCATTGCTTTCTAGGAAGAAGGTCTGAACTTACCAAAATACCCAAGTCCCTCTCACAATCAGTCCTCCCTAAAATTCTCCCATTTAATTTATAACTATTCAATGGATTATTTCTACCTATACTAAGTACACTACATTTGTCTATGTTAAACTTCATTTGCCATTTCTCGGCCCAATTGGACAGAATGGTCAATTCCTCCTGCATTACAACAGCATCAGAATCAACCCTAATGGCCCTACCTAGCTTAGTATCATCAGCAAATTTACTCAGGTCACTACTTATACCTATGTCAAGATCATTAATATAAATTAAAAATAGCAAGGGACCCAAAACAGATCCTTGCGGAACTCCGCTGCTAACACACCCCCACTCAGATTTAACTCCATCTATACTAACTCTTTGCTGTCTGTCACCAAGCCATGACTGAATCCACCTAAATATACTGCCATCGACCCTGTGTGCTTTAACTTTGCTCAGAAGCCGTAAGTGTGGCACTCGATCAAAAGCCTTACTAAAGTCCAAGTATAAAATATCATAGTTTTCATCATCATCTGCTGCTTCATACACCTTACTATAAAAAGACAGCAAATTAGTCAGACAGGATTTACCCTTACTAAAGCCATGCTGTGATTCTTTTATCGACTTATGCTTATCCAAGTGATCCCTAATATTCCTTGCTATAATAGATTCCATCATTTTCCCTACCACTGATGTCAAACTTACTGGTCTGTAATTAGACATATTTGTTTTATCCCCTTTCTTAAATATAGGTATCACATTGGCTTTCTTCCATGCCACTGGCACAATGCCACTCTCCAATGATTTTCTAAAGATGCATGCTAGGGGCTCACTTAACACATCCTTACATTCTTTCAAAATTCTAGGAAAGACCTCATCAGGACCGGGTGCTTTACTACTTTTTATTTTATCAATTTCCTTTGTCACTATCTCCTTTGTGATCAAGATATCCTTTAATTTCTCTTCATCATTACCCCGAAAGATCATTGACACCTCAGGTATATTTAGAGTATCCTCCTGTGTAAATACTGAGAGAAAAAAGTCATTTAGCATTCCAGCCATTGAGTCCCTATCACTCACTAATTCTCCATTGGAATCTATAAGTGGGCCTATTTTATCTCTAACCTTAGTTTCGTATAATTGATAAAAACTTTTAGGATCTTCCTTTGCCCTATTTGCCACTTTAATTTCATAATTTCTCCTTGCTACTCTAACTAACTTTTTAACATCTCTTGCTAGTTCATTATATCTCTGCCTTAAGTGATCCTCTCCATTTTTTATTTTCCTATAAATGCCCTTTTTAATGCCAATATAATGCTTAATTTTATCTGTCATCCATTTTGGGTCATTATTTTTAGTCCTAATCTCCTTATATGGAATGTTAATCATCTGACCTGTAATTAATTGCTCAATTATTCTTTCATACTCCTCTTCAATGGTAATCTCTTCCTCCTGGTGATTATTGTCTCCACTAACTGATATCATTGAATCTATTCCTGTATTGATTTCATTGCCTGGTTTCTGTACAACTGCCTCCAGGTAAGTCCTTAGCCCATTATAATTTGCTCTTCTAAAGTCAGGAATTTTAACATTGTTCATGGTACTATCAATACCATTCCATTTCATCTTGAATCTAATTTCACAATGGTCACTATTACCCAAATTTCCTCCAATCTCAGTATCCTTAATAACTTCTTCCCTATTTGTCAGAACTAAATCCAGTATATTATTACCTCTAGTGAGTTCGTTAATAATCTGCCTCAGAAAATTATCTTGGACAACATTCAAAAATTCCTCAGCCTCCTGATCACCCACAAGAGCTTCCCAGTCTATATTTCTGTAATTAAAATCGCCCATTATACACACATGCTTACTTCTACATGCCCGTTCAATCTCCTGCCACAGAAGATTTGAAGCTTCCTTACTAAGATTTGGTGGTCTGTATAATAATCCTATGACAAGCTTGTTTTTACCTTCCTTTACATTTAGCCATAATGACTCTGTGTTATCATCTAATTTAATTGTACTGTTTACACAACACTGGAGATTATCTTTAATATAAATAATAACCCCTCCTCCTCTCTTCCTATTCCTATCTGTATGGAACATGTTAAAGCCCTCAATCTCAACCTCAGGTTTAAATTGATTTCCTGCCAAATCAAGCCATGACTCTGTTATCGCAATTATATCAAAATTCTCTTCACTCGCTAACGCTCTTAAGAGATCTATCTTATTCCTTATACTCCAACCATTTGTGTAGTATATTTTTAAGGTTTTATTATTATTCCCATCTTCATTGCATTGTGCTTTTTTATTCCTAGTTATCTGCTCATTCACTTGTGCATTAGTCCCCCTATAACGCATCAGTATGCCCTCTTCCCTAGCTATTCCTCTATCTCTGCATCCCTTCCATTTCCTACACCTGTCCTCTATTCCTGTTATTCCCTCACCTCTAACAGCTTCTAGTTTTCCACCTGTAAGGACTTAATCACACTATCCAGCTCCCCCCATAGAACCTCAACACCTGCCCGACTAAGATGGAGCCCATCCATCGCATACAACCTCCTATTCCCGTAAAACCCTCCCCAGACATCTACAAACACATCTCATTCACTCCCTCGATTACCCACCAGTCCCCTTGAGTTATCTTCTTGGATTGTTCGCTTCCACACCACCATCTCATTGCCATGCATCAAAAGATGGTATTAAAATACTGCCACGCACAATTATATCTTCCATAACATTCTCATTCTTACAATTTATTCCACTCATCAATATACTCAACAGGTGCCTGTATTAACCATTTGAATCACTTTCACTTTCAATCTTTCTTCTTCCACACCACCATCTCACTGCTATAGATTAAAGTCGGTACTGAAATACTGTCAGGCAGAAGTCTACACCACTTACCATTCACAGATGCTTCGATAGCACCAGTTAACTTGGTGCTCGTTTCATACATTACCACACAATTAACCACGCTTCATAAAAAAACTCGCGCACTTCATTACCACACCATTTGTAATATATTATCACACTATTTACAATACACTACCACATCATTTGCAATACATTACCACACCATTTGCAAAACATTACTACACCATATACAATATATTCATACACCATAGCGCTCTAAATAATCCAACTTGTCCCCACACTTTTTCACTTCCACTAACTTCACCAAACCCACGGGTCGAGGTTCCCTCGTTTTAAAAATAACTAACTAAAGGAAGCGACGCCGTTACCCGCTTCGGCCTTCTTCGGCGGCGGCCCTTCTTCTTCCTCCCCCGCGTTCGAGCCGCCCTGCCCTCGTTGGTCGCGGGGTGGCGAGGTGGAGGAGCAGGTGGCGGCCCCGCACGAGCGAACCGCCTCCGGTTTGGTCGTGTTAAGGCAGTTCGGAGTCGTCCTCAGCGCCGCGTCCAGACACTTCACCTCCCGCTTCTGGAAGCCATTCCCGCACGACGCGGAGCACTGCGGGACAAGGAAATCATGGGATTATTTTACAATCACTTCGCTCTGTTTTGCCTCTATCTCGGTGGCGACGAATGTGTTAAGTGGTAGGGAGGCTGAAGGAAGTGAATGAGGAAAATGTGAATGAGAAGGCGAATGAGAAGGTGAATGAGAAGAAGGTCAAAGAGAAAAGGAGAAGATAAAGTAAATGAGAAGAAGAGAAGAGAAGGTGAATTAGAAAGAGCTGAATTATAAGTTGAAAGAAAGGAAGGTGAATGAGAAGAAGAGGAATTAGAAGGTGGATGGGAAAAAGGTAAATGAAAAGAAAGTGAATGAGAAAAAGGTCAAGAGAAGTTGAATGAAAAGAAATGAAGAGACGGTTAATGATAAGTGAAGAGAAGGTGAACGCTAAGAAGGTGAATTGGGAGGAGGTGAATGAGGTGAACGAGAAGAAGGTGAATTAGGAGGAGGTGAATGAGAAGGTGAATTAATTAGGAAGAGGACAATGAGAAGAAGGACTAATGATAAGGCGAATAAGAATGTGTGTGAGAAGGAGGTAAATGAAAAGTGAATGAGAAGGTGAATATCACAACATGAATGAATCCAATATCAGTCCACTACAACGGGTATAACCCTAAGAGTACAAAGTCTCTCTCTCTCTCTTTCTCTCTCTCTCTCTCTCTCTCTCTCTCTCTCTCTATATATATATATATATATATATATATATATATATATATATATATATATATATATATATATATATATATATATATATATATACAGGGTGTCCACAAAGTCTGGGTACATAGGAATTTTAATATTTTATTTATTTATGTTATTTTTCCTCCCCAGATCGAATGATGGCTCTGTCTAAAGAAGAAAGAATCGAGTTGGTACTCTTAAGTGGACGAGAAGGATGGTCTTATCGCAAAATGGCTGATGAATTTAACCTTCGACACTCTGATCGGCAACCTATTTATTTTACTGCCGTCGCGAAATTGGTCACGAAGTTTAAAGAAACAGGCAGTGTCTTGGACAAACCCCGTTCCGGGCGACCAAAGACTTCAGACGAAACGAAAAAGGTTGTCATTGCCAAGATTGCTGCTAGCCCAAAGAAATCACTTCGTCGGACATCCATGGAGTTGGGTGTTCCAAGGTCAACTATCCACAAAATCCTGGTTGACCAGAAGTTCCATCCGTACAAATTACAGATATTGCATCACTTAAATGAAGACGACCCCGATAGACGAATGCAGATGTGCGAATGGTTTTCAGATAAATTGGATGAAAATATCAATTTTACTAAAGACCTTTTTGTTGTTCAGTGATGAAGCTTTGTTTTATGTTAATGGTGAAGTCAACAGACAGAATCTTCGATACTGGTCTGAAGACAATCCACATTGGATGGATCCATCCAAACAGCAAGGCTGCCAAAAGGTCATGGTGTGGTGTGGTTTGTGGAAAGCTCATGTACTAGGACCCTTCTTCTTTGATGAACATGTAACTGGTGAGACTTATCTGAACATGTTGAGAGATAAATTAATGCCTCAAATTGAGCGCCTAGGCGAGGGACTTCCGGACTGGTTTCAGCAGGATGGAGCCCCTGCCCATTTTGCTACAAATGTTAGAGATTGGCTGAATGGCACTTTTCCTCACTGGATTGGAAGAAGAGGTCATGTGGAGTGGTCCCCTCGTTCACCAGACCTTTCTCCCCTTGATTTCTTTTTCTGGGGTATGTTAAAAGAGAAAGTTTACTCATGAAGATTGCAAATCTAAACCACTTGAGAGAACGCATTATCAGTCAGTGTGCTGAAATCGACGGCAATGTACACCTATTCAATCGAGTTCACAAGAATTTAGCAAGGCGCATCGAATTATGCATTGCAAATAATGGAAATCATATTCAAAATATAATTTCTTAACCTTATAATTAAATAAAATTGTTTTGTTCTAAAGGTATGTATTTATCCCCTATGTACCCAGACTTTGTGGACACCCTGTAAATATATATATATATATATATGTAACGAGATGAGTCTGTTGATGCTTGAATGTGAGAGAGGTAGTTGATTGATTGTGGCGGAGATAACCAGTTCCAAGTTGGAACAAATATTCTTTCTCTGCTACATGATTCGAGTTCGTTGTTGAGGGTGTCCACCAAATAAATTCGTATTTGGATTTTGCAAACAACTTGATGAAGAATAACTTTATTTTGAACTTGATTTAAATGTGAATCCTATCCACCGAGGTAGATAGAACACAACGACGAAGCCGAAGTGATTTAATCGAATGTGTGGATAATGTGTATCTGTTAATTTGAAAATGAGTCCTTGTTTTATATGTGTAGAGAAGGTGAGCGTGACCAATGGATTTTTTTGGCAGGAGCATTTGTTTAAGGCAATGTTTGTTTGTTTGAGAGAGAGAGAGAGAGATAGATAGATAGATAGAGAGAGAGAGAGAGAGAGAGAGAGAGAGAGAGTGAGAGAGAGAGAGAGAGAGTGTGAGAGAGAGCGACAAGGAGCTACAAGGAAAATAAGTACCCTAGAAGACCTTACGGTCCATTCAATGAGGGTTCTTTCGGACTAGCTGTCGAGCGGGCACATCCCAGCTCAATTGCCTTACGTCGTCCCTAAACGGCCACTTTTCAAAACTTTGTCTAGTCTTGATTTGAACTGGTCAACAGAATTGCTGTTGACAACCTCCATCGGAAGTGCGTTCCAGCTACCGCAGATACTGTACGTGAAAAATTTCCCACACAGATCGCGGTTGTAACGCTTCAGCTCAAGTTTAAAGCCATGATTTCTTGTTCTGCTCACATTAGGGCTGAAAATATCCCTGTAGTCAACTTGTCGAACCCTCGAAGTATTTTGAAAACTTCGATGAGCTGACCACGCAGTCTACGGGTTTCCAACGAGATCAGATCTAATTTCCTTAATCTATCTTCATAACTTTTATGTCTAAAAGAGGGAATCAATTTAGTTGCCCTGGCTTGCACGCGTTCCAATTTCGCGATGTCCTTTCGAAATGAAGGACTCCAAAATTGTACGGCATACTCCAGGTGCGGTCGGACAAGTGAATTGTACAGACAGAGTACTATTTCCTTGTTCCGATATCCAAACTGTCGCTTTATATAACCTAGCATTCTTTGGGCTTTCTTCTCCGCCTCAATACACTGCCTCGAGAACTTGAGATGACTAGTTATAGTTACACCCAAGTCCTTCTCAGTGTCGGTGGATTCAAGAGCAGTGCCCTTAAGGATATAATGAGATTGGGGGTTTAGGTGGCCAATATGCATCACTTTGCATTGGTTCACGTTAAAAGGCATTTGCCACGTGTCCGACCACTCCCCAATCTTACGAAGATCTTCCTGCAGCCGGGCAGTATTTCCTTCCTTTGCAACGTTCATACCAAGTTTGGTATCGTCGGCAAGAGAAAGAGCAGAGATTGTCTATCAAAAGAATTGATGATGAATATTGGAAGGCAGAATATCAGTGTTACAGACTGGCGTTAATAAATAAATGAAATGAAAAGGCTAAATAACAGCTTTGTGGGAATCGAGTTTGTTGTGACCCAAAGATGATACCGCGACCAAAGCGAAATCAATGGTCGCTCCAGTCTGGGAAAGAACGAGTACATGAGTGTGTTCAACTTTTGTGTACATGGATTAATATATATATATATATATATATATATATATATATATATATATATATATATATATATATATACGCCAGAGAGCCCTCCCCCCAAAAAAAAATCACGCAGGATTACAAATTGAATAGACTGTGCAACGACAAAGGAGTATAAATTCAATACACAGAAGACATAAACACAAGAGTGCAAATTAAATAGACGGGGGGCACAACTGCAGGAGTACGAATTCAATATTCGGGGGCAGAATTTTAGGAGTACAAATTCAACACAAGAGGTCAAAACACTTGATTTCAAATTCAATACACAAAAAATATAAACACAAAAGTGTAAATTCAATAGAGGGGGCCACAAGCACGGGGGAGGGGGTGAGAATTTCAGAAGTACAAATTCAACACACGAGAGGCGAAAAACAAGAATACAAATTAAATACACGAAAGGAACAAAAATAAGAGTACAAATTATACACACGCAGGGGGATGTACGAACTCAAATCCAAGGTTATACGAAAAGTGGTTGGAAAAAAACAGGAGTACAAATTCATCTCAAACTCAAACAGTGTTTGAGAGTCCTACGCCTCCCCTGGTCATCTTGTAAAACAAAAAGCCTAACCTCCTAGCCACAACTGAGCACAACTCCACCTGGGAGTACAACTCACCTCACCCCACTCGGAGGTAAACCACTCTGTGTGACAAGGCTGCAAAATGCACTCTCTAGACAGTGAAGGTTTCAGGTCTCCCCGACAGTTTAGCTCATCCACGATCCCCCAGCGGTTCTTGCGCTCTTCCAGGCATTTCACGAGTCGCGTTTCCCGGCCAGAACCACAGGTGACACTGCAGTCGCTCCAAGGACCTGTACCGTATTATTATTATTATTACTATATGTATTATTATCATGATCATTATTATTATTATTAATAGTATTATCATTATTATTATAATTATTATTAGTAGTAGCAGTATCATTATTATTATTATAAATATTATTGAATAAAACTTATAGCGGCTCTGAATTTAATGTTTCTTACATTCCGCTTCTAATTTACGGAATAATTTTTTCGCGTTGAAATCTAGTCTCGTATCACTTTGTGAGAAATGGACACAAGACTTTCACTGTGTAGTGCATTTCATTTGCATGCTAACGTTTCATCGCATTTCTTATGTCATCTTCAGAGAAACTAAATAATATATATTCCCACTTGGTTTTATATATTATTATTATAATAGTATAACCTCCGCCACCCAAAATGATGGTACTATTTAGAAAAATAGTACCATAAACTATTATATTTTACTGTTACCGAGATGTTTAAAATGTTTGGATTGATTTTCAGATAATCCTGTTGATCCTTTTTCCACTCATTCCTTAAGAGCTTTCCCCGATCTAATCAAGTATCTCCGGAGGGCATTGACGCATTCGCTGTTACCAGAAAATTAACTCGAACGCATTTAAACACGCCTCGGTTTATTGATTTGATTTAATAAAAGCAAATTGAGAAGATATTTAATTTTTGGTGGGATTTTTAGCTATACAATGAATTGCCAGGAGGTGTAAATGAGTTAATAATAGACAAACAACCAACTCTCATTTGTTAATAGGCTTATATTGGATTCCCTGCCAAATTTGTAACAAGTCTGCATTGCGCAAATCTGCTCAAGCTTGTGTAAACAAAATATGATTTACGCATTGGTAATTAAATATATTCCTCAATCGTTCAGGTAAACTTAAGGTATAGGAAAATTCACATCATCTAATGAATATAAATCAATTAATCTACCTTAATTGATCCCTCCCCCCCTACAGATGCCGAGAATCGGGTTACAAGGCGTTCAACGGTATAGGACCTATTGCTGGACAGAAACACTGCCCACTTCTTGGTCAATTTTAAATTCTATATTCCCTACCACCGACCTCCTCACTCGTCCCGAGATCCTACTCCTTTCCGGCGACTATCGTTAATTGATACTACTTCTCTCTTTAACGACGTTGTTTCTGCCCTACCTCCTATTGATACTACTGCTTCACCTGACCAAAACTTACTCGCCTGCCTTGACGTGCACGCCCCCCTTATCACTCTTTCTTCAAACAGCCATCACCACGCCCCTTGGTTCACCATGGAACTCCTTCGTTCAAGGAGGTCTTTACGTTGCTCATGAACGAGCCCTTTGTAAAGCACGCTCCCGTGGGCAGGACACGACCTTCCTCTCACTTGCCTATCGCCTTGCTACTTCGACTTATTCTTCCAATTAAAATCAGCGCGCGAGGCTACACGCAAACTTTTGTCTGAGAGCAAGAATTACCCTCAGACTATCTTTCGTCTCCTCTCTCGTCTTTCCTCGCCTAGCCCCATTTTCCTCACCTCTTCCCCCACCAACCCCTCTACTCTTTCTAAATTTTCTCTTATAAAGTTATCAACCTTCGTGCCGTACTAACCCAGTCGTCTGAACAAGCCCATGCTGTCCTCCCAGATCATACTCTATTGCCGCTTAACGTCCTCACTCGGGGGTCCTCTGAGGAAATAACTGCCCTAATCTCACGCTCTAACAAATCTGGATCCCCTAAGGACGTCTTTCCACTCAAACTCCTCCACTAAATTCTTCCTGCTGTCCTCCCTCTAATTCTTCATCTCTTTAACACTTCTCTTGCCACAGGGGTGGTTCCCTCTTCCTTCCCTCTTCCCTCTTCCTATCCTTAAAAAAAACACACCTTAACACCTCTGAACCATCTAGCTATCACCTTATCTCACATCTTCCATTCCTCTCTAAGATCCTCGAGAGAGTGTTTTTTTCTCGCCTTAATGACCATATTTTTAACTGCAATATCGATGAAATGTACCAGTCGGGGTTCAAAGCGAAGCACTGCTGAAACCGCTCTTCTTAATGTTTCAGACGGTTTACGTAGAGCAGCCGATGGGGGTTGCACGTCCATTCTAGTCCTCCTAGACCTCTCCTCTGCTTTCGACACCATCGACCACACTGTCCTCCTTGATCGTCTTCACACTTTCCTTGGTCTCTCAGGCAATGCACTTGATTAGTTCCGCTCATACCTATCCTCCCGCACTCAGTCGGTCGCGCTCGATAACCTCTCCTTGGAGACCGCGCCCATTCATTTTGGGGTGCCTCAGGGCTCAGTCCTTGGTCCCCTCCTCTTCCGCATCTACTTACTTCCTCTCGGCTCTCTTCTTCGCGATTTGGGCCTGTCCTTCCACCTCTATACTGATGACACTCAGATATACCTTTCCTCGTCCTCTGTGTTATTCTCTCAAATAATTACCAAGCTTCCTTCAGCCTACACCTCCATAAACGAATGGCTGTCTGCCAACCTTTTCAAACTTAACCACGATAAAACTGAAGTTCTCCTTGTTGGTACCGGTTCGATGGTGGAGAAATCTAAAGCTCTCTTCCCCTCCCTTAACCTTGGGAAAATCAATGTTGCCTCCTGTGATTCCGTCAGTAATCTTGGTATTATTTTCGACGAACAACTCGTTTAAACCGCACATCATCGTATCTGTAAGTCTTCCCTCGGTTTCCTCCGCAACTTTTCACGTGTTCGATCCCATTTTGATTGAAGAAACCTTGAGACTGTTATTCATGCCTTCGCCACCTCACACTTAGCCTACTGCAAATCTCTTCTAGTGAATCTCCCTTCTTCGTCACTTCGCCCCCTACAACTAGTTCAAAACTATGCTGCCCGGCCCCAACTTCGCCGCTCCTGGTTCTCTCCTTCGATGCCTCTGTTACAGGAGCTACTCTGGTTACCTAATCGCTTCCGTACCCACTATAAAATTTTTCTCATCACCTACAAAGCCCTAAACTTCGAGGCTCCACCTTATCTCTCGTCTGCCCTCTCCCTTCGTCAAACTCCTCTGGCACTCGGCACTCCGGTCTAACCTCCTTCCCTTCTGAACACTCCTCGTTCTGTCCTCTGCTCGATGGGTGACCGTTCCTTCTCAGTTTGTGTACCTAGACTATGGAATGCTCTTCCTGACAAAGTCCGATCCTCTCGCTACTTTTAAACGTCTCCTGAAGACTCATCTCTTCAGAATTGCCTTCTCTCCCCTGTAGACTTTCTCTACACTCGCTACACTACCTGCGCTCTGTGAGGGCTAACAGCCCTCAAGGGTGCATTAAAATTACCTATTATTATTATTATATAGAATCTCTTAATTCTTACCATAAGTTTAATTTGTTCATAAATTTGTGTCGCTTAAATTGCCTTAGACTCGCTTTAATTGTATTCATGCGTGTTATAAAATACATGTCATATGTTTAACAAATAACCTTATGTTTAAGGAGGTTTCAAGCACCTTTACACTTCACTGTACAACTGAAAGTTGAGGTGAAAAGCTTCGAACGAGACTTCTGTGTGGAAACCAACTGTGTTCTCTTCTCACGTTACTTTTATCGAGTCATTTAGTCTGGCTCTATTTTAAGGCATACTAAACGTACATGTACGTACATGGTAAATGAAATGTAAGACTGGATACGGGGGTGGGTTGAATGCCAGTGAACATGTTTATAACAGAGTTATCGAACCAAACCCAACAGAACTCGACCTCACCACATCCAACCTAACCTAAAGTAATTAAAAAAAAAATACAGAAACTAGCTTAACCTTACCGACCTGACCTGACAATGCCCAACCTAACCTGATCTTACCCAACATAACCTGACCTAAGCCAATCTAACCTGACTTTACCCAATCTAACCTGATCATACCCAAACTAACCTGATCTTACCAAACCTAGCCGGACCTTACTCAATCTAACCTGACCTAAAACCCAATCTTACCTATCCTTACCTAGCCTAACCTGACATCACCCAACCTAACCTGACCTTACCCAACCTAACCCAACCTTACCCAACATAATCTTACCTAACTCAATCTAACCTGACCTTACACAACTTACCTGACTTTACCAAACCTAACCTGATCCAAACCAACCTAACTTGACTTTATCCAATCTAAACTTACCTCAGTCCAATCTAACCTGACCTTACCAAAACTAACCTGACCTTACCCAACCTAACTTCACTTTACCCAATCTAACCTGACCTTACCTAACCCAACTTAATCTGAACTTACCCAACTTAACTTGAACTAACCCAACCTAAACTGAACTAACGCAACCTAACCTGACCTTACTAAATCTGACCTGACCTAAACCAAATCTAAACTCACATACCCAACATCATCTTACCTAACTCAATCTACACTGACCTACACAAATATCTAACCTGATCTTACCCAAACTAACCTGATCTTACCCAACTTAACCTGACCTTACCAAATCTAACCTGATCTAACCCAACCTAACCTGACCTTATCCAATCTAAACTGACCTAAACCCAATCTAACCTGACCTTACCCAACCTAACCTGACCTTACCTAACCTAACTTGACTTTAACCAATCTAACCTGACATTTCCTAACCCAACCTAATCTGACCTTAGCCAACCTAACCTGAACTAACCCAACCTAACGTGACCTTAACCAATCTAACCTGACCTAAACCAAATCTAACCTGACCTTACCCAACATAATCTTACCTAATTCAATCTAACCTGACCTTATCCAACCTAACCTGACCTAACCCAACCTAACCGGACCTTACCCAACATAACCTGACCTAGGCCAATCTAACCTGACCTTACCCAAACTAACCTGATCTAACCCAACATAGCCGAACCTAAACCCGATCTAACCTGACCTTACCCGACTTAACCTGACATTACCCAACCTACCTGACCTTATCCAATCTAACCTGACCTTACCCAAACTAAGCGGATCTAACCCAACCTAGCGGGACCTTACCCAACTTGACCTTACCAAACCTAACCTGATCTAACCCAGCCTAATCTTATCTAATCTAAACTGACCTAAACCCAATCTAACCTGACCTTACCCAACCTAACTCAATCTAACCTGACCTTATCCAACACAATCTTACCTAACTGAATCAAACCTGACCTTGCCCAACTTAACCTAACCTGATCTAACCCAACCTAACGTGAGCTTATACAATCTAAACTGACTTAAACCCAATCTAGCCTGACCTTACTCAACCTAACCTGACCTTACCCAACCTAAGTTGACTTTACCCAATCTAGCCTGACTTTACCTAACCCAACCTAATCTGACTTTACCCAACCTAACGTGACCTTAACAAATCTAACCTGACCTACACCAAGTCTAACCTGATCTTATCCAACCTGACCTTACCCAACTTAACTTGACCTAACTCAACCTAACCTAACTTTACCCAAGCTAACCTGAGCCTACACAACCTAAGCTGACCTTCCCAATCTAACCTTACTTGACACAGTCTAACCTGACCTTATCCAACCTAACCTGACCTTATCCAACCTAACCGGACCTTACCCAACATAACCTGACCTAGGCCAATCTAACCTGACCTTACCCAAACTAACCTGATCTAACCAAACATAGCCGAACCTAAACCCGATCTAACCTGACCTTACCCGACTTAACCTGACATTACCCAACCTACCTGACCTTATCCAATCTAACCTGACCTTACCCAAACTAAGCGGATCTAACCCAACCTAGCGGGACCTTACCCAACTTGACCTTACCAAACCTAACCTGATCTAACCCAGCCTAATCTTATCCAATCTAAACTGACCTAAACCCAATCTAACCTGACCTTACCCAACCTAACTCAATCTATCCTGACCTTATCCAACACAATCTTACCTAACTGAATCAAACCTGACCTTGCCCAACTTAACCTAACCTTACCAAACCTAACGTGAGCTTATACAATCTAAACTGACTTAAACCCAATATAGCCTGACCTTACTCAACCTAACCTGACCTTACCCAACCTAAGTTGACTTTACCCAATCTAGCCTGACTTTACCTAACCCAACCTAATCTGACTTTACCCAACCTAACGTGACCTTAACAAATCTAACCTGACCTACACCAAGTCTAACCTGATCTTATCCAACCTGACCTTACCCAACTTAACTTGACCTAACTCAACCTAACCTAACTTTACCCAAGCTAACCTGAGCCTACACAACCTAAGCTGACCTTCCCAATCTAACCTTACTTGACACATTCTAACCTGACCTTATCCAACCTAACCTGACCTTACTCAACCTAACCTGACCGAACCTAATCGAAGTAATCTAGACTGGTCATTTTCATATCATCCACCTCTAAATCTTAGCAATCAAACATCCTCCATCCTAAAACACTAAGAGGTGGAGGTTTAGAAGAACGTTAGCAGAGTCCTTAAGTGTGACTCGAGGTCAGCCCCAAAAGGGGAAGGAAGAGAAGGCGGAGGATCATCGGGGGGTGAAAAAAGTTATAAATCAAGAATTCTATGAACACGTTTTACGGATTTTTAATAGGTTTATATGGGAATAGTCCCACCCCCTTAGACCAGTCTCGCATGGCAATAGCCCCACCTTCTTAGCCCAGTCTCGCATGACAATAGTCCCACCCCCCTTACCCCAGTTTCGCATAGCAATAGCCCCACCCCCTTAGCCCAGTTTTGCATGACAATAGTCCCACCCGCTTAGCCCAGTCTCGCATAGGAATAGTACCACCCTCTTAGCCCAGTCTCGCATGACAATAGTCCCACCCTCTTAGCCCAGTCTCGCATGGCAATAGCCCCACCCTCTTAGCCCAGTCTCGCATATCAATAGCCCCACCCTCTTAGCCCAGTCTCGCATGGCAATAGTCCCACCCCCCTTACCCCAGTTTCGCATAGTAATACCCCCACCCCCTTAGCCCAGTCTTGCATGACAATAGTCCCACCCGCTTAGCCCAGTCTCGCATAGGAATAGTACCACCCTCTTAGCCCAGTCTCGCATGACAATAGTCCCACCCTCTTAGCCCAGTCTCGCATGGCAATAGCCCCACCCTCTTAGCCCAGTCTCGCATGGCAATAGTCCCCAACCCCTTACTCCAGTTTCGCATAGCAATAGCCCCACCTCCTTAGCCCAGTCTTGCATGACAATAGTCCCACCCGCTTAGCCCAGTCTTGCATGACAATAGTCCCACCCGCTTAGCCCAGTCTCGCATAGAAATAGTACCACCCTCTTAGCCCAGTCTCCCATGGCAATAGGCTCCCCTCCTTAGCCCAGTCTCGCATGGCAATAGTCCCACCCCCTTAGCCTAGTTCCACATGGTAATAGTCTCACCCTCTTAGCCCAGTCTCGCGTGACAATAGTCCCACCTCCTTAGCCCAGTCTCGCATAGCAATAGTCCCACCCCCTTAGTCCAGTTCCACATGGTAATAGTCCCACCCTCTTAGCCCAGTCTCGCCTGGCAATAGTCCCACCTTCTTAGCCCAGTCTCGCATGGCAATAGTCCCACCTCCCTTAGCCCAGTCTCGCATGACAATAGTCCCACCCATTTAGCCCAGTCTCGCATGACAATAGTCCCACCCCCTTAGCCCGGTCTCGCATGGCAATAGTCCCTCCCCCTTACCCCAGTCTCGCATGAAAATAGTCCCGCCCTCTTAGCCCAGTCTCGGCTCGCATGGCAATAGTACCCTTCCCTTAGCCCAGTCTCACATGGCAATAGTACCATCCCCTTAGCCCAGTCTCACATGATAATTGTCCCACCTCCCTTACCCCAGTTTCGCATGACAATAGTCCGACCCCCTTAGCCCAGTCTCGCATAGCAATAGTCCCACCCCCTTAGTCCAGTTCCACATGGTAATAGTCCCACCCTCTTAGCCCAGTCTCGCATGGCAATAGTACCACCTTCTTAGCCCAGTTTCGCATGGCAATAGTCCCACCCCCCTTAGCCCAGTCTCGCATGACAATAGTCCCACCCATTTAGCCCAGTCTCGCATGACAATAGTCCCACCCCCTTAGCCCGGTCTCGCATGGCAATAGTCCCTCCCCCTTACCCCAGTCTCGCATGAAAATAGTCCCGCCCTCTTAGCCTAGTCTCGGCTCGCATGGCAATAGTACCATCCCCTTAGCCCAGTCTCACATGGCAATAGTACCATCCCCTTAGCCCAGTCTCGCATGATAATTGTCCCACCTCCCTTACCCCAGTTTCGCATGACAATAGTCACACCCGCTTAACCCAGTCTCGCATAGGAATAGTACCACCCTCTTAGCCCAGTCTCGCATGACAATAGTCCCACCCTCTTAGCCCAGTCTCGCATGGCAATAGCTCCACCCTCTTAGCCCAGTCTTGCATAGCAATAGCCCCACCCCCTTAGCCCAGTCTTGCATGACAATAGTCCCACCCGCTTAGCCCAGTCTTGCATGACAATAGTCCCACCCGCTTAGCCCAGTCTCGCATAGGAATAGTACCACCCTCTTAGCCCAGTCTCGCATGACAATAGTCCATACCCTCTTAGCCCAGTCTCGCATGGCAATAGCCCCACCCTCTTAGCCCAGTCTCGCATGGCAATAGTCCCAACCCCCTTACCTCAGTTTTGCATAGCAATAGTCCCACCCGCTTAGCCCAGTCTTGCATGACAATAGTCCCACCCGCTTAGCCCAGTCTTGCATGACAATAGTCCCACTCGCTTAGCCCAGTCTCGCATAGAAATAGTACCACCCTCTTAGCCCAGTCTCCCATGGCAATAGTCCCACCCCCTTAGCCCAGTCTCGCATGGCAATAGTCTCACCCCCTTAGCCTAGTTCCACATGGTAATAGTCTCACCCTCTTAGCCCAGTCTCGCGTGACAATAGTCCCACCTCCTTATCCCAGTCTCGCATAGCAATAGTCCCACCCCCTTAGTCCAGTTCCACATGGTAATAGTCCTACCCTCTTAGCCCAGTCTCGCATGGCAATAGTCCCACCTTCTTAGCCCAGTCTCGCATGGCAATAGTCCCACCCCCCTTAGCCCAGTCTCGCATGCCATTAGTCCCACCCATTTAGCCCAGTCTCGCATGACAATAGTCCCACCCCCTTAGCCCGGTCTCGCATGGCAATTGTCCCTCCCCCTTACCCCAGTCTCGCATGAAAATAGTCCCGCCCTCTTAGCCCAGTCTCGGCTCGCATGGCAATAGTACCCTCCCCTTAGCCCAGTCTCACATGGCAATAGTACCATCCCCTTAGTCCAGTCTCGCATGATAATTGTCCCACCTCCCTTACCCCAGTTTCGCATGACAATAGTCCGACCCCCTCAGCCCAGTCTCGCATAGCAATAGTCCCACCCCCTTAGTCCAGTTCCACATGGTAATAGTCCCACCCTCTTAGCCCAGTCTCGCATGGCAATAGTCCCACCCCTTAGCCCAGTCTTGCATGGCAATAGTTTCATCCCTTAGCCCAGTTTCACATGGCAATAATCCCCCCCTCCTAGGCCCAGTCTCGGGTGTCTTCGAAAACAGTAACTAGAACCTGTTGCGATCAGAGAGTGAGTGTAGAGCTCTAAGGTAGAAATGCCCTCGTTACTCAACCACTGTGCCACGAATAAGTGGAAGCGAGTGAACCGACAATCGCCATATCACAAGACGCATCTG
This sequence comes from Ceratothoa steindachneri, assembly GCA_963969495.1. Taxonomy (NCBI): domain Eukaryota; kingdom Metazoa; phylum Arthropoda; class Malacostraca; order Isopoda; family Cymothoidae; genus Ceratothoa; species Ceratothoa steindachneri. The sequence goes on from OZ018320.1 coordinate 219,779,380, forward strand.
CGAACCCATTTTTCCCAAGACGCATCTGAAAACGCATCGGCGATTTCTCACCTGCGAACCACTGTCCACCGCAACCGGACGTCTCTGTGCAGGATCGTGTCGTTCCCGGGCGCAGATCCGCTGGGCAGGAATTGTTGGATACGCCTTTTGTCGTCGTCACGCAAGTCACCACTCGGTCCTGGACGCCTTCTCCGCACGTTTCAGAACACTGAGAAGGACGGGGGGAGGGGGGGAGTAGGAAGGCTATTATTTTGTGTTCCCCCCCTCCATTCCCAGTAGGGAACGAGACGGGAGGATTCTAACCATGGATCGTTATAACACCGCAGTCACCGTATTGTGAACCAAATTGGATCGAAACAGATCCCTACCCACTGACTAACCATAGCTAATGTGTCGTAACTTTGCACAATGTGAAAGTTTCCCCGCTCTCCAACGAATACTCAAAGTATTCGGGCTATGCACCTTCCACACTGCTTCACAGCCCATAATTTCACTACGAAGGAGTTTCAAAAACTTCTCAGCGAAGATACTCACGTTAGTTCTCATTTTTTTTCATTTAGTTATAACTAGAATAACTACTCCAAATCGTACTTTATCTGACCACTTAGAGAAGAACCAGGTGTTGACGGCGCAGGACCCCATGTCACACGCTTCCTCAACACGGGGCTTAGGGGTCACTCGGTCACAGGTGTCATCAGGTACCACCTCTCCCATTACAATACACTCCACCTTCCGCATCCGAATACCGACCTCACACACGGCCGAACACTCGGACCATTGTCCGACTCTCCACTTCGGTTCCTTGCTTGGACATTCTTCCATATGACAAACCTGAAGAAGACATAAACGCTGAAGATGAGGTCGCTTGGAAAATCTGAAGAAGACGAGGATATAGCACCAAGGATTAATTCAGGATTACTCGGGATCAGGAACATTAGTCTTGACCTTGCTTCATCATGGTTAAAAGGGTTTTTCAATCATTGACCTATCGCGAGTCTGGACTATTAAAAGGTCCTACCGAGGTTCTCGTTTTGCCTAGGATAATTTAATAAAGCTATAAATGTACTATACAGAGCTTAATTATAACTACATGAAGCATGATTGTATCCATCATAGGATATTTCTAGCCTTAGAAATGTCCTAAACCTCCCCTGTTTCCCTAAAACCAGCATGATCGATATATCGGACCTATAAGTCCGAACTTTAATTAAACGATTCTGCTAAAAAAAATTAACCCGTAATAATGGTCCTTTTCCATGGTGAGGCGTGTCATGTTGTTTGGATTGGTGATGTTGGTACTCGCAAAGTGTATGGTGAGTTGATATATCGTCGTATATGTGAATAAGTGTACATTTCCCCCCTCCCTTTTCATTTCATTCTCTTACAACTTAGACTCAGAGTGGATCTTAGGGTCTGAGGTTGTCTGTAATTCTCTACTAATACTAATAGTAAGAATGGTGCTTTTGACCATCTAGACGTTTATGAAACAAGCCATTTATCTACCAGCAGCGACAGATAAGTTTACAAATTTGGTCCTCAAACCCATCACGCCCTTTGCTCTTTAATTACGCCCAAGTCCAAGGGTTGATCGACGTTGACCCTCCAGGAATGGCTTCACACTGGCCATCGATACAAACTCTTCTCCACCGCTAGTTACTTAATACTAGGCAACCAGTTTTTGGTAGCCATACGGCTTTGCTTTCCGGATTTCCCTAGCTACCTTATCGCTTTCAAGTCCCTTTATTCAATCAAACATCATAGGTTGCCTTGTATATGCTCCTCTTTACCCCGGTTACCATTAACGACGTTCTCAAAATCAGCCTCGCATCAACCTATCTACCCGAAGGCTTATGGCCACATGACGCCAATAACAACGCCAAGAGACCAGCTAGGCATCACTCATGAACCACGTACATAAAAGGCGAACCACGTGTACAACATCGACCAACACGTCTTGCCCCTACGTACCTTCTTCATATCCCAACACACCGTCCCTGCAGCAAACACCCATGAGGAAGGGTTTTAAACCCGACATTAACGCCATGCAGCCAAATGGTTCGTTTATCGGTCGATTCTTTCAACCGCGTCTGTCACAGCTTCACGTCTCCATTGTCCTATCATCACTTCCCATCCATTTCGGCCGGGTTCTTATCTATTCTGCGCTCTGTTTACTCCCATGTTTTACGTTTTCGCTCTAAGTTCTTTTACCCATTTTGATGCCTTTAATAGCAACAACTGTGGCGAACCATTACTGTCATACTAAGACTGTGAATCGATTAGACTCACTACCATAACGATGTCAACAAAATAAATGAGCTACTTCAAAATGAGCGAACTGCTCGAAACGTCGTTCACTTGTCTATTAATACAGAAAAGCCAGATGGCTGCCATACCTGGGTCGTGTTCCCTTCTTTGGGTGACAGGCAGGCCCCCTCTGGTACCATCATGGTCAGGGAGAGTGACATCTCTTGTTTACAGAGGAGGGGTCTCGTCTGGACACCAATTCCACACGTTACACTGCACCGCCCCCAGTCGCCGGGCACCCAACTGTGGAGAAACCGAGACGTTACAACCCGAGTGAATTCCTTCCAGTCAAAAGCGATGACATTTCTAAAAATACATTATTTTTCTAAGATTAATTACTTAAGGAGATTTTTCTTAAAGAATATTTGTAAGATTTAGAAATTTGTTTGATATTAATCACGAAATCAAAATGTGGTTTGAGATTAATATTAACATTTTCAAATTTGTTCGGGATTAAAACGTAAAATATAAGATTTTTCAGATTAAGCGCGATTACAATATTGTTTTAGATTAATCGCGAGGTTAAAACTTTATTTGAGATTAATCAAGCGCTCTACACGTTGTTTAAAATTAACCACGAGTGATACAAAATATGATTGCAATTATTTGTGAGATTAAAATATAATGTTGGCGATTAATGAAGAAATGACGTTGTTTGCAACCAATCGCAAAATTTAGAAATTTGATTGAGATCTTTTGTAATACTGCAAAGTTGAAAAAACATTAAAGATATAAACGGTTTTCAAAATTAAAAGGAGATTTTAGATAATCTAATTGTTGATAGAATATTTGCGATTTATGTAATGCCAATATTTACAATCGCCCCTATGTTAAATGGCAAGATCTACACGATTCCATGCTATTAATGGTAAAATTTATATTCTTTCACACGATTAAGGGCAAGATTTACACTATTCCATACGATTAATGTCAGGATCGACAGCTCCCATACACTTAATGGCAATATTTACATTCTTCCCTACGATTAATGGCAAGATTTACACTATTTCATACGATAAATGTCGGGATCGACAGCTCCTATACACTTAATGGCAATATTTACATTCTTCCCTACGATTAATGGCAAGATTTACACTATTTCATACGATTAATGTCGGGATCGACAGCTCCCATACACTTAATGGTAATATTTACATTCTTCCCTACGATTAATGGCAAGATTTAGACTATTTCATACGATTAATGTTGGGATCGACAGCTCCCATACACTTAATGGCAATATTTACATTCTTCCCTTACGATTAATGGCAATATTTAGACTATTTCATACGATTAATGGCAATATTTAGACTATTTCATACGATTATTGTCGGGATCGACGGCTCCCATACACTTATTGGCAATATTTACATTCTTCCCTACGATTAATGGCAGGATTTACACTATTTCATACGATTAATGTCGGGATCGACAGCTCCCATACACTTAATGGCAATATATACATTCTTCCCTACGATTAATTGCAAGATTTACACTATTTCATACGATTAATGTCGGGATCGACAGCTCCCATACACTTAATGGCAATATTTACATTCTTCCCTACGATTAATGGCAATATTTACACTATTTCATACGATTAATGTCGGGATCGACAGCTCCCATACACTTAATGGCAATATTTACATTCTTCCCTACGATTAATGGCAAGATTTACACTATTCCATACGATTAATGTCGGGATCGACAGCTCCCATACACTTAATGGCAATATTTACATTCTTCCCTACGATTAATGGCAAGATTTACACTATTTCATACGATAAATGTCGGGATCGACAGCTCCTATACACTTAATGGCAATATTTACATTCTTCCCTACGATTAATGGCAAGATTTACACTATTTCATACGATTAATGTCGGGATCGACAGCTCCCATACACTTAATGGCAATATTTACATTCTTCCCTACGATTAATGGTAAGATTTACACTATTCTATACGATTAATTACAACATTTATAATTGTTCATGAGATTAATGGCAAGATGTATACTCTTTATTTAATTAATAACAAGATTTAACAACCTTTAAACAAAGAATGGCAGGATTTTTACAACGATAACTACGGCCAAGTCCAACCATGATGACCGCGACCATATTCACCAAAAATGACAAACCATGACAAACTACATAAGACACGACCGGCCAAGACCGAGCACAACAACCACGATCGACTATGACCACTCACGACAACCCTGGATCGACAAAGATCAACTGCAACATCAAAACCAACCGCAACACCTAAGACATATCAGACAACGACCAATGAAGACAACCAGGGCTACCACGATAAACAAGATCAACCGAGACCAGTCATGCTATGCTATACAAAATCAACCAAATCCGATCAAAACCAACCACGATAGACAAAATCAACCAAGACCGACCAGGTACAACCACATTAAATAAGATCGACTACATACCACCAACCAAAACAGACTACAACAACCATAGCGGACTGCGATCAAACAAGACCGACAACAACAACCACAACAGGCAATGAGTGACAACGACATACAAATATTGACCAAGATCAACACAGAAAATCCATAACAAACACGAATGACAACGACTGACTAAGACCAACCATGACAAAGCTTAAAAACACACGACCGACTAAGACCAACTATGACAAAGCCTAAAGACACACGACCGACTAAGACCAACCATGACAAAGCTAAAAAACACACGACCGATTAAGACCAAGCATGTCAAAGCCAAAAAACACACGACCGACTAAGAATAACCATGACAAAGCCAAAAAACACACGACCAACTAAGACCAACCATGACAAAGACAAAAAACACACGACCGACTAAGAATAACCATGACAAAGACAAAAAACACACGACCGACTAAGACTAACCATGACAAAGACAAAAAAACACACGACCGACTAAGACCAACCGTGACAAAGACAAAAAACACACGACCGACTAAGAACAACCATGACAAAGACAAAAAACACACGACCGACTAAGACCAACCATGACAAAGACAAAAAACACACGACCGACTAAGACCAATCATGACAAAGCCATAAAACCCACGACCGACTAAGATTAACCATGACAAAGCTAAAAAACACACGATCAACTAAGACTAACCATGATAAACCCCAAAACACACGACCGAGTACGATCAACCATGACAAAACTCCAAGACACAAGACCGAGTACGATCAACCATGAAAAGCAACAACAACCATGACTCAACACACCAGCGATGAGCAACCCTGAACGAATACTTCCAATCATGACCAACCACCTAAACCTTGACCATGCACAGCAACAACAATTGACCTCAACTGACCATTAGCAACTACAACAGGCACTATATATCAAGACAATCCACACCAATAACTACTGACCAAGGCCAACCAGGGTTGATCTCAATAAAAACGACCAGCCTCGACCAAACCTTCAAAGGTAACGACCGCCCACAACCAACCATGGCATACCTAGTATGAATAACCGTGACAGCCCACTACCAACCAAAAGAACTATGATCGACCATTACCTACCACAAAAATTTCTCCCATTCACGACTCACCTAAGTAGACTAACCAACCTAAGACCAACTCCAACAACCTATGTCAACTACGACCAATCACAACTAACCGCTACCGACCATGACCTACTACAGCAGTAACCACTGAGTACAAGCAACCATGACCAATCATAACAAACCAAGACAAACAACAACAACAATCGTACAAAATCTCGACAAACCACAACATTCACGACCAACTGTAACAACCAAGAATAAAACAACGAACCATAATTCACTACAATCAACCTTGACCGAGCGCGACGAACCACAACTATTCTTGAGGAAGCAAACCCTAAACGATCTTGGATCAGGACGGACCACGAACAAGACCATGAAAATCCTTGACAGACCTCCCCCCCCCTACCCAGCCCCCCTCACCCCCACCCCATCCCTATGACACTGACCTGGCCGGGCAGGGATTCAGGTTGCAAGGGACCACCTTGCGTTCTCCGACGGGGGCCTCTGCGCAGAAGCGGTCCGCCACCGTCCTCCCTTTGCGCCGATGCACGCACGAATACACCGACGTCTGGTTCCCTGGGGATGGGGAGGAAAGAAGATTATGGGTGTGTGTGTGTGTGTGTGGAATTGATTCAGCATTTGTTGAAAAACACGGAAACCAACGAGGGCATCTCAATTTGAAGGATTCTGATCAGGGTTGATGCGCAACTCTCCTACTTCCCTACCAGTCTAGTTCCCAAACGAAAGTGAGGTCCATTGCAGTGTAATTGATGTGTATGTATGAGGTCATTTTAATTATGTGTATGTGTTGTTTTTTTTGGCACGGGTTACCCTCACTTCGCACTGTCTGGTCCACGTCTCAGTGTGGTCCTTTAAAGTGGGTTTCGAACTATGGTTGGCTCCACTACAGCCACCGCAAATTCGACCCCAAATCGGGGATACATTCGGAGACTAACCTACCCTGATCTGGTTTAGGTAGTGGGTTTCGTATGCTGTTATGCCCCATCCATAGACTAATCATATATAATGTGGCTTAATTTCGTTCAACGTCGGTAGCGGGTTTTTTTTTTTTACTCGTTTAACTCCCATCCGGCAACTAACCAGAGGCAATGTGGCTTCAATTGGGTTAGATGGGAAGCGATATTCCTCCTCCTCCTCTGTTCGGTCCTAACCCGAGGTTTCTGGTTTAATGATGAACATAAGAAGACCAAAAGAAAAGATGTTTGCCATAGGTTAATTAATAGCCTATCCGGAGCAGATCCTGTTCCCATCACCCAGTTCTTTAGTCCCACCAAACATCCTCATCCACAAAACTATCCAATTGATCCTCAACACTCATCCAAGAGGACGCTTCTACCACATCCCTAGTGAGCCAATTCCATTCATCTACCACTCGAGTCTTAAACTAATTTGTACCAATCTCTTTCCTAAACCTAAACCTGCGCAACTTAAACCCATTGGTACTTGTCCTATTCTGTTGGCTAAAATAAAGAACCTTACTTATGCCCGTCCCCCCCTCCTATTATAACCTTTTACCCACTTGAAGACCTCATTCAAATCCTCCTCGAACTCTTCTCCTTTCCAATGTATCGAGATTTAAGGTCCTTAATCCTTTCACCCTTAGGTGACCTCCCCAACCGATGCATCATCCTAGTCATCCTTCTTTGCACAGACTCAAGCAAACCAATATCCATCCTATAATATGGAGACCAAAATTGCACTGTATAGTTAAGATGAGGCCTAATTAATGGCAGGTACAGATTCAGAATGGCACCACCACTCCATTTTACTTACACTCCTCCCAATTAACCCCAATACTCTATTAGCTCTATTCTTTGCATTCATGCCGTAGGTCAGAACTTAGCAGGACACCTAAGTCTTTTTTACATTTTGACCTTCCTAAAACTCTCCCATTCAGTTTATAATTATTCACTAGATTACACCTACGTATACTAAATACACTACTCTGACTTACGTTAAATTCTATTTGTTTTATATAATGAAGTGTGTGTGTAAGTTATGAAAGAAAATTTAAAAGGATGGATTTAAATCAGTCATACGTTGAATGATGGTTGTTGTTACTTAAAACTAGGAAGCGAAAACCAACGATGGCATCGCCATGATAAAGTTTGTAATGAGTGATCTGTAAAGAAAGTTGTTAAAATTAAAGAAGTAAAAATGTGTGGAAGATATAATTGGGGTCAGGTTGAGTGGTGATGCGGGTTAGGTTAGTGATAATAGAAACAAATGGTAAAACCAATTTCATGGAAGCTGGAGATGCTACCAAGTTTGAAAGATTTGGGGGGAGGTTGCTAGAAGGTGGATGATAATTGGCTTGTGTAGAACTAACCACTTAAAGAATTTGCCCGCATATATTCGGGAATCGACTGATGGGATCAAAATAGTTTATCCGAATATGTAAAAGGATTGAGGCATTATAAACAATTTCCCAGGGATGTTATATATGATGACTCTGATGTTAGCGTGATCACCTTGGCAACGCGCCATTTCGTATCATTAACGCCCTAGAGCGGGAATCAAATACCCGACTCAAAATGATTTTCCCGAATATATACGGGGAGATCAAAAGATTAAGTTGTTTTAAAAATATTTCCGAGATATTACGGTTGTTAAAGGATCGCCACGAGAATCAGTAATGAAGTCAAGATTAAAAAAACAGCCATCTCTGATCAACTTGTTGACAATAAAAAGTCTAATTGAGCGGTTAAAATAAATGAGATGCCATTAAATGTTTAAAATAAATTATCAGCCATTAAAAATACTAGCAATTTTAATGCAAATTAGAAATCCGAACGAAACGGCGATCACAGGAAAATAATTAGAGTAATTATGTTAATTATGTTATATTTTATCAAGTGAATTAACTTAAAATTAATCGAATTTTATCAGATCCTTTTAGTCGCACAACTTGGGAATGGCTTTGATGTCCTTAAACATGTTTAATGCATGTTTGCATTGCAGGGATCGTATTGGAGGTAGGAGGGCGGGAGTTTTAGTGTAGCATTTTGTTCCTTGTTGTTCTAGAAATGTTTTTGTTCGTTAAGTCAGGTTGGAGCGATTTCGTAATTCTGAGTTTTCCATTTTGTTCGGTCTTGTTTTGTTTTTTTGTTTCTGGGTTTTAGTTCGGGGTACAAGATAATGATTCTTGACTTGCTCTTTTGTTCGATCGATCGTTTTCTAGTGTTTTGTTCTTGGACTCCACTGAGGTTTAATAATTGTTAGGGTATTTTGTTCGGTCTTGTTCCTATTTTTTTTTGTTCTTGGACACTATTCGGGGTTATGAGTTGGTATTGCTGAGTTTGGCATTTTGTTCGATCTTGTGTGGAATATTTGTTCGTAGTTTGGACTACGAGTTCGTTCTATTGCGTTTGTCAGTGTGTTCGTTCTTGTCCTTAGATGTTTTTGGCTCTAGAGGATGGTTGGGTGTAGAGGTTTTTTTTGTTCCTTCCCATTTTGTTCGTTATTGTTCTTCAGATTATTATTCCGTGTGACCTCTCTTACATTCAAGTTGGTTCGCTCTTTGGATTATTCCCATGTATGTCCTCTTCCACTTACCCCCACTGCTTGCCCCTTTGGATTACGCCCAGAGTCGATCGACCTCGCTTAACCCGGTGTTCTGAACCATGGTGTAAACTCAACCACCTCTCTGTTTCTCCATCCTCAGGCCCCAGGTCTGAGAGAGTTGTGCGTCCCTCCTGTCGCCAATGCTCCAAGTAGTCTCCTCTTTACTCTGTTCCGTAACTTCTCCCACGTTGTTTAGCTACTACTACTACAAATAATAATAATAAACATAATAATTTGCAATAATAATAATAATATAAATCTCAGTCTTGTCATCTGCCCTTCTAGCCCCTCCCCCCTTTCTCCGGGTTGCTCGTATACTTGACTAGCGACTTTATCAAAGTCATTTGGGGAGTCAAGAATGAGGCATCTGAATCAAGTGATTAAGTCAATGAAATTAACTTCGCATTAATCATGTAATTATTTATTCTGGTCATTAATTACCTCGGTATCTTCTGAAAGAATATTAATTATAATTCGTCCATCAGCCAATCGCTGCTGTTCCAATATTCGGCCAACCGACGTGTTTGATCTTCTAAAATTTCGTCGACCTCAACTTCAAAACGTTAACAGCATTTCACGGGAACAAGGTTAAGTGTGAGGGGGTAAGAACGGGTTGGGGGGTTGGTTTTGAAGGTTAGGGGGTTAATTAAAGGGTAGTAGTTTTTATTTTCATGCTACTTGGAATTATATATGCATTTGTCCAATTAGTCATGTCCTAATTTTCAAAATGGTTCAGACAATAGTAAGTTAATTACGATATAATTATATATATTTTAAAAATCTTCGGTAGGCTTTCATGGTGCCGCTAGGCTTAGCTGTGCTGGGTTGCCAAATATTATTTTCCTCTCACGTTAGGATGGGAAACTAATTTTAGCGATGAGAATAAAGAAATATTAGCTAATTGTTAATGTGAATATTTTTGTGTTATCAATGACTAAGAATTGAGTAAATATATAGAGCTAAATAGCTAGGAAAAGGACACATTTCGAAAGTTTGGCACCCTTGTTTTGAAAGATCTCTTACATTGGAAGAATTGCTAAATTATATAGATAAAGAAAAAGAAATGGACTGATCAGTGCTGACGTTGTTCTAATGCCACCTGATGATGGAAATGTAAGTGCAGAGGTTAGTGGTGATGAAGATCAAGCCAGTAATGTAAACAATTTATCAGGTAAACAATTATTAGGCCAAGCAGAGGAAAGTTTTTTAAAAAAAGGATTTAGATTTGAAGTAAATTTTGGACACAATGAAGAGCCTCCTGTTTCCTCTTCAAAGGTTACAAAACATCGACGAAAATGGCTAAAAAAAAATCTCATTTCCAATTTTTCCAGAATCTTTTTTGTCTCCAAATGAATTTCCAGATATCCCTTCAGATACTATTTCTTGCTTTGAGCTTTTAAATGACAATGGAGTGTGGAACTTTCTTAGATAAATGACTAAATTATATGCTAGAATAGTAAAAGGCAACGATGCTTTTAACATTTCTATGTCAGATCTAAAGTGCTTTGCTGCCATTCTTTATTTATCAGGGTATGTAAAAGGTCCCAGATGGCGTATGTTATGGGAGTTGGTACCGAAACTCACAATGAAAATGTGGCACGAGCAATGAGGCGAAATAAAACCAAATTTTCACTGCGCCGACAACGAAAATCTTACACTTAATGATAAATTTGCTTGATCTACTAAATAAAAGGTTTATAGCATAACCTTGAGTGAAACAAGAAATTTCCATTGATGAAAACATGCTGCCCTATTTTGGAAAGCATGGGGCAGAGCAGTTTTTAAAAGGTAAGCCAATCCGTTTCGGATATAAAGTGTAGTGTCTTTGCGAACCATTGGGTTATTTGATCCAATGCGATCCATACCAAGGCAGACAAGAAAACCCCCACCGTGAACTCGGAGTAGGTGCCTCAACAGTCTTGAATCTAGCAGCAAAATTGCCTGCCAACGCAAAATTCAAATTTTATGCAGACAGATTTGTCTCTTCGTTTCATTTAGTTGATGAATTGAAAAAACGTGGAATAGAAATCCCAGGAACTGTGATGAAAAACCGACTAGAAAATTGTCCTATCAGAGAATCAGTAAAGAAAACACGAGGGTTATAAGATTTGTAACTGATGACAAAATTGAATGTACTGTCACTTCCTGGCATGACAATCGTGTTGTTTTGATGATTAAGTACTTGTAACCCTGTTTTTCCAATTGGAAATCGCAATCGTTGGATTGCAAATGAAACATAAAAGAGGTAAATTGACCAACCAAATGTAATTGGACGATACGAGTGAATGGGGGCTGTTGATAGGATGGACGAGAATATCGAAAACCTTAGAATGGGCATCAGATCAAATAAGTGATGGTTTATTCACCTGGTAGGGCTACTCTCCATAACACAAGGCACTGACAGAGCAGCCTAGTATTGCACGTAATGACACGCCAGCCCAGAATTGGAAGTAGAAGAAGGACAGAAAAACTAGAGGGCTGGTATTATGTGTCATTCAAGGAGTTGGGCTCAGTTGTATAAAAAGAATCAATTAAGTACAAGTGGATATGATACAAGGTGGGTGGAGGTCTAAGGTTCAAAATGACGAGGCCCAAGAAAATTAGTTAGCCGGGACTTGAGGAGTTGATTGAAGGAGCATCAACAACTTGAGAAGGAAGAGAGTTCCAAGTAGATATGATACGGCACGTAAAGAATCAATTTCGTGCTTCGTTTGAGGAATGAGGGACAAAAACTTTGTATTAATGGCCTCTAATATCCCTGGCAGCTAATATGAACAAGTCAGATGGTTTTATAGGAGAAAAGTTATGGAATATTTTATAACACTGTAGTAGGTCAGCACACAAGAGTCTACCATTGACAGAAAAAAGATTTAACTGAAAAAGTCTGGCAGAGTAAGATAGGGATATTAAATTATATATATGCTTGGTCTAGCGGCGTTGAACTGTTTCTAGCAGGGCGAGGTCCTGCAAGAATCCAGTATTTCAAATAACAGAGGAGAAGTCGAGGATGGGTCATATGTCGGAAATAAAAAGCGAGGTCATAAAGAAGGGAGAACGACATAGGGTAGATTTAAGGAGACTAGTGGAATCTCCACCGGCTTTATGGACTGTATTTGAGATAGGACTATGGAATCTCAGCCATGTGTCAACCAGAACACTAAGATCACTATTGAGAAGAAACAGAAGATATAGGAGCATTACTAAGCAAGTAATTGTGATCCTGGTCCTCTGCCCGACCACGCTTGAAGCGAAAATGCACATATTTATTAGGTGCAAAGGATAAACCCCAGGATGTGGTTATGTCTAAGAGGGTATCGATGTTGTGTTGTAAGTCACATGAGGCAAGCTGGCTAATATTACTAGGATGATGGAAGCAAAGTTTGAGGTCGTCAGCAAAAAGTTTATAATGGCAAGTAATACTTCTCCCAAGATGATTAATGAAGAGTAAGAAAAGAACGGGGCCCAGAACTGAGCCTTGAGGTACCCCACTGGTAACTGGGAGAGATTTACTCTGGTTACCCTTGATGACAACACTCAATGTTCTGTGGGTGATGAAACTATGAATCCATGCAAGCAAATTTTTACCAAAACCAAGACATGCAAGTTTATTCAATAAGACAGAGTGATTGACACGATCGAATGCCTTGATAAATCAAATAAGATTAGGTCAACAGTAAAGCCGTTATCGTACAATATGTAATTTTGTCGTAAGTTAATAATAACTGGTCATTCACTGATCTGCGTGAACGGAAGCCGAACTGGTTATTGTCAAAAATCAGATGGTCATCAAGGAAGCTGTGCAGGGTTTTGGTAATAATGCAGTAGATAGTTTTACAAGGAACTGAGGTAAGGCTAATAGGTCTGTAATTCAAGGGATCCGTACGAGATCCCTTCTTGAATATAGGTACGACATGAGAGTGTTTCCATAGCATAGGAACAGAGCCAGAGGTTAAAGATTTGGTGAAGATAAGATAGAAGGGATAGGATAAGGATGCAGAACACTGTTTCAAGAGAACAGAGTGCAAGTTGTCAGGGCCCATACCTCTATCTGTACACAGAAACGCAAACAACTCCTCGACCTAACTACGCGTTATATTTACAATTGATATAGAACCAGTCCCTTGTTGATGGGGAGAAGGATTTGGTAAAATAGTGTTTAATACACAGAAGAAAAAGCTTCAATAAAGGAATTTGCCATTACAATGTCATCATCAGTTAAGGTGTTATGAATTAATAAGAGACCAATAGAAGGACGAGCATACTTTTTATGCCTGATGTAGGAATAAAACAAATTTGGACATGAATGACGGTGGGACACAAGGTGGAGTTCACATTCTGGCTGAGTACGTATTACAGCCAGTCTTAAGTTATTGTTGGCCGCATGGAAGAGATGAAGTTTTTGCAATGTAGTAGGAGCCCTGCACCCAAACAATACTCTAGATTGGATGTATTCACTCCAGCATTTAAATTTTGTAGCACGTAAATCACTAGAGACCTGTCCATGCCAAGGAACATCCTTCTTCTGCTTTGCTTTTATTGGGATGTACGTATTGACAAAATTAATTAATATCTGAGATAGGTGTGTGGTCATTTCGTCAAGAGAGAGGTAGGCAAATTCCAAGTCCTAGTCACACAGATTGAGATGTTCATTAATCAACCGATAGTTGCCTCTTGACCAATCTTTAGAGTGTATTGCAGAGACAGATGTAGGCAATAATGTTTGAAATAACTAAGAAAATTTCTAAGGGCATGGTGGCAATGACGGAAGGGTGGGTAACACTGAATAAGAGTAATCCTATCTGGATCAGAAGTAAGTACCATACAAGTATATTGCCCGAAAGAAGGAAAGTTGGTTATAAGACATGATGCAGCCCCAAGGACATGAAAAGGCTGTAGCATAAAGCGTCATGAGGAGTGATGTTGGGCAGGTTCAGGAAGATTCCAGGTGGCTTGTGTTTTCTTTTTGCTTAGAAAGTGCCATACACAATGCTTGTCAATTATATAGATGAAATAAAACCAACAAGGAGTTAGACTTTCTTAACTTTCGAAGGTATGTTGTGCAAATATACTTGCAAAAATATGGCTCTCGTCCTTCTTCTGGGGGAAGACCTACAAGTTCCAAGTACCAGCCCATAAGCAAAATCGATGTGCCAGGTGCAAAAACAAGGTCTGCTCACCAAAAATTCGCGTGCTCTCTCTTATTCTGATTTATGACGTTATAACCTTCAAAATTTTCGAAGATTTCCGAACTAACATTGAAGGGACCTTGTCAATGATATTATTCGAAAGAGAATGTAAAACAACATAAGGGTTTCAAATTTCGTTAGAATCGGCCGAATAGTTACAATGTTATTACAAAACAAAAAAAGCAAAACGGGAACCGACCGACCGACCGACCGACCGACCGACCGACCGACCGAAATAGTGAGATGTAGAGTCGCCCGTGACTAAAAATAGGTTAACTTAACCCTTTAACCTTCTCTCCGTGAAATGCTGTTGAGAACGTCGAAGTTGAGATAAATTCCATTTTAGACAATCAAATGTATCGGTACGGCATATTTGGGCTTCTTCGGGCTACTTCTAGCGTCTCATACCATGTACTTCTTTTACTAAGGTGGAATTCTAAAGTGGTAGTTATACTTGGTTCTATTCCTACCATGTTCTCCTTTTAGTAAAGTCTACTTCTACCAGGGACCACTGCTATAAGGTAACTAGCGTCCGTTACGAAGGTCCAATACTACGTTCCATTTCGACAAGGGTTCATTTACACTAGAGCGTAAATTTATATGCTGTGTTTTTATTCTCAATTTATTAAGTGTACGGTTGTGAGCGATTTAGAGTGTCTAAAGTTTTAGTTAGGTTGCGGAAGGATTAGGTTAGTGGAAAGTTTTGGTAGTGGATGGTTTGTATTGCGGAAAATTTAGGTTGCGAGAGGTTTGCGTTTTTTGAAAGTTTTGGTTGTGTTGTGAAAAGTGATGGCGCGGAAGGTTTGTGATGTGCGATCTTTCGGTTGCGGAAGTTGTGTTGTAGAAAGTTTGAGTTGAGAATTGTGTGTGTGTGTGTGGAAAGGTTTGATTGTGGTACTTTGTGTTTCGTAATGATATGATTGGAGAGAGATAAGGGCATGGTAAACTTTGGTTGCGGATATATTGTGTTGTGGGAGGTTTGTTTTACGGAAGGTTTGTGTGGTGAAAAGTTATGGTTATTTATAGGTGTGGTTGTGGGTAGTTTGTTTTGTAGGGTTTGATTGTCGATGGAAAGTTATGGTTATACAAAAGTTGTGTCGTGGATGGTTAGTTTTGCAGGTTTTGGTTGTAGATGGAAAGTTATGGTTATGAAAGTTGTGGTTGTGGATAGAAAGTTATGGTTATGCGAAATTGTGGTTGTGGAGGGTCTGTTTTGTAAGTTTTAGTTGTGAATGGAAAGTTATGCTTATGCAATGATGTGGTTGTGGATGGTTTGTTTTGTAGGTTTTGGTTGTCGATGGAAAGTTATGGTAATATAAAGTTGTGGTTGTTCATGGTTTGTTTTGTAGTCTTTGTTTGTCGATGGAAAATTAAGGTAGAAGGTTTGAGTTGTGGATACTTCGTGTTGTGTAAAGGATTGGTTGTTAACAACCTGTTACCAACCTGTCCTACATCTAGCCCCTCCCTCCTCCCAACTGCCTTATCCGCAGCAACCGAATTTAACATTTTCTTCGCAGATTTTGAAATTTTCTTTTCCGTGTTCCTGCGGGTCTTACCTCCACCGCAGCTCCTGGTACACTTGGTCAATCCTTTAAAAACCCAATGAAAGCGTTTTTTCCTCCCTTTTCTTCCTCTTTTCCGTCCATTTTTCCTCCTTCCTCTTCTTCTTCTCTTTCGTTCTTTATTCTCGGGCGTTTCTTTATTCTGAAAGGGATTTAACTAATTAAGTAGAAAGGCGAAAACCAACGCGGGCATCTGTTTCAGACAGGTAAAAAAAGGATTTACCGTGGAATCGGTGAAGTTAGGGGAGATGAAAACGTGCGGGGGTTAGCTTCATAATTGAGTTCCTGTGCTCTGAAGTACGAACTCGTACCTGGTTTCTAATGCGCCCACCTTCCCCCAGTATTATGGTTTGATCCCCATTTTCTGCTCTTTATTTCTCTCCCTTGGCTCTTTTTTTCTGCTCAGGTCTGTCCATACACCTCAGTCCTTCCCTCGCTTGATTAGACCCACCTAAGCACGAAAGAGGGCGTTAAGCGGCCTAAAGGAAATAACTGCCATAAATTGCACTCTTTCCTTTCCTTTGAATCGTCATAAAATCTATTTTCGACTTTTCTCCCTAACAATGACCTAAAACAATGACCTAAAACAATAACTTAAAATAAGGATTCCAAATCAATGCCCTGCTATAATGAATCGGAATAATGACCTTCCAACAAAGACACCGAACAACGATGAAAATGAGGAGCAAAAAAATGACCAAAAGCCCCGAATAATGACCCCAAATGACTAAAAACAACGATCTTAAACAATGTCACGACAAGAATTGACCGAAAGAATACCATTAGAAGCCTAAAAACAATGACCCTAAATAATAACTTCAATAATGAGTCAAGATAATAAATCAAAACAATTATTGCAAACAATGACTCCAAACAATGATTAAAAATAATGGGTAATTTTTTTTTTTTCTAAGCAATGAGTTCTAACGATGAACCTAAATATCAATAATGATCCCAAATAATGAATATAAACAATTATTGCAAACAATGACTAAAAAGAATGATCCCAATTAATGAATCCAAACAATTATTGCAAAGAATGACAAAAAAGAATGATCCCAAATACTGAATCCAAACAAGTATTACAAAGAATGACTAAAAAGTATGATCCCAAATAATGAATCCAAACAAGTATTACAAAGAATGACTAAAAAGTATGATCCCAAATAATGAATCCAAACAAGTATTGCAAAGAATGACAAAAAAGTATGATCCCAAATAATGAATCCAAACAAGTATTGCAAATAATCACAAAAAAGTATGATCCCAAATACTGAATCCAAACAAGTATTACAAAGAATGACTAAAAAGTATGATCCCAAATAATGAATCCAAACAAGTATTACAAAGAATGACTAAAAAGTATGATCCCAAATAATGAATCCAAACAAGTATTACAAAGAATGACTAAAAAGTATGATCCCAAATAATGAATTCAAACAAGTATTACAAAGAATGACTAAAAAGTATGATCCCAAATAATGAATCCAAACAAGTATTGCAAAGAATGACTAAAAAGTATGATCCCAAATAATGAATCCAAACAAGTATTGCAAATAATCACAAAAAAGTATGATCCCAAATACTGAATCCAAACAAGTATTACAAAGAATGACTAAAAAGTATGATCCCAAATAATGAATCCAAACAAGTATTGCAAAGAATGACTAAAAAGTATGATCCCAAATAATGAATCCAAACAAGTATTACAAAGAATGACTAAAAAGTATGATCCCAAATAATGAATCCAAACAAGTATTACAAAGAATGACTAAAAAGTATGATCCCAAATAATGAATTCAAACAAGTATTGCAAATAATGACTAAAAAGTATAATCTCAAATAATGAATCCAAACAAGTATTGCAAATAATCACAAAAAAGTATGATCCCAAATACTGAATCCAAACAAGTATTACAAAGAATGACTAAAAAGTATGATCCAAATAATGAATCCAAACAAGTATTGCAAAGAATGACTAAAAAGTATGATCCCAAATAATGAATCCAAACAAGTATTGCAAATAATCACAAAAAAGTATGATCCCAAATACTGAATCCAAACAAGTATTACAAAGAATAACTAAAAAGTATGATCCCAAATAATGAATCCAAACAATTATTGCAAAGAATGACAAAAAAGAATGATCCCAAATACTGAATCCAAACAAGTATT
Source organism: Ceratothoa steindachneri (assembly GCA_963969495.1). NCBI lineage: Eukaryota > Metazoa > Arthropoda > Malacostraca > Isopoda > Cymothoidae > Ceratothoa > Ceratothoa steindachneri. The sequence goes on from OZ018320.1 coordinate 219,797,728, forward strand.
ACAAAGAATGACTAAAAAGTATGATCCCAAATAATGAATCCAAACAAGTATTGCAAATAATCACAAAAAAGTATGATCCCAAATACTGAATCCAAACAAGTATTACAAAGAATGACTAAAAAGTATGATCCCAAATAATGAATCCAAACAAGTATTGCAAAGAATGACTAAAAAGTATGATCCCAAATAATGAATCCAAACAAGTATTGCAAATAATGACAAAAAAGAATGATCCCAAATACTGAATCCAAACAAGTATTACAAAGAATGACTAAAAAGTATGATCCCAAATAATGAATCCAAACAAGTATTGCAAATAATCACAAAAAGTATGATCCCAAATACTGAATCCAAACAAGTATTACAAAGAATGACTAAAAAGTATGATCCCAAATAATGAATCCAAACAAGTATTGCAAAGAATGACTAAAAAGTATGATCCCAAATAATGAATCCAAACAAGTATTGCAAATAATCACAAAAAAGTATGATCCCAAATAATGAATCCAAACAAGTATTACAAAGAATGACTAAAAAGTATGATCCCAAATAATGAATCCAAACAAGTATTGCAAAGAATGACTAAAAAGTATGATTGTGATAGAACGAGTTGAAGCTGCGTTAATTTCAACTCCTATCCCATATTATTTAAAACCACGATGCTGCCCACGTGCATCTTCGATTCGAAGCTTGGAGCCTTATCACAGCTACCGGATGTCAATGTTTAAACAAGGAGGTTATCGTCCCCTCGTTCGCCCCCATACGCCGACCTCGCCAGATTGAGTTAGGCTTATGGGCAGATAAGGCATTGTTCTCCGGCCCGGCTGTGCATTCCCTCGAAGCTCCCACTCTATTGTCCCCCCACGCCAAGGAGATGTCCTGGCTATTTATATGGAAACTTTACCACTAAGATCAGATTGGAGATCCAGATTTTCGTCGCGAAACATCACCACGACCCTCTCTCCCTTTGTGCGCCAAGGGACCTCGACCTCGAGATTCACCATCAGTTGTCCAGAAGGAGGACAATATTCCTTGAGTGCCAAAGGTTCAAGCCTTTCGTGACGCCAAGTCCCCAAGGCTTTTCCCCCTGTTGTTCAGAGGAGAACAGCATTAGAACAGCCATTGTTCGTTTTGAGCCCTTCGCCAAAAAACGGTTCTCACCCCCCCTGTTGTTCAGAGGAGAACAACCTAGAACAGCCATTGTTTGTTTTGAGCCCTTCGCCAAGAAACGGTTCTCACCCTTCCCCCTTGTTGTTCAGAGGAGAACAACATTAGAACAGCCATTGTTCTTGAGCCCGTAGACAAGAGACGGTTCTCATCCCCCCCTTTGTTCAGAAGAGAACAACCTAGAACAGCCATTGTTCTTCAAGCCGTTAGTCGAGAAACGGTTCTCCTTCCAAAGACGCCTCGTCAGGATCCTTTTATCCCCCCCCTTCGGCTGGAACTCGCCAGCGGACCGAAACTCCTTCGCGCCACCTTCCACTGCACCACTAGTGCAAAAGTTACGTAAGCCAAACGTCACCTTTGAGTACTTAACCCTTTTGTCAATTCTATCCTGTGCTTTAAAAGGTTTATCGAACCATCCCATCTCTTTAACTCTATATTTGTTTTACAATTTTAAAATCCCTTAAATCCTCGGATTAGCCCGAGTCTCCACGACCTTTTCCATTCGGTTTATGTCAATATTTTCCGTTTTTGTGTATTGTATATAATTATTATTAATAAAACTCTATTTTATTAATGATAGCAATATTATTATCCTTGAGCTCAGTTCCACTTCTTAAGCATATCGAAGATACAAAAAAATCGGCCGCCAGACAGTAACGCACTCTAAAGATAATTAAGGAAGTTCCCTCAACGAATAGTGATATATATGGTATCGTCGGGAGTCATTCTACGACAATGATCCCAAATAATGAATCCAAACAAGTATTGCAAAGAATGAATAAAAAGTATGATCCCAAATAATGAATCCAAACAAGTATTGCAAAGAATGACTAAAAAGAATGATCCCAATTAATGAATCCAAACAATTATTGCAAAGAATGGCAAAAAAGAATGATCCCAAATACTGAATCCAAACAAGTATTACAAAGAATAACTAAAATTATGATCCCAATTAATGAATCCAAACAATAATTGCAAAGAATGAATAAAAGAATAATCCCAAATACTGAATCCAAACAAGTATTACAAAGAATGACTAAAAAGTATGATCCCAAATAATGAACTAAACAAGTATTGCAAAGAATGACTAAAAAGTATGATCCCAAATAAAGAATCCAAACAAGTATTGCAAATAATCACAAAAAAGTATGATCCCAAATACTGAATCCAAACAAGTATTACAAAGAATGACTAAAAAGTATGATCCCAAATAATGAATCCAAACAAGTATTGCAAAGAATGACTAAAAAGTATGATCCCAAATAATGAATCCAAACAAGTATTGCAAAGAATGACTAAAAAGTATGATCCCAAATAATGAATCCAAACAAGTATTACAAAGAATGACTAAAAAGTATGATCCCAAATAATGAATTCAAACAAGTATTGCAAATAATGACTAAAAAGTATGATCTCAAATAATGAATCCAAACAAGTATTGCAATTAATCACAAAAAAGTATGATCCCAAATAGTGAATCAAAAAAGTATTACAAAGAATGACTAAAAAGTATGATCCCAAATAATGAATCCAAACAAGTATTGCAAAGAATGACTAAAAAGTATGATCCCAAATAATGACTCCAAACAAGAATTGCAAAGAATGACAAAAAAGTATGATCCCAAATACTGAATCCAAACAAGTATTACAAAGAATGACTTAAAAGTATGATCCCAAATAATGAATCCAAACAATTATTGCAAAGAATGACAAAAAAGAATGATCCCAAATACTGAATCCAAACAAGTATTACAAAGAATGACTAAAAATTATGATCCCAAATAATGAATCCAAACAAGTATTGCAAAGAATGACTAAAAAGTATGATCCCAAATAATGAATCCAAACAAGTATTGCAAATAATCACAAAAAGTATGATCCCAAATACTGAATCCAAACAAGTATTACAAAGAATGACTAAAATGTATGATCCCAAATAATGAATCCTAACAATTATTGCAAAGAATGACAAAAAAGAATGATCCCAAATACTGAATCCAAACAAGTATTACAAAGAATGACTAAAAAGTATGATCCCAAATAATGAATCCAAACAAGTATTGCAAATAATCACAAAAAAGTATGATCCCAAATACTGAATCCAAACAAGAATTACAAAGAATGACTATAAAGTATGATCCCAAATAATGAATCCAAACAAGTATTGCAAAGAATGACTAAAAAGTATGATCCCAAATAATGAATCCAAACAAGTATTGCAAATAATGACAAATAAGAATGATCCCAAATACTGAATCCAAATAAGTATTACAAAGAATGACTAAAAAGTATGATCCCAAATAATGAATCCAAACAAGTATTGCAAAGAATGACTAAAAAGTATGATCCCAAATAATGAATCCAAACAAGTATTGCAAATAATCACAAAAAAGTATGATCCCAAATACTGAATCCAAACAAGTATTACAAAGAATGACTAAAAAGTATGATCCCAAATAATGAATCCAAACAAGTATTGCAAAGAAAAAATAAAAAGTATGATCACAAATAATGAATCCAAACAAGTATTGCAAATAATGACTAAAAAGTATGATCCCAAATAATGAATCCAATCATGTATTACAAAGAATGACTAAAAAGAATGAGCCCAAATAATGAATTCAAACAAGTATTGCAAATAATGACTAAAAAGTATGATCTCAAATAATGAATCCAAACAAGTATTGCAAAGAATGACTAAAAAGTATGATCCCAAATAATGGATCCAAACAAGTATTGCAAAGAATGACTAAAAAGTATGATCCCAAATAATTAATCTAAACAAGTATTGCAAAGAATGACTAAAAAGTATGATCCCAAATAATGAATCCAAACAAGTATTGCAAATAATGACTAAAAAGTATGATCCCAAATAATGAATCCAAACAAGTATTGCAAAGAATGACTAAAAAGAATAATCCCAAATACTGAATCCAAACAAGTATTACAAAGAATGACTAAAAAGTATGATCCCAAATAATGAACTAAACAAGTATTGCAAAGAATGACTAAAAAGTATGATCCCAAATAATGAATCCAAACAAGTATTGCAAATAATCACAAAAAAAGTATGATCCCAAATACTGAATCCAAACAAGTATTACAAAGAATGACTAAAAAGTATGATCCCAAATAATGAATCCAAACAAGTATTGCAAAGAAGGACTAAAAAGTATGATCCCAAATAATGAATCCAAACAAGTATTGCAAAGAATGACTAAAAAGTATGATCCCAAATAATGAATCCAAACAAGTATTACAAAGAATGACTAAAAAGTATGATTCCAAATAATGAATTCAAACAAGTATTGCAAATAATGACTAAAAAGTATGATCTCAAATAATGAATCCAAACAAGTATTGCAAATAATCACAAAAAAGTATGATCCCAAATAGTGAATCAAAAAAAGTATTACAAAGAATGACTAAAAAGTATGATCCCAAATAATGAATTCAAACAAGTATTGCAAAGAATGACTAAAAAGTATGATCCCAAATAATGACTCCAAACAGGAATTGCAAAGAATGACAAAAAAGTATGATCCCAAATACTGAATCCAAACAAGTATTACAAAGAATGACTAAAAAGTATGATCCCAAATAATGAATCCAAACAATTATTGCAAAGAATGACAAAAAGGAATGATCCCAAATACTGAATCCAAACAAGTATTACAAAGAATGACTAAAAATTATGATCCCAAATAATGAATCCAAACAAGTATTGCAAAGAATGACTAAAAAGTATGATCCCAAATAATGAATCCAAACAAGTATTGCAAATAATCACAAAAAAGTATGATCCCAAATACTGAATCCAAACAAGTATTACAAAGAATGACTAAAATGTATGATCCCAAATAATGAATCCAAACAATTATTGCAAAGAATGACAAAAAAGAATGATCCCAAATACTGAATCCAAACAAGTATTACAAAGAATGACTTAAAAGTATGATCCCAAATAATGAATCCAAACAATTATTGCAAAGAATGACAAAAAAGAATGATCCCAAATACTGAATCCAAACAAGTATTACAAAGAATGACTAAAAAGTATGATCCCAAATAATGAATCCAAACAAGTATTGCAAAGAATGACTAAAAAGTATGATCCCAAATAATGACTCCAAACAAGAATTGCAAAGAATGACAAAAAAGTATGATCCCAAATACTGAATCCAAACAAGTATTACAAAGAATGACTTAAAAGTATGATCCCAAATAATGAATCCAAACAATTATTGCAAAGAATGACAAAAAAGAATGATCCCAAATACTGAATCCAAACAAGTATTACAAAGAATGACTAAAAATTATGATCCCAAATAATGAATCCAAACAAGTATTGCAAAGAATGACTAAAAAGTATGATCCCAAATAATGAATCCAAACAAGTATTGCAAATAATCACAAAAAGTATGATCCCAAATACTGAATCCAAACAAGTATTACAAAGAATGACTAAAATGTATGATCCCAAATAATGAATCCTAACAATTATTGCAAAGAATGACAAAAAAGAATGATCCCAAATACTGAATCCAAACAAGTATTACAAAGAATGACTAAAAAGTATGATCCCAAATAATGAATCCAAACAAGTATTGCAAATAATCACAAAAAAGTATGATCCCAAATACTGAATCCAAACAAGAATTACAAAGAATGACTATAAAGTATGATCCCAAATAATGAATCCAAACAAGTATTGCAAAGAATGACTAAAAAGTATGATCCCAAATAATGAATCCAAACAAGTATTGCAAATAATGACAAATAAGAATGATCCCAAATACTGAATCCAAATAAGTATTACAAAGAATGACTAAAAAGTATGATCCCAAATAATGAATCCAAACAAGTATTGCAAAGAATGACTAAAAAGTATGATCCCAAATAATGAATCCAAACAAGTATTGCAAATAATCACAAAAAAGTATGATCCCAAATACTGAATCCAAACAAGTATTACAAAGAATGACTAAAAAGTATGATCCCAAATAATGAATCCAAACAAGTATTGCAAAGAAAAAATAAAAAGTATGATCACAAATAATGAATCCAAACAAGTATTGCAAATAATGACTAAAAAGTATGATCCCAAATAATGAATCCAATCATGTATTACAAAGAATGACTAAAAAGAATGAGCCCAAATAATGAATTCAAACAAGTATTGCAAATAATGACTAAAAAGTATGATCTCAAATAATGAATCCAAACAAGTATTGCAAAGAATGACTAAAAAGTATGATCCCAAATAATGGATCCAAACAAGTATTGCAAAGAATGACTAAAAAGTATGATCCCAAATAATTAATCTAAACAAGTATTGCAAAGAATGACTAAAAAGTATGATCCCAAATAATGAATCCAAACAAGTATTGCAAATAATGACTAAAAAGTATGATCCCAAATAATGAATCCAAACAAGTATTGCAAAGAATGACTAAAAAGAATAATCCCAAATACTGAATCCAAACAAGTATTACAAAGAATGACTAAAAAGTATGATCCCAAATAATGAACTAAACAAGTATTGCAAAGAATGACTAAAAAGTATGATCCCAAATAATGAATCCAAACAAGTATTGCAAATAATCACAAAAAAAGTATGATCCCAAATACTGAATCCAAACAAGTATTACAAAGAATGACTAAAAAGTATGATCCCAAATAATGAATCCAAACAAGTATTGCAAAGAAGGACTAAAAAGTATGATCCCAAATAATGAATCCAAACAAGTATTGCAAAGAATGACTAAAAAGTATGATCCCAAATAATGAATCCAAACAAGTATTACAAAGAATGACTAAAAAGTATGATTCCAAATAATGAATTCAAACAAGTATTGCAAATAATGACTAAAAAGTATGATCTCAAATAATGAATCCAAACAAGTATTGCAAATAATCACAAAAAAGTATGATCCCAAATAGTGAATCAAAAAAGTATTACAAAGAATGACTAAAAAGTATGATCCCAAATAATGAATTCAAACAAGTATTGCAAAGAATGACTAAAAAGTATGATCCCAAATAATGACTCCAAACAGGAATTGCAAAGAATGACAAAAAAGTATGATCCCAAATACTGAATCCAAACAAGTATTACAAAGAATGACTAAAAAGTATGATCCCAAATAATGAATCCAAACAATTATTGCAAAGAATGACAAAAAGGAATGATCCCAAATACTGAATCCAAACAAGTATTACAAAGAATGACTAAAAATTATGATCCCAAATAATGAATCCAAACAAGTATTGCAAAGAATGACTAAAAAGTATGATCCCAAATAATGAATCCAAACAAGTATTGCAAATAATCACAAAAAAGTATGATCCCAAATACTGAATCCAAACAAGTATTACAAAGAATGACTAAAATGTATGATCCCAAATAATGAATCCAAACAATTATTGCAAAGAATGACAAAAAAGAATGATCCCAAATACTGAATCCAAACAAGTATTACAAAGAATGACTAAAAAGTATGATCCCAAATAATGAATCCAAACAAGTATTGCAAAGAATGACTAAAAAGTATGATCCCAAATAATGAATCCAAACAAGTATTACAAAGAATGACTAAAAAGTATGATCCCAAATAATGAATCCAAACAAGTATTACAAAGAATGACTAAAAAGTATGATCCCAAATAATGAATTCAAACAAGTATTGCAAATAATGACTAAAAAGTATAATCTCAAATAATGAATCCAAACAAGTATTGCAAATAATCACAAAAAAGTATGATCCCAAATACTGAATCCAAACAAGTATTACAAAGAATGACTAAAAAGTATGATCCAAATAATGAATCCAAACAAGTATTGCAAAGAATGACTAAAAAGTATGATCCCAAATAATGAATCCAAACAAGTATTGCAAATAATCACAAAAAAGTATGATCCCAAATACTGAATCCAAACAAGTATTACAAAGAATGACTAAAAAGTATGATCCCAAATAATGAATCCAAACAGGTATTGCAAAGAATGACTAAAAAGTATGATCCCAAATAATGAATCCAAACAAGTATTGCAAATAATGACAAAAAAGAATGATCCCAAATACTGAATGAATCCAAATAAGTATTGCAAATAATGACTAAAAAGTATGATCCCAAATAATGAATCCAAACAAGTATTGCAAATAATCACAAAAAAGTATGATCCCAAATACTGAATCCAAACAAGTATTACAAAGAATGACTAAAATGTATGATCCCAAATAATGAATCCAAACAATTATTGCAAAGAATGACAAAAAAGAATGATCCCAAATACTGAATCCAAACAAGTATTACAAAGAATGACTAAAAAGTATGATCCTAAATAATGAATCCAAACAATTATTGCAAATAATCACAAAAAAGTATGATCCCAAATACTGAATCCAAACAAGTATTACAAAGAATGACTAAAAAGTATGATCCCAAATAATGAATCCAAACAAGTATTGCAAAGAATGACTAAAAAGTATGATCCCAAATAATGAATCCAAACAAGTATTGCAAATAATGACAAAAAAGAATGATCCCAAATACTGAATCCAAATAAGTATTACAAAGAATGACTAAAAAGTATGATCCCAAATAATGAATCCAAACAAGTATTGCAAAGAATGACTAAAAAGTATGATCCCAAATAATGAATCCAAACAAGTATTGCAAATAATCACAAAAAAGTATGATCCCAAATACTGAATCCAAACAAGTATTACAAAGAATGACTAAAAAGTATGATCCCAAATAATGAATCCAAACAATTATTGCAAAGAATGACTAAAAAGTATGATCCCAAATAATGAATCCAAACAAGTATTGCAAATAATCACAAAAAAAGTATGATCCCAAATACTGAATCAAAACAAGTATTACAAAGAATGACTAAAAAGTATGATCCCAAATAATGAATCCAAACAAGTATTGCAAAGAATGACTAAAAAGTATGATCCCAAATAATGAATCCAAACAAGTATTGCAAATAATGACTAAAAAGTATGATCCCAAATAATGAATCCAAACAAGTATTACAAAGAATGACTAAAAAGTATGATCCCAAATAATGAATTCAAACAAGTATTGCAAATAATGACTAAAAAGTATGATCTCAAATAATGAATCCAAACAAGTATTGCAAAGAATGACTAAAAAGTATGATCCTAAATAATGGATCCAAACAAGTGTTGCAAAGAATGACTAAAAAGTATGATCCCAAATAATTAATCCAAACAAGTATTGCAAAGAATGACTAAAAAGTATGATCCCAAATAATGAATCCAAACAAGTATTGCAAATAATGACTAAAAAGTATGATCCCAAATAATGAATCCAAAGAAGTATTGCAAAGAATGACTAACAAAAATTATCCCAAATAATGGATCCAAACAAGTATTGCAAAGAATGACTAAAAAGAATGATCCCAAATAATGAACGAGTATTGCAAAGAATGACTTCAAACATTTGTCCCTCTCGTCATTTGCCACTTATCTTCGGGTTAAAGGAAAAAGCTGCCCTGAGTGGCAATTTCGGTCCTTATTCGAACGCAACTAACCTTCTCATCTCATTTGTCCGATCACCCTTTTGATTCCGACTGATCTACCACTCGCTCTTCTACCAAGTATCTCTTGTTTCGCCCGACTTACTTCGTGCTCCTTCATGGCTGATGAACTATGTCCTCCTCCTCCTCCTTCTCCTCCTCCTCCTCCTCCTCCTCCTCCTCCTCCTCCTCTTCCCAGGCACGACTTTATCTCATGTACAGCCTGTCTATTGCATCTTTCCGATTTTCTTCTTGTTCTCAAGCGACTTATCTCTTGAACGTACCTCTCTCTTGCTTCCCTATCCGACCTACATCTTGAGCGTACCATACCTCTCTCTTGCTTCCCGATCTCACCTACCTCTTGAGCGTACCATACCTCTTTATTGCTTCCCGATCCCACCTACCTCTTGAACGTACCCTACCTCTCTTTTGCTTCCCGACCCGACCTACCTCTTTCTCTCGACTAGAGATCGATGGGGCGCGAGGACGGCTGGCGGCAGGAAAACCGGAGTTTCTGGCGGGTGTTATGGGAGAGAGACCTTTGCCCCCGACAGCGGGACCTGAAAGAGGAGGAGAGTGAGATTGAGCTGATGATGCCGACGAGGCGAACGACGACAAAACCATTGATTGCGAATCAACCGCAAGGGAAGACATCTGTGGCAGGTCAACCAAAATTGACCTGCCAGCAAGAATGACTCATAATTTTCCCCTCTCCCCCCCTTCACACTGCATTGCTCCAGCATGATTACCACCGAAGTAATTGCTTCATGATTTACCCCCCCCCCAACATGAGTGATCTGCAAGCACGATTAACTGATGATTGATCGCTACAATTGAGTGAATATCATTGACTCGTGATTGACCTCCCAACATGATTGAACAATGGTTGATTCGCATACACGATTTACCAATAACTGACGCTAAACATGAATCATGATTGACCTTTTAAAAAGATTTAGCCTGGGTACGTTTACGCAGATGCTAGTCAATTTAACAGCAAAAATGACCAATGGGAAACCATTCAAGATGCTGCAAAGAATGTTGCTGTTGACTGTATCAAAATTCTGACTTTATCAGTAGACTACGGTTTGCTCTAAGTTAATCAGAAGGGTTCCTATGTCCAGTAGGTCTCCAACAGTTATTGAAAATTATGTTTCATCTAATTCCCTTCATTGTATTTCTTATAATTAATTACGTCATAAATGTGTTTAAAATTACTATACTTTGTTTTACAAAATTTGTCTACATATTTAGGTTTGAAAAATATAGGTATTGTTATTAATAAAAAAATATCTGCAAATATTTTCCTCTCATATCTTATTTAGGTTCCATATATTAAAATTTTATTTTTGAATTAAAATTGTATTAACTCCATGAAGAAGCGTAACACTAAAATGAAGCTGTTTTAATAGAGCCTTGGCTATTTTTAATATTTTCATACAATCTCTAGATACAGTTTAGGTATATATATATATATATATATATATATATATATATATATATATATATATATATATATATATATATATATATATATATATATATATATATAAATGGAGAGAGAAAGAGAGAGAGAGAGAGATACGGTCCCCTTAATAGAATAATAGATGTAAGGGGTGAATTTGAATACAGATACAGTTCCTTTAATTGAATAATAAATGTAAGGGGTGAATTTGAATACAGATACAGTTCCTTTAATTGAATAATAGATGTAAGAGGTGAATTTGAATACAGATACAGTTCCTTTAATTGAATAATAGATGTAAGGGGTGAATTTGAATACAGATACAGTACCTTTAATTGAATAATAGATGTAAGGGGTGAATTTGAATACAGATACAGTTCCTTTAATTGAATAATAGATGTAAGGGGTGAATTTGAATACATATACAGTTCCTTTAATTGAATAATAGATGTAAGGGGTGAATTTGAATACAGATACAGTTATTTTAATTGAATAATATATCTAAGGGGTGAATTTGAATACAGATTAGTTCCTTTAATTGAATAATAGATGTAAGGGGTGAATTTGAATACAGATACAGTTCCTTTAATTGAATAATAGATGTAAGAGGTGAATTTGAATACAAATACAGTTCCTTTAATTGAATAATAGATGTAAGGGGTGAATTTGAATACAGATACAGTTCCTTTAATTGGATAATAGATGTAAGGGGTGAATTTAAATACAGATACAGTTCCTTTAATTGAATAATAGATGTAAGGGGTGAATTTGAATACAGATACAGTTCCTTTAATTGAATAATAGATGTAGGGAGTGAATTTGAATACAGATACAGTTATTTTAATTGAATAATATATCTAAGGGGTGAATTTGAATACAGATTAGTTCCTTTAATTGAATAATAGATGTAAGGGGGGAATTTGAATACAGATACAGTTCCTTTAATTGAATAATAGATGTAAGGGGTGAATTTGAATACAGATACAGTTCCTTTAATTGAATAATAGATGTAAGGGGTGAATTTGAATACAGATACAGTTATTTTAATTGAATAAGATATCTAAGGGGTGAATTTGAATACAGATTAGTTCCTTTAATTGAATAATAGATGTAAGGGGTGAATTTGAATACAGATACAGTTGCTTTAATTGAATAATAGATGTAAGGGGTGAATTTGAATACAGATACAGTTCCTTTAATTGAATAATATATCTAAGGGGTGAATTTGAATACAGATACAGTTCCTTTAATTGGATAATAGATGTAAGGGGTGAATTTGAATACAGATACAGTTCCTTTAATTGAATAATATATGTAAGGGGTGAATTTGAATACATATACAGTTCCTTTAATTGAATAATAGATGTAAGGGGTGAATTTGAATACATATACAGTTTCTTTAATTGAATAATAGATGTAAGGGGTGAATTTGAATACAGATACAGTTCCTTTAATAGAATAATAGATGTAAGGGGTGAATTTGAATACAGATACAGTTCCTTTAATTGAATAATATATCTAAGGGGTGAATTTGAATACAGATACAGTTCCTTTAATTGGATAATAGATGTAAGGGGTGAATTTGAATACATATACAGTTCCTTTAATTGAATAATAGATGTAAGGGGTGAATTTGAATACAGATACAGTTCCTTTAATTGAATAATATATCTAAGGGGTGAATTTGAATACAGATACAGTTCCTTTAATTGGATAATAGATGTAAGGGGTGAATTTGAATACAGATACAGTTCCTTTAATTGGATAATAGATGTAAGGGGTGAATTTGAATACAGATACAGTTCCTTTAATTGAATAATAGATGTAAGGGGTGAATTTGAATACAGATACAGTTCCTTTAATTGAATAATATATCTAAGGGGTGAATTTGAATACAGATACAGTTCCTTTAATTGGATAATAGATGTAAAGGGTGAATTGAAATACAGATACAGTCCACTAAATTCTATTATCAACTTTTGATTTTAATCCGATTTTTATATAACATTTTTATATGAATCTGATCCTGATAACATCCTTTGATATAATCTCTTAATATTAATCGTATTTTGACATCACAAAATGATGTTAATATGATTAAGATATAACTTCTTGATGTTTACCTAATTCTGATATAATCACATGATTAATCTGATCCTGATATTTCTCTTGATTTTAATTTAATATCGCCTTTTAATATAACACCATGATATTAATATGATTATGTTATCACCTCTTGATACGACTTCTTAATATTATTCTTATTCTGTTATCACCCCTTGATATAAAATCTCTATGCTAATCTGATTCTGTTATTAAGATTCTGAAAATAACTCTTCACATAATATCTCGATATTAATCTGATTCTGATTTTAAGAATGCGGCATTGAGGAGATCACCGAACTTGTGGTCAGGTGTTTTATGTAGATATTTATGATTTTGAGCTTGGCGCTTAGGGCAGGGGGGAACAAGAACGAGTTTGAAGGTGTCGTGGGAGGGAGCGATCAGTATGAATGAGGGGAGCAGAGAAAGTCAGCATCAATAATATCGACCCCACCGCCTCTCCTGGTGGTTCTACAATGGTGTATGAAAGTGTATCCGGTGAGTGTAGCAGCCGCGAAAAACGAGTTTCTAGAAGGCCCTCCCCAAGTCTCTCTGATGCAGAATATCCCAATCCTGTCCGATATAATTTTGTCAAAGATAAACTCTGCTTTTTTTTTAACTGGGCGCGCGGCAATTTAAAGACGCCATAGAGAGAAGTGAGGCAGTTGTCACCGAAGAGGTGTCAGTCAAGGGGGAAGATGCAGGGGGTGTGCTGGAGCCAGAGTTAAAAATGAAAGGCAGGGTACGGTTCCAGGAGTAGCCCATACTAGTTATTGCAGAGGTAGGCAGGTTGATGTTTGTGTGAGCAGAGGGACGAAACGCGGTCAGTTCAGTACTCGAGTAGCAGATTTGTGCTTGGGGAGGGAAGATGGCGAGGGAGGGGCAGCGAGGCGAGTGGAAACAGTCAATCAGCTGATGTGTGCGTCATGAAATACCGAAGCAAATGTAAAAAAATAAATACTTCAATCACAAATTAAATATGCAGAGATATGAATATGTATGCGAGAAGATGCAAAAGCGATAAAAATGAGAACATGCACAGACAAAGGGAAAATGCATGAATAAAAATAACTGAAAAGTATAAAAGAAAAACAAAAACTCAGGCGGGTTGACTTGACGAAATCTGAAAACAAAGGAGAGACGTCGAAATTAAAACGGAAAGCAAACAAGGAAGGTCACTTGTAATTTAAGGCAGCACACGGGGGATTGGAGCACTGGCTGAAATAATAATTTCACCAACATTAAGCAGAACTATTTGGCGGAACCAAAAAACCGGACACAATTAATATGATTAAAACAACGCAGGCAAGCAAACAATTTAATTAAGCACACAAAAGAACACAGAACACTGGGCATAACGCTACACATAGGAAAGAATACACAGTAAGACTGGTTTGCTAAAAGACAGTTTTCGAATTAGGGGAGAGCGCAAGACACTACCACAACGAGGACTTTAACATTGATTTTGGTGTATGTAGAGCTGGCACGTCATTCACACAAGCGGCGTGTCGGTAGTTGCTAAACCGATTCTGTTATCATCTCTTGATACAAAGTCTTGGTGTTATTCGATTCTGATATCATCCCTTGATATCTTGTCAGTCTGATTCTTATATCATCTCTTGATACAAAATCTTGGTGTTAGTCGATTCTGATATCATCCTTTGATATCTTGTTGTCAGTCTGATTCTTATATCATCTCTTGATACAAAATCTTGGTGTTAGTCGATTCTGATATCATCCCTTGATACAAAATCTTGGTGTTAGTCGATTCTGATATCATCCCTTGATATCTTGTTGTCAGTCTGATTCTTATATCATCTCTTGATACAAAATCTTGGTGTTAGTCGATTCTGATATCATCCTTTGATATCTTGTTGTCAGTCTGATTCTTATATCATCTCTTGCACATTCATTTGATCATTCAATTTCTTTAGTAAAAATTCTATTCACGGAACTGAATTCTCTTTTCATCATACAAGATGATGGAAAAGACAAAAGTACTCTAATCAGTTTTGAATCGATTCCTAGGTTAACTCCTTTTTGTATGTCTTCAGCATCTTTATCACTTAATTTCAATCAATTCTTGGATATTTTTAATGGACACAATCTGCATCATAGGTAAAAATATTTATCATTTATGCTTTACTTCGAAACTGATTAATTCTGAAAATATTTTATTCACAAGCTTGTTTTAAAAGCTCAAATGAGAACGGTAATTATTAATCTCTTCTTTCATAAGTGAGTCTTGTATTTCACCAACTTCTTGATTTTGAACACTTCTTACTTATTTTGGCCTGGTAATGGAGTGTTAATATTGATAGTGTTGGATACAGATCCATGGTTTGGCAGTACTGGCAAAATTCTTAAGGGTGGTTGTTGGCTAGATAATTCGTGAAATAGATCGTTTTCGTTAATGGCTTTCAGCACATGGTTGCATTTTTGGAGTCTCCGCCTTCAAATTGAATCGTCCAGGAAACGCATTGGGTTCTACAACCACATGACCGCACGAGCAAAGGGATTTCCTCAAGCAGTCCCCGGGACTGCGCCACTATCACAGGTGTTTCTTTCCGAGTGAACGCTCGTCTGGAGAAACAGCATTATCTCCCGCGTTCCTGGTCTCACTCAAGAACGTCCTCCTCTGCGTGGGAGATATCAGCCAGAGGTAATTATTCTCCCAATGAAGAACTATGAGATAACGGGTCGGTGTGACGCTACAACATGCATTAATCATTTAATTTACAATCAGAATAGAGCTATAGACTACTCCATTCGTATCTGTATTCCGTCACCAGTTATATATTCCCAAGGCTTCCCGTAATCCTACCATTTGGGTTCTTCCTCAAACGAACTCAAGCCGGTATGGCGATGAACGTGACTTGAACGTTTAGCTATCGTCTTTAACGCTGAGTGCAATGTGAAATCACTTGCAATTCCAAACCTGAATTCCAAGTCTCCTTCAAACACCCGCAGAAAGATTAGTCTGTCTGATGACAATTGGTGCAATGGCTTAATTTTTACTCAACAGCTTGTAATTTCTTGTAATTGTTATTTCTGAATGAGAATTTTATCTGCATTAATACCAACCAGGTTTTTTTATTTACTTTGTACCAAATAAAGAGTTAAAACCCTCTCGTTCCCTAGTTAAATTCCATTCACTTCTAGCATCATCGCAATCCTATGTCTGCCCGACTCCACTCAGCTCAGAGACTAGTTTTCTCCTCAGAATAATAGGCCCCCACTTTTTCCTATAATACAGTGGTGTAGTGGCGTCAGGCCGAAAGTATACAGACTTAGAAATATCATTCAACATAATATTATTTTTATGTTTATTCATTTCACCCGTTAAATTTGAGTTTCCTTCCTAATTAAAAGCGTCATCAAATAAGACAACAAATCTTAATTAGCAATTTTCTTTAGAAAGTCAACGGATTTCAGTGTGCAGAAGAAAGCGTAACTTTCTTCGTTTGAAATAAGAACTTTTCAGGATATACGAACGTATTTACTGCCAAATAAGTAACACAGGATACCAAAGTTATTTTTTCATCAAACCAACCTTTTACAGCGGCCAAATATTGATGAAAGTGTCGTGTCAGTTTCTAAAAACTTTGTAAATAACATCTCTTTCTGGTATTTACATTCTGCATCCAAGAACATATGACATTAGAGGGGTTTTGTTATCTAGAACACTAAATTAGCCTTCGAATAAACTAGTACATAAACTATTAAACATTCAAAACAGTGGAAGGAACTTGATTAATCACTGTGGGAAAGACTTGGGTAAGACTTGTATATGCAGGACGTATTGCATTTCCCTGTGTGCACTATTTCGTTTTATTAATTATTCAGCAATTGCCTAAGAAGCAATCAAGCCATCTTCATTATCGTGAGTAGGCTTTTTGAATAAAGAGGAAATTGTAGGGTTTTTAAAATTCGACTTAAGGGCTTTGAAAATTTAATTTAGTGTCTTTGTTACCGTCATTTGGATGTTTATTCGTTGTTTCAAAGCTCGACTCGAAAACAAATTTTATTAATTAGACATAAAAAGGTTTGAAATGAAGTCTTTGGAAAGATACGCATCCAAATATTGTCGACCTCACTTTGGGAGGGGGAAGGGAGGATTAACTAAAAAGGTCTGATTCGTATTTGTAAAATCCACTCACGTGAGCGAATTTGAACATTATTAGGAAAAAACTATCCTGACTTCTTTTTATTTATCAATAGAATATTAACTTAGTAATAATGAAAATAAAATTGATTGAAGATAAAATAAAAACGAAATGTCCATTAAATAAGGGCGAACGCGTTCATAAACACAATTTCTGAACAATATTCTTGGACGTTTAGAATTGCAACACCGACGTCAGACTGCTGACAGAGGCAAGGACCTCGTAGGTAAGTCAGTGTCGCAGTGGATCGGCACATTACTGATAAATAACGTAGCGACAGAGTGGGCAAGTCAATGCCGCGCTGGGAAAGTCATTATCACGGTGGATAAGTGTCGCAGTAGTCACTTAAGTGTCACAGTGGGTAAGTCAGATTGCTGACAAACGTAGTGATAACGTAGGTAAGTCATTATCGCGGTGGGTAAGTATCACAACAAGTCAGTGTCGTAGGGATAAATTAAGTGTCGCAGTGAGTATGTCAGATTAGTGATCAACGTATCGACAGCGTGGGTAAGTCATTATCGCGGTAGTTAAGTAAGTGTCCAAGTGGTCAAATTAGTGTGTCAGTGGTTAATTCAGATTCCTGACCTTCGCTGCGACAGCATGGGTAAGTCAGTCCTGAGTTGAGAACGTTTTCGAACGTCAATTAGTGGAATTTACACACGAACGAAACATATACGGAACACAATCGGAAATTCACAGATTAATAGCACTTGGCATATAAAATATTTTGTACTTTTTCCATCAAAATTCTTCAATTGCATTTTGTTTACTAGTTGCAAATATTCTCATGGAGAATCACTACTCTAGACCATTATTACCCCGCAGTACAAACGTGTATAAAAAAGAACTAAACACGCCTTAACAAAACCTCCAACATCTTCAATGTTTATCTCTCAAGTTGCTCGGATAGAATTAACATCTTCAAGAGATATTATTAGAACATTTCCCTCTAGAAACGATGCGAGCAACAATAAATACATAAAAGCACTTGGGGGTTGTGCTCTTTTAGAAAACTCTCTAAATTCGAGAATTGTGGAGAGAATTCTGAAAGAAATTGGCACAGTATTGAAAAGTGGAAGCAAGTTGCTATACTCAACTTGTATTTTCCAAGAAAAATTGAAAGTTTGAGTGTGAAGTTGAATTTACAGGAATAGGTTCCACCCCTAACTTTTCCATCTTGCATCTCGCCAAGATTTTCCCTTAATTTTCGGCAAATCCATTAAATTCTCGAGCTAAAAGTGGATTAAAGCCATTTTTTAAAGGAATTTTTCCTTTTGCTTCGTTGAACAAAGTTAAGCTACATCGGGTGGGGTTAGGCGCTGGATGGGAATCCCAAGTCGTCTTTGCTTGTAGCATAGCAACCCGTTGTTCGGATCTCACGTTAAAGGTCTCTACTAAGATAGGTCTCGAACGATGTGAATCGTTGGTAAAAAAAAACCCGCCCCTCCCCCTAAACGAGTCACTTTCTACGACGCGCAGCTTACGCTATGTGAGTGTTAATTCCCCGCTTCCTCACAAAGAAAGGCTGAGTAGTTCTAACCTGGAAGAATATCCCTGGATCCATGTTTGTGTCTGGTTCTGTGGATGCGGTTTTCATTGGTGGTCAACTTGGTTATTCTGCCAGTACCTCCAGCAGGGCGTTGGTTGAAGGGGGAAATTCCCCCTTCACGCTTCACCCCTAGAGATGTGTTGGTGGTGGGGGGAAACCGAGTCCTAGGTAGGGCCCCATACTTCTCCTCTAGAAAAGATCCTCTGTTAGGGCTAGTCCGTGGGTCCGTATTAAGAACGCCGGGAAATCGATCAGCCTTGAACCCAGTATCAGGGGATGTTGAACCACTTCTGGATCCTACGGGAAATAGTTGGGACCCAGTTGATCCAGATTGGGGAGGATACAAAGACCCTACTCCTTGACCGAAGGTGGGTGTAGGTTGGGAACCACTGGCTGGAACGGTCCCCGGATTGAGGGGAACTCTCTTCCTTCCGGGAATGAACGGGGTGTTCCAGTTGTTGACGGATCCAATGGGTTGGGAGGTGTCCAGAGTGCTGGAAGGTCTCTTGGGGAAGACTACATTGGTACCTCCTCGGTTCTGCACTGGAAAAGTTCTTCCAGACAGATGTGTAGATGTGCCTTGATTTTGAACACTTCCCACGTTTGTTGGAAGCTTGTTTTGGCCTGGTAATGGTGTGTTAATGTTAAAAGTGTTGGGTATAGATCCGTGATTGGGTAATACTGGCAAGATTCTAGAGGGTGGTTGCTGGCTAGATAAGTCGTGGATTGGGACTCTGTACTCATATTTGATTCCAGGATTTGGGCTTTGGTAAATAATCTAGAAAAAAGAAGAAAAAAAACACTCATAAAAATGGAATAGTTAAGTAGATGATATATAAAGAGATGGAGTAAGCTTTTCAGTAGATTCAGATGTTTACCATCAAATCAATAGGTTCTAAAAGAGGACCTGGAGCTTCTAGTTTTTCGCCTCTCGTACCATCTGAAGGACTGTATGAAAAGAGAGTACCAGATATACCATAATTTCCAGCAGCTTGAATTTTCCAGCTTCCATTCAAGACATATGTTCCATCTTTTTTCCTCAAGGCTGAAATCAAGAATGAGGTTTTAAAAACGACATAGAGATGGAATCCAACATGAGAAAGAAATTGTAGTTGAAGATTATTAGTTAATAAGATATTCAAAAAGTTGAAAGCGTTTGTATCATATAAAATGTGAATTAACAAAAACATCTCATTTAATTTCAATTCTTCTTTCATCAAAATGAATTTCCACGACTGTTATGATATGCATGAACAAAGTTGGATTGGCAAGGAAAAAATAACATATTCAAAGGAGCCAACAATCGACCAACAAAACATCTATCAATAATTAGATGTTTGTTAATGTTTCAGAGTTGTGGGGGAATGAGAGGGAAATCAATGATACTAAATCGAAGTTATAACAAACATCAATTCTTTGTGAAGATAAGAGGAATGAATAGTGAAATCAATGCTTTGGGAAGATTTCCGACATGAAATTTCCCTATATCATCGAAAATTCAACCTTTTCTTTCAATCCAAATGACAAAGAATCCGAAAGGTTTCATCATCGTGTCTCTTAAATAGATGCACGTCATAAACTGGTGTTTGTTCCTTGGTAAGTCACCAAATCAATTTCTGTTTATCAACATCATAACATAGTCGGAAGATTTGATCTTTTTGAGAAATTAACTACAATTGGAGACTTAGTTTTTATTTTCCATTTTATACAAACCTTTTAAAGATCCCTCGTAAGTGTAGATTCTAGGAAATTCAACCCGTCTCCTCTTTAAAATTTTTAGCTGATTTATTCTACCTTTATACGAATTAGTTCAAACTGGTTAGATTGATATCTACCCTATATGAAAGCGTGAACTAGAGTCAATAGCACCGTGATGATCAGTTAAATATTTTCTTTTTATGTTGACTAACCATTTATAAATTTAGACTCTCGGTATGGAACCTAAGGTAAGTTAGTCTTAGTTAAGGACCGTTTAGGATCAAAGTCACTAAGTGAACAAACTTGAAATTAAGACTGTTTAAATTATTCCCGAATTTACCGTCGGATTACGCCGAGGATAATCATTATGAGTAATTTGGGAATACTGAATATTTGGGAGACTTACCGAAAAAGTTTTTGGATGGCTTCGTCTCCACAATGGTGATGTTACAGACTCCAGCGGGAATAGGGGTTACCAGAGAGTAGCCATATGGAAGTGGGAATCTTGTGAAGATCCCTGGAATAGTTGAATTTATGATTCAGTTCAAGAACATCGGATCTTTATACTAAAGTTTATACTTAATTTTTTAAGGATGATCCAACAAGAGGGATTGAACTCTGGCTAATGGACTCATTTGTTCAATTAGCCTTTCATTCTACTTCAATCTACAAAAGGACTCACTAATCTTTGTTGTAAGTCTTGTTCTCTTGTATATGCCCTTTTCCCCTTTCTGTTCTCTTTCTTATTCTCTCCCTAGAGTGGACATACTCGATTACACGTGAAGGAGGATGTTAAACGCTTTCTAACCGTATGCCGTAAAAGGCTACAGTACCTTGTATTACTACAGGGACTGGTGGGGTACTACGAAGTTAAAGCTCTTCCTGTTGGTCAGTATAACTGCACAAGAAGACGTACAGAATTACAGGAGTTACTATGAGCAAAATAGATTACAGGGATACAGAAGTAGAGGAGTTACTATGAACAAAATAGATTACAGGGGTACAAAGGTACAGGGGCACTATAAATATAATATATTACAGGGGCACAAAGGTACAGACTTCGTAGTGCTCTGAGGATTCAATGAGCAAAATAAATGATGTATCCAAGTAATAAATTTCCTTTGTTAATTGTTGAAGTGTTGATATGATTTTCTTTTCCTCTTCTGAAAAATAAAATGCTTTATATTTATTAAAGAGCATGACTGCATTTTTGTATTGTTTTACAATGAAGTGAAACCAATGAGTACATCTCCACCAACTTGATGCGCTGACAATAGATTCGTAAAGGTGAAGTGAGCAAAGGAATGTAGTGGGGTTCAATGTTAGGAGCTGTGTATTGTAGAGAAGGGTGAATTTGTTGGAGGATAGACAGAAGCGAGAATGACAGACTTGCTTATGAAGCGGTATGAGTTAGATATCTTTATAGGGTGGTGGCAACAAATGCAAATCTAACCCACACTGCATGTATTCGTTGAGAATGAGGTGAATTAAAGTTCGAAAGGACTTGGAATTCTTCGTCTTTTCTCTTTCCTGTGGGCTGGAAGTGCAGGAAGGGGTATGTTTTGAAGGAAGATGTAGGACAAGTTCTCTACCAACGAGCAGAAATAACTTGGTTTAAAGAGTCCGTTGTGGTTGAATCAGTGCTTTCTTAGAGACTACCGTGCATTTCTCTTTACTCTACCACGCGTTACAGCCAATTCCACTGTCGTAGGTCAGGTTAGATTTTCTGACCTCGTTTTGCTTCCTTTGACTCGGAAGGGAACGTGGCAAGCCCGCAGGACACTCTGCGATTCGCATGGCCCTGAATAAGGCACTTTAAACGTGGGTTGCACCAAATCGAGAAAGAGTCACGATTTTCCTTGGCCGAATTAAATCAACTAACTAGGAGATTCTGGATATCAAACTGGATCAAACAAAATAATCTTTACTACTGTCCAAACAAAAATAAAATAATGGATACAACATAGAAATACAAAAGAACTAAATGGGCAAAAGGTTTACACACGTCAGCTCCAGGTTGTAACCGTGAGCACGTACAAACAAAAGTACACGACTGACAAAAGGGAAGCTACCAATCCGGGCGGATCTGACGCCCGAGGATTTTGTACCCAAGAGAAGGGCTTAATGGGGGGACGGGTTACGAGCGTCGAGCTCGAATGCTTTTCAACGGCAGGGATGGGTTTGCACTTAGACGATTAGTACTCGGCCTGCTTAAAGTTATGAAGGAAAATACAACCTGTCTTCCAACAACTACTACTAGCCTCGAAAGTAGGGATCGGGGGGGTATTTCATCGTGGAGAAGCCGAGTCGAATACAACAGCGTGGGAGTCTCCTCGTTCCTGGTTCTCATTTCTTCTTATTTAATTTTCTTGTCTTCGGGCTCTTGGGGTATGGGAGGCCGAGGGGAAGAATTCTCCCGCGACGCGTCCTCTTTTGCAAAATACTAATCTTATCCAGGCCAACGTTTAACTATTTATACGGGTTCACTGAAAGTGGATTTTACTTTATCTATATAGAAGCGCCGGGAGTGAATTTAGACCTTCACGCCATCTCGCAGAACCACTCGTTGGTACAATTAGGCTCGCTATAGGGCGTGTTATCAAACGGAAGTTACCTAAAAAAGAAGCCGATGGCGCCCCAAAAGAAGCCGATCGCGGGTTTTTTCCGTCCTACCTCTCTCTCTCTATATATATCTTTGACATCTACCCTACATTCAATTTCACTCTTTTCTATGGCAAGTTCTACTTCATGTAGCCACCCACTTCAACTCTTGCTAAAGTATTCCACACAACTCTATTATACAATCTAGTAAATACAATCAACATTACACTCCTTTATTCTCTATCATACGATCCAAGTTACAGCCACGCATTCACTCTAATTCTTGCATACAGTCGCACTCCGCCATCACACTACTAATTTCACCGTAGAACTTTTGCATCCAATCATACGTTTTATCACACTCAACTAACATATTTCTTCACTCCACTAAAACACACTCTATTCCATTTAAAACGTCCCATTCGTCGACTACCTTCATTTTATAACTGTCTTCTCTTTCTCTTCTTCTGCAGATTAATCTTTCACTAAAGTGAAATTCAGGACTCGCTTCTTTTTATCCGCGCCATTCATTCTCACAGCGTAGAGGCGTCTCTCCCTCATCCATTACTTGAACAGACTTCGGATCGAAATTCCTCAAAGGCCCAAATTGCTGCGGTAGGATATAAAGGGACGTTGGATTATATAAATGTTTAAAGAGATGATTGGGGAAGTAAATGTTGAGAAAAGATTTTTTTTTTATATTATTGGGTTTGTGTTTTGGGGCCGGTTTTTTAAATTATTTGACTTGCCTTTTTGGAGGGGAAGTAGTAGTTTTTAGAGGGAGGTTGTTTTTATTAAGTTTATTTGGTTTATCTTTTAAGGGGATTTTTTATTTGGGGGCTATTTTTTATTATTGGGGTTGTTTGGAGTGATATTTATTTATTATTTGATCTGTCCTTTAGGAGCAATTTTTTATAATTGGGTTTGTCTTTTTGGCCTCATTTCTTTATTATTTGGCTTGTCTTTGGAATATTTTTAATTATTGGGTTAGTCTTTGGGGGCAATTTTTTATTATTTAGTTAGTCTTTTGGGGTGATTAAATATTGTTGCGGCTCTCTTGAGGGTGATTTTTTATTATTGGGATCATTTCTTTATTATTGGGATTGTCTTGGGGCTATATTTATTATTTACTTTCTCTTTGGGGTGGCAATATTTTATTATATTGGGTAGTCTCTTAGGGTAATTTCTTTATTATTGGATTTGTAATTTGGAGGCGTTTTTTATTATTGGGGTTGTCTTTTGGGGTAATTTCTTTATTATTGGGTTCGTCATTTGGGTAAGATTTCTTATTGTTTTTGTTTAAGACATAAATATTAAATAAGATAATATTAAAAGCTACATTATCATAGAGTTACTTAAAAAACAGAATCCTATTATCTCGAACGCTAATTTTAATAATGAAACGCGAGCGCTAAGACTATAGCGAAGTGAGCCACTTTGAAATTAACCTTCCTGAGTTATGATCTCGACGCGGCTTTTCATTATGGTAATTAACGCGTCTTTTCTTAAATGATAATTAAACTCGTAAAAATGATAGGGAAAGGAGGGAGGGAAGGTGGTGGGGGGCGTGTTTAGTGTATTCTACAGGGGGGGGGGGGAAGCCTGAATATTACGAGATGCTAGAAGGTATATGACCCCCATTTACCCGAGGATGGACTGTTTTCGAGATGCTACAAAAGTATTAAATATTATTATACCGGATGGAAATTGGAGGGGGTTGCGAACTTGTGCTTTCAAACGCTGATCGATCTTCCAGCCATCTCGCTAATCACCTTTCTTACATCGCGGCTAGCCTACAATGTTTGACTTATAATGCGTCTTGAGACGTTCTGGTTTAGGGAGGCGAATGGTAGTCGAGGTGGTTTTCAAATTGGCTCGATGAACGAGGGGAGTTTAGCAGCTGGGAATGAACTCTGATTCGACGAGATTCTTCAGCGCATAACTGCTCCGCCTGCCCCTGTCGAGATGGGGCGAGCAGTAATTCGAAAATTGTTGTTCGAAAATCACTGTAGGGAAAATATTGTTAGAAGACCGTTGTTCGAAAAAAACAATTGTTGGATCACCAGTTGTTCGAAAAACCAATTGTTGGAACAACAGTTGTTCGGAAAACAATTGTTGGATCAACAGTTGTTCAAAAAAACAATTGTTGGATCAACAGTTGTTCGAAAAACCAATTGTTGGATCAACAGTTGTTCGAAAAACCAATTGTTGGATCAACATTTGTTCGAAAAAGAATTAGGGGATCAACAGTTGCTCGAAAAAAACAATTCAAGAATCAACAGTTGTTCGAAAAACAATTGTTTGATCAACAGTTGTTCAAAAAACAATTTTTGGATCAACATTTGTTCGAAAAAAACAATTGTTGGATCAACAGTTGTTCGAAATAGCAATTTTTAGAATCTTGCCTAAAATAAATAACGATTCGAAAGTCATAAAATTAAAATCAAATTTATTATTTCGATTTCAAATTTATTTATCTTCTGCGTCACTTAAAAAAAAGAAGGCTAAATTAAGTTAGGTTTTTCTTCCGGAAGATTACATATATTTTATGCATTTTAATTTATGCAGTTTTATGCAATTTTATTTCAATATAGAATTTTAGAAGGTGATTTAATTTTATGATTTTTGAATCATTATATATTTTATGGGAATTTCGAAAAATTGCGATTTCGAACGACTGCTGATTCGAACAATTGTATTTTCCAAAATTTGTTTTTCGAAAAATAGTATTTTTGCACACGTATTTTTGAACATTTGAACATACATATACATCTATTGTTCATGTATGTTTTATATACATGTATGGTTCTTGTATGTGCCTCATATACATGTATTGTTCCTGTATGTACCTCATATACACGCCTGGTTTATGTTTGTGCCTTATATACATGTATACTTTCTCTATGTGCCCCATATATGTATGCTTCTTGTCTGTCTTCATATACATGTATAATTCCTGCATGTGCCCCATAGACATGTAAGGTTCATATATGTGCCTCATTTATATGTATGGTTCATGTATGTTTTCATATACATTTATGGTTTATGTGCCTCATATACATGTATGATGAATTTATGTGCCTCATATACAAGTATGATTCAAGTGTATTTACATATACGAGAAGAGTTATCAACGAATGATTTGGCACAGGCAAATATAGAGTACTCGCATAAACAAGGAATGGTACCAAAATAATCCCCTAAGACCGAATCCTACCCACGATCCAGAAGCAATTTGGTGATGATCCGGAAGGCGTTTGACAGCATTAAAGAGAGCAAGGTACCATCGGTCACATGTAACGAAGTGACTCCGACACCACCGCCATTGCAGTGTGGTCACTACTTTAGAGCGCACTTTAGTCACTCCAGTTTATGGCGAGATAGGTGATGGGGGGAGACTTCAACGCTTGACGCTGCTTTCCTTAGTCATATTAAAACCAATGCTGGTTTTTTATCTTATTCGGCTCACGGTTCCTTGCAGCAATTTGCCGAGCAGATTTAGATTCCCTTTCTTGAAACGCAAGTTAGATTAGAAGTAATTTGTAATACTATTTAATTATGACAATTAACACACAACTTTAACACAAAGGATTGAGATCGTGACTGAGAAATGAATGATCTTTATCAACGCGGGAGTTAATATTTCTGTCGTTGTCTAAAGAGGAACGCTTGATTAGGTGAATGAGTGGACTCGGGTGAGTTAAAGTCCTTCCCTTGTGAATAGAGGGTAATGAAGTTATTGGGTGTCTCGGATCACAAGAAGATGACCTAGGGCAAGGATCAGTACTGTTACTACCTGTCTATCCATATATCCACCGATGAATGTTTTGTAAAGTAAATGAGTGGATTTAGGTAAGTTTAATCCCTTCATCGGTGGAAGAATGTAATGTGAACGCTAATGGGAACTCACTCCCTAGAGATCTTAATCCTATCCAAAATCTAATGTTGATCCTCAAAAAGGGGAAGTGAGAGGCGGAAGCTCATAAACTATGAGGCTCCTCCCCTCTCCCCCAACCGGGATTCCAGAGAGAATGGAGATCCATCACTCCTCAGATTTGACCCTGAAGTTGATCTATGGCCAAAAGGAATCTTTGAAGTCGTTCAATTTGAGCCCTTTTTTGCGGGAGGACACAAAACCTATAGATATCATTTTTATTGCACTGCTATAAAACCTATGAAACTTATAGATATCATTTTGAGTGTCTTGTCATAAAACATTAAGTTATTGTTATAATTTTGATTGTCTACCATAAGAACTATGAAAATTATTGTTATAATTTTTATTTTCTCACCATAAAACTTATGAAACATCAAAATATCTTTTTGTTTGGCTTGGGATAAAACCTATGAAGCTTATGGATACCATTTTTATTGCACTGCCAAAAAAACTATGAAAATTATTGTTATAATTTTTTTCCCTCCATAAAACCTATGAAACTTTAATATATCTTTTTGTATGGCCTAGGACAAAACCTATGAAACTTATGGATATCATTTATATTGCACTGCCCCCAAAATATATGAAAATTATTGTTAGATTTTTTTCCCCCCCATAAAACCTATGAAACTTTAATATATCTTTTGTTTTGGCTTAGGACAAAACCTATGAAACTTATAGATATCATTTTTATTGCACTACCCCCAAAACTATGAAAATTATTGTTAGAATTTTAATTGAAATACAATCATCTATGAAACTTATGGATATGCAATAAAACCTATGAAACATATATATATATATATATATATATATATATATATATATATATATATATATATATATATATATATATATATATATATATATATATATATATATATATATATATAATTTCGATTGTCCTGCCATACACCTATGAAATATATGCATATCATTTTGTTACTCCTGACATATAACTTGATATCAGTTTTATTGTCTTGTCATAAAACTTATAGATACCATTTTTTTCTATACCATAAAACATATTAACCTTATGGGTATAGTTTTTATTGCCCTGTTCTAAACCTATGAAACTTATGTATAACATTTTTATTTTCCTGTCATAATATCTATGGAACTTATGGTTGTAATTTTGAGTGCCTGGCAGTAAAACCTCTGGAACATATGTACACCATTTTAATTGCCTTGCTATACATCTATCTAACTTATAGATATCATTTTGATTGTCCTTAAATATAATATATGAAACATATGGGTATCATTTCGGTTGTCCTATCATAAAACCTATGAAACTTACGGATATTATTTTGATTGTCCTGTCATAAGACCTATAAAATTTATCGATATCCCTTTGATTGTCCGGACATAAAACCCATGAAACTTATGGTTATAATTTTAATTGTCATGTCATAAACCTTATATATATCATTTTCCTTTTCCTACCATACAACCTCAGAAACTTATGGTTATAAATTCAATAAAACATATGAAACATATTGCTATAATTTTGATTGCTCTGACATAAACCATATGAAACTTATTGTTATAATTTTGATTGCTCTGCCATAAAACTTATGAAACTTATTGTTATAATTTTGATTGCTCTGTCATAAAACTTATGAAACTTATTGTTATAATTTTGATTGCTCTGTCATAAAACTTATGAAACTTATTGTTATAATTTTGATTGCTCTGTCATAAAACTTATTGTTATAATTTTGATTGCTCAGCCATAAAACTTATGAAACTTATTGTTATAATTTTGATTGATCTGCCATAAAACTTATGAAACTTATTGTTATAATTTTGATTGCTCTGCCATAAAACTTATGAAACTTATTGTTATAATTTTGATTGCTCTGTCATAAAACTTATTGTTATAATTTTGATTGCTCAACCATAAAACTTATGAAACTTATTGTTATAATTTTGATTGATCTGCCATAAAACTTATGAAACTTATTGTTATAATTTTTATTGCTCTGACATAAAGCTTATGAAACTTATGGATATCATTTTGAATTTCAAGTCATAAAACCTATAAAATTTATGAATTTAAAACAACCTACGAAACCTATTGATATCATTTTGAGTGTCTTATAAGATTCCACAAAAACGTGATTGATAGACCTAAGTAATTTTCAAGAAATTTTCACCTGCAAATCTCTCCTACAATGTTTGATCATGACAATTAATTCGTAACAGGGTTAGTTATCCAATTAGTATTTAATTGGTTATTTAAATATTATTTAGCTCTTTTTAATTCGTTATTTAATTGCTATTTAGTACATTTTTAATTGGTTATTTAATTATCCTTTAGTTCATTTTAATTGGTTATTTATTTATTTTTTAATTAGTTATTTGATTGCGCCTTCCGTCCTTTTTTAGTCGTGGATTAAGTCCTCCGACATGTTAAAGAAATTCCCATAAAGATCAGAATGATACAAAGACAAGCCCGAGAGACCCTCGATGCCCTTCCTAGTTGGAAGGGCAAAGGGCAGACAGAGAAATATGAATGTGCGTTGCCCCCCCGTCCTCTCTCCTGCGAATATGAGACCCTTCGTGGCCCATGGGCTCTAGGACCATCCGTTCCCTGTCGGAAGGGGAGATTGTGGAGCTGAATTCTCCTTCGTCGGGTTTCCAACCGGAAGAGTGATACGTTGTGTGCGAAGAGAGGAGTGAGTAAGAGACAGAGGTGTTGTGATTGACTATGTACGTGATGATAGCCTAGGCTGTCGGCGCTTTTGCCTCAAACTCGGCGCACCGATAGATTATCGGCAGCTCCTTACAAACGCCGAAACGTTGCGTCTCTCGTCGGGACTTTGAACCCGTCCCCCGTACGTCAGAAAACCAAACCTTCATCCAGTGGGTGATCGAAAGCTTTTCAATGATAAACATTGCGTTGACACACTGTGTACGTCACATCTGGATTGCCCTATACACACGTAGTGTCCTCCTTGTGAGTTGTGATCTCTCGCAGGACGAGGGGACCCATAAACCTCACTTGGCCCACTGTAGGCGGGCAGAGGTGGTGGTGATGGTGGTGGTGGTTCCTACCTGATATGATCTGGCAGAAATTCCGTTCTCTGGAACACATCCCGCACGAGGTGGGGGTTCGCTGGAATTTAAAGCCTTGGAATCTTTGACCCATGTTGTAGGAGTTGAGGCCCCCACTTTGCAATGCAGCCGCCTTGGGGAGGGACGAATGGGCCCCAGTCTCCTGAAAATATATAAAATATGACACTAAAACGTCCACTAAAGCTATAATATTATTTTGTTATTGATTATTTTTATTTATTATCATTATTATTGAATCCGGCGATCGCGTTATTAAATGTTGATAATGGGCGTGGTTTTCGCGTAAATGGTAGGTAGTTTTGTGTTAACAATTAACACCGAACCGATCTTCCCGAAAAGAGGTTATCGTTGAAGTTTTAAATTATTATTGTTATTATCATTATTTCAGTAAATCTTTTCTGCCATATTTTCACATCGCCTCCATCACAATTGTAAGTTCAAACTAGAATGGTATATCCCTTTAAGAGGTTCTAAAACCCACAGGTTTAATGGTTTTGGCCGTAATGCCCAACTACCATTCAATTGGTCGTTAAACCCATGGTAGAAACCAATATCTACTCTCTTCTTTTCTTTGCTATATTATTAGGTAATTTCTGAACATAGTTCCTCCTATAAAATTGGGTCATCCTCCATCAAATGCTAACTTCTCCCGAATCCAAGGAATTTCTTTAAAATATATTACCATAAATCCCTATTCACTTGATTTAGCAAGAATTTTCGCTTGATTCAATTTTCCCCATAAATAAATGATTTCTTCGAGGCAAATTATATAATGAAATCAGTTAGAACAGTTTTTTTCGCTTTGATTCATTTGACGAAGTTACCGGGATTAGGAATTTCGAAGAAAACGTGATTGGAAGAACCAGTAGAAAACGATTATTTTTTTATCGCTAACTAAGGGAAACTACATTGAGGGCGAATTAAATTATTTTTAGAGGTTGAAAAGAAATTTGAAGGATATAAAAGACACTATAAAGCATCGGCTTTGCATCATGATAATTCTGGAGAATTAGGAGCATCATTTAAAACTTCAATATATGTTAAATGATTTCTTAATGTTACATAAACATGTTTAAATCAGAAGATATTTCTGCAATCAACATTTATAGCGCAGATATCTCTCTTCTTAGCTCAGCTTCCTAAGCGAGTAATGCATCGCGAGACTCTTCACAATCAATTACTTGATTAGCAAAAATAGCTCAACCTCTCACTTTGGCATGATGCAAATTATATGCATTTTTCACAAGGTTTCGTAGTTTCTTTTATTTTCTTCTTTAATAAAATAAATTATATTTGTCTGGAAAAATAAAGCAAAGAAATACATACTGGAAGATATTTGACTAACGCACACTTGTCTTGAATTAACTAAAAAAATGCCACCCCTCCCCAAAAAAGCAGCCGCCCGGGGCGGACTGACCCTCCCTCCCCTAGGTCTGCCAGTGCTAGGGGCAGATGGTATTGACCCTTGACCTCCCGGTAGCAGGACAGCAACCACGCACAAAGCTCCTCGTAGAAGAGGACATTGTACCAAAAAACTGGCGCTCAATCTGAGGTACCAAACACTCCCGACAGTATGAATAGTTGAAGGGAACAATCCATCTGACGGCACTGCGCCCCATGGTTGTGTCCGATTCGGACGCCAAAAACGCGCTCTGAAGTCATAGCGTCATTGAAAGTTTGTCCAAGGGAATAACTGAGGCTTGCTGGCACTCATCTTTATAAGTTCCTTGGGGATTTCTCCCATCTTCTTTGCCACGCGGCGCCAAGGACACTCAGAAATGCCACTGAGTTAGACAATGGAGGGTGCGAAGAGTGAGAGGTAAAATTCGCACCAGAACAACAAACTTCCGAAATTTAAAAAGAAACAAAATTGTTTGCATTTGTTTGCAGTTGTACCTTTTCAAGGTCATTGGGCGAAACTCTGCAAGACTTGGATGAAAGAACTTAGCTACCCTAAAGGAAAGTGAAAATAAAACAATAAATAAAAATTCTATTAATTAAATTTCAATTTATTATAGTCGCCGACTTAAACTATAAATTTCTCATAGTACCTCGCTAGAAATTTTATTTCCTAGTGGTTTACAAAAAAAAATTCGATTCTAGTTTCCGAGAACAAAAACAATATTACATGAATATAAAAAAATAATGTGATGGTGGAAGAATATAGTATTGAGAGGGGAACCTCTCCCTCACACTGTACAATGAAAGTACAATGCAATGGTAGAATAATAATAATAGTTGGAGGGGGAATCTCTCCTCACAGTGTTCAGTGAGAGTCCAACGTGATCGTGTGAGGATTCTTTGGTTTCATTCCTTTTGACATTTTTCCGACCATAAAGATTCGGCGATGTTGAGAGATGCGAGTTGAAAGTGGGAATTCTGCAATATGGGCCCTCTTTTATCGCCTCCACTAAATAATTAGAGCAGGGATAAACAACTTGGAGCTCACGGGAAACTGTTAACTCATACAAGCTCCTATGCGATCACCTTGGGGAACCATAGCTACCCAATTAGTAACCGAGTCATCCGAATGAGTAACCAGATAAACTTTGTTAACTAAGTCCTTCCACTTATTGACTCGATTAACCCTTGGATAATCAGGTATCCCCGCTGGGTAACCATATCAGCCCTTGTTACCATGTCCTCCATCTGGTAACCAGCTAATGTCATTGGTAACAGGTCCTCTCGATGGGTAACCAAATAATCCTCTTGGGTTAACATGTCATACTGCTTCTTAAACAAAACACACCCTTTGGTAAGCATGTCCCCCTGCTTTGTAATCAGACAAAGCAGGTTCTCCAGTTGGGTAACCAGATCATCCCCTTGCGTAACCAATGACTTACATTTGTATCCAAATCATTCACTTGGGTAACCAGGTTATCCCGACTGGTAACCATATTATCTTATTGGGTAACCATGACCTCCCATTAGGTAACCATACCAACCCTTGAGTGACGAGCCCATCATTCTGGGTAATCACATTATCCACTAGATTAAATAAGTAATACCACAGGCTAACCAGATCATCCGATTGGATAACCAGGTTCTCCCACTGTGTAACAAAATCATCTACTTGGGTAACCAGGTCCTCGCCACTGCAAAACTAGACAATCTCCTTGCATAACCAGGTACTTCTGCTTGGTATTAATATTATTCCCTTGGGTAACCAGGTCCTCATTATGGGTAACCATATCATCCACTAGATTAAACGGCTCCTCTTGCTGGTAAATCTGATCGTCCCCTTGGGTAACCAGGTCATCCCACTAGCTAGTCAAATCATCCCCTTGAGTGATCAGGTCCTCTCGATGTCTGGCCAAACCATCTCCTTGGGTAACTAGGTCTTCCCGCTCAGAAATGCCACTGAGTTAGACAATGGAGGGTGCGAAGAGTGAGAGGTAAAATTCGCACCAGAACAACAAACTTCCGAAATTTAAAAAGAAACAAAATTGTTTGCATTTGTTTGCAGTTGTACCTTTTCAAGGTCATTGGGCGAAACTCTGCAAGACTTGGATGAAAGAACTTAGCTACCCTAAAGGAAAGTGAAAATAAAACAATAAATAAAAATTCTATTAATTAAATTTCAATTTATTATAGTCGCCGACTTAAACTATAAATTTCTCATAGTACCTCGCTAGAAATTTTATTTCCTAGTGGTTTACAAAAAAAAATTCGATTCTAGTTTCCGAGAACAAAAACAATATTACATGAATATAAAAAAATAATGTGATGGTGGAAGAATATAGTATTGAGAGGGGAACCTCTCCCTCACACTGTACAATGAAAGTACAATGCAATGGTAGAATAATAATAATAGTTGGAGGGGGAATCTCTCCTCACAGTGTTCAGTGAGAGTCCAACGTGATCGTGTGAGGATTCTTTGGTTTCATTCCTTTTGACATTTTTCCGACCATAAAGATTCGGCGATGTTGAGAGATGCGAGTTGAAAGTGGGAATTCTGCAATATGGGCCCTCTTTTATCGCCTCCACTAAATAATTAGAGCAGGGATAAACAACTTGGAGCTCACGGGAAACTGTTAACTCATACAAGCTCCTATGCGATCACCTTGGGGAACCATAGCTACCCAATTAGTAACCGAGTCATCCGAATGAGTAACCAGATAAACTTTGTTAACTAAGTCCTTCCACTTATTGACTCGATTAACCCTTGGATAATCAGGTATCCCCGCTGGGTAACCATATCAGCCCTTGTTACCATGTCCTCCATCTGGTAACCAGCTAATGTCATTGGTAACAGGTCCTCTCGATGGGTAACCAAATAATCCTCTTGGGTTAACATGTCATACTGCTTCTTAAACAAAACACACCCTTTGGTAAGCATGTCCCCCTGCTTTGTAATCAGACAAAGCAGGTTCTCCAGTTGGGTAACCAGATCATCCCCTTGCGTAACCAATGACTTACATTTGTATCCAAATCATTCACTTGGGTAACCAGGTTATCCCGACTGGTAACCATATTATCTTATTGGGTAACCATGACCTCCCATTAGGTAACCATACCAACCCTTGAGTGACGAGCCCATCATTCTGGGTAATCACATTATCCACTAGATTAAATAAGTAATACCACAGGCTAACCAGATCATCCGATTGGATAACCAGGTTCTCCCACTGTGTAACAAAATCATCTACTTGGGTAACCAGGTCCTCGCCACTGCAAAACTAGACAATCTCCTTGCATAACCAGGTACTTCTGCTTGGTATTAATATTATTCCCTTGGGTAACCAGGTCCTCATTATGGGTAACCATATCATCCACTAGATTAAACGGCTCCTCTTGCTGGTAAATCTGATCGTCCCCTTGGGTAACCAGGTCATCCCACTAGCTAGTCAAATCATCCCCTTGAGTGATCAGGTCCTCTCGATGTCTGGCCAAACCATCTCCTTGGGTAACTAGGTCTTCCCGCTGAGTAACCAGGCTCTTGTCCTGGGTGGCCCAGACAAAATCCCCTTCAAATGTGGACTGGGCTAAATGGAAACGAAGAATGGCGATGTTCACCGAAGAGAATAAAAAAGACGCCCTGACACATTATACAGGGGGGAGGGGGGCAAGTGTAAAATCTCTCCACCCTCTTTTCAAATTCTTTTATTTATTTTTTCTTCAAGTTATAACTTAAAGGGCAACTGAGACTTTTTCTCAATTTGCAAAGTTTTAGCGAAAGAAGTTAATCTAAAAAATTATAGAATAACTGTAGTAGCTCTCATTATATATATATATATATATATATATATATATATATATATATATATATATATATATATATAAGCAGATACCCCCACAAAGGAAAGATGAAAAACGATTCCGAGTGCTTTCGTCTTTATTCTTGAAAAACTTTTCAAGGAATGAACAGGAGGCTGGACATACATTGCCTAATATAATGGAAAGGGGGGATTAGACTACCCATCTCTTAACCTTAATTGAGGGGTACAAGATTAAATTCTAAAACAACTTCATTTGAGATTTTATGTATGTAGTGATAATGGGGTCTAGCATGAACAAACCAGGGGTATGTGTATCTACATAACTTTGACTCACGTGCACTTTGTGAGCTTTTTTTCACACACACACACACACACACACACACACACATATATATATATATATATATATATATATATATATATATATATATATATATATATGTATATATATATATCCAACAAACCGCGAGAAACAGAAAACGGGAAAAATTTTCTTCTTCCGGTTTGTCGGATACATTTTCATCATTCTTTCGCGTTCATGAAAGATTTATACATTGTATATTCACCGCGTGTTTGCCTCAATTCTCTTTTGTCCTTTGAATTCAATATTAATTTGCTCTCTCTTTGATAGTCCCGATCGACCCGCCGAATCTTAGCTTACAAGCTTGTTTATTCGGAAGATTTTTTAGTCTTCTGCGTAGCCAAGTGGTCTAAAAGATGATTTAATTGAAATCATAGTGGATGCTTGCTGCCTCAGTGTGCACGGTTCGAATCCCACCCATGTACGGAATTTTTGTGAATTAGGAAATAATATTTCCGAAGAAAGTTTTTCCAGTTTTCAGTTTCTTGAGGTTTGTTGGATTCATTTTCATCATTCTTTCGCTCTCATGAAAGATTTATATATATATATATATATATATATATATATAGATATAGATATAGATATAGATATAGATATAGATATATATATATATATATATATATATATATATATATATATATATATATATATATATATATATATATAAAGTGCCTTAATAACAAAGTAACTATAGAATAGTTAGATTAAACGGGAAAAACCCACCTCTAACTTTCATACTTAGGAAACATACATTTTCATGTAATTAGATAGATCGATATATAATAGATAGATAAATAGATACGAATTATACGCTAGCACTTCACTAAGTTTACTTTTTTTTAAACTCAACTGTTCTTTGTATCTGACTCTCTCATCTGCTGACCAAACCCTTTATTTCATTTTCCCCAAATCTCAATGATGTCACAGCAGAAATTGTGCCGTGCAAGCATTAACACGAAAGCACTGCTGGAAAAAACTGCTTCTTCTTAAATAATCCCCCCTCCTCTCCACCAAAAAAATGCTTAGGAATCTGTTATACGATCAAAAACCCTTTTTCACCTGATGTCATAAATTCCCGGTGCCACCTCATTTTTAAGATAGGTTAGGGAAAGTGTATGCCCGCCCACTGGTCGTAAAAGTAGCAAATAAACAGGCAGCGTTAGAAAGGGACCGGCCCTTCTTAGGTCAGTATTGGTAAACCTCCTTAAAACATGTGAAAACGCCTTCCGCGTAATCTAGGAATGGAAGACTTCCATTAAATTAACCAATAGCTCCTCTTAAGTAGTGTCATATTGGTAAACCCCTCTGGAGGCATTCTGAGCAAATCTTGTATTTTCAATAAAGCTAAAGCCCTCCAGCTCCTTTCGCTCTCCGCCACTGTGTCGTACCGGATTTCGAAGACGGGCAAGCAAATTACGTTGAATTGCTGTGATCACTTAGGATCACGCGCCCGTCTTTTACGATCGAAGCTTTGCTAAAATCATCATTCAACGTCAGATTGCACCGTGTACCAAACTACCAGGCAGTCCATTCTCATCAAGAAGGATTCCGTTGCGCCGACTGCCTGATCACCTTTAACTTTGTGCACCATCTACCGACTGAGGGTCATTGGCGCCATAGCCAGAGTTACCAGGCCAGAAGGGAGCATAAAATTAACATACATATACAGTGTGTGAAAAAGTTTATTTACCATAGTTACACAACAGCAAAGTAATCGAAAATTGAACATCTTATTTATTTTGTACGTTGAATA
This sequence comes from Ceratothoa steindachneri, assembly GCA_963969495.1. Classification (NCBI taxonomy): domain Eukaryota; kingdom Metazoa; phylum Arthropoda; class Malacostraca; order Isopoda; family Cymothoidae; genus Ceratothoa; species Ceratothoa steindachneri. The sequence goes on from OZ018320.1 coordinate 219,835,379, forward strand.
CAAATTGGTATCATATTGCCAAAATAGTAAAACATTACTATGATTACGGAAAAAATATCAAACGAACGTTTAAAAAAGTATCTGATACATTATGAAAACCAGTTAGTATTTGGTGATATGACCTTTCGTCGCTAGTACAGATTCCAACCGTATGGGATATTTACTTATGAGGTTCTTAGAAATATTTGTAGGTATCTTGGCCCATTTTTCTTGGCATATTCTTTTTAAATCTGTTAGATTTCTTGGGTCCCTTTTCTAAATCTTTAGTTTTAATTCTCGCCACAGGTTCTCGATATGATTTAGGTCTGACGAATTACTTGGCCATCCCATAACCTTTATTTTCTTCTGCTGAAACAAAGCTGCAGTACTCTTGACTGTATGTTTTAGATCGTTGTCCTGCTGGAATGTCCATCCTCTTGGCAACTTCAAGTTGTCTGTAGACTGTAAGAGATTATCATCTAGAATCCTGCGATACATCTGAGCATTATTTTCCCTTCAATAATATGGAGTCTTCCAGGACCTGCAGAGGAGAAGCAGCCCCATACCATTATGCTGCCTCCTCCAAACTTCACTGTTGGGATTGTATTTTTAGGATCATGCGCTGAGTTTTTTTGCCTCCAAACGTGACTAACACCATTCCGTCCAAGTAACTCAATCTTCGCTCTCGTCTCGTCAGACCATATAGTACAGCGTCCTAAAACTTGCAGGCTTCTCTAAATGTTCCTTGGTAAAATTCAGACGTTTTCTGAAAGGAATTGGCTTCAACAAAGGTGTCTTTCTTGGTGTGCGAGAATGGAATCCCTCGTTCCTAAGAACTGTTCTAATTGTATTTTTGCATAAATTTGTCCCAGCAGCTTCCAAATCTTTCTGAAGTTCAGATCGAGTCACTCGAGGATTCTTCTTTACCCTACGGACTATATGTTTAGCCGCACGGTTTGAAATTTTAGATGGACGTCCTGAACGTGGTAGACTTGCAGTGGACTGATATGACATGAACCGGCGAATCGTGTCCTCAATAGTTAAGATTGGTATTTTAAAAAATGCATAGATGAAATTTTTCTATAGCCTAAACCACTTTTATGTAACTGAACAATTAGTTCTCAGCTCCTTTTGGGCAATTCTTAAGTCTTCGCTATATTAGAATTAAAGTGTTGAACGATGACCTGCTTCTCATGCAGCTCTCACACACTGACTGAGGTCCGGTGTTTCACGTCGACGAAGTAGATTATTTTTCTAGAAAGTTCTACAGCATTCCTGTCACGTAAACCACTCTGGAATGTTCGAGAACTATTTATTATCGCTTTAAAACTAATTTTGTGGGTGTGTTGGATACTTTTTAAGGCGATAATCTAACACTTTTTTCGATATAATATCAATGTTTTACTATTTGTGTATTCTAATACCGAATTTGTATTCAACGTACAAAATACATAAGATGTTCAATTTTCGATTACTTTGCTGTTGTGTAACTATGGTAAATAAACTTTTGACCATGTATCGGATATTTATTGTAACCACTGTATATATATATGTATATATATATATATATATATATATATATATATATATATATATATATATATATATATATATATATATATATATATATATATATATATATATATATATATATATATATATATATATATATATATATATATATATATATATATACCATGATTTCTTCTACGAAGCTTGAGTTTAATATTAATTAAAAAGGAAAACAATGAAAAAGGCCATTCTTATCTTTAATCTCTACGGTTTGGGTTATTTCAAAACCCATCTTCATGAGTATGAAACAAATTTGAAATCTAAATTTAACGGCCGAATGCTAAGACAAATGCGAAATGGACTTTTATGAGATTTAGTGTAGCTTCACAATTATTTATAAATTTATTATATGCAAAAGGCTAAAATGTAAAATATATTAAAAATAAGGAGATTTTTTAATCAAATGTGCATTTCACATTTGTTTTAGCATACGGCCGTAAATCTACACTACGGGACAAGTTCAATATAATTAAAATTGGCACAAATGGCGGCAAATTACTAAAATGAACGTTATGTTAAGGAAGAAACAAAATAAACGAAAAAACTAGTGAGGTAAGTACAGTAGAAAATACTTGAAACGAAATTATATTAATCAAATGCAAACAAAATAAATATAACAACACAAATCTTAAGAATTAAAATAGGGGGAAAAAGAGAGTTGAAAAGTATACAATATAGTAGAACTAAATAAAGAAACACAACATTACCTTACATGGTCGGGTCACAATGAGAATGAAAACAGTCAGGTAACTTATGATTAAATACAACTTGGTTGGTTGTTTGGTTATATACATATAAAAGAAAGGATGCCCCGTCATTATTTAGATTTGGGTGGTTGTATTTAATACAGAGAGATTCTTTAATACAGAAAAATCATTTAAGGATACATCTGTCTTTCAATCTATTGCATGTTTTCTGATGGGGGAATACTCTTTATTGCTCAATGTTCTGCCGGTTCTGTAGCTTAAACCCATCTGAGAACAGCATCTTGCCTCGAGAGAACGCACCGTGCTTCCTATACAGGTCCCCCACTTACATCTTGGGCAAGTAAATTGAAAAACAACACACGAACTAAATGGTGTGGGAAAACCATCTTTCACTCTAAAAAAAAATTGCCAATATACAGGGGTGGGACAAAATAATGGAAACATTAATTAAATTACTGACTTTGAGTCCCCTTCTCCTTAGCAGTATAAATAGATTCGATACGCTGACCAATCGATTCATACAGTTTTGTGCTGTATCTATATGAATTTAACTGGTTTCGGGTGAAACCTGGTCTAGCTCCTTTGTAGACGCTTTTTAGAGGGAATATATCCACTAGTTTTTGCTCCAATTTACCCCAAAAAACTTGATTATGGCAAGATCGCTGAATTTTGGAGACCAATATGTGTTCAACGTCATTATCGGGCATTTTAAACAAGTTTTAAAATCTTTTTTGGTGTGAATGTGTGCATTAGTTAATGTTTTCATTATTTTGTCCAACCCCTGTATTTGTTGTGGAGGAATATAAGTTTAGAATTTATTTGACAATAAAATTTCCTTAAAATAGTAGATAAACGTTTCCGGAGCAGAGCATTAAAAGAGGTGATGTCTGGCAACGAGAGAACCTAATTTCCTTGGTGATGTTTTGCAACGAGAGAACCTAATTTCCTTGGTGATGTCTGGCAACGAGAGAACCTAATTTCCTTGGTGATGTCTGGCAACGAGAGAACCTAATTTCCTTGGTGATGTCTGGCAAAGAGAGAACCTAATTTCCTTGGTGATGTCTGGCAACGAGAGAACCTAATTTCCTTGGTGATGTCTGGCAACGAGAGAACCTAATTTCCTTGGTGATGTCTGGCAACGAGAGAACCTAATTTCCTTGGTGATGTCTGGCAACGAGAGAACCTAATTTCCTTGGTGATGTCTGGCAACGAGAGAACCTAATTTCCTTGGTGATGTCTGGCAACGAGAGAACCTAATTTCCTTGGTGATGTCTGGCAACGAGAGAACCTAATTTCCTTGGTGATGTCTGGCAACGAGAGAACCTAATTTCCTTGGTGATGTCTGGCAACGAGAGAACCTAATTTCCTTGGTGATGTCTGGCAACGAGAGAACCTAATTTCCTTAGGAACATTAAAAGAAGTGAAAAACTGAATGCATTAAAGATGGCATTTTTATCTGGAAAGCTCTAATTAAAATAATCTCTATAGTTTCCTGAATGTGAATATTAGTAAATTAGGATGTGATGTCGAAGCTTGAGAAGAATAAAGGACTTAACGCCTCAAACTTTGTAATTTCAGAAGCAAAATCAAGTCTATTATTAACGGTATATAAATTAGAAGTAAAGGTGGTTAATAGAGGAACCAAAAAATTCGCACCCCTATAGAAAGAATGAGTGTATCTTGTCTTATGTATCTTAGGTAGCCCATAGAGTAGACCCAGGTATGATGATGAAATATACAAAGAACTGTAGACAGAATTACTTAGAATACAGGAAAATTTAACGAGCAGAAACCGAAATATTTTGCCCTCTAAACGGTGAATAATAGTCAGGTTATTCCTTAATTTCAGCCAATTTTTATGGATCTGAAAAAATCTGGGACATTTTTTAAATCTAATCACTCCCATTCAAAATTACCTTCCCTCAGTCATTGCAGCTAGCTGTCAAAGACAACTATTGCACTTTTAATAATGTTTTTTATAATCAAATTTAAGGTTTTGGGATGGGATTCCTACTAGGGCCGATTTTTGCAAATATTCTCACGTGCAATTTTGAGGAGAGACTCTTCCGTGATTGCCCTGTTCAATGCCATTCCCTGCTGTATAAAAGATATGTTGACGATACTTTTGCTGTTTTTTCTTCTAGTTTTGGCTCTAAGGAGTTTTTTTCAGTTTTATTAACAATTTACACGCTAATATTACTTTCACCCAAGAACAAGAGATTACTAATAGTTTGCCATTTATAGATATTAATGTATCCCGTACCCCTTCTGGTATTCAAACTAGTGTCTTTAGCAAACCTACGTTCACAAAGCTGGGATTAAATTTCTTTAGTTTCTGTGATATAGCATACAAAATTGGTGCCATTAGAACATTCATCTTCAGAGGTTTTAACCTGTCTTCTACTTACCTTAATATTCATTTGGAATTTAACTTGTTAAAAGAATATATGGTTAAAAATGACTACCACTTAACCTTAGTCGAAATCTGCATTAGGAAATTTATCTTCAGGCTATATAACCTCTCCACTTTTTTTAATGTTCTCAAGGAAATTAGGTTCCCTCGTTGCCAGATATCACCACTTTTAATTTTCTGCTCCGGAAACGTTTATCTACTATTTTAAGGAAATTTTATTGTCAAATAAATTTTAAACTTATATTCCTCAACAACAAATATATTGGCAATTTTTTTTAGAGTGAAAGATGATATCCCCACACCATTTAGTTCGTGCGTTGTTTTTTAATTTACTTGCCCAAGATGTAAGTGGGGGACCTGTATAGGAAGCACGGTGCGTTCTCTCGAGGCAAGATACTGTTCTAAGATGGGTTTAAGCTACAGAACCGGTAAAACATTGAGCAATAAAGAGTATTCCCCCATCAGAAAACATGTAATAGATTGTAAGACAGACGTATCCTTAAATTATTTTTCTGTATTAAAATTTGCTAAATCAACATCTACTTTCTGCATTAAAAAAAATCCCTCTGTATTAAATATAACCACCCGAATTTAAATAATGACACGTCATCCTTTCTGTTATTTTTAACCTAACAACTAACCAAGTTGTATTTAATCTTAAATTTCCTGCCTGTTTTTTACTTCTCATTGTAATCCACCATGGAAGGTAATGTTGTGTTTCTATCTTTATTTTTACTATATTGTATATTTTTCAACTCTAATTTTTCCCCCCATTTTAATTCTTAAGATTTGTGCTGTTACATTTATTTTGTTTGCGTCTAATTAATATAATTTCGTTTCAAGTATTTTCTAATGTACTTACCTCACTAGTTTTTTCGTTTGTTTTGTTTTATCATTAACATAACGTTCATTTCAGTATTTTACCGCCCTTTGTGTCATTTTTTATTTATATTGAACTTGTACCGCAGTGTAGATCTAATTTTAGATTTCAAATTTATTTTATCGCTCCTGAAGCTGGGTTTTGAAATAACCCGAAACGTAGACATTAAAGATGGGACCAGCCTACTTTTGTCCTTCTAACTCTCTCTCTCTCACACACACACACTCTCTTTCTTTATATCTATAGGGTTGAACAAAATAATTGGAACACGTGTTAATCTCAATGACTATTTATTTAATACGGAGTTGGCCCTCCTTTTGCTTTCTGAACAGTATCGATACGTCTTAGAATTGATCCATACAGCCTCCTGACTTCATTGAGAGGAATATTGAGCCATTCTTCTTGCAATACCTGCACCAGCTGTTTCAGACATGATAGTGGGGGGTAACGACTTCTAACTTGTCGCTCCAAGACGCACCACAAATGCTCAATAATATTACGATCTGGAGATTGTGGGGGCCACTCCATGTGTTGTAGCCCACTCCTATGCTCTTCATACCAATTCCTAACCACATAAGATGTGTGTATTGGGGCAGTGTAATCTTGGAAAAAGCACTCACGATAAGGGAATCATGTCTGGACCATGGGATGAACTTGATCCTCCAAAATCTTCAGATATTCGTTGCTGCTGAACCTACAATGCAGGGCAACGATTAGACCAAGAGAATTCCAAGATATGGCTGCCCAAACCATCACTGATCCTCCTCCGTGCTTTACTGTAGGAAGACTGCAGTGAGGATTAAAGCAGTCAAGATTAAAAGCTTTCCCCGGGCTGCAGTGGGAAAAAGAGAAAAACTGGACTCGTCGGAGAATATTACTTGCTGAATGTTTTGATGAGAAAGCAGAGGTTTCTTGATGGTGGCTTTTCCATGATATCCGGCTTTATTGATCTTTCGGCGAACAGTTTTGGTCGAAACTGGGCTAGTGAGATGTTGATTCCATTCCTGCAGTCACTTTAGGGGCAGTTGTCCGGGGACTTTTCATCACAATGCGTTTCACCACTGGTCGGTCTCCTTCAGCGAGCTTCGAAGTTCTGCCGGAATTACTCCTCCTGTTGGAGGTTTTGCCTTGCTTCTTGAATTCTGTCATGTTACTTGATTTGGTAGCTCTCCAAAAACAAAGGAGCTTAGCTGTTCTCTACTGACGGAAGTTCCTGCAATTCGTACTCCAACAATTTGCTCTCTTTTAAACTCAGTGAGGTCATGCATCTTAGCATCTATACCACGATCTGAAAGAGAAATACAAATAATCACTAAAGTTGATAAATAAAACTATGTATCTACAATAAAAACAAAACACTCCCAATGAAATTTGTATGGATATTCGTAATATAATGGCTCATTGAAATATTGGTGTTAAATTTCTATTGTTTCAATTATTTTGTTTTAACGCCAAAAGTGAGTGCACCGAAAAATATTTAAAAATCGGTATGAGCTTAGACATAAGAAGAGCTATCAAGAACTGCTCAACGTGGAACGCACTCGATGAAGGATTTCGACGATCCAAACAAATCATAATAAACAACAGCTACTACAATAGAGAATTTGGCAAATTAAGGAAGAAAATTATAACCTCAAATTTGAGGTACAGGAGGAAAAGGAAAAAGTAGAAAAAATAATATCACCCAAATACAAAAACCAAAGGACGGATTCCTACGAAACAGTTGAATGAATACTAGAAAACATCATAAAAAGTAACACTATCCAACTATTATAAAAACAAAAAAGTCAGCAACCTTACTAATGAAAAACAACCTCCGTGAATAAGAATCCATCCTAAAGGCTACAACTGTGGCATACAAATTTGGATGCCCCCATAGGGACTGCAAGCCTCATCGAAACAACCAATATATAGGTATGGCCACCACTACCCCCAGCCGACACCTAACAATGCACTTGCAAGAAGGAAGAATCAAAACACACTACAATGAACAAATTACAAGAAAAAGCATTGTTGAAAACACTACCATCCTGAAAAAAACCTCGGATCTCCGCTGCCTGAAGATTCTGGAGGCTCTTCTCATCAAAGAGAGATGGGCCCGAACCTGAACACACAGCGAGCCAGCTCGGAGCGAGAATTGCACCTTTTCTGCTGAAAGTAAAGCGACCCGTACTCTGACTCCGACCTATAAAAGGCATCAAAGAACGAAGACGAAATTCATGGACGGCCTCATTTCTGGAAAAACTGTTCTCAACCAAAGGTAAAGAAATGCCTTAATTGCGAAGGATTACACAGAACAATGGTTATGCCCTGCCCCAAAAGAAAAGACATCAAAATGAGAAAGGAAAATGAAGAAAAAGACAAATGGGAAATTAAAAATAACACAACAAATGTAGGAGTGGCCAAGGCCAAAGTGCAACATGTGAGGGAAACAAAAACTCACCTCACAGTACCAAACGATTCCTCAATGGAACTCCCCACGTACATAGTTTACGCGCACGTGATGAACAATGGGAAACCAAGAACTTTCTCCGAAACATTAAATACACTTCTCGCGAAGAATGGCATGAAATTGATGTGGTTTCCAGAGAACCCACCTTCCCGGAAATCTTAAACCTTAATGTGGCAAAACACACTGGTAGCGCGAAACCAAATACAGGAAGAGAGGAAAAAGAAAAGGAAACGATAACCGAGAAAAAAACGGCATCGAAAGAGACAGGAAAGAAACAAGAAGAGGAAGATGATTCAAACAAATTCGAGGCAGCAAATTACAAACTCAAAATTTAAGTAAGCGATGAATACCCCTTACCCAGGGGGGAAAAGACAAAGTGATATCATCAAAGCACTAAGAGAAGGTAGAGCAAAGTGGACGTATAAGGGGGTTATGGGAACGCATGATGAGGATGAAGATGTTGAGAACCTACTCTTCAATAACAAAACCGAATCTACCCGGCCGATTGCGTCACCATATACAGGAATACCTACAAAGATTTTCCCTGTGGTAAATACAAAGCTGACGAGATCGAAACCACGAAGAGAAATTGAAATGCAGGCAACGGGACAAAGTCCTAAAAATGAAAATAGAATAAAAATCAACCCGACTACGACTGAACAACCGATTAATGCAACTATTCCAATTATATAAAATATAACGAACAAGATCACCGAAAACGAACAAGATTTTAAGTAGCGATGAAGACAACTGAAAAGGAAAAACGAACAATAACTACAGAGAAGAACATGGAAGAACAAAACGATAAGAGCAATGAGGGAAAATACTCACTGCAACAAAAGGAATAAACAAATACAAAAAAAAGAAGAAAAAACGAACATACAGAACAAACAAATATACAAAAACTAACAAAATATTAAATCAGGTAAAAGCTCAACATAGAAACATAACGACATGAATGCTACATAATACACCGAAGGCAAAGGAGGATAAATGAAATAACTACAGAGATGAGACGATCCACCCGTTAACTAAACACCGAATTATAAGTAAAGAGAACAAGAGTGAATAAAAGACAGAGATTGATCGGTCTCCTGATAACTAAAGTTAAGCAACTTGGGAATAAAAGTGTGAAAAGGAACGAATGAAAGATAGATAAATGCAGTACGGTGGTTCGGAATCCACAATAATCAGTAGGCCCCCCCTTGCCCCCAAGGTTTGAATATTCCTTTTCACCTACTACTTATGGGGTTGCGAATTCTGCCTCCAGACCAAACTTGATCTCTTTTATCTTCATTATTCCATTTTCTCTTATAAACCCTCTTCTAAAACTTGCTCCGGACTTCCCATTAAGCACTTTCCCATCGGTTCACTTGAGCTGAGGGCGCGAAGTGTGGGAGTTTTTTTCAGGAGCAAGTGGGCTGCGAGCCTCCTCCTCTTCTGCCCCCCCACCCACCCAAATGTGAGAGGGGAACAGAAGGGAGGAGGACCCGCGAGCCGCATTTTCTCCCCTAAAAAAAACAAAAACTCGAAACTCATTCTTTGATGTTCACCGGACAATTACCTCGCCGCTAAAGGAGGCAACGAGAAGAGCAACTTTCCATCAATGCCGCTTCAAAAATAACCAACACTTCCGTTTGAAGATGCCTGAAGAAAGGCGAAAGCTCACGGCCAAAATTTGACAAAAAATCCAAATATTTTAGAGAAGACCAAATAAAATGGATCTTCCTCAGTTGATTTTCAATCTTCAGCCTCATATAAAAAAAAACTGCATCCGACAGTTAGAACGTGCTAAATAAAATTGGTAAGGTCGAAATTCAACCTGGGCTTTAACAAAACATGTATAGAAGAGAAGCTACTCCCATCATACACCATATATATATATATATATATATATATATATATATATATATATATATATATATATATATATATATATATATATATATGATGAAAGCTCACAAAGTGCACGTGAGTCAAAGTTATGCGGATAAACCCACAAAGGAAAAGTGAAAAACGATTCCGAGCGCTTTCATATTTATTTTTAAAAACCTTTTCAAGGAATGAACAGGAGGCAGGACATACATTGCCTTAAATAATGTAAAGGGGGATTAGACTAACCCTCCCTTCCACTATCGGAATCTTTTTCACTTTTCCTTTGTGGATGTATCTGCATATATATATATATATATATATATATATATATATATATATATATATATATATATATATATATATATATATCAGGCAATGGCTTCGCCACTTCCCCCCCCCCCTCCCTATGGGGCGAACTTGCGCTTCGCTACTAAGATTAAAATCTAAAAAAAAGCAGCCATGGTTAAATTTTCATAAATTTTCTGAACTTAGCCAATTATAATAATTTTAAAAAGGAACTCTAAACTAAATTTTCTGAACTTCACCATTTGTAATTCTTTGGGTTTTAAAAAATTCACAGAATTCGATCCTTATATTTATTCCTGAACTCACCATTTTGTTTTTTGATATTATAAAAGAATTATTAGAAATAACTGATAAAAAACATAAGTCATAACCAAACTAAGATGAAATTATTATTCAAATACTCCAAAAAAATCCCCTTCTTAAATTATAGAATTTGTGATGATGATGATGATGATGATGATGATGATGTTAGGAATACATAAAGCGTAAGATGTAAAAGTGTTAAAAGGAAAGAAGTAATTGTAAAAAATAGATAGAAAAAGTAAAACTTTAAGTTTTAAAATATTAAGAGGAAAAAAGTTTATTTGTAAAATTGTCTAAATACGCGCGGTGATAAAACTGTTTTTCAAGCCTTGTCTTCCTCCATTACATTTTTATTTGCAAGCAATACCCCTTAGACTACCTACAGGTGGTTTCTAAAACCTTTTAAGCCCCATTACGAGTTTATTTTCAAGGAATACCTTTAGGAATACTCTGGCATAAATTAAGTTGCTTTCTAAAAACATTTACACTATTACAAACTCTTTCTTAAAGAATACCAAGAGATGGCCACAAGTTGGGTCTAAAAGCTTTCTCGCTCTGTTACCATTTCACTTTCAAGGAATTCCCATAGAGATAGTATGAAAAATATCAACAAGGGATTTCTAAGAGCCTTCACACCATATACAACTTCATTGTCGAGAAATAATGGCTTTTCTTTTGAATAAACTTGTAACTTAGCGTGGACGTTTTGGGGAGAGTCCGTTTTCTTCATTCCGAAAGCGGAAATTCGCATAAAACCTAAGCTAAGCAAAGCCCCGTTGATGCATCACCTCTGGACATTCATAAATTGTTTGGCAGGAAATTGGAATTTAAATAGCATTGAGATTGGATGGAGGATATTTAATTGGTTCGAAGATTAGCTTTCAGACACACACTAACTAGTAGCGAATAGGGAATACTGCTGAGTCTCACACTTGTGACTAGTGAGTTATCCTAGGAATCAATAAAACCAGGATGTTGTTTACAATTTACGTACGTCACGTATAATGATAGGAAAAAAAGACCGTATAAAATAGGCCTACCTTATTCCGGAGACGTTTCGGTGAACGTATTTTACCCTTATATGTAGGGATATGTATGAACATAAATATACAGTAAAATATATACATATCAATGATTAGTAAGTAGAATGACTTTTTTCCCGATTTATAATTCGGTTGAGATACAAAAGTAAGAAAGTACCATTAAAGGCCTTCCAATAAAGCGATTAAATTGAAGGAAAATGGAATTTAATCTAAACTAACGCATACAAACAAATTACTGGGGACTTTCCTGAGTGGGGTATCAAATGAACGCTTGAAAATTAAAGCACTTAGGCAAGTTCAGATTTCGAATGAGCTTAAAGCCTGTTAGCCACTTACATAATGGGGTAATGCAGAGGATTGGGTGTATTGGACAATAATTCATGTCTAAACTGAAATATATAATTGTGTGAGAGAGAGACAATCTCCACAAACAGCTGCCAAGTTACCCTTGGAATTCGATCATGAAGCATACGAAGGGATAATGTAACTATAAAACTTACATTTCTGCCGTAAGTTAACGTTTAGGCGCTAAACTTTTAGAAGTATTATGAATAAAATATTGAAGTGATATAACAAAATTAATTGCAGATTATTAATTGGACCTAATCTACAGATTTAGGAAACGTTAAAATAGCTAAGAGTTTATGAATAAACCACAACTTTTTTCCAAAAATCGCGCTTATGGAAAACAATCTACCTTCGTAATTTCTAAAGAAAAAACCCGGTGCTAAATAATATTAAAAAGGGGATAGGTGAATATTCCGCAAAATATTATTTAGAATGTTCAGAGGAGAGCATAATTTTGTCAACTAGGGAGAAAATAGTGAGTGAAAGACGAAACAAACGAAATTGATGTTCGTGTTTGAAATCATAGTAAAATGGTTAACAGATAATGATAATAATGATAAATTTGGAGTACCCAATCACCCACTTCAAGGATATTTATTGATTAAATTTCTAGCTCCTTCCCTAAGGAGCCGAGCACTGCATAAAAACAATGAATATCGGAGCGCCTAACAATGTCTGGCAACCGCATTTAATACGAACCCTGAGGTGATTATTTCGAAATGTGGGGCTTCGCCCACATCCCCCTTTTAATGATGGAGGAGTTCCACCCCGCGGTATTTATAATCAACTAGTATTATACACAATTCGAAAGCCTAGCATTAGGTTTGAATTCAAATGCGATTGCCAGACGTCGTTAGGCGCTCCAATGTTCAGTATTTTTATGCCGCGCTTCTTAACTTCACACATATAAGCTCCACTCCAGAATGCTTATTAAATCAATCATATTTTCTTAAATTTTGAGAAGTATAAAATATCCAAATCATATTTTAATTCAGAAAAAAATTCCTTCCAAACTTATATATAATAAAATATGATGCGATGCCAATTGACAATGTGATTGTGTATTCCATATTTGGCCCATAATTATATACATATATAAGTTTTCAACGTGGGTCCCTATTTCACTATTCACGTGTTGTTTGTATTAATCATCAAATTTACTTAGGAAATGCAGATCATACCAATGGTCGAGTCTGTCCCTTATTTGATGAAGCTCCACCCGCATTATTGCATGCAACAAAGAGTTGCCTGCGTCCTGATGTTAATGCATTGAGCAGTTAAGCGTACCAGACCTCTTCCAAATTAATGAAATGAATTATTATCATTTTAGATATTTTATTAGGTATATATATCAAATTCTGAATATTTACTTCTGCCAAAATTAATCAGACAGCCAATTCTTTTCGACTACCATGTTTTTAACACGCAGAGAAAAGAGTGTACTGCACACTGCCATTATTACTGGAACGTTACACCAAAGGTGTTTTCGAAGTGGTGAAAACTATTCCATACCATTGTCCTTTTCTGATAATGATTGTCACCTTCAAATAATCCTGTGTAACCATTTTTGCTGTTCTTTAAAATTCACTCGTGTGCAGAAATTGCTGCTCTGAATATTAGGACTGAAATTAATATCTCCTGGATCATTAGGAAGTTGGAGACGGGTATAAGTGTGCAGATGAAGGATTTTGGAAGCTCGAACGTGTTCAATCATCACTAGAGCCATCTCTTCCTGACGATTCTCATTCTAAATCGTGTGGTCATTAATGTGGAGTTTGCTCATAAGTGGCAGCAAGTGTGAGTTGCAGACATCTGCAGAACAGCCTCATGAGAAAGGACCCAACGAAGCCCTTATTCAATAAGATTTGCCTCGAGGACAAAGGAAACACCGGCAAAATTTCAAGATTTGGATTCTACCATGATTCCGGAATATCACCAACGGTGAAGCACCATGAGATCACCCATGTAAGAGGTTGCTTCTTATCCAAAGGTTGTTTATATCGTATTTGTTTCTATAAATACACCAATTAGATAAATCGATTAATTAAATAAATTCATTAATTAGATAAATCCATTTGATAAATCCAGTAATTAGATTGATCCACTTGATAAATCTACTAATTATATAAAATCCACTTGATAAATTCTTTAATTAAATAAATTCATTAATTAGATAAATCCATTTGATAAATCCAGTAATTAGATTGATCCACTTGATAAATCTACTAATTATATAAAATCCACTTGATAAATTCTTTAATTAAATAAATACAGTAATTAGATAAATCCATTAGTTAAATAGATCCAGTAATCAGGTAAATCCATTTGCTAAATCTAGTAATTAGATAAAATCCATGTGATAAATCCAGTAATTTGATAAAACCATTTTATAAAATTATTTAAATGAACTTGATAAATCTAGTAATTAGATAAATCCATTAGTCAAAAAGATCCAGTAATCAACTAAATCCATTTGCTAAATCTAGTAATTAGATAAAATTCATGTGATAAAACCAGTAATTTACGAAAAACATTTTATAAATTCAGTAATTATTTAAAGGAACTTGATAAATCTAGTAATTAGATAAATCCATTAGTTAAATAGATCCAGTAATCAGGTAAATCCATTTGATAAATCTATTTATTTGATAAATCCATTTTCCCCTTGATTTTGGGGTCTTGAGGTCAGAATTCGTCCTCATTTCCAACACGGGATGTGCTTATGTGGATTCCAGGGACTTGAATAGGATGGGCTGAGTAAATATGGAGGTTTGTATGGGTTTTTTTTCTGCCCTTCTTTCGTTTTCCTCCTTTACTTTTTTCTCTCTGGGTGCGGATGATCTCGCAAGTAGGCTAGACGCAGCGTGATAGGTTGGAGCACACTCACTCCTGACCCTCGCAAATTTGATTAGATCTGCCGAGGGAAGAAGACCCTGTGGGATTGATTGGGAGAGCTTCTTAAGCAGTACTTGTCCCAGTACCTTGAGAGGAGGGGGCGCTACCGCCCACCGCGAGTCCCTGGGAAGGACTCCCTCACACCCGGTTGAGTTCCCGGAGGAGGTGGGGCCTTTCCTTAGCATTAAATTTGTTGGCTGTCTCCCTTCGGCCCCCCGAGAGTGCCAGGTTTCTCTTCGGCACCTAAGTGCCTTGTAGATATATATTTGTTGCTTTTTTGTTGTTGTTAATGTTGTTTGTCGTTGTTGTTGTGTTTTTTATCGTCGTCGTTGTTCTTGTTGTTTTTTTATCGTCGTCGTCGTCGTCGTTGTTGCTGTTGTCTTTCTCCCCGTTTGAAAATTTAGATTTTAAGTGCCCTGGTCTGAAGAGAGGTGTTGGGGGATGGGGTAATTTGGGTGGCTGTGCCCTCGCTAGTTGTCGCTAGAAGTGATTAGAATATTAAGAAATCAAAATCTCGCAGGATTGCGATACTTTCATTTTCCTTGGCCAATCTGTCGGAAATAATTCGTTTTTCCCCTCAAACTCTGGAAGAGGATTGACCCTATGTCTGTGATTTCAGGTTTCAGGGGTCTGTTATTCGTGGCTCCTAAGTTTGTGATTTCATGTAAATTCATGTGGTTATGTTGGTTAGGGCTTAGCCGAGTGGGAACACCTCTGCCGCTTTACCAAGGTTGAGCCACACCGGGTGTGGTTAGTCGCTGGATAGACTCACTATTCGAGTGTTCTTGGCGTCTGTCATACATTGCAGCCATCCCTGGTTCGGATCCTACGCTAACCTATAGGTCCTCCTTTTGAAATAATAGGCCTCAAAGCAAGTTCAAATGGCGGCGGGGACTAGTTTGAGCCGAGTCTGGTTTTGAATCCTTTGTGCCGCCAATTCTATCAGGGCAGCGCCCTGGGTGGGTAGAACTCACACAAGGGTTCTCAATGCGCAGAATCTACCGTGCCATTTCGCGTTTCCCTGTGACCCTACATATGGGATTTCCCCTATTCAAGTCTGTGTTTCTATTTCACCAATTCTGTCTTCCACGTCACCAAATAGTTACTCCACTTCTCCAAGTGTGGAATTCTAGGTCTTAGAGTCACTGCCACCCAACATCTTCAAGTTAGTAACTCAGTTCCCCAAGTCTGTAATTCTATTTCTATAAGTCTATTATTCCATGTGATGTCTGTAATTCTGTTTCTAAGTTATGATATTATAAAACCTAAGATCTGTCAGCTGCAGGTCTGTGATTCGGTCTTTGATCGGAAATTCCAACTCTCATGTCTGTTATTTCACCGGTCTGTCTGTTCAGTTCTATAATTTCCTCCCTTCCAGTCCGTTTTCAATGCCATCTGCCTGCGAGTTCTCTTAAATATATAAATCTACATGCTTAAGTTCCTTTTTACGTTCCCAAATCTGCCATTCTACGTATTAAAAGCTGTAATTCTATTATTTTGTGTCTGTTAGTCTATGGCCTTTATCTGCCATTTCATATCCTGAATTCTGTAATCCAACGTTTCCGTGTCTATGATTCTACATCCTTCAGTCTGTTAATTTACATATGTCCAAAAATCTTTTCATGCACGACATGGAATCTGCAATTCGATTTGGTCCTCTGTCTTCCCATGTCCTCAAGTTTGAAGTTTTTGCATATTCAAGTTATACCTCGAACATCGCAATTTATGTTAATCTGTCTTTCCAAATATGTTCTTTCACATCTTGGAGTCTTAAGTCAAGCGGTTGTGGTTTTTCGCCAGAAAATCTGTTATTCATCGTTCAAGTTTTTTTTTCATTTTCATATCCAACATTGGACGTTACCTAACTCCTTAATCCTACGTCCTAAATGTTTATTCCCCTACGCTCCCAATTTGCCATGTAACGCCATTTGACCTGCAACATCTGTTCTCCAGGTCAATTATTCCACGTTCGCAATATTGCCATCCAAGATCTTTAAGGATGGATTTTGTGTTATAACTATCAGGGTCTGGGATGGCAAAATTGGAATTGTAGACTAATGGAATTGGAGGAAAAGCTGCTAAATGTAGACTAACAGAATTGGAAGAAAAACTCATAAACGGACATGGAGGACAGGCTGCTAAATGTAGACTAACGAACATGGAGGACAGACTGCTAAATGTAGACTAACGGACATGGAGGACAGGCTGCTAGTTGTAGACTAATGGACATGGAGGACAGGCTGCTAAATGTAGACTAACAGACATGGAGGACAGACTGCTAAATGTAGACTAACGGACATGGAGGACAGGCTGCTAGTTGTAGACTAATGGACATGGAGGACAGGCTGCTAAATGTAGACTAACGGACATGGAGGACAGGCTGCTAGTTGTAGACTAATGGACATGGAGGACAGGCTGCTAAATGTAGACTAACGGACATGGAGGACAGACTGCTAAATGTAGACTAACGGACATGGAGGACAGGCTGCTAAATGTAGACTAACGGATATGGAGGACAGGCTGCTAAATGTAGACTAACGAACATGGAGGACAGGCTGCTAAATGTAGACTAACGAACATGGAGGACAGGCTGCTAAATGTAGACTAACGGACATGGAGGACAGACTGCTAAATGTAGACTAACGGACATGGAGGACAGGCTGCTAAATGTAGACTAACGAACATGGAGGACAGGCTGCTAAATGTAGACTAACGAACATGGAGGACAGGCTGCTAAATGTAGACTAACGGACATGGAGGACAGACTGCTAAATGTAGACTAACAGAATTGGAAGAAAAACTCATAAACGGACATGGAGGACAGGCTGCTAGATGTAGACTAATGGACATGGAGAACAGGTTGCAAAATGTAGACTAACGAACATGGAGGACAGGCTGCTAAATGTAGACTAACGAACATGGAGGACAGGCTGCTAAATGTAGACTAACGAACATGGAGGACAGGCTGCTAAATGTAGACTAACGGACATGGAGGACAGGCTGCTAAATGTAGACTAACGAACATGGAGGACAGGCTGCTAGATGTAGACTAATGGACATGGAGGACAGGCTGCTGCTACATAAATGGCTTGAATGGGAGGAATGTAATACCTCGAATTCAAATGACATCTCATCGCTGTTTCTTATCCCCAAAGTCTGTCCCAAAATGGGTAAATAGGAAATAATTGAAATGTTTAATATAAGAAAAGGAGTTAAGAAAAACCGCTATAAATAGAAGAACCACGCAGTGCACCTTTTCAAACCAGATCGTTCATTTCAAAAAGCTTCGTACGTACCTTATTGATATCTTTATTATCGCTCAGGGAATTCCTTTTTGTTTTCGCTGTTTCATCTTCATCTTCTCCCTCGTTCTCAATCAAGTCTTCCATGAAAGTTTGTTCCTCTTCTTCTTCATCATCACGTTCCTCTTCAGTCACATCTTCCACGCCCAAACCTCTTCGCTCGGTCCTGTGAAGTGTGTCTTCAAACACTAAGATTTTCGTCTCTTCTTCTTCACCTTCATCATCGCTCCAGAGAGAAGATAAGGAGGAGGCGGGTGACAATGAATGAGACAAAGAAGATGAAGATGACGAGTGGGAATGAAGAGAAGTCTTGGCTTTGGATTCGACTATCTCTTCGATCTCTCTTCCGCTGACCAGAATCTGAAAGAAATAGAAAACTAACATTAGTCCCACGTTTGTAAGTCCAAGTACCTTAAATGTTTTCAATTTACGAACGAAATGATCCCCGTTCGTAATTATATGTACCTTAAGTTCTTTTTTAAAAAAAATACGAACAAAATATTTCCTACGTTCGTATTTCCAAGTACCTTAAATGTCTTCAATTTTGAACGAAATTATTCCCACCATCGTAATTACAAGTACCTATGTTTTAATTGAGGAACGAAATAATTTACACGTTCATAATTCGAATATCTTAAATATTTCCAATTTACGAACGAAGTTATTCTCACGGTCATATCTTAAATTATATCAATCTTTTCATACGAACGATATTAGTCTCATTTCCCACTTCTCAAGGTCCGTTTCCTTCTTTCAGTAAAATTAAACAGTACTTATATATATATATATATATATATATATATATATATATATATATATATATATAGAGAGAGAGAGAGAGAGAGAGAGAGAGAGAGAGAGAGAGAGAGAGAGAGAGATAAACGACAGTAATAGGACTAATTTTATATGCGAAAACAGGTTGGGATGGAAACATCCGTCATCGTCAATCGGGTGCCCTCTCCTCGAGTTATCATCAAATTGATAATGCTAAAATAGTTTATGTCTCACAATTATATACATCGACGCTGAATTGAATCGGCACTTATAAAAGAAATTCCCAACTTTAATACTTCCGACGGTCAATTTAATACTAATACCTTAATAAGCAAAAAATTCATAATTCCGCTTCTCAAAAATGCCGACACATTCTCGCATCTTCGACCTTAGCACCACTGATTTGTGTGTTTGTACGTTAAGCAACTTTTGTGTTTCACTTGTCCACGAGCGACTCACGATGACGATGTTTCCGTCGAAACCTGGTTTCGCATATAAAATTAGTCCTATTACTATGGTTTTATCACTATAGTTACACGTACGCTACTGTAGCTTTTTCGATATAAATATATATATATATATATATATATATATATATATATATATATATATATATATATATATATATATATATATATATATATATATATATAATAAAAATGAACTCTTTTTGTTTGTGTGCGTTTGTCAATTTATAGAAAACAAAAGGTTAACCATCTACATAAAACTAAAAGTTTACTTTTATGTAAATTTTCCATAGAAGATAATGGAAGTGGTTCCCAGTCTTTAAGTGCCCCGTCCCTCTCAATAGAGGTAAGGGCCCTTGTCTAAATTTTTCCCGTCTGTTTAATCTTCTAGGAAACGTCAGCTGTTATTAGACCCACAAAGAGACAGGTTACTTTTCTCCTATAACGTTGTTCACACGTGGGAAGAAACAGCCACCTTTTTTTGTCCATACACCAAAAGGAAAGACGAAGAATATTGTTTACCAAGAAGTGTTATGATGTAGCATTGGTTAAAGAATAATTTATAATAAATATGAGACTTTCAATCTATATCTTACTTATGATTATTCTTTTACACAGGTGACACCGGGTACCTCATTCCGTGGCTCATAAGGGAGCCTTAGAAGCACTAGGCCTGATAATGCTAGACATCGGGGATTGTGAGGCTCCTATGGAAGGTGTCCTTCTTTTGCTCTAGGTGATTTTAATCTCACACTTCCAGTGATCCCTAAAGGAACTAGGGCAGATCAGGTCCGGGCTTTCCTAAAATCATCTTATTTGTGTAGGAATTTTAGAACACTCTCTAAACATAAATATGAGAGCATAGCTCTTTGGTGATCAAATGTCAGCACAATTTACAAAAAACATTCTGACACTGGGAAATGGCAAAGTACCTCTTGATACTGATGGCGGAATAGAAATATCTCCTGTCTGCATAGTTATTAATAGTATTGATAATTTCAGGGCAAAGGTATTACCCAATCTACAGAAAAACTACAATCGGCTGTGTCAAAGAGCTATATTGGCTCCGCAGAACAACATTGTCTGCATAATAAATAAACATCTACCTCTATCCCTCTCAGGAAGTCCAGAAATTTACGTCAGTTGATACAATTTCGGATCATACTCAAATAGTCGATTATTCCGCAGTTCCTAAACTCTCGAGAACCTCCTGCCATACCTCCTCACCAACTTGAACTGAACGTAGTAAATCTAAATATTACGCAATTTGGATCCAACAAATCTCTGTAATGGCACTCTGCTGGTGGTAAAGAATTTGGTGCCATATGTTATAGAGGGCACCATTCATACTAGGAGTAAAAAAGGAGAGGATCTCTTCATTCACAGAGTAGTCTTAAATCAAGCAGGATCAGAATTGCCATTTACGTTAAGAAGATTATATTTCCCAATCAGAGTAAGTTTTGAAATGTGGATTAAAATAATCGTAAGGTGAGACTATTAGTGGCATAGTTGGAATTAGAGGAACCCTGTTTTTCTTACGGTCAACTCTATGTTGATTGCTTTAGAGTTGGAAGTAATCAACATAGAGTTGAATACTTGCCCTCTCATGAAGTGGAACAAATTTACAAGTCAGTTGTTACTACCGAGCACGCGTGGTGAAACGTTTACTCATTTTAAGTATATTATATGATGGGGAGAGTGCGCACCTCTCCTGAATCTGCCTTCAATCTAAAAATAATAATAATCGGCAAGTAAACATGTTTTTGTTTTGTGCCACAATACATATAAGAATTTCAAACAATGGTCGGTCATCTGTATTTATGTGCGACAGGACTTTTTATCTCGGGATAAAGTCTTACTTTATTTCCGAGCGTATATTTTACTCGGGCACCTAGGGGTATGTCTGCTAGTATATATATATATATATATATATATATATATATAGAGAGAGAGAGAGAGAGAGAGAGAGAAGAAGAGTATGTATATATATATATATATATATATATATATATATATATATATATATATATATATATATATATATATATATATATATATATATATATATATATATATATATATATATATATATATATATATATATATATATATATTACTGGATGATAACCGGAGTGTATCAGCAGAGTGAAGATCAAAAGACGTGAAATACGGGTGTAAAGCGACGTGAATTTGGTGGAAGATGTGTTGGTGGCAGGAGGAGGTTCATTTCTATTTGCCGACGACATCGTCTTAAAATGTGCCTCGTCACGGATTGCAGTCGACGGCTCCGAGTTCCTTCGACGCCAAATTTCATCTTTATTTGTTTATTAAATTTCGATGTTTACTCGTCTTCACTTGTATCTGTCAGCCCTGTCTAAGCCCCAAGGCCTACCTCTCCTTTTTTGTCATTATACCTATAGCAATAATAATTAAAAACAAAAAAAAGATGAAGAGGAGAAGAAGAAGAAAAATTGCCGCCACACTTCATATGAAGGAACTTGGCCCAATTTCGGTGGAACAGTGGCGCCGCCCGCTGCCCTATCTCTCCATAGAGGGCGCCACTGCCCTACCTCTCCATAGAGGGCGCCACTGCCCTACCTCCACATAGATGTGCGTCACTGCCCTACCTCCACATAGATGGGCGGAATACCAATACACTCGTGGACAAATGGTCGTATATCTACATCCACGAAGGGTGGGGTTCGAACCCCAACCAAATGCAGGTTGATTCCGTCTCCGTCCTTTTGTCTCATTTTTCTCTAAGGTCCGTACGAGTGGAAATCCCTCCGTTGGATTACACACTTTTCATTTCCTCATTAAGCTTAGTAATTAATATTTTCATCTCCTCGATCATTGTTATTAGTTAAAGGAAAGATGCGAAAACCAACAAAGGCATCTCTCCACGTTTGGGGGTCGTGAAGTGGTGAGGTTCGGTGAAGTGAAAACGTGTGAAAAAACTACAGTCTGAGTAGCCTAAAGAGAAGGCTAATTGGGGCGTACAGGAGCTAAGAGACGCACAACTCTCCGAAACATGCCTGGGTGGTCGGAAAATAAAAATGGAGGCCATGTTTCCTCGGGCGACGAGCCACACTCTGGGGCGTCACCTTCACGCGTTGCCTTGGTTACAATCCGAGTGGTTGTGCTCTTATGTGAAGGCAAATACACCTTTCCTATAATAAGGAAAACCACAATGGACGGCTATTTTAACCTTCATTTTTGTCTTCACAATACCCGGGATCGTTTCTATACCCCCGGGAAGGTGGCCGCTCGTTGCTATAGCAACCACGTACCATCACTGCGAGCATTGCAGTTTTCCTTGCTATTGCAAGATATAGCGTACTCCCAACGGGAGGGGAAGGGGGGCGATCCCGTGTACTGCGACGGCAAAAGTGAAGATCAAAATACCCAATAGATACAGTTCTTTTTAGTTCTGTTTGATTGATCAATTGGGTACAGTTACTTGGTGCGGATCAAGAACCTTCCCCAGACGTTGCTATAGTAACTCAAACTTTGCCTAGGATAGGTTCGGTTAACTTACGTCAGCTAACGGTCAGGATGGCTTAATTTAGGATAGGTACTGCTCAGGCTTGAGCAGGCTAACTTATGATAGATACTGTTCAGGTTGGGTTAACCAAGTGTATGGACTGTTCAGGTTTGGCTTGTTAAATTTGGTTTAGGTTAAGTTAAATAAGGTTACGCGAGGTAAAGTTGGATTTAGTTTGGTTTGGTTACATTGATGAAGGATAGGTTATGTTCATGTTAGGTTAAATTGAGTTAACTTAGGTAATTTCTGGGTTAACTTTTCCCTCACTAATAGATTTATATATATATATATATATATATATATATATATATATATATATATATATATATATATATATATATATATATATCTATATGAAAATTTACCAACATGAAAATGAAAAGATGAATCCAAGCACTTTCGAACTATATTTGCAAGTTCATTTTTAAGGAATAGCAGGAAAATGGAGAAGACAACCTTGTATAGGGTACAAAGATACGAAGGGAACGCCCATCGCATAGTACAGACCAATGGAAAAACACAAAAACAAGACAGAAAAATACCAATAAAAAGAACAATAGGCAACTAATAACAGACATATGCATCCCTAAAACGATATACACACAACAACGCCGTGTATATGAATGGAAATGGTGGGGGAAAAAACAAAAAACATTTTAAAGGATTATCATTAGAGCGAAAACATTTGGGGCTAAGAGTTAATCCACGATCATAGCAGATCATTGCGAATGATATTACACTAATAAAGAGTGACAACAGGCTGCATTATGAAGTTATTTCATTTAGTACAAGTTTTTTTTAAACAGGGTCGAGTTTAAATAAGCCAGGGGAAATATTTATATTAGGCAAGATGCCAATTAATGAACACTCGATAATACTTCTTTTTGTGAAATCAGCGGAATGATAAAGGAATTTTGTAGAGTTCAAGTCAATGGGGTGGTTATTTTCGGATAAATGTAAAAATAAAGCGCTGTTTAGTTCACCTCTTCTAATATTATACTTATGTTGGTAAATTCTAGTAGATAAAGATTTACCAGTTTGCCCGAAGTAAAGTAAATTGCAAATAGAACATTCTATAGAATATACTCCACCTTTTTTCCTTGTATTATTGTGGACTAACATTTTATATAAAGTGGATTCATATCTAAAATTTAGAGATATTAAGTTGCTTAAAAATACGGCTGAGACAATAAAATGGTTCAAAGTATGGCAAGATAAGACAATTTAGGTAATTGAAAACCGGAGGGTTATCAGTTCTATAAAAAGTTCTGTTAGCAAGGTTTAATGAAGTATGCAAAAAATAACGAGGGTACCAAAGTTTTTTACCTATTTCAAAGATATTGGACAATTTCTTATCAAAAAATTCCCGACTAACATGGCGTAATGCACGAAGAAACATAGAAGTGAATACAGACCGTTGAATTTTAAAACTGTGATAAGAATAAAAGTGAATATATGAACTGGAGTTGGATGGTTTGCGATAGACAGAGAATTTAAAACCTGACGGCGTCCTATGTATTAAAAGGTCAAGAAAAGGAAGAGTCCCATTTTCCTCATCCATATTTTCAGGCAACTTAGTATCTCTGTAAATTTTAGATATGAATCCACTTTATATAAAATGTTGTCCACAATAATACAAGGCAAAAAGGTGGAGTATATTCTATAGAATGTTCTATTTGCAATTTACCTTACTTCGGGCAAACTGGTAAATCTTTATCTACTAGAATTTACCAAAATAAGTATAATATTAGAAGAGGTGAACTAAACAGCGCTTTATTTTTACATTTATCCGAAAATAACCACCCCATTGACTTGAACTCTACAAAATTCCTTTATCATTCCGCTGATTTCACAAAAAGAAGTATTATCGAGTGTTCATTAATTGGCATCTTGCCTAATATAAATATTTCCCCTGGCTTATTTAAACTCGACCCTGTTTTAAAAAATCTTGTGCTAAATGAAATAACTTCATAATGCAGCCTGTTGTCACTCTTTATTAGTGTAATATCAGTCGCAATGATCTGCTATGATCGTGGATTAACTCTTAGCCCTAAATGTTTCGTTCTAATGATAATCCTTTAAAATGTTCTTTGTTTTTTAACCCACAATTTCCATTCATATACACGGCGTTGTTATGTGTATATCGTTTTAGGGATGCATATGTTTGTTATTAGTTGCCTATTGTTCTTTTTCTTGGTATTTTTCTGTCTTGTTTTTGTGTTTTTCCATTGATTTGTACAAAGTGATGGGCGTTCCCTTCGTATCTGTGTACCCTATACAAGGTTGCCTTCTCCATTTTCCTGCTATTACTTGAAAATGAACTTGCAAATATAGTTCGAAAGGGCTTGGATTCATCTTTTCGTTTTCCTGTGGGTAAATTTTTATATTATTGCTTTCCTCACGTGCCACTTTGTGAGGTTTTTCATTATATATATATATATATATATATATATATATATATATATATATATATATATATATATATATATATATATATATATATATAATACATATATATATATATATATATATATATATATATATATATATATATATATACAAAGGGGTTTTAATAGTTATCTTTCTTACATTTTAAGGTGGATGGGACCTATTTTATCGGGAGTCAGTTTTGGGGAATTATTTTTATTTTCTTAATATAAATACTGATTTCATTTTAATTTTGTACTGTAGGTAAACTATTTGTATCTCCGGTAAATATTCGTTTTAAGACATATTGTTTAAGGAATTTAAAAATGCGTCTTTCCCTTCCAGTTTTATGTATACTTTTTTTGATATGACACTAGTTTTTTCCGGAAATGAATACTTTCCCCTAATCAACTGAAGGTTCATAATAGACAAAGTATTATACACAAATGTTATGAAAGGACATAAAAAAATGTATATAATTCTTATTTTACAACATTTTTACATAGGTATCAAGAATAATATAAAAAATAATAAATGTCTTAATTTTATAGAACTTTTTGAATAAATAATGCACAGCCCTCATTGTTTATCATTTCATAAATATATTAATAACATCATTAGGTAATGTAAAATCCCCATCTTACTGCAATAATGCAACTGAAAAATTGACCTACAAACCTCACAGAGTCTGTATCAATTTCCATTATTTCAAAAATATTTTAAAAATATAAACACATATCCTATAACTTAATACACTTAACACAAGTGTAAATAATGTTATATATATATATATATATATATATATATATATATAAATATATATAATTCGTGCCCTTTATTCTCTATTTTATTAATTTATTTATTTATTATTTTTCTTTATTATTTACTAATTGAATATATGGAAATATCTTAATTTATTCATAAGAAAGAGGTGACCAAGAAGGGCTTGGATACAGGAAACAGATAGAAGTTGAAAATTGCGGAGTGAGTTATTGTCCGAGTATTCTTAAGAGGAGACTACTTGAGGCACTGAGAAATAATAGGGTGTGCAACTCTCCTGTATTTTGACCCAATTGGCAGAGGTTTCTTTTGGAAATTTAAAAACCCGAAGGCAAAATGAAAAAGCTACTTGACTGTAATACATAAATAACGATGAAATGATTGGAAATAATTTGTCATAGTTATTTATTAATTTTTGTAAGTGAAATTCGAACGGAAATGAAAACAAAGCTTCCAAGCATTTTGTATTAGAAGAAAAATGTAAAAGGTTAAGGGAAAGTTCTTGGAATCCCTTGTTGATTTTCTCTGGCTAGTTTCCTATTTATTGCTGTCTCAATGAGAGCCTTGGGGAGCAGGGTAGGAAGAGTTGCATGCCCTCTCGGTCCCTCGCATTCCAATTACCTTTCGGGCTTCCTCAACTTTTCATTTCACCTAACTTCACCACGGAGATGCCCTTGTTGGTTTTTGCTAGAATTTTACAAATGCTTTAATAAAGTACTCTGTGTATATATCTTTTTTCAGCGTTTCCTATAAAAATAAATCATAGGGATTATATTATCATCAAATATAGGCGAAAATGTTTGGAAGATCATTTTCTTTTTCCTGCCGGTAATTTTCAGCTTCAATTTCCAATTCAAAATCTAAAAAATTGGACTCATAAAACTCGTAATCAAGAACGAATTTGGCTCAGCCGAAGGCCAGTCGATCAATCAAATTGAGAAACAATAAATTAGCAACCATAGTAACCGTCAGTAACCATGGTAACTTCGAGTTCGAATTCAAACATGGAAAATCGATTCGTAAACATCCCCTTCCCCCTCCTTAAAACTCCCAAGCTCTAGCTGAGCCCTCTATCTTTGAAAGATCCGCCCTATAGTTGAACCTCCCCCTTCTCCTGTTCTTTCAATATCTACCCCACATACATCTTTATATTCTTCCAATCCATCTCTAAGCCAAAAATGGTTCTGAGAAATGAATGCTCATTCGTCTTATGATTTTCCATGAACTTTCTGAACAACCCTAGGATTTGTAGAGAGGTCGTAATGGATGCTTTATATATGTCAATGGCTCATAAAAAAATTACCCGAGTGAGAAACCCTCCAGGCCGTGTATAATGGAAGAAAACTTGGAAGAAATGGGAGACTCCTAAATATGTAAGGGTGAATGTGTTGGAAGAGCGATGTTTCTAATAATATATTGTAAAGTTCACAAGGCTCAGCTTTATTGGGGTAAATATGTGCCCCAGCGCACTTTTTAAGGAGACTTTTGCCACCCTCTGTGGAGTGTAATTTTGGTAGGCTAGCATTCGTCAGAGTGTAGCGCTAATAATAGTAATCCATCCATTGGGTTGTAATTTACCAGTCATAAATGACACCCGAAAATCGAGTTGAGTAAATGTCTTTTCCTCAGAAGATCTAGCCAAAACGAACCTAACCTAACCTGATCTTATCCAAACCTTAACCTTAA
The DNA here is from genome assembly GCA_963969495.1 of Ceratothoa steindachneri. Classification (NCBI taxonomy): domain Eukaryota; kingdom Metazoa; phylum Arthropoda; class Malacostraca; order Isopoda; family Cymothoidae; genus Ceratothoa; species Ceratothoa steindachneri. The sequence continues at coordinate 219,863,132 of OZ018320.1, forward strand.
ATTAATCAAAACCGACATTATCCTAACTTTAACTTACACGTAACTATACTTAAATTAACCTAACCTTAACCAAACCTAATCTGACCATAACCAACCTAACTTTAATCAGACCAAAATTAACTTTACCAACCAAACCCAACTTGACCCAACCCACCCTGAACTAACCCAATTGCACATACAGTGTGCCCTGAAACCATAGATACCTACATTTAAAGAAATATAACAGACGAACCCATTAACAGATTCAGATGAACATCATCATCATCACTAACTCTATAATTTAAGAAGGCGATTTTTTTTAGTATTTGAATAATAATTTCATCTCAGTTTGGTTATGACTTATGTTCTTTATCAAAGTTATTTCTAATAATTCTTTTATAATATCGAAAAACAAAATCGTGAAGTTCAGAAATAACTTTAATAAAACCCAAAGAATTATAAATGGTGAAGTTTATAAAATTTATTTTTATATATCTTCTTCTATAACTATATTTTAGCAACGTGATATTTTGAAAGGGGGGAAATTTAGTTTAGAGTTCCTTTTTAAAATTATTATAATTGGCGAAGTTCATAAAATTAAAAAAATTAACCATGGCTGCTTTTTTTTTAGATTTTAAACTTTAATCTTAGTAGTGAAGCGCAACCTCCCCCCGTATGGGGGAAGTGGCGAAGCCATTGCCTGGTGCTCTGATAAATAAATTAACTGCTTTCGATCATTCTGGGCCAGTAGTTGTTGAGCTGGCAGAGGAATTGCTATATCAGGGCAGAATTTAGTTGCTGACAACTGGTACAATAGCATCAAGTTAGCTACACATCTTAAGAATATAAACTGTGGAATTATAGAAGGAAAGAGAAGTGGAATAACGAATACAATAAAATGTGCCAAAATGAAAACGGGTGAAACAAAAGGAGCAATGAATAAAAATAGAATTAGAATCTTGAAATTCCATGATGAAAGAGAAGTCATTATGATATCAACCTTTCATAGCCCTAAACTGAAGAAAAGTGCTAAAAGAAAATGCCATGCCCATGTTCTGTCAAAGCTAATAGTAATGCTAGATTATAATAGAGTAAAAAGTGTAATTGATCTCTCAGATCAAATGATATCATGCTAAAGCCCTGCAACACGTGTGAAATGGTACAGGAAGTCACCGATGGAATAAAGAAGCATCGCTCTATTGAAAAGTTAGCTTCTTTTTAATAAAGTCTATAGTGCAAAGGAGGTTCAGCTTCCATCCTTCAGAAAGTCTGTAGGAAGAGCAGTGCTAAGCATTTTTACAGAGAAATGCCACGCTACCAAGCCATTGAGACTTGAATCGAAGGCAAGTCAAAGAAAAGGTAGGAGTGGAATGGTTTCCTGAAAAAGAAGTCAGAGATGTTACGATAAAATTCGACCAGAAGCTGATGGTAAACAAACCATAGCAAAAGATAAACAAGTGTCTACACAATGTGCGTAAAATGTGTCTACACAATGTGCGAAAAGTAATAGGCCATATTGTTTACCTTGTTTCAACGAGAAGCAGAAAGTTGTTTTTTTCCGACTTTATGACGCATTTACAAGAATTCTTGTTTCGGGGAGACCAATTTTGACAAAAAATAATCTTAATTTTCCTAATTAGTTATGTGTAGACCAGCTTTCATTTTATATCCAAAATAAAAAAAAACTTTAATTTTTCCTTACATTTTAGGAAAGGCGCTTTATTCAGTTAATAAATAAAAAATGCAATGAGATCTATTTAAACCTTTAAAGAACGTTGAATTTCAGTCATACGATTTGTGCAAGCAAACATATACACCAATAGTGCAATTATTAATAAATAATACGTGGTAAGAAGAAAAAAAAAGTCTTAATTTCCATCTGGGTCTGAGGATTTCGTTCTGCGAATCATATGTGATGCACAGGAGAGGAAAAGAGACAATCACCGTCGAATCACTGGTCAACAATTTTTTTTCTCAAGGTTCTGGATCAAAATAGTCTGATTCAATAATGACATTCGTATAGCTGTATCAGGCTCAGCTTTCCAGAACCAGTATATCTATATATTTGGTGCACCATGTTATTCATACACTAATTTATATGTTCATTGGTTTCACTTATGCAATATTTTTTTCCTAATTTGTGCTTTTTGGTTTGCTTCAGATTGCTGGTTCATGATAGTGCATATCTACAACTGCCTAATTTCTAATTACTCTGAACTTAACAAAACATGGAACGTGGCAAGTGCGTGAACGATGCTGATCGTTTTTGTTACATATGTGGCGCCTTTACTTCTGGTAGCCTCAAGAAACCAATCACAAAAGCTGTTCGACTGAACTACAAAAGGTACTTCAAATTTCCTTTGGGTGACCAAGACAAGAAATGGGCACCTCATATAGCTTCTAAGTCTTGTGTCAACCATTTAAGTGAGTGGATGTGTTGTAAGCGAAGCTCAGAAATGCCGTTTGCTGTACTAATGATATGGCGTGAACTCATAGACCACAGCAGTAACTGCTACTTCTGTCTCGCAAACCTTAAGGGAATAATCATCAAAACACCATGGAAGATGCAGGACTCCAATATTGCTTCTGCAATCCAACCAATTCCTCACAGCGCTGAACTCCCAGTCCCAAATCCACCAACTGAACAAGAATTGATGAGTGATTCCGATTCTAATTCTACCTCAAATGAAGATAACCAGGATGACTGAAAATACCAGGCCTAAACTCTTTACTTATGATATTATCAGGGACATAGACTTGTCCAAAGAAAAGGCCGAAGTTCTGGGGACTAGACTAAAGCAGCGTAACCTGCTGGAAGCTGGAGTGCGTATCACTACAGCTCGTTACCGACATAGAGAGCCGTCGGCATTTTTCAAGATGGCAAAAAACATTTGTTATTGTGAGGACGCAGTATCTCTCATGCAACAATTCTGTAAGTCTGAACCATAAAAGTCAGATGATTGGAGGCTGTTTATAGACTCTGGAAAAGACTCTCTGAAAGCTGTTCTTGTACACAATGGCAATCGGTTTCCATCTGTCCCAATAGTACATGCAACAAAGATGGCTGAGAGCTATGAAACAATGAAAATTTTGTTATCCGCTATAGAGTACGAGAAACACTAATGGAAGATATGTGGAGATCTCAAAGTCATATGTTTACTACTGGGCCTTCAGAGTGGCTAGACAAAGCACATGTGCTTTTTGTGTTTGTGAGACAGCGGAGCTGATACAGAGCACTATGTGAGAAAGGAATGGTCAACAAGACCAAGAGATACGCCTGGAAGGCTCAACTGCACTCACAATCCTCTTGTAGATCCAGAAAAGATATTTCTGCCTCCACTGCATCTAAAGCTCCGTTTGGCTAAAAATTTCATCAAGGCTATGGATCAATCTGGTGTTGGGTTTCGATACCTATGTCAGAAACTATGTGGTGTGGTTTCTGAAGCCAAGTTGAAAGCAATTGTCTTGAATGGACCACAGATTCGCATACTAGTTCATGATAGCGAATTCACCAAGGCCTTGAACCCACTGGAGAAAAACTCATGGGAATCATTTGTCAATGTGTCAAAACTTTTTCTTTACACTCTCATATTGATTCTTTCCCAGAGAACCTTGGAGACATTAGTGATGAACACTGTGAAAGATTTCATCAAGACATCGCCATAATAGAGAGCAGATATCAGAAATAATTCAGTCCTAACACGATGGGTGACTATTGCTGGACGCTGAAACGAGGAGAGAGCGAACTGTACAAACGAAAGGACAAAGTTCAGAAGCACTTTTAGAACTTCATATTTTGTCAATTATAAAGGATTTGAACTTATGCTTTCTGATACAATTTCTTATGAACTTATCTGCGATGTGTTTAATATCGTTATCTTGCGTGAGACAATTAATGTCATCATATTTACTATTTTTCTGATTGTTTAAGAAAGTAGATCTGATAGTAGGATAAAACATCTAAATCACACTCAACAATGTGAAATTAGCTATGTAAGCACAGTCACATAAGAGACGAGCTGGTCTGTTTTGGGTTAAATATCTGTTGCACGACACAAGTGACGGAATATTGAATATTGGTGCCGATTGATTTTTGTATAAATCCTCGTCTGATCAAACAAAATAAATATCATAGTCAAATTCAGCCATATGAAATTAGTTGTGTGAGCATAATCTCATATGTGAACCATTTTGGCTGTTGACCAATATATATGTTACAGCAGCAGTCCACCTCACCCCAGAAGTTAATGGCCTAACTCAATAGTCTACATGAACAGAAAAGTTAGCGGTCTGCCTCAATAGTTTACCTGACGATAAGTTAGTAGTCTGCTTCAAAATCTATCTCACCCTTGAAATAAATGGCCTAACTCAACATTTCCTTTCAAAACAGAAGTTAGTGGGTTATCTCAACAGTCTGCGTTACTACAAAAGTTAATGGCCTATCTCAACAGTCTACCTCACCCCAGAAGTTAATGGCCTACCTCAACAATTTCCACATAATAAAGGACTAGGGCTTGCTAGGTTATTCCTTCCATTGCTCGAATATAATCTTCCTACATTATACGAGGTTGTCTTTTGCGTTTCCTTACGTATAAGTGCGTCCAGTTTACGATTTTTTTTCTTAATCTTTTTTCGTTTCTTATATCACTTTCTCCTGCCCATTTTAATTTAAAAATTCTGGTTCGTGTCTTTTTATTATATTCGCCATTCTGGTTTGTATTCTTACCCATAAACTCTTTCTATTAGGCAATTTAGGTAATATTTAATAATGCAAAATAGTTACTCAAAGCGTTTCATTACCATTTATAAAGTTGTCATTAGTTTATCGAGAAGACCATTAAAAGGCTTACAAATTTTGTGAGAAAATAAATAGTATAACTATTTCTACTTTTGTTTATTGATATTTCTTTCATCAGCTCGATGTATGGCTAAAGCCTCATACCCTTGGCCCATCAATCTCTTAGGCTTCACGACACTGGTCGCTTGACGGTATTATTCTGCACATTTCCACCTATAATTTTCAAAGATCACATTCTTTCTCTTTCTGTCTCTCTTCTATCTCTTTCTCTCTTTATTTATTCCTTTCTCCCTCTCTCTCTTTCTGTCTCTCTTCTATCTCTTTCTCTCCTTTCTTTATTCCTTTCTCCCTCTCTCTCTTTCTGTCTCTCTTCTATCTCTTTCTCTCTTTATTTATTCCTTTCTCCCTCTCTCTCTTTCTGTCTCTCTTCTATCTCTTTCTCTCCTTTCTTTATTCCTTTCTCCCTCTCTCTCTTTCTGTCTCTCTTCTATCTCTTTCTCTCTTTATTTATTCCTTTCTCCCTCTCTCTCTTTCTGTCTCTCTTCTATCTCTTTCTCTCTTTATTTATTCCTTTCTCCCTCTCTCTCTTTCTTTCTCTCTCTTTTTCTAGCCCTGGAGTACTTTTATCTGCCATTTAGTGATCATCTTCAGGCTTTGTTTGTTTTTTTTAAGTTCCGTAATTCACTGATATTAAGTTTACTACAAGAATGAAAAAAAAGAGCAACATTTTGACAGTGCTATTCGTTAGACTAGTACTAAATTTGCTACATGTTCTTTCTTAGAATCATTTAGAGAACATTTTATTCTACCTGGTATTGTTTTAGAAGATAATAGAAAACAGGAACTTTGTTGTACATAAATTGTTCCCAAACACTTTTGAACAATAAGCCTTCACTCACCTTCAAACTTTCTTACATTGATCCATCTAGTCTTTACAGAATATCTCTGCTACAACTTCATTTTAGATTAATTTTCACTAATTCTTGCTCTCCCAACCAATTCATCAGTGTAAAAGACGACCTCTTTGTTATTGCGCCTTTCCTATGTTGCGAGACACCATGCTCAAAGTACGAGGGGCGGTCAATAAGTTTTGCGAATCGGTAGGGCAAAACAGAGGAAGGGAGATGGCTGTTTGTGAGGGTGTTGGGACAAGTTATGACAAGTCGCGACCTGCTGCCGCACACTCCTGCCTCGTATATTTAAGAAGCAGTAGCTGATTGCAGATCGTCAGTCACAAATTTTTCAACAATGGAGAAGGTTGAGCACCGCGCAGGGATCAAAATTTTGACCAAGGAAGGCAAGAATACAAAAGAGATCCATGAACGCATGGTTGCAGTGTACACCGACACCGCCCCTTCCTATGCAACCATGGCTCGCTGGAATAGGAAGTTCCGCCATGGTCGTGAGTCCCTTGAAGATGACCCCCGTCCAGGACGCCCGTCAGACGTGACCAACGAGGACAATGTGGCCCGTGTGGAGAGGATGACCCTCGAAAATCGACGGGTGAAGGTCGAAGAAATCGAGCGAGAACTTGGAATATCACATGGAAGTGTTATTAACATCATCCACGGCAATTTGCCCATGACCAAGGTCTCTGGCCATTGGGTCCCTAGAAACCTCACGAAACCTCACGCCCCATGATCAACTTCAACGTCGTCAAAGTTCGGAGGAGCTGCTGCTCCTGTACAACCAAGACCCGGCGGGATTCGAGTCACGCATAGTGACAGGTGATGAAACGTGGGTCCATCACTGGGATTCCAAGACCAAGCTCGAAAGCATGGCCTGGAAGCACAGGGACTCTCCGACCCCCATCAAGTTCCGGACCCAACCCTCAGCCGGGAAGATCATGGCCACCATCTTCTGGGATTCTGAGGGAGTGTTGATGGTGGACTATGCGCCTCGTGGAAGGACCATCACAGGCTAATATTACGCCGAGGAACTACCTGAGTTTAAGAAGTGCATCCGTCAGAAGCGGCACGGCAAGTTGACACGCGGTGTCCTGCTCCTCCACGACAATGCTCCTGTCCACAAGGCTAGAGTTGCGCAAGCTGCCTTGCGCGAGTGCGGATTCGAGGAGCTCAACCGTCCCCCCTACAGTCCAGATCTGGCCCCTAGTGACTACTTTTTATTCCGCCAGCTCAAGGCTGCACTGCGTGGACGCCGGTTTTGGGACTATGAAGATGTCCAGCTCGCCGTCCAGGAGTGGATTGAACAGCAGTCGGGAGATTTCTGGTTGTCGGGAATTCGAAGCCTCAGGGACAAGTGGCGCAAGTGCATTGAAGTCGAGGGTAGTTATATTGAAAAATAACAAAACACTTTTCCTCTTATCTCGTTTCCTTATATCCGAATTGCAAAACCTATTGACCGCTCTTCGTAACTCCTGATTCATTATAGAACGAGAAATTGGCAGAATAACGAAATTTTAAGTTAGAATCGACATACTTTCATGCTTAAAACACAATTTGAGCAAAACATTTAACGTTTTAACTTTCAACAAACAAAATTAGACAATGCTAATAAAAGAACCGCCCCCTTTCCCCCAAATAAAATAAAGCGAGGGTTATTCAAACTTAGAACAATACTTGTTAGGAAAAAACCCGCAGTGACCATAAATGAAATTGAAATATTATCAATAGAAACTTCTCTAGGAAGGTTTTATATAGCAGTAGGTTGAGGCAAACCGTGAGTATAGTTGACGAATTGCAAGTGTCTCGTATGATGCGTTCCCTTAGGTGTCTCGTATGATGCGTTCCCTTAGGTGTCTCGTATGATGCGTTCCCTTAGGTGTCTCGTATAATGCGTTCTCTCAAGTTTCTCATATGATAAGTTCCATCAAGTGTCTCGTTCGATGCGTTCTCTCAAGTGTCTCGTATGATGCGTTCCATAAGGCTTCTCGTATAATAAGTTCCATCAAGTGTCTCGTTTGATGCGTTCTCTCAAGTGTCTCGTATGATGCGTTCCATAAGGCTTCTCGTATGATAAGTTCCATCAAGTGTCTCGTTTGATGCGTTCTCTCAAGTGTCTCGTATGATGCGTTCCATAAGGCTTTTCGTATGATAAGTTCCATCAAGTGTCTCGTATGATGCGTTCCCTTAGGTGTCTCGTATGACGCGTTCTCTCAAATGTCTCGTATGATACGTTCTCTCAAGTTTCTCATATGATAAGTTCCATCAAGTGTCTCGTTTGATGCATTCTCTCAAATGTCTCGTATGATGCGTTCCATAAGGCTTTTCGTATAAGTTCCATCAAGTGTCTCGTTTGATGCATTCTCTCGAATGTCTCGTATGATGCGTTCCATAAGGCTTCTCGTATGATAAGTTCCATCAAGTGTCTCGTTTGATGCATTCTCTCGAATGTCTCGTATGATGCGTTCCATAAGGCTTTTCGTATAAGTTCCATCAAGTGTCTCGTTTGATGCATTCTCTCGAATGTCTCGTATGATGCGTTCCATAAGGCTTCTCGTATGATAAGTTCCATCAAGTGTCTCGTTTGATGCGTTTCATAAGGCTTTTCGTATGATAAGTTCCATCAAGTGTCTCGTATGATGCGTTCCCTTAGGTGTCTCGTATGACGCGTTCTCTCAAATGTCTCGTATGATACGTTCTCTCAAGTTTCTCATATGATAAGTTTTATCAAGTGTCTCGTTTGATGCATTCTCTCAAATGTCTCGTATGATGCGTTCCATAAGGCTTTTCGTATAAGTTCCATCAAGTGTCTCGTTTGATGCATTCTCTCGAATGTCTCGTATGATGCGTTCCATAAGGCTTCTCGTATGATAAGTTCCATCAAGTGTCTCGTTTGATGCATTCTCTCGAATGTCTCGTATGATGCGTTCCATAAGGCTTTTCGTATAAGTTCCATCAAGTGGCTTGTATGATCTGTTCCCCCTTCAAAATTAGGAGGAAATATTTTAAATGAAAACGATAGCAAATTAATTCAGAGGGATCTAGATAAAATCTTCGAATGCTCTAATAAAATGGAACATGAAATTCGATTTTGCCAGTGTAGAGTTTGAACCTGGGTCTAAATAACCGAATTTTAGCTATGAAATGGCTGGTAAAATTCTTATCACCGTGGACGAAGAAGATTTCGGGGTGCGGGTTTCAAAGAATTTGAAGTTGAACAAACAGTGTGACGAAGCGTGTAAGAAGGTGAGCCGAATGCTTGGATTTAGTGCGAGAAGTTTTCAGTACAGACACCAAAATATAATCATACTTCTATATAAAAGTTTAGTAAGGCCACGCCTAGAATACGATATAAAATTCTGGTCACCGTATACACATGTACACATCGATAAAATGGAGAGAATTCAAGGATGGGGAACTAAACTAATTCCCTCGATTAGAAATAAGTCGTATATCGAAAGATTAAATATACTAAAACTACCGACTCTCGAAACTAGGCGATTGAGCTTATCGAATATTCGAAATTGTAAATAAATTTGAAAATGTAAATTATGAATGTTTGTTTAAGTACGACCATGGATGGTATCACACGTGACAACGGTTTTCAACTGAAAGGAGGACGGAGGTTTCAAACGAACAGAGCTAAAAAGAAATTCACCTTGAAATCATTGATAAATGGAATGCTCTCCCGGCGGAGGTAGTAAATAGTAGTAGTGTAAATAGTTTTAAAAACCAAATTGATAGTTATTTTAGGAATCATGATAGTGTTTAAATACGGAGCCCTGTTATGGGTTGAATGTCGCGGGAGTAGGCATCGTGGCAACGATGTCCAAAGGAGGACTACTAGTATAGAATGGGACTAGTCTTTGAGTGAACTAAGTAGTCCTTGCTGGCCCTCTGCAATTATGTAACTATATTCCAACGAGACTCAGCCCCATGTGATACAGCAAAATCAGTCAAGGCATGGTGCGCACAAAATGGAGTTCAGCTGCTTTCATGGCCCGGAAATTCCACGGACATGAATCCGATGCAGCGTTTATGGTGTGTGTTGGAAGATGAAATACACAGAGAACCCATTACAACCAAACAGCAACTCATGTACCGTCTCTTTGAAGTTTGGTAAAGATCTAAGCGAATCCAGCAAATGTGCAAAACGTTCATCAATACCATGCCAGGACATGTTAAAGCACTCATGGATGTTAAGGGGGTCAAACTGCTTAAAAATGAATGGAGAAGACTTAACATTGTGCCAATGTGTCAATATATATATATATATATATATATATATATATATATATATATATATATATATATAAAGGAATGTGCAATGTCCCGCAGAGAACACAGAAACACCATTTCATTTTTTCCTGCGGGACAGTGCATTCATTTGCTACCCTCACGTGATACTTTGCGCGTTTTTCAATATATATATATATATATATATATATATATATATATATATATATATATATATATATATATATATATATATATATATATATATATATATATATATATATTGTATCTCTCGTTCGGTGTATTGTTCGCTCTCTGATATATGGCAGAAGTGTGGTGGTCTGCCTGCGCACAGATCGTATTTTTGCGATAAGAATCAATTAAATGCAAAATGATGCCCCTAAAATGGCGTCTTGCTAAAAGTGAAATTAGAAGGCAGAATTTCATGATGTGCGCTACGAGGGTCCAGACGTTTAACGCCTTCGTTCACGTCCATTATGGCGTTGTCCTTTCGCGTCTCACTTACATGTTTGTTTGTTTGTTGGCGCAACTGTATCGATGTCATACTATGGCGGGGCTTGGGGATGTTTTGTGGGGGAGGGGGAGGGATTTGTTTTCAGGGTCTCTGGTCTTTCTCTCAATTATGTTGTAATCTTTTACTGTTCGATTCCGGGATTTTTTTTTGGGGGGGGGGGGGTTGATACTCTCTCTCTCCCCCTCTCTCGCTCTCTCTCTCTCTCTCTCTCTCTCTCTCTCTCTCTTGTTCTGCCTCTTTCGGTCTGTCTGTCTATTGGTTTGCGCTTCCTACCCACAACTCCTAGCGTTTAAGGGATACACTGCAGCTAGTGGTTTCAGCTTTTCGATATACAGGGTGTCGCAATTTTTATATTGTTACAAACATTGAAAATATTTATTTCTAATTTATTTTTTAATTTTAACTTTTTTCTAAAGTTTCCTTTTACACTTTTAACTATATTATTTTTTCTAATATTTTAATATAAAAAGTTTTATTTTCAATTTTTTTTTCCTTCTACTTGTTTTTCTTTCTTTGTTTCTCTATTCCCTCATTCTTAAGATCTGAGTGAATTTTCCCCATTGGATTACATCGCTTTTCTCATTGGCCATTCTCAATTTTCTTTCAACCGCTACTTTATTTTGCCCCCTCTCTTCAAAATGACTTTTAGAAAAAAAAAAGGCTTTAAAAAACCCAACTAAAACCGACCTCGAAAAAATGGGGTTAAGTCAATTTCCTTTTATAAGGTCTCCTTTTAAGAGAATTTCTCTAGGGCCGTTAAGACCACCTCAAAAATGGAATGAGTCCGTTCCCATGCCAGTAATGGGATAAGGAAACGAAATATTTCCCTACTCCAAAAGAAAAATTCCTATGCGATTTTTTTCTTCAGAAATATTTTTGGGAAAGAATTCCAAAGTCGATTAAATTTGTGCTCAAAAATTGCCGGGAATAATTTTTTTCGACGATGGATTTTGAGACGGTGGTACAGAGTCTGGTTCCAGGGGCTGGCACAGAATAAATTGTGGTCTGATTTTATTCGTTCCCTTGCGTCTTCACTGGATATTGGATTAGGGATAAATTTATGCCCCAACATGGCCGGGCCTATTTTTTTTTATAACGAGGGATTTTGAGAAGGTGGTAACGAGAAAGGATGGTTTTATCCGTTTCCTTGGGTCTTACTGGGGACTTGACTGGGACCGTTTTTGGTTATTGACATCGCCACATCTCATTTTTTTCATTACGAGGATTTCGAGACGGTGGTACGGAGACAGGTCCAAGGTTTGGTACAGATTGAAATGTAATCTGTCCTTTTTTGTTCGCCTGTGCTCCACAGACTTGGCCAAAAACTATTCTTGTACCAGTCTGAATTAGAACTACCAGGCAGCTACTATCTACGTTGACAGCCGAGACAGGTAGTTCGCATCAAATGGATGCTTGATCGTATATATGAATCCATGTTCCTCTTTTTATGACCTTCTTTCTGGAGATCTATAACGCCCACTATAAACCTCAGTATTTAGAGTTGCCATGTCTCATTGTTATTGATTCTTTATTATCTTTAACTTTTATTCATTTTCCATTGTTTCAATCTCTCATAATTTCTTAATCTTTCTCTTCCGTTATTCTCGAATAAAAAGAAATTCACCCATTGGTTAATCTGTTTTCTTTCTTCGCCCAAGACTTTCTGGTTTCGTTCTTCCTTTGCGTCAGAGACATCTACTATTTTGGTATTTAAATCGATAGATACTACTAGTATTCTAGTACTCAGCTGCCCAGCTAGTCGGTGGTGTACAGGAAGCTCACCTTAAATGTTCGCGATAAATCATTACTGTATTTGATTGTTTGTTTAGTTATAAAGCATTTGATTGTGAATAAATTTAGCAAATTTATTTATTTTATAATTATGAAAAGAAGCAATGGCTGAATTCATCACAAGCTAAATTTTTTGTAGATGCATGATCTGATACAATCCTATGGATTGGTTATATTGTATATGGTAGATGCATGATCTGACACAATCCTATGGATTGATTATATTGTAGATGCATGATCTGACACAATCCTCTGGATTGATTATATTGTAGATGCATGATCTGACACAATCCTATGGATTGATTATATTGTAGATGCATGATCTGACACAATCCTATGGATTGATTATATTGTAGATGCATGATCTGACACAATCCTATGGATTGATTATATTGTAGATGCATGATCTGACACAATCCTATAGATTGATTATATTGTAGATGCACGATTTGACACAATTTTATAGATGCATTCTGTGGGTGCGTTTTGACAGGTGCGGATGACCTTTGATAGGCCCTTGTGGCTTTTGTCATCCGTGAAATTATGTTACTCGTATGTTATGTTATGTTTATCTCTGTATTAAGCTCTCGAGTAACTATTTTGGTTGCTCCTGTGTTTGTAAGATGTTGGTTGGTTGGTTGCGAATTAATTTGCATATACATAAAGGAAAAACAGCCGAAATTAAATATTCAAACAAATTCGCAATTCATCTTGCCTTCCTTCCGTCCGCCAGCCCCTAATCCCTCCCCATCTTAATCCTGTGACCGTTATAGAGGCTCAACCATTTGCATGTATATCTTGTGTTTAGAGAAATTCTATTTTCTATAAATATGTTCGTATAAATGTTATCATAACTAATCACATATATAAAAGCTCTGTATCTTATTCCCTAGTCACAACTGTTTAGCCTTTGAAAATGATATGTGGATATATCGAAACGCGCCAGAACAATAAAGAATTTCGTCTTGCTTAGTGAACCAGTTTTCTGCCCTCGTAAGTCACGACTTTCTAATGAACTTTGGGGAACTAATCCACGGTGTTAAGCCAAGACCAAAAACGAAATATAAGACAAATCGAGAGACTAGAAAAGAAAACAATTAACAATAAGTTAGCAGTCACTTTCAATAATATATATATATATATATATATATATATATATATATATATATATATATATATATATATATATATATATATATATATATATATATATATATATATATCAGGTAGGTTTGAACGAAAGTATAGTCCGATTTCATTGAATAAAGTTTTAGGTATTATTCATTGACGTAGTGCCTCTTGTTATCGTTTTTTGTAATCTTTTAGATTAAAAAAATATTATTCCTAATCTTCTGCGATATTCAACACTCTTTTTGTCCCATTTAAAGATCACATTGGACATGTGTTAATCTTTTTTTCATAAAGGCGTTAATGCAAGTACAGCGGCAAAATCCATTCAGAGCACTTATGGAGATGATGCAGTAACTGAAAGAAGTTGCAGAAGGTGATTTTTCTCGTTTTCGAACTGGAAATTTCAGTCTAAAAGATCGACCAAAAGAAAATCGTCCGAAAGAACTCGATTCCGAAGAGTTAAAAGCTGTTGTCACAGCAAATCCTGCTGCACCTTCTTTGAAACTCGCAAAACAATTTAACTTAACCCATACGACTGCCATACGCCAACTGAAAAAGATTGGAAAGGTTCCAGTGATTGGAAAATGGGTCCTGCGAATCTTCAACAACGTGTTACTTGCTGCAAGTTATTCCTTTCACGACACCTTCAAGCACCATTTGGGGGCAGAATTTCTACTGGTGATGAGAAGTGGGTCCTTTATTATAACGTTAAACGCCTCCGTTCCTGGATTAGTCGGGGAAGCAGAATTTCTCAACGACCGAAAAGAGGAATTCATAAAAAAAGGCCACTTTGGGCCAGAGGCGACCTTTCTTTGTCAACAGAAAGAGTGTCATCTACCATCAAGTTTATGTCCGTCCCTGACACAGCTCCAATGAACAAGGATCTCTTAGAGGAGATGGGATGGAAAATATCGCTTCTTCCTCTATTTTCTACTGACCTTGCACCTCCTCGTTATCACTTGATTATGGGATAACAGAACCATTAGGACGGTCTTAGGTTGATATAAAGAGAAGAGGTTGCAAAAGAGGGGAATTCAAATTTTGCAAAAAAAACTCCAATGGAGGTTATGTTCATGATTAAAGATTTACATAGTCATAAATATTTTTCATATTTAGTACCTTAAGTTGGACATTACTTTCGTCCCAATCTGATATATATATATATATATATATATATATATATATATATATATATATATATATATATATATATATATATAAGTATAAATAGTATGAGTATGAATAAGTATAAATATTTGGTTGTACCACGTAGGTTAAAAGAGAGATTGATCGGAGTTAGTACTTTCGTTATCTTAATATCAATTTCAAACTCACAATGGTTTATGAAATAGAGAGACACCGAATTTATACAAAGCAATGTTTTCCCTATAAGGTCAGATAGTTTTAGGACCTTTGATAAGTTTGATTTGAGGAAGAAAGAGAGGACTGGATCTAAAAAAAACAAACCATTCCTAATCTCCAGCACGAAAAATAGAAATGTAAATATTAGCCCCGGTTTGTTTTCTTTATAGATCCAATCATATCTTTCTTCCTCAAATCATACTTATCAGAGGTCATAAAAAAATCTGACCATCTGACCTTATAGGGAAAACATTGCTTTGTATAAATACAGTCTCTCTTTATTTCATAAACCATTGTGAGTTTGAAATTTTTCCCTACGTGGTAAAACCATATATTATATATATATATATATATATATATATATATATATATATATATATATATATATATATATATATATATATATATATATATATATATATATATACATATATATATATATATATATATATATATATATATATATATATATATATATATATATATATATATATATATATAATGAACGTGAGAGAATGATGAAATGAATCCAGTATACTGAAAAGAAAGAGAAGATAAATGGAATGATATTTTCTTCGGAAAAATGTATTTTCCTAATTGCGAAAAAGTCCTTATAGTGGTTTGATGAATCACAAACACTGAACCGCTTTGATCTCAATTAATGCAAACCTCGGCTACGTGGAAGAACACAAATTCTTTCAAATAGGCAAGCTTTATGGCACGCGTTGCTTCGTGTATCGGGACTATGAAAAAGAAAGAGTAATTCCATTAATTTGGAATTCAAACGACGAACGAGAAATAGAGTTAAACGAGCGGCGAATATACAATGTATATATCTCACAAACGCGAGAGAATGATGAAATGAATCCAGCAAACCTAAAAGAATGCGACGATAAACGGAATATTATTTGGAAAACTATTTATTTTCTATAAAAGGCTATTTAAATAAGGCAAATGGTTTAAATAACATTGAATTTTATAGAATTACAATATTATAGTATCCAATTTGGTTTTAGTTATGTTGAATAGAGTTTTCTAGTGTTATATGGCAAAAATGTCATAATTTTATGGCAACACTCATTTGCACTAACTGGTGCAGCCACATTTCGTCCAGTTGTATTCCAGTCGTATTCGATGTGGAGTGTTTGCTTGTATTCTAATGATTTTTACAGTCACACTGACGTATATTAGTTGTAAATTAATTTATTAAATTCCATTTATAGCGTAAATAACGTTATATTTCAAATAATTCCTGAGATGGGTAAACGTAGTAATCTTAGTCCCCATAAAATTAGACAGAAGTGTATTTGAGTAAAACCACATTTAGACAGAAAGAAATTCAAGGAAATTACAGGTTTTAACACAGACGATTACTGCAATTAGGAAAAATAATTGAAAACAACAGGGATGTGTTGGAAAGAGGGTTGGTAAATGTGGTCGGAAACGAATAACAACTTCTAGGTTTGGTAAAAAAAACAAAAAACAAAACAACTCAAAGATAGTAGAGCATCTTGTAGTAATATTTCACGTCAATTAAAGGAAGACAACACTAATTTGCATCGAAATACAACTGACACCCCACTTTTGGAAAGTGGGCTACAGGCAGATCGTCCAAGGTAAAAACTAGGCTTACTCCCACGAAGAAGGCTACACGCTATGCCTGGGATAAAAATCACATTGTGTGAACTTCTAAGAAATGGGAGCAGGTAAGACGATCTAAAATTATAGATTAGGATATTTCTATAATTAGAACAATAGTTCTGCACTAATTATCGAAAATATATCATCCGTCAATATGTAATTTTTTTTTTAACCTTTATTTGTAAAAATACCGAAAATATAAGAAATCCATAATATTTTGCAGTACTTTATATATATATATATATATATATATATATATATATATATATATATATATATATATATATATATATATATATAGTAGCGGCCATAATGATTTGGACACTTAGGTTTCCATCACAAAACATAGAGTAGCTTCAAACCAGATAATGGTAAGTAATGCATGATAATTACAGATATAAACTAAGAAAGGCTATAAATTGTACATGTACATTGTACATGTTAGGCTAGATGAAACTGCAAGGAATTATGCCTTTAGATCATTCAGGTCACCCTCGAACGTTAACGGACCGTGCATCTTGTAAGCTTGCTAGAACAGTATGTAAAGAAGATCAGGAAGATTTGGAAACAAGTGGAGTTGAAGTTAGCAAAGATAAAATAAGTAGAACGGTGCTTCATTATGATATCTTTTCTCGTACTCCAAGAAGGACCCCACTCCTTAAGCAAACTCACTGTAAAGTTAGCTTGGCAAATGAACATTCAAATAAACCAGCAATGTTTGGGAGAAAAAATTCTTTAGTCAGATGAAACGAAAATAGAATTTTTCAGTCTAAATTCAATCAGCACAGTTTGGAGAAAAAAGTGTGAAGATTACTCGCCAAAGAAAAAGATCCATACAATCAAATTGGATCGTGGATCAATCATGGTATGGAGTTATTTTTCTTATCTTGGGTTCGAAGAATGGAGGTAGTTAGATTAAGAATGAGCGACGAAATGTACAAGAGGAATTTGGAAAGATATTTGTTATCTAGCGTTGGCTCTCTGAACTTGAAACTAGAATGGGTATTTCACCAAGACAATGGCCCCAAGCATAAAGCAAAACAAACTAAGAATTTTCTTCATATAGGTAGAATTTATGTTTTGGAATGGCCAAGTCAATCTCTCGACCGAAATTCCATCGAAAATATTTTGAAGGAATTGAAACTCATGGTCCTGAGATAAGATCCACGTAACTTATCTGAGTTGAAGAAAATATGTTTGGAGGAATGGAACAAAATCGCCAGCCCAAGCACCTGTATAGAGATTGTAGGAGACTACTCAAAGAACCGGTAAGCTCTAATTGAGAACAATGGTTATGCAACCCAGTAGTAAGCCATGTTTATATGAATGTGTTGTAAACATTTGCGTTGTCAAATTTCACTATTGTCCTTATACAGTTTTTCCTGTTCACCATTTTGTTTTTCTGATGATTACATTATATTTATTACATAAAGTTCCACGTGATTTTTAAATTTAATTAACAGGTTCTAACTAAAAGTATGGATATTTGCATTTCTAACAGTGTGTTGGAAACTTTTGCGGCCCACTGTATATATATGGCGGTTTCAAGTAAATCGATGCAAATTGTACACAGGAAAAAATACAGGTTGTGTGCCAACCGAAGCAATATATTATTTTGAGAATTCACACAGAAATAGAACAAGATAATTTGTTGCAAAATCATTCAAAATGGTCACCATTTGACTTCACAACCTTCTCCAGGCAGGACCAGAACTGGTTGTATGTCCTGGTTAGTGAGTCCTTGTTAAGGGACTCACTAACCTCCATAATGGCAGCTATCATAGATCCTAAAATGTTGAGAGCAGCCTTGTTGACATCTTCTTTAACAACACCCCGCACGAAATAATGAAGGCAGTTGTAGTCAAGGTAGGCTGGGCAATCACAAATATGGGGACCAGTGGTGCGAGAGGTTGTTGAATAACCACGCTTGTGTCTTCCTTGCTTTGTGTGAAGGAGCTGAGTACTGCTGGAAACGTAAGACCTTCCCGCAGCTAAGAGATCCATCCAAGGCTTGACTAGTCTCCAATAGCTCAAAATAAAGGTCTGATTTCACCTTGAGGTCCTGGGGGAAGAGGTGAGGAGGCATAACGCTGCTCTCACTGTTGACCAGGCTGGCTAAGAACAAGGAAAAAGGCAAGGATTTTGCTTTACATAACCATTGGCCCTTCCTTCTTATTCTCAGCCCCACCATACTGCCGTTTCACTTTGTAATCGAGCTTCCTCGGGTAGTTAAACGAATTCACAACCTACTTTACGCTTCTCGCGGCGCGTAGGCCGGCGATTATGGCATACTACCTTTTTTCGATCTCATCTGGCATTCTCAGAAAAAACTACATATGATGTCACCCGCTTGAAAGATAAATACTTAATGAGCGTGTCCAAGGGCAAGTAACCTACATTAGTGCGGCCAGTAGTCCTTAGGCACAATTTCAACTTTGTATCGACTTACCTTAAATGCAAAGTGTTAGACATTAAAATACTTTTCCTCCAAAAGGAATTGCAGGCGCTGCGTTTTCACGTGGAAGGCATCAGGTGACAGTTTGACATATAGGTTTGTAGACTGTGCACTTGGTAGTGACCGCGAAGCTGATCGAAGACCTTAAACTACGCCTAATGCGGCCCCCTCAAGACAGCTTGTTATTCAGGTATTCTGGAGCCGACCCAACGGGAGATACCACCAAGAGAGACAAAGTTGAGATTGGCAGTAATAAGGACTAATAAGTTTTCAGTTTTAGGTTCCAACTAACATATTGATTTCGAGGTTCATCTAACAGGAGGTTCATCTAACAGGTGTCAGCCTCTACTGCAAGCTAAAGACCCCCTCAAGGTAAATGCATGAAATCACCAAAAAAAATATGTTAACAGCATATACAGCGTTGGCCAAATGTTTTCGGACACCTGGAATTTCTTTTATTCCTTGGGCATGTATATGAATATGTTGTTATAGGTTTGAATGTATGTGAACAATACATCTGGAAAGCAAAATAAAAAGTACAAGCTTCCTTATAACCTTTTTTTCAAATATCTAAACTGGCGATGCTATTGAAATGTATGAAATCTTGGTATCAGTATGCAGGATGTTACAATCAATATGTCTTCATATAACACATCATATTTGTTGATTGATAATAACAAAAACACGTAATTATATCATGGAGGAAAGAAGTCTCATACGCACGCTGCACAAGGAGAGTCTCAGCTCTCTACAAATCGCCTGGAGGGTCGGCAGATCACATTCCGGTGTTGCCGAAGTGTGGAGGAGGATCCAAGAAAGTGGGAACATCCAAGGCCAATCTCGTTCTAGACGACCCAAGGCCAGTACGCAGCGTGACTACAGGTCTATGGGTTGCATGAGCCTTTGGGACTTTGGGATCGTAAGAAAAACGCAGTCCAACTGCAACATGAATGGACAGAGTGCGTCTATGTCAGCATCCTTCAGAACAGTCCGTCGCAGAATGCTGCTTGCACAAGGCCCGAAGTCATGTAAAGCCCACCAGAAGCTACTAATCTACCTTCAGCAGAAGCGACGTCGACTGGCTTTGGCAAATGATTACCACAACTGCACTATTTATCAGCGAGGACGCGGCTTATGGTCTGATGAGTCCACATTCGAGTTGTTTTCGACTCCAGTCAACGTTAGAGTCCACAACAGGCCATGGAACCATTGAAATCCAGAATGCATAATGCCAAAAGTAAAGCATGTTGGCTGTTCTATAATAGTCGTCTCACCCTTTGTAAAGGCATCATGAATTCAAAGAAGACCAAAGCTGTCCTGAGAGATTAATCGCTATCCTCAGCCGAGACACCTTCAGAAATGCCAGGAATGTGATTTTCCAGCAGGACAATGTCACAAGTCTCTGTCCACCATGCACTTGTTCCGGGGCAACAATATCATGATTATGGACCGGTAACCTCAGTCTCCAGGTATGAATCAACTAGAAAACTTCTAGCAATACCTGAAGCGTTATGACGTCATAACCCGTCATCCTATGAACAACTGAAGTCACTCATCTCCGAGGCGTGGGGCAGCATTGCACCCCTCCGGGAGAGGATGCCTCGAAGAATAAATGCTCTCACCATTGCCAAGGGTCTCTGGACACGCTCCTGAGCTTCCTGTTTCAGTTTGGTGTTGTAATTTTTACAGAGATTCATCTACTTATCTGTTATATGTTGCTGATGTTACGTGTTTTGGCAACTTTGTGTTTGAGGAATTCTTGTTGAATATTTGGAGCATATTTAACTTATTGCAATTTATTCTTCGTGATTTCACTGTTATATTAATATATATGCAAATAAAGAACTTTACTCCCTGCATATATTTAATTTCTTAAAATTTCCGAGGTATCCGAAAACTTTTGTCACGGCAGTAGTTACCTTAATAAAGTTAACCTTATGTAAATTCCCGACGCTTAATATGATTACAGATACTACTCTTCAAACTCTATAATGATATAAGCCTTCAGTTTTCACTAGAAATAACGAAATCTAGCGTTAGAAACCTGGAGATTTCAATAGATCGAACCCGGTGCCGTAGATAAATAACAAAATTATAAAGAGCATAAAGAAAAATAACTGATTGTATAAAATTTTGAAAACCAGCGTTAGCGTCAATAATCATAATCAATACCTTTAATATCATTGCTTTGTCAAACGGAAAATAAGGACAGACAAACCTAAAAATGAACTCGCGTCGTTGTCAAATCAAGAACCAAAGCGATATTATAAATATGTAAATAATCGCAAACCAATTACAGAGTACATCGGGCACCTCCAACCTGCTGAGATTGTCCTTAGTGACGATCTAGACAACGTGGTCAGACCTTACTGTATACTAACATTTAGGAGCTGTTTTACCGTCGAAGATACGATTAATTTACTTATATTACGAGAAGGAATAAATTTGGTCGAAAATACTACTTTTACAAATATTGACTTGACCGAAAATGAAATTAGGTTTTATATTGACAAATGAAAATTTATAAAACGTCGGGTCCTGATAAAATCTATCCAATCCACCTAAAAAGATTTTGATGCGATGTGTTAACCCCTCTTTGTACAATTTTAGAAAAGTTTATTAGTGAGACAATTGATAGTAAAAGTTCAAAGAGACAAATCTAAACACTAATTAATTAACAAAAATGGAATAAAGACTGAACTTGGAAATTTTTGGCTCATCTCCCTTATTTCGGTCGTCATGGAGTTTATTGTGAAAGATATGATCGTTGACCATGTTTAGTTAAATGTAATAATGAAAACGTTGACCAATAAAAAACTGTAGATATGGTTTATCTCGAGTCCTAAAAGATTTTGACACCGTTTTACATAAATAACTCTTGATAAAGCTAAAAGCGCACAGAATAGGAGACAGCCTACGGAAATGAATGCAAGATTGTTTGGAAACACGAGGTCAGAGAGTTGTTGTCAATGGAAGGAATTATACATCGAGATCGGCCACTGCGATGTACCTCACCGCGAATTTGTATTCGTCCCGTTGCTTTATATATATATATATATATATATATATATATATATATATATATATATATATATATATATATATATATATATATAAATAAGTGACCTTGACATAAATCTATTATGTAAAATTTTAAATTTTTAAATCTGCCGATGACACGAAATTAGGTACTAGGAAAAGTATCGTGACAGAAAACCTGCCCCAAATCTTAAAGTATTCAGATGGTCGGAGAGAATCTTTGTATAGTATCGATGTGGTGTGCTTGCGACTTGCCTGTGAGTAGGAGAGTGAGTGTGTAGATAGTGAGAGGGGCTGTTTGAATTGTGTATGACTGATGCAAGGAATTGTGTACCACTCATGTCAAGATGTTGCTTAATTGTAAGGATTTTAGCTTCAGTATGTAAATGTTCGATGTGTTTTGTTTGTGTACTATCTAGTCGTAGTTGGTAGATGCAATTCCACGTGGCCAAATGTAAGGTAATAAACATGGGTCATAATAATCTCAGGAGAAATTATAATATTGCGCGTCAACTTTTAAATACGATTACATGAAAAAAAAGATTTAGGTGTCTCAATCTCAAAGGATCTGAATTTTAAAAGAACCCACTGTAGTTTCACAAAATGCGAATAGGTTTCTCGGCTACATTAACAGACATTTTACATGTAAATGAAAGGATATTATTTTTACCTTATATAAATCGCTGTTCTTCATATTTGCGAAAAGCCATTGCAGTTTGGGAACGCGACCAAAGTCGAGCGACGAAATTAATTCCTGAACTTAGAAATAGATCGCACGAAGATAGATTGAGACACCTATATGCACTTTCACTCGAAAATTGGTATCTACGCGGCCAATAAATAGAAGTTTTTAAAATACTAAACTAGTTAAAAAATATTAATAATGACTTCACATTTCAACTAGAAAACCGAGAGGCCACTAGAAATAACGGTTTCAAGCTACTAACTAAAAGATTTCATGCTGTGATAACACAAAACTTCTTCTATAAAATAACACCCACTTGGCATGCTTCGCTCAGGAAACTTGTCGAAAATACTAGAGTAAATATGTTTAAGAATTGAATCGATCAATATTACTTTAAAATAATACTTTACAAAAATATGCCATAAAACAAATTATCTATCCATATCCTCACTTTCTTTATCTTTCGTTCCATTTGCCTTCCCTCCTTTACCTCTTTCTTGCACCAGACTCTAGTTGCTTCGTAATTTTGTATTGTTACTACACCGGTAGCTAGACCGATAGATACTACTAATATTACTACTAGATACTGCAACTAATCTATTGATTAGACTGTTAGATACTATTAGTGGCCCTTTTATGGATAATCTACTACTACACTGGTAGTTAGAGCGATATATACAAATACTACTCTAAACGATGGATTATAATTATATACTACTAGTAGTACTTTTGCGGATAACTTAGTACTCATCTTGTGCAAGGATTTTCAGTGACGGTATCTCTTACCATGTACTCTCGTCTTTGAGTACTGAGAAGCACTTGGACTCGAGTACAAAGACATGACAAGAGAAGGAGACAAGATCGAGAAACATAAGAGCCTCTGCAAAGCTTGACTTCCGAACACCAAGATTTCGTAGGGTGAGATATAGGGGGATGGGGGGGGGACTGATTTGCGGAGAAGTGCACTGGGGGCGTCTTTCCCTTAGAATATCACCATCTAATAAGGAACTCGAGTAGGCTTGACTTTCTTTGTTCGTGTACACCTGTTTCACCGTAGAGTCTGGTGCTTCTTGTCACGAGACCTCGTACTGAGTACCGATCAAGGTCATCCTCGAACTTATTCAGGCATTGATACGTCATCAAATGATTCTTCTTCGAATCTCAACCAAATCTAAAATTTGGGGTCCATCATTAAACAAGATGGTTATGGCGATTGAAGTCATTTTTCGTCTAAAGAATTCTGATGGGCGACCATCAAAACTGCAGCAGAGGCAATCCAACCTGCTACGACTAAGAAATCGACAGATTCTCTGCATCAGAGGGTTTTTGAAGTCATCGATCAAAATGACGCTAATGTGGGCAAATAATTCATTATGGGTTTCTGTTAAATATATACGCAAGGTATGCTTAATGTATATAATTATCCTTCATTTTATCCAAAATATGTTTTGATGGGCAACTTTCATTCAAAATCTATTAGCGTGGTTCACCAAAAAAGCGACGAATCTGAAATAAAAATTGAAGGACGTAACAGAGCGTAATGAAAACATAACATTAGTGTCGCCATATTGCGCAGACCAGCTGTAAAAGGTTTCATCAAAATTGATTTACAGAGAACCGAGAAATCATAACTTTTCCTACCAAGCTATCAGTGTGGTTCAGGGTGTAGATAGATAAGAACAAAGAACAAAAAACAAAGGGAAAATTACTCAAATAACAGAAACTTGATAGAAGTAGACAAAGACGAAGAGAGGCAAAATGGAAAATGGTAGATAGAAAGACACACGCAAACACACACACAGACACACGGCCAAAACTCAAATTAGTTGTAAAAAATAAAATCGATTAACCACAACTGATCTTTAATCTCCAACCAGATACAAAAAACTGCATTCGCCAATTGGAACGTTCCAAAATAAAAATGCCAAAATCAAAATACCACCTGGTCTTTAACAAAACATGTATATATATATATATATATATATATATATATATATATATATATATATATATATATATATATATATATGTCGTAGAATGACTCCCGACGATACCATATATATCTATTCGTTGAGGGAACTTCTTTAATTACCTCTAGAGTGCGTTACTGTCTGGCGGCCGATATTATGTATCTTCGATATGCTTAAGAAGTGGAACTGAGCTCAAGGATAATAATATTGCTATCATTAATAAAATAGAGTTTTATTAATAATAACTATCAACAAACACAAGACGGAAAATATTGACATAAACAGAATGGAAAGGGTCGTGTAGACTCGGGCTAATCCAAGGATTTAAGGGATTAAAAAAAGGTAAAACAAATATAGAGTTAAAGAGATGGGATGGTTCGATAAACAATTTAAAGCACAGGATAGAATTGACAAAAGGGATCAATACTCAAAGGTGAAGTTTGGCTTACGTAACTTTTGGCACTAGTGGTGCAGTGGAAGGTGGTGCAAAGGAGTTTCGGTCCGCTGGCGAGCTCTAGCCGAAAGGAGGGGGGGGATAAAAGGATCCTGACGAGGCGTCTTGGGAAGGAGAACCGTTTCTCGACGAACGGCTGGAAGAACAATGGCTGTTATAGGTTGTTCTCTTCTGAACAAAGGGGGGATGAGAACCGTCTCTTGTCTAGGGGCTCAAGAACAATGGCTGTTCTAATGTTGTTCTCCTTTGAACAACAGGGGGGGTGAGAACCGTTTCTTGGCGAAGGGCTCAAAACGAACAATGGCTGTTCTAGGTTGTTCTCTTCTGAACAAAGGGGGGGATGAGAACCGTCTCTTGTCTACGGGCTCAAGAACAATGGCTGCTCTAATGTTGTTCTCCTTTGAACAACAGGGGGGGTGAGAACCGTTTCTTGGCGAAGGGCTCAAAACGAACAATGGCTGTTCTAATGCTGTTCTCCTTGAACAACAGGGGGGGATGAGAACCGTTTCTTGGCGAAGGGCTCAAAACGAACAATGGCTGTTCTAATGCTGTTCTCCTTGAACAACAGGGGGGGATGCCTTGGGGACTTGGCGTCGGAAAGGCTCGAACCTTTGGCCCTCAAGGAATATTGTCCTCCTTCTGGACAAGTGATGGTGAATCTCGAGGTCGAGGTCCCTTGGCGCACAAAGGGAGAGAGGGTCGTGGTGATGTTTCGCGACGAAAATCTGGATCTCCAATCTGATCTTAGTGGTAAAGTTTCCATATAAATAGCCAGGACATCTCCTTGGCGTGGGGGGAAAATGGAGTGAAAGCTTGGAGGGAACGCACAGCCGGGCCGGAGAAAAATGCCTTATCTGTTCATAAGCCTAACTCGATCTGGCGAGGTCGGCGTATGGGGGCGAACGGGGGGACGATAACCTCCTTGTTTAAACATTGGCATCCGGTAGCTGAGATAAGACTCCAAGCCTCGAATCGAAGATGCACGTGGGCAGCATCGTGGTTTTAAATAATACGGGGTAGGAGTTGAAATTAAACGCAGCTTCAACACGTTCTATCACAATATATATATATATATATATATATATATATATATATATAACTTTAGATAATTTTACAATAATTGATCAAGATAACGATGAGCAAAGCTTAAGAATACTAGAGTCCCCTTATATTAATTCCCGTGTCCCTAGTCTTAATTGTGACTCGTCCGCTGCTCTCCTACTTATGACATAACTCTACTACCAATACAATCTTACCTATGTCCACTTCAATCCCCTCTCCCCACTTCTCTCTAGAGTCAGACCAACGATGGTGATTGTTTTGATGGTTCTCCCTTGTATTCCTCTAGGATTTTTAATATTCTAACTCATTATAAATTCTGTATTTTCTTAGGTTTTGCATTATAGGAAAACAGTCTCTCTTTTTGTAGATATTTGTCAACACTCTTAATATTCTAATTTCTAGACAAAATTTTTTAATATTATAATTCATTGTAAATTATGTATTCCTTTATATCATAGAACCCGAAGATGAGCGGACAGCTCGAAACGTTGTTTATCCCCAATAAATGAAGATGAATTTCTCCGCATTCCGGTACTCTCATTCCTGGTGAAATTATAGATATATATATATATATATATATATATATATATATATATATATATATATATATATATATATATATGGATACCAAGAAACGTGATAGACTGAGGGAAACCAGGTCAAAAGGGTTCGTGGTCACAGGTTGTAAAATGGGCGCGTGCGCGACCCTTTTTTTATTGGGCTTCGAGTGAAGGTATAATGCGCTGGTTGAGGAGGCTGCGCGCGCAGGACTGGGGCATTATGCGCTGGTTGGTTCCTTTTGGGGCGTTGTATCGATTCCAAAAAGTCCATAACTTTCAATTAAGCAACCGAGAGTTTCCTCGCGCTGACATTTTAATTACTTTGAAATGATGTGAAGAAGAGGTGTCATGATTAGGGTCTCTTTCACGCAGAGCCACGCGTCGCCAGAGGGGTGGAGTAGTATGTACGGGGGGAGTTACTTCCAAGTAGTTAGGGGGTTGGCGTAGATTTGGTATGAATTGGTGAGTTTAAGGGGAGGGGGGTTAGTCGCTGGGATTTGAGAGCCCTGATTGAGGTTGCTAATTTTCTGTCATTTTTGTACACGCATACTCTACCAGGTCATGGGGTACTTTTACTACATACCTGCACTCACACACGAGGATCAATTTATGATACAGGCCTTTTCATGTCATGTTTAATTTTTCACCCTTCCTCTTCTTTACATTCTTAATTTTCAATTTGTATGAATATTTTCTTGGTTATACTTTCCTCGCTGAAGTCACACAGCCTTGCACAAACGCGCCTCCAGTGGATGCATCCCCCCCCCCCCCCGAATAACTAAAAATCTTCACAAGGAAACAAGTTCACAAACACCCCACAAAATATACCTAAAAGAGTTTTGCCTCCAGGGAGAAAAAAAGGTCTTAATTTAGGGGGCAATTTTTCGAGAGCGTAAAATCGAGATTCAAATGAAATCGGATTTTGGCGCGCTTTTGAAAACGGCGGGAAAGTTCCGTTAATTCTTCACCAACGGCGCAGGATGCGATGGTTGTACGTGTCTTTGTATAAACAAAAGAGTGAATTTATCAAATGTAAGTGGAAAGGACACTTTGTTATTAGTGGCCGTAGATTAGATTATAATGAAGATGGAATGATTCGGAATTAATCATTGCGAAAATTGCAATCAATCATTTCTGGAGTTTCAACCAATCACTGTGTGAAATCCAATCAATCATTTCAGGAGTTTCTACCAATAACTGTGGGATTACAATAAATTATTCTGGTAGTTTCAATAATCACTGCGGGAATGGCAATTAATCGCTATTCGTTGCCATGAAGTATTTTAGGAATCGTCATAACTGATTTCTGAACGTACAATCAAACATTGCGAGAATTGCAATCAATCATTAGGGCAGTTGCAAGTTGCAATTTCTATGCCAGATCGTGGTGGACATGATTGAATCTATCTTCTCAAACGGTTCTCTTCCAAGAGCTTTTGAAAAGGCAGATGCCGTTGAACAACATGAAGTGACATTCAGTTCGTCCAAAATGACATTGTTATTCATTAAAAAGAAAGGAAAATTTACAACTAACGATGGATGTCATAATATTAAGAATAACGTACGAATTCGTACAAAGAAAAGACATAAAGTACGAATTTGCCCCCGTTTTCTATGGCAGACATACTAAATCTTTTACCACGATTCACGACCTCCGGCTTCACTGTCATTTACTTCCAAGACCAAAATAGCTTGAACCATGTATTTGAGATCTGTGTAGTATTGCCTAAAAGTACTGTACTGTATTTGTTTTTGAGTTGGAAAAGTGATACTAATGAAAATCTTTTTTAGAACTAAGTAAAACATGATTTTGAAGTCAGAGCAAACATAAAGTTTTAGCCCAACTTAATTATCATCTCGCCAAATCGTGTAGGGTTTGCAACAAGTTCCCAGACTTGCTAACCCCTGTAGATCAACCATTACAAGGCCGATTCAGCGTTATAACGAGGGGAGAGAAGACCTCAAAGATGGAATAAGGCAATGAAAACCTTCAACCTCGATTAATGACTTGTGTAGTGAGGAAAAGGGTGGAAGAATACCATACAACTACAATTCATTCGATAACTTATGAAGCTGCGACAGGTTCGATTTTGCATCGCCATCTTATCACTCATAACAGCTTATTAACTTTAGCATCGCCTCTTGAACTGATTGTTCAAATTCAACACCAGGTCGGCAGAGAATGTTATGGTGGTGATTATGGAAAAGTGTGAAGTGGTAATTTCGCTAAAATATTTTGAATGGCAACCACCGATCACAACAGCTAATTATGGTCAGGTTGTTACGAAAAGGAAACCGAATTAGTAGGAAAAAGAGCGTAAAAGCTGGATCAAGGAGTACTTTTTCACAACCATAACGCATCAGCTAATTCTCCCCGGGTAGTGTTACTTTCTATGGAAAATATCGCCCCCTCGACCCTCCCCCACCTCCCTACCATACCCATTTAGATTTCTTTTCAGTCTCCCAAATCCACAATCAACACACATTTTCTCATCAGGAGGGGCACTGCCCCTGCTACGTCTAAGACCTGCAAGAGGAGCGCACCCTACTAACCTTAGAGCTCCATGAGAAGTTGGTGTTCTCTCGGGTCCTCATTTCCCCTCATTTTTTAAAAAAATCTCCCAGTATCTTTTACACGCCTGAATAGACCCAAGAAAGAGTGAAAGAGGGCGTTAAACTTTATTAAATAAATACATTTTCTTCATTAATCGAGGCTGAAGATCTATATTTCATAATGTTTCTAAACGCTTATAAATTCGTATTTCCTCTTTCCTGCGGGACGTTTCCGCATCTCTGAATAGGAGACAATGTTATGGTAATTCAAGGAAGTGGAATAATCTTTAATAATTCTGTTTAATTCTTCTTTTCAATTATTCTTTCTTAACTATATCTTTATTTTTTCTTTAATCCTTCTTTTTATTCCGATTCCTTAATTCTTCTTTTTTCTGTTTCTCCCTTCGCTTGCCTTGAATGGTTCTTCGCTGCACTTCCTTCTTCAGTTCTTCGCCTTCGTTTCCTTCTCGGGACAGAGTGCCAAGTGTATCGCGCTTACTGGCACTTATACCCCCCCTCCCGAACGGCCCCAGAGTAAGTAGCGGTAGAGAATTAAAAAAAGTCTGTTCGTAGTCCTGAATTTTACCCTACTCTCTTGTACGTACGCGGTTGCTATAGCAACGAGGAGAAACCCCCTTCATGCTGCATCGGTCATGACAGGGGGACGCTCTTCACCCAGGCCGAGAGACTGTACCCAAGACCAATTTAACAGCCCTTAAAAAGGAACTGTATCAATTGGGTATTTTTAACCTTCACATTTGCTGTGGCAGTACAGGGGATCGTATTCACTCACCCGGGGTCTCTTGCATACAGTATAAGAGGGTCTCTTGGCATGGGGGAGGAGCGTTCCCCAGCAATGCCCGCTGCAGTGTGAAGGTGGTTACTCGTTACTATAGTGTCGTAGAATGGACTCTCGACGATATACCATATATAACTATTCGTTGAGGGAACTTCTTTAATTATCTTTAGAGTGCGTGGATGTCTGGCGGGCCGATATTATGTATCTTCAATATGCTTAAGAAGTGGAATTGAGCTCAAGGATAATAATATTGCTATCATTAATAAAATAGAGTTTTATTAATAATAACTATCAACAATACACAAAACGGAAAATATTGACATAAACAGAGAATGGAAAGGGTCGTGGAGACTCGGGCTAATACGAGGATTAAGGGATTAAAAAAGGTAAAACAAATATGAAGTTAAAGAGATGGGATGGTTCGCTAAACCATTTAAAGCACAGGATAGAATTGACAAAAGGGGTAAATACTCAAAGATAACGTTCGGCTTACGTAATTTTACCTTAGTGGTGCGGAGGAAGTCGATGTGAAGGAATTTTTGGTCCGCTGGCGAGTACCAGCCGAAGGGGGAGAATAAAAGGATCCTTACGTGGCGTCTTGGGAATGAGAACCGTTTCTCGACGAACAGCTTGAAGAACAATGGCTGTTCTAATGTTGTTCTCTTCTGAACAACAAGGGGGAAGGGTGAGAACCGCTTCTTGGCGAACGAGCTCAAAAGAACAATGGCTGTTTTACGTTGTTCTTTTCTGAACAACATGGGGAGGGGGGGTGGGTGAGAACCGTCTCTTGTCTACGGGCTCAAGAACAATGGCTGTTCTAATGTTGTTCTCTTCTGAACAACAAAGGGGAAGGGTGAGAACCGCTTCTTGGCGAACGGGCTCAAAAGAACAATGGCTGTTCTACGTTGTTCTCTTCTGAACAACAGGGGAAGGGGTGAGAACCGTTTCTGATCAACGGGCTCGAACGAACAATGGCTGTTCTAACGTTGTTCTCTTTCTGAACAACGAGGGGGAAGCCTTGTGGACTTGGCGTCACGAAAGGCTCGAACCTTGGCACTCAAGGGATATTGTCCTCCTTCTGGACAAGTGATGGTGAATCTCGAGGTCGAGGTCCCTTGGCGCACAAAGTGAGAGAGGGTCGGGGTGATGTTTCGCGACAAAAATCTGGATCTCCAATCTGCTCTTAGTGGTAAAGTTTCCATCTAAATAGTCGAGACACTCCCTTGGCGTGGAGGAAAATGGAGTGGGAGCTTCGAGGAAATGCACAACCGAGCCTGGGAACAATGCCTTATCTGCCCATAAGCCTAACTCAATCTGGCGAGGTCCGCGTATGGGGGGCGAACGGGGGAAGATAAACCTCCTTGTTTAAACATTGACTCAGGTGGCTGCGATAAAGCGCCAAGCTTCAAGGCGAAGATGCACGTGGGAGCATCGTGGTTTTAAATAATATGTGATAGGGGTTGAAATTAACGCCGCCTCAACCCGTTCTATCACATATAGCAACCGCATACCCTCACTGGATATATTGCAGTTTACCTGGCTCTAGCGTAGACCACCTGACTTGCCTCAAAACAAAGTAAATTAACAATATTCTTCTTCTTAAATAACCGGAAAATAGAATCTTATTCTTTTTGTCGCGTGAAAGAAATTCTCTAAGTGACTATGTCGGTCGGTCGGTCGGTCAGTTGGACGGTAACCACTTTCCTTTTCAATATGTTTTTTGGCAATTACATCGTAAATCTTTAGCCGATTCCAATGAAATCTAAGGCCCTTATGCTGTTTTACATTCTCTTTCGAATGTTATAATTGCCAAAGTCCTCCCAAGGTTAGTCAGGGAACTATCTGGCAGTAGCTCCCGAACTATTTAGTTGATTCTAACGAAATTTGAAACTCTTATGTTGTTTTACATTCTCTTTCGAAAGATATGATTGCCAAGGTCCTCCCAGGGTTAATCCGGGAAGTATTTGATAATAAAATCGTAACTATTCGGTCGATTCTAACGAAATTTGAAACCCTTATGTTGTTTTACATTCTCTTTTGAATGGTATAATTGCAAAGGTCCTAAGATCATAAGTAGGAATAATTGAGGGCACGCGACTTGGGTCTGTTGACCGTGTTCTTCTACTGCTGACCATACTCACAAATCAATGGGATTAAAGATCAGGACTATTGTCATTCTCTGGTTTGGTAATAGTTGGAGACCTTTCTCTCAGGTTGGTTGCTGTTTCTTGGGCTATGTGTAAAGGAGTACCATCTAGAATAAAGGCGAAGTCCTTTGTATTTTTCCTTATTTCAACTACCATTTGATTCAAGATGGTACCACGATAGTATTTTGTATCAATTAACAATACTACGAGTGATCAAAATTAGGGGATATAATTGATCCAAAGAGACCAATTACGCATTCGGAAAGGTGGGTTCTCAGCCCTCAGAGTCGAGATAGGTCGATGGCGCCATCTTTAGATTTTGCAAACGAACACAATCATTTTGTTTTTCTGGAGGCGGTAAAATTTGATAAGAGAATCAAGCATTTCCTACTTTCCTAACTGATTAAAATCTCAAAATCTAAGTATTTCCTACTTTCCTAACTGATTAAAAACTCAAAATCTAAGCATTTTCTACTTTCTTAACTGATTAAACTCTCAAAATCTAAGCATTTCCTACTTTCCTAACTGATTAAAATCTCAAAATCTAAGAATTTCCTACTCTCCTAACTGATTAAAATTCAAAATCTAAGCATTTCTTACTTTCTTAACTGATTAAACTCTCAAAATCTAACCATTTCCTACTTTCCTAACTGATTAAAATCTCAAAATCTAAGCATTTCCTACTCTCCTAACTGATTAAAATTCAAAATCTAAGCATTTCCTACTTTCCTAACTATTAAAATCTCAAAATCTAAGCATTTCCTACTTTCCTAACTGATTAAAATTTCAAAATCTAAGCATTTCCTACTCTCCTAACTGATTAAAATCTCAAAATATAAGCATATCTTACTTTCTTAACTGATTAAACTCTCAAAATCTAAGCATTTCCTACTTTCCTAACTGATTAAAATCTCAAAATCTAAGCATTTCCTACTTTCCTAACTGATTAAAATCTCAAAATCTAAGCATTTCCTACTTTCCTAACTGATTAAAATCTCAAAATCTAAGCATTTCCTACTTTCTTAACTGATTAAAATTTAAAAATCTGAGCATTTCCTACTCTCCTAACTGATTAAAATCTCAAAATCTAAGCATGTTCTACTTTCCTAACTGATTAAAATCTCAAATTCTAAGCATTTCCTACTTTGTTAACTGATTAAAATCTCAAAATCTAAGCATTTCCTACTTTCCTAACTGATTAAAATCTCAAAATCTAAGCATTTCCTACTTTCCTAACTGATTAAAATCTCAAAATCTAAGCATTTCCTACTTTCCTAACTGATTAAAATCTCAAAATCTAAGCATTTCCTACTTTCCTAACTGATTAAAATCTCAAAATCTAAGCATTTCCTACTTTCATTACCGATTAAAATCTCAAAATCTAAGCATTACCTACTTTCCTAACTGATTAAAATCTCCGAATCTAAGCATATCTTACTTTCTTAACTGATTAAACTCTCAAAATCTAACCATTTCCGACTTTCCTTACTGATTAAAATCTCAAAATCTAAGCATTTCCTACTTTCCTAACTGATTAAAATCTCAAAATCTATGCATTTCCTACTTTTATTACCGATTAAAATCTCAAAATCTAAGCATTTCCTACTTTCTTAACTGATTAAACTCTCAAAATCTAACCATTTCCTACTTTCCTAACTGATTAAAATCTCAAAATCTAAGCATTTCCTACTTTTATAACCGATTAAAATCTCAAAATCTAAGCATTTCCTACTTTCTTAACTGATTAAAATCTCAAAATCTAAGCATTTCCTACTTTCCTTACTGATTAAAATCTCAAAATCTAAGCATATCTTACTTTCTTAACTGATTAAACTCTCAAAATCTAAGCATTTCCTACTTTCCTAACTGATTAAAATCTCAAAATCTAAGCATTTCCTACTTTTATAACCGATTAAAATCTCAAAATCTAAGCATTTCCTACTTTCATTACCGATTAAAATCACAAAATCTAAGCATTACCTACTTTCCTAACTGATTAAAATCTCCGAATCTAAGCATATCTTACTTTCTTAACTGATTAAACTCTCAAAATCTAACCATTTCCGACTTTCCTTACTGATTAAAATCTCAAAATCTAAGCATTTCCTACTTTCCTAACTGATTAAAATCTCAAAATCTAAGCATTTCCTACTTTCCTAACTGATTAAAATCTCAAAATCTAAGCATTTCCTACTTTCTTAACTGATTAAAATCTCAAAATCTAAGCATTTCCTACTTTCCTAACTGATTAAAATCTCAAAATCTAAGCATATGTTACTTTCTTAACTGATTAAAATCTCCAAATCTAATAAGCATTTCCTACTTTCCTAACTGATTAAAATCTCAAAATCTAAGCATTTTCTACTTTCTTAACTGATTAAACTCTCAAAATCTAACCATTTCCTACTTTCCTAACTGATTAAAATCTCAAAATCTAAGCATATCTTACTTTCTTAACTGATTAAACTCTCAAAATCTAAGCATTTCCTACTTTCCTAACTGATTAAAATCTCAAAATCTAAGCATTTCCTACTCTCCTAGCTGATTAAAATCTCAAAATCTAAGCATATGTTACTTTCTTAACTGATTAAAATCTCCAAATCTAATAAGCATTTCCTACTTTCCTAACTGATTAAAATCTCCAAATTTTAAGCATTTCCTACTTTCTTAACTGATTAAACTCTCAAAATCTAACCATTTACTACTTTCCTAACTGATTAAAATCTCAAAATCTAAGCATATCTTACTTTCTTAACTGATTAAACTCTCAAAATCTAAGCATTTCCTACTTTCCTAACTGATTAAAATCTCAAAATCTAAGCATATGTTACTTTCTTAACTGATTAAAATCTCCAAATCTAATAAGCATTTCCTACTTTCCTAACTGATCAAAATCTCAAAATCTAAGCATTTCCTACTTTCCTAACTGATTAAAATCTCAAAATCTAAGCATTTCCTACTTTCATAACCGATTAAAATTTCAAAATCTAAGCATATCTTACTTTCTTAACTGATTAAACTCTCAAAATCTAAGCATTTCCTACTTTCCTAACTGATTAAAATCTCAAATTCTAAGCATTTCCTACTTTCATAACTGATTAAAATCTCAAAATCTAAGCATTTTTTACTTTCCTAACTGATTAAAATTTCAAAATCTAAGCATATCTTACTTTCTTGACTGATTAAACTCTCAAAATCTAACCATTTCCTACTTTCCTAACTGATTAAAATCTCAAAATCTAAGCATTTCCTACTTTCATAACTGATTAAAATTTCAAAATCTAAGCATATCTTAGTTTCTTAACTGATTAAACTCTCAAAATCTGAACATATCTTACTTTCTTAACTGAGTAAACTCTCAAAATCTAAGCATTTCCTACTTTCCTAACTGATTAAAATCTCAAAATCTAAGCATTTCTTACTCTCCTAACTGATTAACATCTCAAAATCTAAGCATTTCCTACTTTCATAACCGATTAAAATCTCAAAATCTAAGCATTACCTACTTACCTAACTGATTAAAATCTCCAAATCTAAGCATATCTTACTTTCTTAACTGATTAAACTCTCAAAATCTAACCATTTCCTACTTACTTAACTGATTAAACTCTCAAAATCTAAGTATTTCCTACTTTCCTAACTGATTAAAATCTCAAAATCTAAGCATATTTTACTTTCTTAAGTGATTAAAATCTCAAAATCTAAGCATTTCCTACTTTCCTAACTGATTAAAATCTCAAAATCTAAGCATTTCCTACTTTCTTAACTGATTAAAATCTCAAAAGCTAAGCATTTCCTACTTTCCTGACTGATTAAAATCTCAAAATCTAAGCATTTCCTACTTTCCTGACTGATTAAAATCTCAAAATCTAAGCATTTCCTTCTTTCCTTACTGATTAAAATCTCAAAATCTAAGCATATCTTACTTTCTTAACTGATTAAACTCTCAAAATCTAAGCATTTCCTACTTTCCTAACTGATTAAAATCTCAAAAGCTAAGCATTTCCTACTTTCCTAACTGATTAAAATCTCAAAATCTAAGCATATTTTACTTTCTTAAGTGATTAAACTCTCAAAATCTAAGCATTTCCTACTTTCCTAACTGATTAAAATCTCAAAATCTAAGCATATCTTACTTTCCTGACTGATTAAAATCTCAAAATCTAAGCATTTCCTTCTTTCCTTACTGATTAAAATCTCAAAATCTAAGCATATCTTACTTTCTTAACTGATTAAACTCTCAAAATCTAACCATTTCCTACTTTCCTAACTGATTAAAATCTCAAAAGCTAAGCATTTCCTACTTTCCTAACTGATTAAAATCTCAAAATCTAAGCATTTTCTACTTTCCTAACTGATTAAAATTTCAAAATCTAAGCATATCTTACTTTCTTGACTGATTAAACTCTCAAAATCTAAGCATTTCCTACTTTCCTAACTGATTAAAATCTCAAAATCTAAGCATTTCCTACTCTCCTAACTGATTAAAATCTCAAAATCTAAGCATATGTTACTCTCTTAACTGATTAAAATCTCAAAATCTAAGCATTTCCTACTTTCCTAACTGATTAAAATATCAAAATCTAAGCATTT
This sequence comes from Ceratothoa steindachneri, assembly GCA_963969495.1. Classification (NCBI taxonomy): domain Eukaryota; kingdom Metazoa; phylum Arthropoda; class Malacostraca; order Isopoda; family Cymothoidae; genus Ceratothoa; species Ceratothoa steindachneri. The sequence goes on from OZ018320.1 coordinate 219,899,827, forward strand.
CCTAGTTTCATAACTGATTAAAATCTCAAAATCTAAGCATTTCCTACTTTCCTAACTGATTAAAATCTCCAAATCTAAGCATATCTTACTTTCTTAACTGATTAAACTCTCAAAATCTAACCATTTCCTACTTTCCTAACTGATTAAAATCTCAAAATCTAAGCATTTCCTACTTTCCTAACTGATTAAAATCTCAAAATCTAAGTATTTCCTACTTTCCTAAGTGATTAAAATCTCAAAATCTAAGCATTTCCTACTTTCTTAACTGATTAAACTCTCAAAATCTAAGTATTTCCTACTTTCCTAAGTGATTAAAATCTCAAAATCTAAGCATTTCCTACTTTCTTAACTGATTAAACTCTCAAAATCGAAGTATTTCCTACTTTCCTAACTGATTAAAATCTCAAAATCTAAGCATATCTTTCTTTCTTAACTGATTAAACTCTCAAAATCTAAACATATCTTACATTCTTAACTGATTAAACTCTCAAAATCTAAGTATTTCCTACTTTCCTAACTGATTAAAATCTCAAAATCAAAGCATTTCCTACTTTCCTAACTGATTAAAATCTCAAAATCTAAGCATTTCCTACTTTTCTAACTGATTAAAATTTCAAAATCTAAGCATTTCCTACTTTCCTAACTGATTAAAATCTCAAAATCTAAGCATTTCCTACTTTCATAACCGATTAAAATCTCAAAATCTAAGCATTTCCTACTTTCTTAACTGATTAAACTCTCAAAATCTAAGCATTTCCTACTTTCCTAACTGATTAAAATCTCAAAATCTAAGCATTTCCTACTTTCTTAACTGATTAAACTCTCAAAATCTAAGTATTTCCTACTTTCCTAAGTGATTAAAATCTCAAAATCTAAGCATTTCCTACTTTCTTAACTGATTAAACTCTCAAAATCTAAGTATTTCCTACTTTCCTAACTGATTAAAATCTCAAAATCTAAGCATATCTTACTTTCTTAACTGATTAAACTCTCAAAATCTAAACATATCTTACTTTCTTAACTGATTAAACTCTCAAAATCTAAGCATTTCCTACTTTCCTAACTGATTAAAATCTCAAAATCTAAGCATTTCCTACTTTCCTAACTGATTAAAATCTCAAAATCTAAGCATTTTCTACTTTTCTAACTGATTAAAATTTCAAAATCTAAGCATATCTTACTTTATTAACTGATTAAAATTTCAAAATCTGAGCATTTCCTACTCTCTTAACTGATTAAAATCTCAAAATCTAAGCATATCTTACTTTCTTAACTGATTAAACTCTCAAAATCCTAGCATTTCCTACTTTCCTAACTGATTAAAATCTCAAAATCTAAGCATTTCCTACTTTCCTAACTGATTAAAATCTCAAAATCTAAGCATTTCCTACTCTCCTAACTGATTAAAATCTCAAAATCTAAGCATATGTTACTTTCTTAACTGATTAAAATCTCAAAATCTAAGCATTTCCTACTTTCCTAACTGATTAAAATCTCAAAATCTAAGCATTTCCTACTTTCATAACCGATTAAAATCTCAAAATCTAAGCATTACCTACTTACCTAACTGATTAAAATCTCCAAATCCAAGCATATCTTACTTTCTTAACTGATTAAACTCTCAAAATCTAACCATTTCCTACTTACTTAACTGATTAAATTCTCAAAATCTAAGTATTTCCTACTTTCCTAACTGATTAAAATCTCAAAATCTAAGCATATTTTACTTCCTTAAGTGATTAAACTCTCAAAATCTAAGCATTTCCTACTTTCCTAACTGATTAAAATCTCAAAATCTAAGCATTTTCTACTTTCCTAACTGATTAAAATTTCAAAATCTAAGCATATCTTACTTTCTTGACTGATTAAACTCTCAAAATCTAAGCATTTCCTACTTTCCTAACTGATTAAAATCTCAAAATCTAAGCATTTCCTACTCTCCTAACTGTTTAAAATCTCAAAATCTAAGCATATGTTACTCTCTTAACTGATTAAAATCTCAAAATCTAAGCATTTCCTACTTTCCTAACTGATTAAAATATCAAAATCTAAGCATTTCCTAGTTTCATAACTGATTAAAATCTCAAAATCTAAGCATTTCCTACTTTCCTAACTGATTAAAATCTCAAAATCTAAGCATATCTTACTTTCTTAACTGATTAAACTCTCAAAATCTAAACATTTCCTACTTTCCTAATTGATTAAAATCTCAAAATCTAAGCATTTCCTACTTTCCTAACTGATTAAAATATCAAAATCTAAGCATTTCCTACTTTCATAACCGATTAAAATCTCAAAATCTAAGCATTTCCTACTTTCTTAACTGATTAAACTCTCAAAATCTAAGCATTTCCTACTTTCCTAACTGATTAAAATCTCAAAATCTAAGCATTTCCTACTTTCTTAACTGATTAAACTCTCAAAATCTAAGTATTTCCTACTTTCCTAACTGATTAAAATCTCAAAATCTAAGCATTTCCTACTTTCTTAACTGATTAAACTCTCAATTTCTAAGTATTTCCTACTTTCCTAACTGATTAAAATTTCAAAATCTGAGCATTTCCTACTCTCCTAACTGATTAAAATCTCAAAATCTAAGCATATCTTACTTTCTTAACTGATTAAACTCTCAAAATCCTAGCATTTCCTACTTTCCTAACTGATTAAAATCTCAAAATCTAAGCATTTCCTACTCTCCTAACTGATTAAAATCTCAAAATCTAAGCATATGTTACTTTCTTAACTGATTAAAATCTCAAAATCTAAGCATTTCCTACTTTCCTAACTGATTAAAATCTCAAAATCTAAGCATTTCCTACTTTCATAACCGATTAAAATCTCAAAATCTAAGCATTACCTACTTACCTAACTGATTAAAATCTCCAAATCTAAGCATATCTTACTTTCTTAACTGATTAAACTCTCAAAATCTAACCATTTCCTACTTACTTAACTGATTAAACTCTCAAAATCTAAGTATTTCCTACTTTCCTAACTGATTAAAATCTCAAAATCTAAGCATATTTTACTTTCTTAAGTGATTAAACTCTCAAAATCTAAGCATTTCCTACTTTCCTAACTGATTAAAATCTCAAAATCTAAGCATTTCCTACTTTCTTAACTGATTAAACTCTCAAAATCTAAGTATTTCCTACTTTCCTAACTGATTAAACTCTCAAAATCTAAGCATTTCCTACTTTCCTAACTGATTAAAATCTCAAAATCTAAGCATATCTTACTTTCCTGACTGATTAAAATCTCAAAATCTAAGCATTTCCTTCTTTCCTTACTGATTAAAATCTCAAAATCTAAGCATATCTTACTTTCTTAACTGATTAAACTCTCAAAATCTAACCATTTCCTACTTTCCTAACTGATTAAAATCTCAAAAGCTAAGCATTTCCTACTTTCCTAACTGATTAAAATCTCAAAATCTAAGCATTTTCTACTTTCCTAACTGATTAAAATTTCAAAATCTAAGCATATCTTACTTTCTTGACTGATTAAACTCTCAAAATCTAAGCATTTCCTACTTTCCTAACTGATTAAAATCTCAAAATCTAAGCATTTCCTACTCTCCTAACTGATTAAAATCTCAAAATCTAAGCATATGTTACTCTCTTAACTGATTAAAATCTCAAAATCTAAGCATTTCCTACTTTCCTAACTGATTAAAATATCAAAATCTAAGCATTTCCTAGTTTCATAACTGATTAAAATCTCAAAATCTAAGCATTTCCTACTTTCCTAACTGATTAAAATCTCCAAATCTAAGCATATCTTACTTTCTTAACTGATTAAACTCTCAAAATCTAACCATTTCCTACTTTCCTAACTGATTAAAATCTCAAAATCTAAGCATTTCCTACTTTCCTAACTGATTAAAATCTCAAAATCTAAGCATTTGCTACTTTCATAACCGATTAAAATCTCAAAATCTAAGCATTTCCTACTTTCTTAACTGATTAAACTCTCAAAATCTAAGCATTTCCTACTTTCCTAACTGATTAAAATCTCAAAATCTAAGCATTTCCTACTTTCTTAACTGATTAAACTCTCAAAATCTAAGTATTTCCTACTTTCCTAAGTGATTAAAATCTCAAAATCTAAGCATTTCCTACTTTCTTAACTGATTAAACTCTCAAAATCGAAGTATTTCCTACTTTCCTAACTGATTAAAATCTCAAAATCTAAGCATATCTTTCTTTCTTAACTGATTAAACTCTCAAAATCTAAACATATCTTACTTTCTTAACTGATTAAACTCTCAAAATCTAAGCATTTCCTACTTTCCTAACTGATTAAAATCTCAAAATCTAAGCATTTCCTACTTTCCTAACTGATTAAAATCTCAAAATCTAAGCATTTTCTACTTTTCTAACTGATTAAAATTTCAAAATCTAAGCATATCTTACTTTATTAACTGATTAAAATTTCAAAATCTGAGCATTTCCTACTCTCCTAACTGATTAAAATCTCAAAATCTAAGCATATCTTACTTTCTTAACTGATTAAACTCTCAAAATCCTAGCATTTCCTACTTTCCTAACTGATTAAAATCTCAAAATCTAAGCATTTCCTACTTTCCTAACTGATTAAAATCTCAAAATCTAAGCATTTCCTACTCTCCTAACTGATTAAAATCTCAAAATCTAAGCATATGTTACTTTCTTAACTGATTAAAATCTCAAAATCTAAGCATTTCCTACTTTCCTAACTGATTAAAATCTCAAAATCTAAGCATTTCCTACTTTCATAACCGATTAAAATCTCAAAATCTAAGCATTACCTACTTACATAACTGATTAAAATCTCCAAATCCAAGCATATCTTACTTTCTTAACTGATTAAACTCTCAAAATCTAACCATTTCCTACTTACTTAACTGATTAAACTCTCAAAATCTAAGTATTTCCTACTTTCCTAACTGATTAAAATCTCAAAATCTAAGCATATTTTACTTTCTTAAGTGATTAAACTCTCAAAATCTAAGCATTTCCTACTTTCCTAACTGATTAAAATCTCAAAATCTAAGCATTTTCTACTTTCCTAACTGATTAAAATTTCAAAATCTAAGCATATCTTACTTTCTTGACTGATTAAACTCTCAAAATCTAAGCATTTCCTACTTTCCTAACTGATTAAAATCTCAAAATCTAAGCATTTCCTACTCTCCTAACTGTTTAAAATCTCAAAATCTAAGCATATGTTACTCTCTTAACTGATTAAAATCTCAAAATCTAAGCATTTCCTACTTTCCTAACTGATTAAAATATCAAAATCTAAGCATTTCCTAGTTTCATAACTGATTAAAATCTCAAAATCTAAGCATTTCCTACTTTCCTAACTGATTAAAATCTCCAAATCTAAGCATATCTTACTTTCTTAACTGATTAAACTCTTAAAATCTAACCATTTCCTACTTTCCTAATTGATTAAAATCTCAAAATCTAAGCATTTCCTACTTTCCTAACTGATTAAAATATCAAAATCTAAGCATTTCCTACTTTCATAACCGATTAAAATCTCAAAATCTAAGCATTTCCTACTTTCTTAACTGATTAAACTCTCAAAATCTAAGCATTTCCTACTTTCCTAACTGATTAAAATCTCAAAATCTAAGCATTTCCTACTCTCCTAACTGATTAAACTCTCAATTTCTAAGTATTTCCTACTTTCCTAACTGATTAAAATCTCAAAATCTAAGCATATCTTACTTTCTTAACTGATTAAACTCTCAAAATCTAAACATATCTTACTTTCTTAACTGATTAAACTCTCAAAATCTATGCATTTCCTACTTTCCTAACTGATTAAAATCTCAAAATCTAAGCATTTCCTACTCTCCTAACTGATTAAAATCTCAAAATCTAAGCATATGTTACTTTCTTAACTGATTAAAATCTCAAAATCTAAGCATTTCCTACTTTCCTAACTAATTAAATTCTCAAAATCTAAGCATTTCCTACTTTCATAACCGATTAAAATCTCAAAATCTAAGTATTTCCTACTTTCCTAACTGATTAAAATCTCAAAATCTAAGCATATCTTACTTTCTTAAGTGATTAAACTCTCAAAATCTAAGCATTTCCTACTTTCCTAACTGATTAAAATCTCAAAATCTAAGCATTTCCTACTTTCTTAACTGATTAAACTCTCAAAATCTAAGTATTTCCTACTTTCCTAACTGATTAAAATCTCAAAATCTAAGCATTTCCTACTTTCTTAACTGATTAAACTCTCAAAATCTAAGTATTTCATACTTTCCTAACTGATTAAAATCTCAAAATCCAAGCATATCTTACTTTCTTAACTGATTAAACTCTCAAAATCTAAACATATCTTACTTTCTTAACTGATTAAACTCTCAAAATCTAAGAATTTTCTACTTTCCTAACTGATTAAAATCTCAAAATCTAAGCATTTCCTACTTTCCTAACTGATTAAAATCTCAAAATCTAAGCATTTCCTACTTTCCTAACTGATTAAAATTTTAAAATCTAAGCATATCTTACTTTCTTAACTAATTAAAATTTCAAAATCTGAGCATTTCCTACTCTCCTAACTGATTAAAATCTCAAAATCTAAGCATATCTTACTTTCTCAACTGATTAAACTCTCAAAACCTAAGAATTTCCTACTTTCCTAACTGATTAAAATCTCAAAATCTAAGCATTTCCTACTTTCCTAATTGATTAAAATCTCAAAATCTAAGCATTTCCTACTCTCCTAACTGATTAAAATCTCAAAATCTAAGCATTTCCTACTTTCTTAACTGATTAAAATCTCAAAATCTAAGCATTTCCTACTTTCCTAACTGATTAAAATCTGAAAATCTAAGCATTTCCTACTTTCATAACCGATTAAAATCTCAAAATCTAAGCATTACCTACTTTCCAAACTGATTAAAATCTCCAAATCTAAGCATATCTTACTTTCTTAATTGATTAAACTCTCAAAATCTAACCATTTCCTACTTTCCTAACTGATTAAAATCTTAAAATCTAAGCATTTCCTACTTTCCTAACTGATTAAAATCTCAAAATCTAAGCATTTCCTACTTTCTTAACTGATTAAACTCTCAAAATCCAAGCATTTCCTACTTTCCTAACTGATTAAAATCTCAAAATCTAAGCATTTCCTACTTTCTTAACTGATTAAACTCTCAAAATCTGAGCATTTCCTACTTTCCTAACTGATTAAATTCTCCAAATCTAAGCATATCTTACTTTCTTAACTAATTAAACTCTCAAAATCTGAGCATTTCCTACTTTCCTAACTGATTAAAATCTCAAAATCTAAGCATTTCCTACTCTCCTAACTGATTAAAATCTCAAAATCTCAGCATATGTTACTTTCTTAACTGATTAAAATCTCAAAATGTAATAAGCATTTCCTACTTTCCTAACTGATTAAAATCTAAAAATCTGAGCATTTCCTACTTTCATAATCGATTCAAATCTCAAAATCTAAGCATTTCCTACTTTCCTAACTGATTAAAATCTCAAAATCTAAGCATTTCCTTCTTTCCTTACTGATTAAAATCTCAAAATCTAAGCATATCCTACTTTCTTAACTGATTAAACTATCAAAATCCAAGCATTTCCTACTTTCCTAACTGATTAAAATCTCAAAATCTAAGCATTTCCTACTTTCTTAACTGATTAAACTCTCAAAATCTGAGCATTTCCTACTTTCCTAACTGATTAAATTCTCCAAATCTAAGCATATCTTACTTTCTTAACTAATTAAACTCTCAAAATCTAAGCATTTCCTACTTTCCTAACTGATTAAAATCTCAAAATCTAAGCATTTCCTACTCTCCTAACTGATTAAAATCTCAAAATCTCAGCATATGTTACTTTCTTAACTGATTAAAATCTCAAAATGTAATAAGCATTTCCTACTTTCCTAACTGATTAAAATCTAAAAATCTGAGCATTTCCTACTTTCATAATCGATTCAAATCTCAAAATCTAAGCATTTCCTACTTTCATAACCGATTAAAATCTCAAAATCTAAGCATTTCCTACTTTTCAAACTGATTAAAATCTCCAAATCTAAGCATATCTTACTTTCTTAACTGATTAAACTCTCAAAATCTAACCATTTCCTACTTTCCTAACTGATTAAATTCTCAAAATCTAAGCATTTCCTACTTTCCTAACTGATTAAAATCTCCAAATCTAAGCATTTCCTGCTTTCATAACCGATTAAAATCTCAAAATCTAAGCGTTTCCTACTTTCTTAACTGATTAAACTCTCAAAATCTAAGCATTTCCTACTTTCCTAACTGATTAAAATCTCAAAATCTAAGCATTTCCTACTTTCTTAACTGATTAAACTCTCAAAATCTAAGTATTTCCTACTTTCCTAACTGATTAAAATCTCAAAATCTAAGCATTTCCTACTTTCTTAACTGATTAAACTCTCAAAATCTAAGTATTTCCTACTTTCCTAACTGATTAAAATCTCAAAATCTAAGCATATCTTACTTTCTTAACTGATTAAACTCTCAAAATCTAAGCAAATTCCTACTTTCCTAACTGATTAAAATCTCAAAATCTAAGCATTTCCTACTCTCCTAACTGATTAAAATCTCAAAATCTAAGCATATGTTACTTTCTTAACTGATTAAAGACTCAAAATGTAATAAGCATCTCCTACTTTCCTAACTGATTAAAATCTCAAAATCTGAGCATTTCCTACTTTCATAACCGATTAAAATCTCAAAATCTAAGCATTTCCTTCTTTCCTTACTGATTAAAATCTCAAAATCTAAGCATATCTTACTTTCTTAACTGATTAAACACTCAAAATCTAAGCATTTCCTACTTTCCTAACTGATTAAAATCTCAAAATCTAAGCATTTCCTTCTTTCCTTACTGATTAAAATCTCAAACTCTAAGCATATCTTACTTTCTTAACTGATTAAACTCTCAAAATCTGAGCATTTCCTACTTTCATAACTGATTAAAATCTCAAAATCTAAGCATTTCCTTCTTTCCTTACTGATTAAAATCTCAAAATCTAAGCATTTTCTACTTTCCTAACTGATTAAAATTTCAAAATCTAAGCATATCTTACTTTCTTGACTGATTAAACTCTCAAAATCTAAGCATTTCCTACTTTCCTAACTGATTAAAATCTCCTAATCTAAGCATTTCCTACTCTCCTAACTGATTAAAATCTCAAAATCTAATCATATGTTACTCTCTTAACTGATTAAAATCTGAAAATCCTAGCATTTCCTACTTTCCTAACTGATTAAAATCTCAAAATCTAGGCATTTCCTACTTTCATAACCGATTAAAATCTCAAAATCTAAGAATTCCTACTTTCCTAACTGATTAAAATCTCAAAATCTAAGCATTTCCTACTTTCCTAACTGATTAAAATCTCAAAATCTAAGCATTTCCTACTTTCATAACCGATTAAAATCTCAAAATCTAAGCATTTCCTACTTTCATAACTGAATAAAATCTCAAAATCTAAGCATTTCCTACTTTCTTAACTGATTAAAATCTCAAAATCTAAGCATATCAAACTTTCCTAACTGATTAAAATATCAAAATCTAAGCATTTCCTACTTTCATAACTGATTAAAATCTCAAAATCGAAGCATTTGACAATTTACTTACTGATTAAAATCTCAAAATCTAAGCATTTTCTACTTTCCTAACTGATTAAAATCTCAAAATCTAAGCATTTCCTACTTTCCTAACTGATTAAAATCTCAAAATCTAAGCATATGTTACTTTCTTAACTGATTAAAATCTCCAAATCTAATAAGCATTTCCTACTTTCCTAACTGATTAAAATCTCAAAATCTAAGCATTTTCTACTTTCTTAACTGATTAAACTCTCAAAATCTAACCATTTCCTACTTTCCTAACTGATTAAAATCTCAAACTCTAAGCTTATCTTACTTTCTTAACTGATTAAACTCTCAAAATCTAAGCATTTCCTACTTTCCTAACTGATTAAAATCTCAAAATCTAAGCATTTCCTACTCTCCTAGCTGATTAAAATCTCAAAATCTAAGCATATGTTACTTTCTTAACTGATTAAAATCTCCAAATCTAATAAGCATTTCCTACTTTCCTAACTGATTAAAATCTCCAAATTTTAAGCATTTCCTACTTTCTTAACTGATTAAACTCTCAAAATCTAACCATTTACTACTTTCCTAACTGATTAAAATCTCAAAATCTAAGCATATCTTACTTTCTTAACTGATTAAACTCTCAAAATCTAAGCATTTCCTACTTTCCTAACTGATTAAAATCTCAAAATCTAAGCATAGGTTACTTTCTTAACTGATTAAAATCTCCAAATCTAATAAGCATTTCCTACTTTCCTAACTGATCAAAATCTCAAAATCTAAGCATTTCCTACTTTCCTAACTGATTAAAATCTCAAAATCTAAGCATTTCCTACTTTCATAACCGATTAAAATTTCAAAATCTAAGCATATCTTACTTTCTTAACTGATTAAACTCTCAAAATCTAAGCATTTCCTACTTTCCTAACTGATTAAAATCTCAAATTCTAAGCATTTCCTACTTTCATAACTGATTAAAATCTCAAAATCTAAGCATTTTCTACTTTCCTAACTGATTAAAATTTCAAAATCTAAGCATATCTTACTTTCTTGACTGATTAAACTCTCAAAATCTAACCATTTCCTACTTTCCTAACTGATTAAAATCTCAAAATCTAAGCATTTCCTACTTTCATAACTGATTAAAATTTCAAAATCTAAGCATATCTTAGTTTCTTAACTGATTAAACTCTCAAAATCTGAACATATCTTACTTTCTTAACTGAGTAAACTCTCAAAATCTAAGCATTTCCTACTTTCCTAACTGATTAAAATCTCAAAATCTAAGCATTTCTTACTCTCCTAACTGATTAACATCTCAAAATCTAAGCATATGTTACTTTCTTAACTGATTAAAATCTCCAAATCTAATAAGCATTTCCTACTTTCCTAACTGATTAAAATCTCAAAATCTAAGCATTTCCTACTTTCTTAACTGATTAAACTCTCAAAATCTAACCATTTCCTACTTTCTTAACTGATTAAACTCTCAAAATCTGAACATATCTTACTTTCTTAACTGAGTAAAATCTCAAAATCTAAGCATTTCCTACTTTCCTAACTGATTAAAATCTCAAAATCTAAGCATTTCCTACTCTCCTAACTGATTAAAATCTCAAAATCTAAGCATATGTTACTTTCTTAACTGATTAAAGACTCAAAATGTAATAAGCATTTCCTACTTTCCTAACTGATTAAAATCTCAAAATCTGAGCATTTCCTACTTTCCTAACTGATTAAAATCTCAAAATCTAAGCATTTCCTTCTTTCCTTACTGATTAAAATCTCAAAATCTAAGCATATCTTACTTTCTTAACTGATTAAACTCTAAAAATCTGAGCATTTCCTACTTTCCTAACTAATTAAAATCTCAAAATCTAAGCATTTCCTACTTTCCTAACTTAATAAAATCTCAAAATCTAAGCATTTTCTACTTTCCTAACTGATTAAAATTTAAAATCTATGCATATCTTACTTTCTTGACTGATTAAACTCTCAAAATCTAAGCATTTCCTACTTTCCTAACTGATTAAAATCTCAAAATCTAAGCATTTCCTACTCTCCTAACTGATTAACATCTTAAAATCTAAGCATATGTTACTCTCTTAACTGATTAAAATCTCAAAATCTAAGCATTTCCTACTTTCCTAACTGATTAAAATCTCAAAATCTAAGCATTTCCTACTCTCATAACCGATTAAAATCTCAAAATCTAAGCATTTCCTACTTTCCTAACTGATTAAAATCTCAAAATCTAAGCATATCTTACTTTCTTAACTGATTAAACTCTCAAAATCTAAGCATTTCCTACTTTCCTAACTGATTAAAATCTCAAAATCTAAGCATTTCCTACTTTCCTAACTGATTAAAATCTCAAAATCTGCCCATATGTTACTTTCTTAACCGATTAAAATCTCCAAATCTAATAAGCATTTCCTACTTTCCTAACTGATTAAAATCTCAAAATCTGAGCATTTCCTACTTTCCTAAATGATTAAAATCTCAAAATCTAAGCATATCTTACTTTCTTAACTGATTAAACTCTCAAAATCTAAGCATTTCCTACTTTCCTAACTGATTAAAATCTCAAAATCTAAGCATATGTTACTTTCTTAACTGATTAAAATCTCAAAATCTAAGCATTTCCTACTTTCATAACCGATTAAAATCTCAAAATCTAAGCATTTCCTACTTTCCTAACTGATTAAAATCTCAAAATCTAAGCATATCTTACTTTCTTAACTGATTAAACTCTCAAAATCTAAGCATTTCCTACTTTCCTAACTGATTAAAATCTCAAAATCTAAGCATTTCCTACTTTCCTAACTGATTAAAATCTCAAAATCTAAGCATATGTTACTTTCTTAACTGATTAAAATCTCCAAATCTAATAAGCATTTCCTACTTTCTTAACTGATTAAAATCTCAAAATCTAAGCATTTCCTACTTTCTTAACTGATTAAACTCTCAAAATATAACCATTTCCTACTTTCCTAACTGATTAAAATCTCAAAATCTAAGCATTTCCTACTTTCATAACTGATTAAAATCTCAAAATCTAAGCATTTTCTACTTTCCTAACTGATTAAAATTTAAAAATCTAAGCATATCTTACTTTCTTGACTGATTAAACTCTCAAAATCTAACCATTTCCTACTTTCCTAACTGATTAAAATCTCAAAATCTAAGCATTTCCTACTTTCATAACTGATTAAAATTTCAAAATCTAAGCATTTCCTACTTTCTTAACTGATTCAACTCTTAAAATCTAAGCATTTCCTACTTTCTTAACTGAGTAAACTCTCAAAATCTAAGCATTTCCTACTTTCCTAACTGATTAAAATCTCAAAATCTAAGCATTTCCTACTCTCCTAACTGATTAAAATCTCAAAATTTAAGCATATCTTACTTTCTTAACTGATTAAACTCTCAAAATCTGAGCATTTCCTACTTTCCTAACTGATTAAAATCTCAAAATCTAAGCATTTCCTACTTTCCTAACTGATTAAAATCTCAAAATCTAAGCATTTTCTACTTTCCTAACTGATTAAAATATCAAAATCTAAGCATATCTTACTTTCTTGACTGATTAAACTCTCAAAATCTAAGCATTTCCTACTTTCCTAACTGATTAAAATCTCAAAATCTAAGCATTTCCTACTCTCCTTACTGATTAACATCTCAAAATCTAAGCAAATGTTACTCTCTTAACTGATTAAAATCTCAAAATCTAAGCATTTCCTACTTTCCTAACTGATTAAAATCTCAAAATCTAAGCATTTCCTACTTTCATAACCGATTAAAATCTCAAAATCTGAGCATTTCCTACTTTCATAACCGATTAAAATTTCAAAATCTAAGCATTTCCTTCTTTCCTTACTGATTAAAATCTCAAAATCTAAGCATATCTTACTTTCTTAACTGATTAAACTCTCAAAATCTGAGCATTTCCTACTTTCCTAACTGATTAAAATCTCAAAATCTAAGCATTTCCTACTTTCCTAACTGATTAAAATCTCAAAATCTAAGCATTTTCTACTTTCCTAACTGATTAAAATTTCAAAATCTAAGCATATCTTACTTTCTTGACTGATTAAACTTTCAAAATTTAAGCATTTCCTACTTTCCTAACTGATTAAAATCTCAAAATCTAAGCATTTCCTACTTTCATAACCGATTAAAATCTCAAAATCTAAGCATTTCCTACTTTCCTAACTGATTAAAATCTCAAAATCTAAGCATTTCCTACTTTCCTAACTGATTAAAATCTCAAAATCTAAGCATTTCCTACTTTCATAACCGATTAAAATCTCAAAATCTAAGCATTTCCTACTTTCCTAACTGATTAAAATCTCAAAATCTAAGCATATCTTACTTTCCTAACTGATTAAAATCTCAAAATTTAAGCATTTCCTACTTTCATAACTGATTAAAATCTCAAAATCTAAGCATTTCCTACTTTCCTAACTGATTAAAATCTCAAAATCGAAGCATTTGACAATTTACTAACTGATTAAATTCTCCAAATCTAAACATATCTTACTTTCTTAACTAATTAAAATCTAAAAAACTAAGCATTTCCTACTTTCTTAACTGATTCAACTCTTAAAATCTAAGCATTTCCTTCTTTCCTTACTGATTAAAATCTCAAAATCTAAGCATATCTTACTTTCTTAACTGATTAAACTCTCAAAATCTAAGCATTTCCTACTTTCCTAACTGATTAAAATCTCAAAATCTAAGCATTTCCTTCTTTCCTTACTGATTAAAATCTCAAAATCTAAGCATATCTTACTTTCTTAACTGATTAAACTCTCAAAATCTGAGCATTTCCTACTTTCCTAACTGATTAAAATCTTAAAATCTAAGCATTTCCTACTTTCCTAACTGATTAAAATCTCAAAATCTAAGCATATGTTACTTTCTTAACTGATTAAAATCTCCAAATGTAATAAGCATTTCCTACTTTCCTAACTGATTAAAATCTCAAAATCTAAGCATTTCCTACTTTCTTAACTGATTAAACTCTCAAAATCTAACCATTTCCTACTTTCCTAACTGATTAAAATCTCAAAATCTAAGCATTTCCTACTTTCCTAACTGATTAAAATTTTAAAATCTAAGCATATGTTACTTTCTTAACTGATTAAAATCTCCAAATGTAATAAACATTTCCTACTTTCCTAACTGATTAAAATCTCAAAATCTAAGCATTTCCTACTTTCTTAACTGATAAACTCTCAAAATCTAACCATTTCCTACTTTCCTAACTGATTAAAATCTCAAAATTTAAGCATTTCCTACTTTCATAACCGATTAAACTCTCAAAATCTAAGTATTTCCTACTTTCCTAAGTGATTAAAATCTCAAAATCTATGCATTTCCTACTTTCTTAACTGATTAAACTCTCAAAATCGAAATATTTCCTACTTTCCTAACTGATTAAAATCTCAAAATCTAAGCATATCTTTCTTTCTTAACTGATTAAACTCTCAAAATCGAAACATATCTTACATTCTTAACTGATTAAACTCTCAAAATCTAAGTATTTCCTACTTTCCTAACTGATTAAAATCTCAAAATCAAAGCATTTCCTACTTTCCTAACTGATTATAATCTCAAAATCTAAGCATTTCCTACTTTTCTAACTGATTAAAATTTCAAAATCTAAGCATTTCCTACTTTCCTAACTGATTAAAATCTCAAAATCTAAGCATTTCCTACTTTCATAACCGATTAAAATCTCAAAATCTAAGCATTTCCTACTTTCTTAACTGATTAAACTCTCAAAATCTAAGCATATCTTACTTTCTTGACTGATTAAACTTTCAAAATTTAAGCATTTCCTACTTTCCTAACTGATTAAAATCTCAAAATCTAAGCATTTCCTACTTTCTTAACTGATTAAACTCTCAAAATCTAAGTATTTCCTACTTTCCTAACTGATTAAAATCTCAAAATCTAAGCATTTCCTACTTTTCTAACTGATTAAAATTTCAAAATCTAAGCATTTCCTACTTTCCTAACTGATTAAAATCTCAAAATCTAAGCATTTCCTACTTTCATAACCGATTAAAATCTCAAAATCTAAGCATTTCCTACTTTCTTAACTGATTAAACTCTCAAAATCTAAGCATTTCCTACTTTCCTAACTGATTAAAATCTCAAAATCTAAGCATTTCCTACTTTCTTAACTGATTAAACTCTCAAAATCTAAGTATTTCCTACTTTCCTAAGTGATTAAAATCTCAAAATCTAAGCATTTCCTACTTTCTTAACTGATTAAACTCTCAAAATCTAAGTATTTCCTACTTTCCTAACTGATTAAAATCTCAAAATCTAAGCATATCTTACTTTCTTAACTGATTAAACTCTCAAAATCTAAACATATCTTACTTTCTTAACTGATTAAACTCTCAAAATCTAAGCATTTCCTACTTTCCTAACTGATTAAAATCTCAAAATCTAAGCATTACCTACTTACCTAACTGATTAAAATCTCCAAATCTAAGCATATCTTACTTTCTTAACTGATTAAACTCTCAAACCTGAACATATCTTACTTTCTTAACTGAGTAAACTCTCAAAATCTAAGCATTTCCTACTTTCCTAACTGATTAAAATCTCAAAATCTAAGCATTTCCTACTCTCCTAACTGATTAAAATCTCAAAATCTAAGCATATGTTACTTTCTTAACTGATTAAAACTCAAAATGTAATAAGCATTTCCTACTTTCCTAACTGATTAAAATCTCAAAATCTGAGCATTTCCTACTTTCATAACCGATTAAAATTTCAAAATCTAAGCATTTCCTTCTTTCCTTACTGATTAAAATCTCAAAATCTAAGCATATCTTACTTTCTTAACTGATTAAACTCTCAAAATCTAAGCATTTCCTACTTTCCTAACTGATTAAAATCTCAAAATCTAAGCATTTCCTTCTTTCCTTACTGATTAAAATCTCAAAATCTAAGCATATCTTACTTTCTTAACTGATTAAACTCTAAAAATCTGAGCATTTCCTACTTTCCTATCTGATTAAAATCTCAAAATCTAAGCATTTCCTACTTTCCTAACTGATTAAAATCTCAAAATCTAAGCATTTTCTACTTTCCTAACTGATTAAACTCTCAAAATCTAAGCATTTCCTACTCTCCTAACTGATTAAAATCTCAAAATCTAAGCATTTCCTACTCTCCTAACTGATTAAAATCTCAAAATCTAAGAATATGTTACTCTCTTAACTGATTAAAATCTCAAAATCTAAGCATATCTTACTTTCCTAACTGATTAAAATTTCAAAATCTAAGCATTTCCTACTTTCATAACCGATTAAAATCTCAAAATCTAAGCATTTCCTACTTTCCTAACTGATTAAAATCTCAAAATCTAAGCATTTCCTACTTTCATAACCGATTAAAATCTCAAAATCTAAGCATTTCCTACTTTCATAACTGATTAAAATCTCAAAATCTAAGCATTTCCTACTTTCTTAACTGATTAAAATCTCAAAATCTAAGCATCTCCTACTTTCCTAACTGATTAAAATCTCAAAATCTAAGCATTTCCTACTTTCCTAACTGATTAAAATCTCAAAATCGAAGCATTTGACAATTTACTAACTGATTAAATTCTCCAAATCTAAACATATCTTACTTTCTTAACTAATTAAAATCTCAAAATCTAAGCATTTCCTACTTTCTTAACTGATTCAACTCTTAAAATCTAAGCATTTCCTACTTTCTTTACTGATTAAATTCTCAAAATCTAAGCATTTCCTATTTACCTAACTGATTAAAATCTCAAAATCTAAGCATTTCCTACTTTCTTAACTGATTAAAATCTCCAAATCTAATAAGCATTTCCTACTTTCCTAACTGATTAAGATCTCCAAATATAAGCATTTCCTACTTTCTTAACTGATTAAACTCTCAAAATCTAACCATTTCCTAATTTCCTAACTGATTAAAATCTCAAAATCTAAGCATATGTTACTTTCTTAACTGATTAAAATCTCCAAATCTAATAAGCATTTCCTACTTTCCTAACTGATTAAGATCTCCAAATCTAAGCATTTCCTACTTTCATAACTGATTAAAATTTCAAAATCTAAGCATATCTTACTTTCTTAACTGATTAAACTCTCAAAATCTGAACATATCTTACTTTCTTAACTAAGTAAACTCTCAAAATCTAAGCATTTCCTACTTTCCTAACTGATTAAAATCTCAAAATCTAAGCATTTCCTACTCTCCTAACTGATTAAAATCTCAAAATTTAAGCATATCTTACTTTCTTAACTGATTAAACTCTCAAAATCTGAGCATTTCCTACTTTCCTAACTGATTAAAATCTCAAAATCTAAGCATTTCCTACTTTCCTAACTGATTAAAATCTCAAAATCTAAGCATTTTCTACTTTCCTAACTGATTAAAATATCAAAATCTAAGCATATCTTACTTTCTTGACTGATTAAACTCTCAAAATCTAAGCATTTCCTACTTTCCTAACTGATTAAAATCTCAAAATCTAAGCATTTCCTACTCTCCTTACTGATTAACATCTCAAAATCTAAGCAAATGTTACTCTCTTAACTGATTAAAATCTCAAAATCTAAGCATTTCCTACTTTCCTAACTGATTAAAATCTCAAAATCTAAGCATTTCCTACTTTCATAACCGATTAAAATCTCAAAATCTGAGCATTTCCTACTTTCATAACCGATTAAAATTTCAAAATCTAAGCATTTCCTTCTTTCCTTACTGATTAAAATCTCAAAATCTAAGCATATCTTACTTTCTTAACTGATTAAACTCTCAAAATCTGAGCATTTCCTACTTTCCTAACTGATTAAAATCTCAAAATCTAAGCATTTCCTACTTTCCTAACTGATTAAAATCTCAAAATCTAAGCATTTTCTACTTTCCTAACTGATTAAAATTTCAAAATCTAAGCATATCTTACTTTCTTGACTGATTAAACTTTCAAAATTTAAGCATTTCCTACTTTCCTAACTGATTAAAATCTCAAAATCTAAGCATTTCCTACTTTCATAACCGATTAAAATCTCAAAATCTAAGCATTTCCTACTTTCCTAACTGATTAAAATCTCAAAATCTAAGCATTTCCTACTTTCCTAACTGATTAAAATCTCAAAATCTAAGCATTTCCTACTTTCATAACCGATTAAAATCTCAAAATCTAAGCATTTCCTACTTTCCTAACTGATTAAAATCTCAAAATCTAAGCATATCTTACTTTCCTAACTGATTAAAATCTCAAAATTTAAGCATTTCCTACTTTCATAACTGATTAAAATCTCAAAATCTAAGCATTTCCTACTTTCCTAACTGATTAAAATCTCAAAATCGAAGCATTTGACAATTTACTAACTGATTAAATTCTCCAAATCTAAACATATCTTACTTTCTTAACTAATTAAAATCTAAAAAACTAAGCATTTCCTACTTTCTTAACTGATTCAACTCTTAAAATCTAAGCATTTCCTTCTTTCCTTACTGATTAAAATCTCAAAATCTAAGCATATCTTACTTTCTTAACTGATTAAACTCTCAAAATCTAAGCATTTCCTACTTTCCTAACTGATTAAAATCTCAAAATCTAAGCATTTCCTTCTTTCCTTACTGATTAAAATCTCAAAATCTAAGCATATCTTACTTTCTTAACTGATTAAACTCTCAAAATCTGAGCATTTCCTACTTTCCTAACTGATTAAAATCTCAAAATCTAAGCATTTCCTACTTTCCTAACTGATTAAAATCTAAAATCTAAGCATATGTTACTTTCTTAACTGATTAAAATCTCCAAATGTAATAAGCATTTCCTACTTTCCTAACTGATTAAAATCTCAAAATCTAAGCATTTCCTACTTTCTTAACTGATTAAACTCTCAAAATCTAACCATTTCCTACTTTCCTAACTGATTAAAATCTCAAAATCTAAGCATTTCCTACTTTCCTAACTGATTAAAATTTTAAAATCTAAGCATATGTTACTTTCTTAACTGATTAAAATCTCCAAATGTAATAAACATTTCCTACTTTCCTAACTGATTAAAATCTCAAAATCTAAGCATTTCCTACTTTCTTAACTGATAAACTCTCAAAATCTAACCATTTCCTACTTTCCTAACTGATTAAAATCTCAAAATTTAAGCATTTCCTACTTTCATAACCGATTAAACTCTCAAAATCTAAGTATTTCCTACTTTCCTAAGTGATTAAAATCTCAAAATCTATGCATTTCCTACTTTCTTAACTGATTAAACTCTCAAAATCGAAATATTTCCTACTTTCCTAACTGATTAAAATCTCAAAATCTAAGCATATCTTTCTTTCTTAACTGATTAAACTCTCAAAATCGAAACATATCTTACATTCTTAACTGATTAAACTCTCAAAATCTAAGTATTTCCTACTTTCCTAACTGATTAAAATCTCAAAATCAAAGCATTTCCTACTTTCCTAACTGATTATAATCTCAAAATCTAAGCATTTCCTACTTTTCTAACTGATTAAAATTTCAAAATCTAAGCATTTCCTACTTTCCTAACTGATTAAAATCTCAAAATCTAAGCATTTCCTACTTTCATAACCGATTAAAATCTCAAAATCTAAGCATTTCCTACTTTCTTAACTGATTAAACTCTCAAAATCTAAGCATATCTTACTTTCTTGACTGATTAAACTTTCAAAATTTAAGCATTTCCTACTTTCCTAACTGATTAAAATCTCAAAATCTAAGCATTTCCTACTTTCTTAACTGATTAAACTCTCAAAATCTAAGTATTTCCTACTTTCCTAACTGATTAAAATCTCAAAATCTAAGCATTTCCTACTTTTCTAACTGATTAAAATTTCAAAATCTAAGCATTTCCTACTTTCCTAACTGATTAAAATCTCAAAATCTAAGCATTTCCTACTTTCATAACCGATTAAAATCTCAAAATCTAAGCATTTCCTACTTTCTTAACTGATTAAACTCTCAAAATCTAAGCATTTCCTACTTTCCTAACTGATTAAAATCTCAAAATCTAAGCATTTCCTACTTTCTTAACTGATTAAACTCTCAAAATCTAAGTATTTCCTACTTTCCTAAGTGATTAAAATCTCAAAATCTAAGCATTTCCTACTTTCTTAACTGATTAAACTCTCAAAATCTAAGTATTTCCTACTTTCCTAACTGATTAAAATCTCAAAATCTAAGCATATCTTACTTTCTTAACTGATTAAACTCTCAAAATCTAAACATATCTTACTTTCTTAACTGATTAAACTCTCAAAATCTAAGCATTTCCTACTTTCCTAACTGATTAAAATCTCAAAATCTAAGCATTACCTACTTACCTAACTGATTAAAATCTCCAAATCTAAGCATATCTTACTTTCTTAACTGATTAAACTCTCAAACCTGAACATATCTTACTTTCTTAACTGAGTAAACTCTCAAAATCTAAGCATTTCCTACTTTCCTAACTGATTAAAATCTCAAAATCTAAGCATTTCCTACTCTCCTAACTGATTAAAATCTCAAAATCTAAGCATATGTTACTTTCTTAACTGATTAAAACTCAAAATGTAATAAGCATTTCCTACTTTCCTAACTGATTAAAATCTCAAAATCTGAGCATTTCCTACTTTCATAACCGATTAAAATTTCAAAATCTAAGCATTTCCTTCTTTCCTTACTGATTAAAATCTCAAAATCTAAGCATATCTTACTTTCTTAACTGATTAAACTCTCAAAATCTAAGCATTTCCTACTTTCCTAACTGATTAAAATCTCAAAATCTAAGCATTTCCTCCTTTCCTTACTGATTAAAATCTCAAAATCTAAGCATATCTTACTTTCTTAACTGATTAAACTCTCAAAATCTAAGCATTTCCTACTTTCCTAACTGATTAAAATCTCAAAATCTAAGCATTTCCTTCTTTCCTTACTGATTAAAATCTCAAAATCTAAGCATATCTTACTTTCTTAACTGATTAAACTCTAAAAATCTGAGCATTTCCTACTTTCCTATCTGATTAAAATCTCAAAATCTAAGCATTTCCTACTTTCCTAACTGATTAAAATCTCAAAATCTAAGCATTTTCTACTTTCCTAACTGATTAAACTCTCAAAATCTAAGCATTTCCTACTCTCCTAACTGATTAAAATCTCAAAATCTAAGCATTTCCTACTCTCCTAACTGATTAAAATCTCAAAATCTAAGAATATGTTACTCTCTTAACTGATTAAAATCTCAAAATCTAAGCATATCTTACTTTCCTAACTGATTAAAATTTCAAAATCTAAGCATTTCCTACTTTCATAACCGATTAAAATCTCAAAATCTAAGCATTTCCTACTTTCCTAACTGATTAAAATCTCAAAATCTAAGCATTTCCTACTTTCCTAACTGATTAAAATCTCAAAATCTAAGCATTTCCTACTTTCATAACCGATTAAAATCTCAAAATCTAAGCAATTCCTACTTTCATAACTGATTAAAATCTCAAAATCTAAGCATTTCCTACTTTCTTAACTGATTAAAATCTCAAAATCTAAGCATCTCCTACTTTCCTAACTGATTAAAATCTCAAAATCTAAGCATTTCCTACTTTCCTAACTGATTAAAATCTCAAAATCGAAGCATTTGACAATTTACTAACTGATTAATTCTCCAAATCTAAACATATCTTACTTTCTTAACTAATTAAAATCTCAAAATCTAAGCATTTCCTACTTTCTTAACTGATTCAACTCTTAAAATCTAAGCATTTCCTACTTTCTTTACTGATTAAATTCTCAAAATCTAAGCATTTCCTACTTACCTAACTGATTAAAATCTCAAAATCTAAGCATTTCCTACTTTCCTAACTGATTAAAATCTCAAAATCTAAGCATATGTTACTTTCTTAACTGATTAAAATCTCCAAATGTAATAAGCATTTCCTACTTTCCTAACTGATTAAAATCTCAAAATCTAAGCATTTCCTACTTTCTTAACTGATTAAACTCTCAAAATCTAACCATTTCCTACTTTCCTAACTGATTAAAATCTCAAAATCTAAGCATTTCCTACTTTCCTAACTGATTAAAATTTTAAAATCTAAGCATATGTTACTTTCTTAACTGATTAAAATCTCCAAATGTAATAAACATTTCCTACTTTCCTAACTGATTAAAATCTCAAAATCTAAGCATTTCCTACTTTCTTAACTGATTAAACTCTCAAAATCTAACCATTTCCTACTTTCCTAACTGATTAAAATCTCAAAATTTAAGCATTTCCTACTTTCATAACCGATTAAAATTTCAAAATCTAAGCATATGTTACTTTCTTAACTGATTAAAATTTCAAAATCTAAGCATATCTTACTTTCTTAACTGAATAAACTCTCAAAATCTTAGCATTTCCTACTTTCCTAACTGATTAAAATCTCAAAATCTAAGCATTTCCTAATTTCCTAACTGATTAAAATCTCAAAATCTAAGCATATGTTACTTTCTTAACTGATTAAAATCTCCAAATCTAAAAGGCATTTCCTACTTTCCTAACTGATTAAAATCTCCAAATCTAAGCATTTCCTACTTTCTTAACTGATTAAACTCTCAAAATCTAACCATTTCCTACTTTCCAAACTGATTAAAATCTCAAAATCTAAGCATATCTTACTTTCTTAACTGATTAAACTCTCAAAATCTAAGCATTTCCTACTTTCCTAACTGATTAAAATCTCAAAATCTAAGCATTTCCTACTTTCTTAACTGATTAAAATCTCCAAATCTAATAAGCATTTCCTACTTTCCTAACTGATTAAGATCTCCAAATATAAGCATTTCCTACTTTCTTAACTGATTAAACTCTCAAAATCTAACCATTTCCTACTTTCCTAACTGATTAAAATCTCAAAATCTAAGCATATGTTACTTTCTTAACTGATTAAAATCTCCAAATCTAATAAGCATTTCCTACTTTCCTAACTGTTTAAAATCTCAAAATCTAAGCATTTCCTACTTTCTTAACTGATTAAACTCTCAAAATCTAACCATTTCCTACTTTCCTAACTGATTAAAATCTCAAAATCTAAGCATTTCCTACTTTCATAACCGATTAAAATTTCAAAATCTAAGCATATCTTACTTTCTTAACTGATTAAACTCTCAAAATCTGAACATATCTTACTTTCTTAACTGAGTAGACTCTCAAAATCTAAGCATTTCCTACTTTCCTAACTGATTAAAATCTCAAAATCTAAGCATATGTTACTTTCTTAACTGATTAAAATCTCCAAATCTAATAAGCATTTCCTACTTTCCTAACTGATTAAAATCTCAAAATCTAAGCATTTCCTACTTTCATAACCGATTAAAATCTCAAAATCTAAGCATTTCCTACTTTCCTAACTGATTAAAATCTCAAAATCTAAGCATTTCCTACTTTCCTAACTGATTAAAATCTCAAAATCTAAGCATTTCCTACTTTCATAACCGATTAAAATCTCAAAATCTAAGCATTTCCTACTTTCATAACTGATTAAAATCTCAAAATCTAAGCATTTCCTACTTTCTTAACTGATTAAAATCTCAAAATCTAAGCATCTCCTACTTTCCTAACTGATTAAAATCTCAAAATCTAAGCATTTCCTACTTTCCTAACTGATTAAAATCTCAAAATCGAAGCATTTGACAATTTACTAACTGATTAAATTCTCCAAATCTAAACATATCTTACTTTCTTAACTAATTAAAATCTCAAAATCTAAGCATTTCCTACTTTCTTAACTGATTCAACTCTTAAAATCTAAGCATTTCCTACTTTCTTTACTGATTAAATTCTCAAAATCTAAGCATTTCCTACTTACCTAACTGATTAAAATCTTAAAATCTAAGCATTTCCTTCTTTCCTTACTGATTAAAATCTCAAAATCTAAGCATATCTTACTTTCTTAACTGATTAAAATCTCAAAATCTAAGCTTATCTTACTTTCTTAACTGATTAAACTCTCAAAATCTAAGCATTTCCTAATTTCCTAACTGATTAAAATCTCAAAATCTAAGCATATGTTACTTTCTTAACTGATTAAAATCTCCAAATGTAATAAGCATTTCCTACTTTCCTAACTGATTAAAATCTCAAAATCTAAGCATTTCCTACTTTCCTAACTGATTAAAATCTCAAAATCTAAGCATTTTCTACTTTCCTAACTGATTAAAATTTCAAAATCTAAGCATATCTTACTTTCTTGACTGATTAAACTCTCAAAATCTAAGCATTTCCTACTTTCCTAACTGATTAAAATCTCCTAATCTAAGCATTTCCTACTCTCCTAACTGATTAAAATCTCAAAATCTAATCATATGTTACTCTCTTAACTGATTAAAATCTGAAAATCCTAGCATTTCCTACTTTCCTAACTGATTAAAATCTCAAAATCTAGGCATTTCCTACTTTCATAACCGATTAAAATCTCAAAATCTAAGAATTCCTACTTTCCTAACTGATTAAAATCTCAAAATCTAAGCATTTCCTACTTTCCTAACTGATTAAAATCTCAAAATCTAAGCATTTCCTACTTTCATAACCGATTAAAATCTCAAAATCTAAGCATTTCCTACTTTCATAACTGAATAAAATCTCAAAATCTAAGCATTTCCTACTTTCTTAACTGATTAAAATCTCAAAATCTAAGCATATCAAACTTTCCTAACTGATTAAAATATCAAAATCTAAGCATTTCCTACTTTCATAACTGATTAAAATCTCAAAATCGAAGCATTTGACAATTTACTTACTGATTAAAATCTCAAAATCTAAGCATTTTCTACTTTCCTAACTGATTAAAATCTCAAAATCTAAGCATTTCCTACTTTCCTAACTGATTAAAATCTCAAAATCTAAGCATATGTTACTTTCTTAACTGATTAAAATCTCCAAATCTAATAAGCATTTCCTACTTTCCTAACTGATTAAAATCTCAAAATCTAAGCATTTTCTACTTTCTTAACTGATTAAACTCTCAAAATCTAACCATTTCCTACTTTCCTAACTGATTAAAATCTCAAAATCTAAGCTTATCTTACTTTCTTAACTGATTAAACTCTCAAAATCTAAGCATTTCCTACTTTCCTAACTGATTAAAATCTCAAAATCTAAGCATTTCCTACTTTCCTAGCTGATTAAAATCTCAAAATCTAAGCATATGTTACTTTCTTAACTGATTAAAATCTCCAAATCTAATAAGCATTTCCTACTTTCCTAACTGATTAAAATCTCCAAATTTTAAGCATTTCCTACTTTCTTAACTGATTAAACTCTCAAAATCTAACCATTTCCTACTTTCCTAACTGATTAAAATCTCAAAATCTAAGCATATCTTACTTTCTTAACTGATTAAACTCTCAAAATCTAAGCATTTCCTACTTTCTTAACTGATTCAACTCTTAAAATCTAAGCATTTCCTACTTTCTTTACTGATTAAATTCTCAAAATCTAAGCATTTCCTACTTACCTAACTGATTAAAATCTTAAAATCTAAGCATTTCCTACTTTCCTAACTGATTAAAATTTTAAAATCTAAGCATATGTTACTTTCTTAACTGATTAAAATCTCCAAATGTAATAAGCATTTCCTACTTTCCTAACTGATTAAAATCTCAAAATCTAAGCATTTCCTACTTTCTTAACTGATTAAACTCTCAAAATCTAACCATTTCCTACTTTCCTAACTGATTAAAATCTCAAAATTTAAGCATTTCCTACTTTCATAACCGATTAAAATTTCAAAATCTAAGCATATGTTACTTTCTTAACTGATTAAAATTTCAAAATCTAAGCATATCTTACTTTCTTAACTGAATAAACTCTCAAAATCTTAGCATTTCCTACTTTCCTAACTGATTAAAATCTCAAAATCTAAGCATTTCCTACTTTCCTAACTGATTAAAATCTCAAAATCTAAGCATATGTTACTTTCTTAACTGATTAAAATCTCCAAATCTAATAAGCATTTCCTACTTTCCTAACTGATTAAAATCTCCAAATCTAAGCATTTCCTACTTTCTTAACTGATTAAACTCTCAAAATCTAACCATTTCCTACTTTCCTAACTGATTAAAATCTCAAAATCTAAGCATATGTTACTTTCTTAACTGATTAAAATCTCCAAATCTAATAAGCATTTCCTACTTTCCTAACTGATTAAAATTTCAAAATCTAAGCATTTCCTACTTTCCTAACTGATTAAAATCTCAAAATCTAAGCATTTCCTACTTTCCTAACTGATTAAAATCTCAAAATCTAAGCATATCTTACTTTCTTAACTGATTAAAATCTCCAAATCTAATAAGCATTTCCTACTTTCCTAACTGATTAAAATCTCCAAATCTAAGCATTTCCTACTTTCTTAACTGATTAAACTCTC
The DNA here is from genome assembly GCA_963969495.1 of Ceratothoa steindachneri. Classification (NCBI taxonomy): domain Eukaryota; kingdom Metazoa; phylum Arthropoda; class Malacostraca; order Isopoda; family Cymothoidae; genus Ceratothoa; species Ceratothoa steindachneri. The sequence continues at coordinate 219,926,861 of OZ018320.1, forward strand.
AAAATCTAACCATTTCCTACTTTCCTAACTGATTAAAATCTCAAAATCTAAGTATATCTTACTTTCTTAACTGATTAAACTCTCAAAATCTAAGCATTTCCTACTTTCATAACCGATTAAAATTTCAAAATCTAAGCATATCTTACTTTCTTAACTGAATAAACTCTCAAAATCTTAGCATTTCCTACTTTCCTAACTGATTAAAATCTCAAAATCTAAGCATTTCCTACTTTCCTAACTGATTAAAATCTCAAAATCTAAGCATATGTTACTTTCTTAACTGATTAAAATCTCCAAATCTAATAAGCATTTCCTACTTTCCTAACTGATTAAAATCTCCAAATCTAAGCATTTCCTACTTTCTTAACTGATTAAACTCTCAAAATCTAACCATTTCCTACTTTCCTAACTGATTAAAATCTCAAAATCTAAGTATATCTTACTTTCTTAACTGATTAAACTCTCAAAATCTAAGCATTTCCTACTTTCCTAACTGATTAAAATCTCAAAATCTAAGCATATGTTACTTTCTTAACTGATTAAAATCTCCTAATCTAATAAGCATTTCCTACTTTCCTAACTGATTAAGATCTCCAAATCTAAGCATTTCCTACTTTCTTAACTGATTAAACTCTCAAAATCTAAGCATTTCCTACTTTCCTAACTGATTAAAATCTCAAAATCTAAGCATATCTTACTTTCTTAACTGATTCAACTCTTAAAATCTAAGCATTTCCTACTTTATTTACTGATTAAATTCTCAAAATCTAAGCATTTCCTACTTACCTAACTGATTAAAATCTCAAAATCTAAGCATTTCCTACTTTCCTAACTGATTAAAATCTCAAAATCTAAGCATATGTTACTTTCTTAACTGATTAAAATCTCCAAATGTAATAAGCATTTCCTACTTTCCTAACTGATTAAAATCTCAAAATCTAAGCATTTCCTACTTTCTTAACTGATTAAACTCTCAAAATCTAACCATTTCCTACTTTCTTAACTGATTAAAATCTCAAAATCTAAGCATATGTTACTTTCTTAACTGATTAAAATCTCCAAATCTAATAAGCATTTCCTACTTTCCTAACTGATTAAAATCTCAAAATCTAAGCATATCCTACTTTCTTAACTGATTAAACTCTCAAAATCTGAGCATTTCCTACTTTGCTAACTGATTAAAATCTCAAAATCTAAGCATTTCCTACTTTCCTAACTGATTAAAATCTCAAAATCTAAGCATTTCCTACTTTCCTAACTGATTAAAATCTCGAAATCTAAGCATATCTTACTTTCTTAACTAATTAAAATCTCAAAATCTAAGCATTTCCTACTTTCTTAACTGATTCAACTCTTAAAATCTAAGCATTTCCTACTTTCTTTACTGATTAAATTCTCAAAATCTAAGCATTTCCTACTTACCTAACTGATTAAAATCTCAAAATCTAAGCATTTCCTACTTTCCTAACTGATTAAAATCTCAAAATCTAAGCATATGTTACTTTCTTAACTGATTAAAATCTCCAAATGTAATAAGCATTTCCTACTTTCCTAACTGATTAAAATCTCAAAATCTAAGCATTTCCTACTTTCTTAACTGATTAAACTCTCAAAATCTAACCATTTCCTACTTTCCTAACTGATTAAAATCTCAAAATCTAAGCATTTCCTACTTTCCTAACTGATTAAAATTTTAAAATCTAAGCATATGTTACTTTCTTAACTGATTAAAATCTCCAAATGTAATAAGCATTTCCTACTTTCCTAACTGATTAAAATCTCAAAATCTAAGCATTTCCTACTTTCTTAACTGATTAAACTCTCAAAATCTAACCATTTCCTACTTTCCTAACTGATTAAAATTACAAAATTTAAGCATTTCCTACTTTCATAACCGATTAAAATTTCAAAATCTAAGCATATGTTACTTTCTTAACTGATTAAAATTTCAAAATCTAAGCATATCTTACTTTCTTAACTGAATAAACTCTCAAAATCTTAGCATTTCCTACTTTCCTAACTGATTAAAATCTCAAAATCTAAGCATTTCCTACTTTCCTAACTGATTAAAATTTTAAAATCTAAGCATATGTTACTTTCTTAACTGATTAAAATCTCCAAATGTAATAAGCATTTCCTACTTTCCTAACTGATTAAAATCTCAAAATCTAAGCATTTCCTACTTTCTTAACTGATTAAACTCTCAAAATCTAACCATTTCCTACTTTCCTAACTGATTAAAATCTCAAAATCTAAGCATTTCCTACTTTCCTAACTGATTAAAATTTTAAAATCTAAGCATATGTTTCTTTCTTAACTGATTAAAATCTCCAAATGTAATAAGCATTTCCTACTTTCCTAACTGATTAAAATCTCAAAATCTAAGCATTTCCTACTTTCTTAACTGATTAAACTCTCAAAATCTAACCATTTCCTACTTTCCTAACTGATTAAAATCTCAAAATCTAAGCATTTCCTACTTTCCTAACTGATTAAAATTTTAAAATCTAAGCATATGTTACTTTCTTAACTGATTAATATCTCCAAATGTAATAAGCATTTCCTACTTTCCTAACTGATTAAAATCTCAAAATCTAAGCATTTCCTACTTTCTTAACTGATTAAACTCTCAAAATCTAACCATTTCCTACTTTCCTAACTGATTAAAATTACAAAATTTAAGCATTTCCTACTTTCATAACTGATTAAAATTTCAAAATCTAAGCATATGTTACTTTCTTAACTGATTAAAATTTCAAAATCTAAGCATATCTTACTTTCTTAACTGAATAAACTCTCAAAATCTTAGCATTTCCTACTTTCCTAACTGATTAAAATCTCAAAATCTAAGCATTTCCTACTTTCCTAACTGATTAAAATTTTAAAATCTAAGCATATGTTACTTTCTTAACTGATTAAAATCTCCAAATGTAATAAGCATTTCCTACTTTCCTAACTGATTAAAATCTCAAAATCTAAGCATTTCCTACTTTCTTAACTGATTAAACTCTCAAAATCTAACCATTTCCTACTTTCCTAACTGATTAAAATCTCAAAATCTAAGCATTTCCTACTTTCCTAACTGATTAAAATTTTAAAATCTAAGCATATGTTTCTTTCTTAACTGATTAAAATCTCCAAATGTAATAAGCATTTCCTACTTTCCTAACTGATTAAAATCTCAAAATCTAAGCATTTCCTACTTTCTTAACTGATTAAACTCTCAAAATCTAACCATTTCCTACTTTCCTAACTGATTAAAATCTCAAAATTTAAGCATTTCCTACTTTCATAACCGATTAAAATTTCAAAATCTAAGCATATGTTACTTTCTTAATTGATTAAAATTTCAAAATCTAAGCATATCTTACTTTCTTAACTGATTAAACTCTCAAAATCTAAGCATTTCCTACTTTCCTAACCGATTAAAATCTCAAAATCTAAGCATATCTTACTTTCTTAACTGATTAAACTCTCAAAATCTAAGCATTTCCTACATTCCTAACTGATTAAAATCTCAAAATCTTAGCATTTCCTACTTTCTTAACTGATTAAAATCTCAAAATCTAAGCATTTCCTACTTTCCTAACTGATTAAAATCTCAAAATCTAAGCATATCTTACTTTCTTAATTGATTAAACTCTCAAAATCTAAGCATTTCCTACTTTCCTAACTGAATAAAATCTCAAAATCTAAGTATTTCCTACTTTCCTAACTGATTAGAATCTCAAAATCTAAGCATTTCCTACATTCCTAACTGATTAAAATCTCAAAATCTTAGCATTTCCTACTTTCCTAACTGATTAAAATTTTAAAATCTAAGCATATGTTACTTTCTTAACTGATTAAAATCTCCAAATGTAATAAGCATTTCCTACTTTCCTAACTGATTAAAATCTCAAAATCTAAGCATTTCCTACTTTCTTAACTGATTAAACTCTCAAAATCTAACCATTTCCTACTTTCCTAACTGATTAAAATCTCAAAATCTAAGCATTTCCTACTTTCCTTACTGATTAAAATTTTAAAATCTAAGCATATGTTACTTTCTTAACTGATTAAAATCTTCAAATGTAATAAGCATTTCCTACTTTCCTAACTGATTAAAATCTCAAAATCTAAGCATTTCCTACTTTCTTAACTGATTAAACTCTCAAAATCTAACCATTTCCTACTTTCCTAACTGATTAAAATCTCAAAATCTAAGCATTTCCTACTTTCCTAACTGATTAAAATTTTAAAATCTAAGCATATGTTACTTTCTTAACTGATTAAAATCTCCAAATGTAATAAGCATTTCCTACTTTCCTAACTGATTAAAATCTCAAAATCTAAGCATTTCCTACTTTCTTAACTGATTAAACTCTCAAAATCTAACCATTTCCTACTTTCCTAACTGATTAAAATCTCAAAATTTAAGCATTTCCTACTTTCATAACCGATGAAAATTTCAAAATCTAAGCATATGTTACTTTCTTAACTGATTAAAATTTCAAAATCTAAGCATATCTTACTTTCTTAACTGATTAAACTCTCAAAATCTAAGCATTTCCTACTTTCCTAACCGATTAAAATCTCAAAATCTAAGCATATCTTACTTTCTTAACTGATTAAACTCTCAAAATCTAAGCATTTCCTACATTCCTAACTGATTAAAATCTCAAAATCTTAGCATTTCCTACTTTCTTAACTGATTAAAATCTCAAAATCTAAGCATTTCCTAATTTCCTAACTGATTAAAATCTCAAAATCTAAGCATATCTTACTTTCTTAACTGATTAAACTCTCAAAATCTAAGCATTTCCTACTTTCCTAACTGATTAAAATCTCAAAATCTAAGCATTTCCTTCTTTCCTAACTGATTAAAATCTCAAAATCTAAGCATTTCCTACCTTCCTAACTGATTAAAATCTCAAAATGTAATAAGCATTTCCTACTTTCCTAACTGATTAAAATCTCAAAATCGAAGCATTTGACAATTTCCTAACTGATTAAATTCTAAAAATCTAAGCATTTCCTACTTTCCTAACTGATTAAAATCTCAAAATCTAAGCATTTCCTACTTTCTTAACTGATTAAACTCTCAAAATCTAACCATTTCCTACTTTCCTAACTGATTAAAATCTCAAAATCTAAGCATATGTTACTTTCTTAACTGATTAAAATCTCCAAATCTAATAAGCATTTCCTACTTTCCTAACTGATTAAAATTTCAAAATCTAAGCATTTCCTACTTTCCTAACTGATTAAAATCTCAAAATCTAAGCATTTCCTACTTTCCTAACTGATTAAAATCTCAAAATCTAAGCATATCTTACTTTCTTAACTGTTTAAAATCTCCAAATCTAATAAGCATTTCCTACTTTCCTAACTGATTAAAATCTCCAAATCTAAGCATTTCCTACTTTCTTAACTGATTAAACTCTCAAAATCTAACCATTTCCTACTTTCCTAACTGATTAAAATCTCAAAATCTAAGTATATCTTACTTTCTTAACTGATTAAACTCTCAAAATCTAAGCATTTCCTACTTTCATAACCGATTAAAATTTCAAAATCTAAGCATATCTTACTTTCTTAACTGAATAAACTCTCAAAATCTTAGCATTTCCTACTTTCCTAACTGATTAAAATCTCAAAATCTAAGCATTTCCTACTTTCCTAACTGATTAAAATCTCAAAATCTAAGCATATGTTACTTTCTTAACTGATTAAAATCTCCAAATCTAATAAGCATTTCCTACTTTCCTAACTGATTAAAATCTCCAAATCTAAGCATTTCCTACTTTCTTAACTGATTAAACTCTCAAAATCTAACCATTTCCTACTTTCCTAACTGATTAAAATCTCAAAATCTAAGTATATCTTACTTTCTTAACTGATTAAACTCTCAAAATCTAAGCATTTCCTACTTTCCTAACTGATTAAAATCTCAAAATCTAAGCATATGTTACTTTCTTAACTGATTAAAATCTCCTAATCTAATAAGCATTTCCTACTTTCCTAACTGATTAAGATCTCCAAATCTAAGCATTTCCTACTTTCTTAACTGATTAAACTCTCAAAATCTAAGCATTTCCTACTTTCCTAACTGATTAAAATCTCAAAATCTAAGCATATCTTACTTTCTTAACTGATTCAACTCTTAAAATCTAAGCATTTCCTACTTTCTTTACTGATTAAATTCTCAAAATCTAAGCATTTCCTACTTACCTAACTGATTAAAATCTCAAAATCTAAGCATTTCCTACTTTCCTAACTGATTAAAATCTCAAAATCTAAGCATATGTTACTTTCTTAACTGATTAAAATCTCCAAATGTAATAAGCATTTCCTACTTTCCTAACTGATTAAAATCTCAAAATCTAAGCATTTCCTACTTTCTTAACTGATTAAACTCTCAAAATCTAACCATTTCCTACTTTCCTAACTGATTAAAATCTCAAAATCTAAGCATATGTTACTTTCTTAACTGATTAAAATCTCCAAATCTAATAAGCATTTCCTACTTTCCTAACTGATTAAAATCTCAAAATCTAAGCATATCCTACTTTCTTAACTGATTAAACTCTCAAAATCTGAGCATTTCCTACTTTGCTAACTGATTAAAATCTCAAAATCTAAGCATTTCCTACTTTCCTAACTGATTAAAATCTCAAAATCTAAGCATTTCCTACTTTCCTAACTAATTAAAATCTCGAAATCTAAGCATATCTTACTTTCTTAACTAATTAAAATCTCAAAATCTAAGCATTTCCTACTTTCTTAACTGATTCAACTCTTAAAATCTAAGCATTTCCTACTTTCTTTACTGATTAAATTCTCAAAATCTAAGCATTTCCTACTTACCTAACTGATTAAAATCTCAAAATCTAAGCATTTCCTACTTTCCTAACTGATTAAAATCTCAAAATCTAAGCATATGTTACTTTCTTAACTGATTAAAATCTCCAAATGTAATAAGCATTTCCTACTTTCCTAACTGATTAAAATCTCAAAATCTAAGCATTTCCTACTTTCTTAACTGATTAAACTCTCAAAATCTAACCATTTCCTACTTTCCTAACTGATTAAAATCTCAAAATCTAAGCATTTCCTACTTTCCTAACTGATTAAAATTTTAAAATCTAAGCATATGTTACTTTCTTAACTGATTAAAATCTCCAAATGTAATAAGCATTTCCTACTTTCCTAACTGATTAAAATCTCAAAATCTAAGCATTTCCTACTTTCTTAACTGATTAAACTCTCAAAATCTAACCATTTCCTACTTTCCTAACTGATTAAAATTACAAAATTTAAGCATTTCCTACTTTCATAACCGATTAAAATTTCAAAATCTAAGCATATGTTACTTTCTTAACTGATTAAAATTTCAAAATCTAAGCATATCTTACTTTCTTAACTGAATAAACTCTCAAAATCTTAGCATTTCCTACTTTCCTAACTGATTAAAATCTCAAAATCTAAGCATTTCCTACTTTCCTAACTGATTAAAATTTTAAAATCTAAGCATATGTTACTTTCTTAACTGATTAAAATCTCCAAATGTAATAAGCATTTCCTACTTTCCTAACTGATTAAAATCTCAAAATCTAAGCATTTCCTACTTTCTTAACTGATTAAACTCTCAAAATCTAACCATTTCCTACTTTCCTAACTGATTAAAATCTCAAAATCTAAGCATTTCCTACTTTCCTAACTGATTAAAATTTTAAAATCTAAGCATATGTTTCTTTCTTAACTGATTAAAATCTCCAAATGTAATAAGCATTTCCTACTTTCCTAACTGATTAAAATCTCAAAATCTAAGCATTTCCTACTTTCTTAACTGATTAAACTCTCAAAATCTAACCATTTCCTACTTTCCTAACTGATTAAAATCTCAAAATCTAAGCATTTCCTACTTTCCTAACTGATTAAAATTTTAAAATCTAAGCATATGTTACTTTCTTAACTGATTAAAATCTCCAAATGTAATAAGCATTTCCTACTTTCCTAACTGATTAAAATCTCAAAATCTAAGCATTTCCTACTTTCTTAACTGATTAAACTCTCAAAATCTAACCATTTCCTACTTTCCTAACTGATTAAAATTACAAAATTTAAGCATTTCCTACTTTCATAACCGATTAAAATTTCAAAATCTAAGCATATGTTACTTTCTTAACTGATTAAAATTTCAAAATCTAAGCATATCTTACTTTCTTAACTGAATAAACTCTCAAAATCTTAGCATTTCCTACTTTCCTAACTGATTAAAATCTCAAAATCTAAGCATTTCCTACTTTCCTAACTGATTAAAATTTTAAAATCTAAGCATATGTTACTTTCTTAACTGATTAAAATCTCCAAATGTAATAAGCATTTCCTACTTTCCTAACTGATTAAAATCTCAAAATCTAAGCATTTCCTACTTTCTTAACTGATTAAACTCTCAAAATCTAACCATTTCCTACTTTCCTAACTGATTAAAATCTCAAAATCTAAGCATTTCCTACTTTCCTAACTGATTAAAATTTTAAAATCTAAGCATATGTTTCTTTCTTAACTGATTAAAATCTCCAAATGTAATAAGCATTTCCTACTTTCCTAACTGATTAAAATCTCAAAATCTAAGCATTTCCTACTTTCTTAACTGATTAAACTCTCAAAATCTAACCATTTCCTACTTTCCTAACTGATTAAAATCTCAAAATTTAAGCATTTCCTACTTTCATAACCGATTAAAATTTCAAAATCTAAGCATATGTTACTTTCTTAATTGATTAAAATTTCAAAATCTAAGCATATCTTACTTTCTTAACTGATTAAACTCTCAAAATCTAAGCATTTCCTACTTTCCTAACCGATTAAAATCTCAAAATCTAAGCATATCTTACTTTCTTAACTGATTAAACTCTCAAAATCTAAGCATTTCCTACATTCCTAACTGATTAAAATCTCAAAATCTTAGCATTTCCTACTTTCTTAACTGATTAAAATCTCAAAATCTAAGCATTTCCTACTTTCCTAACTGATTAAAATCTCAAAATCTAAGCATATCTTACTTTCTTAATTGATTAAACTCTCAAAATCTAAGCATTTCCTACTTTCCTAACTGAATAAAATCTCAAAATCTAAGTATTTCCTACTTTCCTAACTGATTAGAATCTCAAAATCTAAGCATTTCCTACATTCCTAACTGATTAAAATCTCAAAATCTTAGCATTTCCTACTTTCCTAACTGATTAAAATTTTAAAATCTAAGCATATGTTACTTTCTTAACTGATTAAAATCTCCAAATGTAATAAGCATTTCCTACTTTCCTAACTGATTAAAATCTCAAAATCTAAGCATTTCCTACTTTCTTAACTGATTAAACTCTCAAAATCTAACCATTTCCTACTTTCCTAACTGATTAAAATCTCAAAATCTAAGCATTTCCTACTTTCCTTACTGATTAAAATTTTAAAATCTAAGCATATGTTACTTTCTTAACTGATTAAAATCTTCAAATGTAATAAGCATTTCCTACTTTCCTAACTGATTAAAATCTCAAAATCTAAGCATTTCCTACTTTCTTAACTGATTAAACTCTCAAAATCTAACCATTTCCTACTTTCCTAACTGATTAAAATCTCAAAATCTAAGCATTTCCTACTTTCCTAACTGATTAAAATTTTAAAATCTAAGCATATGTTACTTTCTTAACTGATTAAAATCTCCAAATGTAATAAGCATTTCCTACTTTCCTAACTGATTAAAATCTCAAAATCTAAGCATTTCCTACTTTCTTAACTGATTAAACTCTCAAAATCTAACCATTTCCTACTTTCCTAACTGATTAAAATCTCAAAATTTAAGCATTTCCTACTTTCATAACCGATGAAAATTTCAAAATCTAAGCATATGTTACTTTCTTAACTGATTAAAATTTCAAAATCTAAGCATATCTTACTTTCTTAACTGATTAAACTCTCAAAATCTAAGCATTTCCTACTTTCCTAACCGATTAAAATCTCAAAATCTAAGCATATCTTACTTTCTTAACTGATTAAACTCTCAAAATCTAAGCATTTCCTACATTCCTAACTGATTAAAATCTCAAAATCTTAGCATTTCCTACTTTCTTAACTGATTAAAATCTCAAAATCTAAGCATTTCCTACTTTCCTAACTGATTAAAATCTCAAAATCTAAGCATATCTTACTTTCTTAACTGATTAAACTCTCAAAATCTAAGCATTTCCTACTTTCCTAACTGATTAAAATCTCAAAATCTAAGCATTTCCTTCTTTCCTAACTGATTAAAATCTCAAAATCTCAGCATATGTTACTTTCTTAACTTATTAAAATCTCAAAATGTAATAAGCATTTCCTACTTTCCTAACTGATTAAAATCTCAAAATCGAAGCATTTGACAATTTCCTAACTGATTAAATTCTAAAAATCTAAGCCTTTCTTACTTTCTTTACTAATTAAAATCTCAAAATCTAAGCATTTTCTACTTTCTTAACTGATTAAACTCTCAAAATCTAAGCATTTTCTACTTTCCTAACTGATTAAAATCTCAAAATCTAAGCATTTCCTACTTTCCTAACTGAATAAAATCTCAAAACCTAAGTATTTCCTACTTTCTTAATATATTAAAATCTCAAAATCTTTTTTTACCTGCCGGCTGATTGATTTTATTCTGAGTCGGACGAAGCTGTAAGGGTTATCTCATATACGATTTTGAGTACAGATCTTTCTTAATTTATCTTTTGACTATAGGGAGCGAAATACCACTCAACTTTGAAAATTCACCTCAACCTTTACTTCTATCTGGTTTATCTTTCTGATGTAGACCAAATTAATTAACAATCTTAAGGTTTTTCACAGTTCTGGTTGACTTAAGTTTACCTGTTTACGGACGAAGTTTGATCCTGTCAATTTAAAGGTTTTCTAAAAAATTGCGGACAAAGGTTTTTTTTTAATGAGATCTCGAGACTGTTAGAATTTGTGTGAAAGATATTTGCTTCTCTTTTCGTAAATCTTAATAAAAATATGTACTTATCTCTTCATTTAAACTCATCTTCTTAAATTAGAGAAAGAATAAATAAATGTTACGTAAAATGAGCAAAAAAGCAACATTTTTTGGTGCATTTTCTCAACTCAAGTTTAGCAGTTATAGGGTTAACTAAAGTCACTCATGGTTGATTTATATTTAAAATAAACATTACATTTCGCTTTGCTATTAGTATCAAATGTGTAGCACTAATTGGTACCAGGATATTTGAATTAAAAAATTGGCGCCTTGTTTTTTATAACTCTATATTAGTATTTTCTTCCTCACGCGCATAATCACGGTATACAGTTGCTTGCTCCTTAATCACAGTTTATAGTTGATTTCCACTATATAACAATATACAGGCCAAATTATTTCCTATATCTATTAGAAACAGTTTACATATGAGATACAGTTGCTTCCGTCCTACATGATCACAATATACAGTCTCTTCCCCATGTAACCAGAGTTGTTTCTACACGTATATAATCACTATACAGCAGTTACTGGTTACCTATCTATCTCTGGGCATGTGTGTGTAAATGCAATGAACGTTAATATGTAATAAATATAGGAAAACCTTCAAGATTATGGAAGGATTAATTAATTATCTAAGATTTTATTATTTCATAAAATCGCGCATTATCTTGAGACATGGGCGTCAAGTGGGAGGAAGATAATAAAGAGGGAGAGACATAGACCTCTTACTGCCTCACCCGACAGTAATAGAGCCATATCTTAAGTCATTATAGCCTTACGAAGACAAATATTTGGATTCAAATCTACGAACCGTTTTGTTACGTTAGCTCACATACATGAACTTAGCTTATAAAAGTCAGCAGAAGTAGACAATTACAACAGTTTTTTTTCTCAAACTTTCGTAAATTAGTACATACGAACGATTCTATAGAACATCGCAAGGTTTCTTGCCTTTATTTTACACAACTATTCAAGCCTGTTTGCTGTTTAGAAGATCCATAAACAATCTTATCAGATTCACATCAAGCGACATGTGGCAACTATCGGTTCGGAGATACCAATTCTTTCGATAATAAAAACCGCTGTTTACATTCCGTTCGTTACCACTATTTTTAATGAGATTTTTTATGTAAACATAAAATACTTGATTGAGTGATATAAAAAATAAAGATATTTTCCTTTTAGTTTTATTGTTTTAACTTGGATTATTGTCCAATAATAAATTCTAATTCACACAAGACTAACCTCCTTAATGAGCCAGTCACTTCATTGGATAAGACTTTTTGTCTTTCGAGCTTAGTTAGTAGTATAATATAACTAGACTTATTTCATATATACAGAGAAAATCTCATCGCATATTTGTGACTGAAATATACAGGATTTTCTTTTTAATTTTTTGGAGCCCATCTGGCGCCGGACAGAGCTCCACTGACTGAAAATAGGGGGAATACGGCGTGAAAACTAACCCCCTCTTAAACTTAGAGCCATCCGTATAGACTGGCACGGTTCTAACGTGACACGGAGAGTGCTCCAAAAAGGTCGAACGCAATACTCCCGGCGCTGTAGAATGGCGACAGCTATACCGAGCTCTTGAAGGAGTTTCCGAGCCATAAACCCAAAATACAAGGAATTATCTTGGTCTACTATTCGTCTATCAAACAATCTTTTCAATTACAAAAGTAGGTTTATAATTTCAATTAATTAAATCCACTGTGGGTTTCAATCCAGTTAACGCGATGGTCAGGAGACGTTAGAGATAGATTGGTTAAAAAGAGGGGCGAAGAAAAAACGAGAAATTATAGGATAATAAAAGTACAGACACAAAATCGTGCGGTCCAATGAGTGAATGTTCTGTATGTTGGAGAGGAAAAACATAAAAGCATCGCGAAAGATATGACTTTGAAAAAACGTGTAAAATTGAGGGGGGATTGGGGGTTTTCATAGTAGAAGAGTTGGGATCTGCGGATATCTACTGATGTACAAAGGTGTTTAATGGGCTTTCGTCACGGAAGGGGGCAGGTTCAGTTAAGACCCGTAGTTATCCGCTAGTTTTTTTTCTGTTTTCAACATTTCACCTCACATAACATCGAAACATTCATTACGTACCTCCTTTTAAGAGCTATTTGGTGACGATATCTTCGTAAACCTTTGCTTTTATTTATATAAATATAAAATAATTTGAGAATAAACAAATGTGTTGCCAATGGAGGCTAATTAAAGCGACTGCTCCTAACTCAAATCTAACAATACCGCTCTTATGGACAGATTCAGTCGCTTATATATATATATATATATATATATATATATATATATATATATATATATATATATATATATATATATATATATTGATTGGCAAAGGAGGCAGGGTAATCGGGGGGTAGGCTATGATGTAATATGGCCGGTAATAAGACCTCGCGTAGCGGGTAAACTGACTGGTTTCTGGCTGTAGCTGGATTAGCCAGAAACCAGTTTGCATACTAAGTGAGGTCTTAATATATATATATATATATATATATATATATATATATATATATACATTTATTGCATTTATTTCATTTATTGCTCTACTCATGCGCTACTTTGTGAGTTTCGCATATATATATATATATATATATATATATATATATATATATATATATATATATATATATATATATATATATATATATATATATATAACGAATTAGAACATTTTAATAAGTTTTTTTAAGTTTTGTAGACCATTAATTAATGCAATTTCCATTTTGTTCCAACAATTTAACTATTAGAACATTTTACAACTACAATGATAAATAAATCCTAATACTGGTCAGATTATCATTGGTTTATCAATTCGTGTTTGGCAATTTGGGATAACCACGCTTCAATTCAAATTGAGGATCCGCAAGCATCGCAGTTTTTTCATTTCCCCAATAGACCAATGTCCAATCCTCAAGTTTCAGCCATTAGAAAGTGTCTCCTAACACAAATATTTCAGTTAATGAGTTTTCCATTTGAGATTCAGATCCTCACAGTCACGATTTAGAAGTTTGAAAATCATTATACATCGTAAAACTCACTCTCAAACTTAACTACCAAACATTTTTAGTATCCCTGTTAATTAGATAAAATCAACCAACATATCTCTATCATCAACCTATAAACATTCGGAAAAACCATCGATACATGAGCATAAAACTCTTCATCGAAAAATGACCATAGGCAAATAACCATCAGAAAAACACCTTCGTCGCCAAATACACAACAGAAGAGAATCTTTCTTTGACTATCGAAAAAAAACCCTCTCTATACATAAGCATAAAAACTCTTCTTAGACAAATAAGTATAGTAATACCCTTCGTTGCCATTATAACTATCAGAAAGACCATCGTTGATAGATGACCAGACGAAATATCTTTCATCGACAAATAACCATAAGAAAATCTTCCCTGAAAAATCACCATTAGAAATAATCTTCGTCGATAAATACCATCTGAAATACTTTCCTCGACAAATACCATCAAAAGAAAAAGGTTCGTCGACAAATAACGATAGGTTTCTCATAAATAACTAACAGAAAAATATTTGTCGAATCATTACCATCAGCAAAACTTTCATTAACCAAAACTATCCTAAAAAAATCTCGACATATAAAAATTTTTGTCGACAAATAACGATAAAACCCCCTTTGTCGTCATATAACCATAGGAAAAACCTTCATCGACAAATAGCCTTTAAAAACCCTTCCTGACATATAAAAATTGGAAAGTCCCTTCCCTGACAAATTACCAGTAGGAATAAAAACCTTTTGTCTACAAATAACTCATGAGAATAAAACCCTCCGTCGACCAATAACTATTGTAAAACCCCTTCGTCGATAATTTATCAATGAAAATAGAACTTTCGTCGACAAAAAACATAGGATAACATTTCATCGACAGAACGCTTGAGAACTAAACCATTCGTCGACAAATACCATTGAAAAAAAACTTTGTCGACAAATAACCATAGGAAAAACCATTCGTCGAGAAATAATTATTGGAAAATTTATTCGTCGAAAATAATAGTTGGAAAAACTCTTTGGAGACAAATAAGCCATAGGAATAAAAATCTTTGTCGACAAATAACCATTAGAAAAACTTTTCGTCGACAAATAATCATTAGAAAATTTATTCCTCGACAAATAATGATTGGAAAAACCTTCGTAGACAAATAAGCCATGGGAATAAAAACCTTCGTCGACAAATAATCATTGCAAACAAACATTCGCCTAGAAATAACAATTGGAAAATCCTTCATCGACAAATAACCGCAGGAAAAAATCCTTTGTCGAAAAAATAACGCATGGGAATAAAAATCTTCGTTAATAAATAACCATTAGAAAAAACATTCCTCGACAAGTAACCCGTGGGACTAAAAACCTTTGTAGGCAAAAAAAACCATGGGATTAAAAAAATTTGTCGACGAGTAACCCTTGAAAAATCCTTCATCGACAAATAACTATTGGAAAAACCCTTCGTCGACAAAGAACCCATAGGGATAAAAACCTTCGACGATAAATAACCTTTAGAAAATCCCTTCGTTGACATATAACACATGGAAATAAAACCGATCGTCAACAAATAACCATTTTTAAAACTCTTCGTTGACAAATAACCCATGGGAATAAAAGCCATTCGTCGACAAATAACAGATGTGAATAAACCCTTCGCCAACAAATAACAATAGGAAAAACCCTTCGTCGACAAACAATCCATTGGAATAAACCCTTCGTCGACAAATAACCATAGGAAAACTCTTCCTCGACAAATAACCATCGGAAAACCCATCCGTCGCAAATAATTCATCGGAATAAAACTTTCGTCGACAAATAAACATAAGAAAACCTTTGTCAATAAATAACCATTGTAAAAACCCTTCGTCGACATTAAGTCATGGGAATAAAAAACCCTCCTCGACAAATAACCATTGAAAAAACCCTTCGTCGACAAATAACCATAGAAAATATACACTTCGTCGATGAATAAAACTAAAAAAAACCTTAGTCGACCCATGACACTTAAATTTTTTTTTCCACTAATCCATGACAATCAGAAAAAAAACTTAAGTTCCTAATTACGTTTGAAAGATTTGCCGACCATGGGCCTATAGCACTTAGAATGCCCAATATATTGATTCGGCACTAATCCTACCCTATTATTGGTTTTCGCCTCTTTGATTTAATAAATATATTCAAGTGCATTGCATGCCTTTTCACATCCCCTAATTTCACTATTTTCTGGATAAGATTGAAAATTAGGATTGACTATAACCAATATGTCCCCTAAAGGCCATCATATTTACATCATGTTTAACCAATTTATATGGGCGTCTCTGAGATTTTAAGACCATTAAACATGGGCGTCTCTGAGATTTTAAGACCATTAAACATAGTTTTCGGCGGTTATTTTTAAGTTAAGCAAAGACCTGTTTTTTATGAGAATATTTAGGACATTTTTTTGAGTTTGAAAGATTTTAATTTTGAATTAAGCAAAATTTGGGATTGACAATTTTTTCAAGCATGGGCAAAAGTGCTGCAGCTGACATCTGGTGATTGCGTGCCCTCCCGACCCCAACCGCACAGTTTGATGCTCCACTGGCACTAAAGCCTGTAGGAGGTATCTGTCTCTTTACATCGTGGGTTGGTGCGCATCAACGCGCAAATTACTTCCACACATTTGACTTCTTCAATCTTCACTTTATGGCGAGATGCCCTCGTTGGTTTTATCTTTAAATGAAAAAATAATAAAAAGATTCAAGTTTGTACTTCCGATTCGCAGTTTCCTTCTACGAACTTCTTGCGGGGATGTGATGTTTCCTCCGAGCCCCACCATTATGGTTGGAGGATTCTATTCTAGCAACCGTTTTCACCCCTTGTTGTTTGTTCTTGCCCACCCCCGCGTCTCTTCTTGTTCTGTCTGTCCACATCCTCACTCCCCTTGTCTACATAGACCCAGGTGAAAGGGACAGAGAGTGTTAAGCACTTCCTCTACCTCCGAAACGTTAATCTGTTCTAAGGATCTACTGAACGATGTTTGCATTGGTGTCTTTATTATTACCTTAGGAGGGATAAACACCTTGATTCATATATATATATATATATATATATATATATATATATATATATATTCGCAAAAATTCTGTACAGGGGTGGGATTCGAACTGTGCACACGGAGACAGCGAGCAACCGCTTTGATCTCAATTAAACCGTCCCTTAGACCACTCGACTACGCGGAAGACGAAATAATCTTCCGAATAAACAAGCCTTTAAGATACCCTTCGCAAGGTCGTTCGGGACTATGAAAGAGAGAGAAATTAATAGCGAATTCAAAGGACAAAGGAGAGTTGAGGCAAACACGCGGCGAATATACAATGTATAAATCTTTCATGAACGCGAAAGAATGATGAAAGTTTTGAGGTTGTTTGCAGTATAACCTCCAACTAAGATCCATAATCTTCACCCACCGTATCAGAAATGTTATACTTCTAATCAAAATCTCTCACTCCTTCTCCTTTGTCATTCTTATTTATTCACATTTTCTTTTGATCTTAATATTTTATTCCTTCAACTCTTTCATCTCTATATATGCTTCCGTTTCTCCCTTTTATCTTAATTGCTTATTTCTTTTCATTCTTTTATCATACTATCTCGCTTACCCTTGAATCTTAATATTTTTTCCCATTTTACCCTTCTGTTTCATTTCTTCCCCTTATAATCTTTTCAGCATTATTCATTTATAAATATTATTTCTTTCTCTCTTTAAATAATCGTATTTTATTTCCTCTTTAATATTAACATCTTGTCCCTTCGTTAATCTAACATCTTATTCATGGCCTAATCTTTTTTCCTCTTTTATTCATGTGAGGGGATGCCCTCGAAGGACCACCGTGACAGGAAGCCCCCTCGGAAATACCCCTTTCTTCTTTCAAGAACACGTGCGCCTAGCGTGAGAATTTTAGAAAGTTCGAAAAAAAATCAGTCCCTCACTAGATCACCCCTCATAGATGTTTGCTTTCCGACGCCACTCGCCCCCCCCCCTCCTCCCCTGCGATAACACCTTGCGCAGCCACATAAACTCTATCCCCATATCATCAGGCAAGCTTCACCGTCTAGACCGAATAGTTATCATAAAATATGTTTACATATACTGGCGCCAATAATCCTCTAGGGACCGCCAGGCCCTGAGACGTCTATCGAACCAGCCACCCGGCTATATAACCCGAAGCTCACCATTTTTTCGAGGAGATTGAAAGCCGCCATTGACTCTGTTTGGACTTCTGTCTGTTTCCCGTGAACACCTGTAACCCGTCGTCGAGTCGTCGTACTTCGTCGAAGATCTCGCCAGCAGATATACTTTCGTTAAGCTTTGGCTTCTATTCAGAAGAAAGTTATAGAGCCCCCTTCTTCCCAGGGAGTTATGCGGCCCTCTCATCTTTACTACCCCTTCAAAATTCCCGTTCTTTCGAGACTGAGACTCCTTACCGATCTGCAGAATCGTTTCGAGTTGAGATTACGTCTTTCTGGAGCAGAGAAAATCTCATTCTTCATCACGAGGTATTCCAACCCCATCTTCGATTCCCTCGTCAGGACTCCCTGAAGTATCTTCTTGAAGACCTGCGCCGTTGTCTCCCCCCACATCCCTCTCCAATTCACCCGCGCTTGAAGGTAAAGTGATCTTGTATAGTCATACCCAGATTACCTCGTTAATCTTCACAAAATTCATTTAACTACCTTTATTAATATTAGATAATTTATTCCCCCCTTTTGTATATATATATATATATATATATATATATATATATATATATATATATATATATATATATATATATATGGAGAGAGAGAGAGAGAGATAGATATATATGTATATAAATTGCCCCCTTTTATTATATATATTAAAATTATATTTTGGGGTATTGTCTTTATATATCCTTTGAACTGCAACTTGGCAAGTCATTAGTCAAAACTCGGTCAACAGTAAATCGCACTATTTATTAATCTCCCCTGAACATATCTCAAGCGGCCTTCGGTCAGCTGTCTGCCCGTGCTTATGTACGACTCTGTGCGCCGAGCTAGTCTACACAGGCATATCTCGACAATTCATAATTCTTATTTTTTCCCTATTGTTTCAACCAAAAAATATACCTTTTAGTCTCTTCTTTACTTCAGTTAAATTATTTGACCGTGGTATTTCAAAAGTTAGTAGGTACACCTTGTCTGGTAGATGATAATTCATACATCTTGTCTCACCACTTCTGTAACTTAGAGAAATTAAACTGTATCTCTGTAAAAAAAAACCTCTTTAGCCAACCAAACTAAAACTAAAGGTATCCAAAACGATTGCAACTATTTTAATTTTATTCTTTCAAAGGAGTTGTAAAAATGTTAAGCATTAACATAATGAGGCTTAATTTAGTAAAAGTTAAAAAAAATATTTTGCATCTTTTTAACTTTTGCAATTTTCCTTAATCTTCCTAAAGAAATTATAGCGAAACTTCACAACTTAGTAATAAAGGACGGAATTAAATCAGAAGCTGACATTTTTCACTCCACAAACTTCGGATATTTTATTTATTGACAAAACCGGGAAGAAAGTTTCCTCAACTGAATATTTATGTTTTTATTCAACCAATCAGAGGTGGATTTTTGGAAAATATTAGGGATCAATCCTACTAAAAGACTCCCAGGCTATGTTTAGAGACTCATTATCTAAGATTGAGCTTTGGGATGGGGGGACCCATTACATAAGAATGAATTTTTAAAAATATATAATACTAATTGATAATAAGATTAAGATAAACAGATAAAGTAAATGCTACTTAGGATTGAATTTGGTTAAAATAATATTGGTTAGGTTAGGTTAGGTTAAGTTCAAATAACCTAAACTAACTAACCTAGCCTAACCTAACTTAATCTAACCTATGCGGCAGAATCGATTTATTTTGAGTGGATTTAAACATTTCTGCCATCATATTTCTCTTTTTTACTCCTTGGAGTAGTTAGTTTAATTGGTTTTTTTTAACTTGTTTATGTAATTTTTTGTTCTTTAATAAAAATTTATTTTAACGATTATTTTTTCAAATATACCAATAAGTGTCTTTGGGGTGATCAACTATAATTGATATTTGGGGGTGGGGGGCCATCTTCTAGGATTGTAATTTCTTGGAGTCATTAATTAGAAATGGTGTTCTCGATGGTCATTGTCCAAGATTCATCCACTATTATAATACAAAATGAGAGGAATTTTGCAAGCAATATTATGCCAACATGTTTGTTTCCCGATACAATATTATAAAATGTTCAAATTTAAAGCCTGGAGGACTTTTACGTAAACAAATTTGGTATCCCTATTTTTAAATTAAAAAGGCAACTAAAACAAACGAAGCGTATCTTTATTTCCTTAAACAAACTAGACTAACCAAACTTACCATCTTTACTTACCAATATCCAAGCTCTTTTGTGGTAAAATAAATACCTATTTAATGGCGATTTATTCCCTGATTAACATCTCATCAGTGGGCGCCGACCTCATAGTAAATTATTTTATTGTAAATTTAATACGCAGGATAAAATGTAGAATTCAGAGACCTGATATCGCAACTGTAGTTTTCATAGCATAGATATCTACATTGTAGAATTCAGACCTTAGATATCTAAATGTAGAATTCAGAGCTTAGATACCGCAAATGTAGACGCCATAACCCAGGTATCTACTCTATAGAAATTAGACCCAAGATATCTAAATGTAGATTTCAGAGCCTAAATATCTTAACTCTAGACTTGATAGCACATATCTACCATATAGAACTCTGATCCTAGATCTAAATATGGAATTCAGAGCCTAGATATCCCAAATATAGAATTCAGACGATAAATATCCCAACTGCAGAATTCAGATTCTAGATATCTAAATGTAGAATTCAGAGTTTAGACATCTCAAAAGAGACGTCATAGCCCAAATATCTACGCTGTAGAATTCAGAACCTAGATAGCCTGATGTAGAACTTAGAGTTTAGATATCTCAAATGTCTTGATATACCAACTGTAGAAGTTGAAGACTAGATATACCAGCTGTAGACGTCGCACCCTAGATATACCAACCGTAGAATTCTGAGCCGAGATATCTTAACTGTAGAATTCCGAGCTCAGATATCCCGTTTGTAAAATTCAGACCCCAAATATTTCAATTGTAGAATACAAACCCCAGCTATGCCAAATATAGAATTCAGGTCACAGATATCCCAACTGTCGAATTCAGAGACCAGATGTCATATTATAGACCTCGTTTCCCAGATATCTACCCTGTAGATTTCAGACCCTAGATATCCAAGTATAGATTTCACAGCGTAGTTATCAAAAATATAGAATTCAGGGCCGAGCTATTCTAACTGTAGAATATAGACCCACCATATTCTCATAATGCTTAATGCAGACTCGAAATCCTCGTTTATTATAAAAACAAATGTAAAAAATAAAGAAGCATTTCTAAGTGAAATAATAACAGAACATTTACAATCTAAAAGCAATGATACACAAATTAAGATAGAGTGTTATTACACCCCCCCCCTTCCCCCCAAATTTAGCAAGTAAATTCACAACAAGATGAAAGTATACCAATTTAAATATAATGAAGAAGAAGATTGTACATCTTCGTATCTCAGTGATACCACGAAAAAAAACCAACCGATTCGTTCCTATTAACATCGCTTAAAACCGAATAAAATTATAGACTATCTTGAAAGAATCCAATTTGAAACTAATAAAAGAGCATAAATTTTTTAGGGCAATTTGCAATTCTCCAAACGAACAAAACTTGAAACTCGCAGAAGCCATTCTGATAAAGCAAAATAAATTTGAAGATAAAAACGAACGAATTTATGCACAAATTATACACTGGTTTACTAATTTAAAAATTATATCCTTTCCTATATATTTAAAGCCTCGTCTTCCCCCCCATTTCACTTTCTCTGGAGTTGCCAAATAGCGTTTGAGGAAACGACAGGATAAAATGCATTATACATTAAAAGGAGTATGCGTTTTCCTCTCAAATTTATCAAGAAATTGAATTTTAAAGGGAAAAGGATTTTTCTTAAAATGGAATATAATCTAAAAAGTCTAATTAGATCAAAGCTGATATAACTTTTCTACAATAAGGAATTTTGTAAGGCGCTTTTCACTGTCTTTACGTATCGTCCGTCTATCCAATAAGGAAAGGATCTTGAATACACCAAGGTAGGAAGATGAGCATATCGCAGCAGGCAGGTCATTCCGCATAATCAGAGCAAATAAAGAGAAAGAAAGATGACCCATTAAGTACAGAAGATGAGGACGAACAAACATTAGGGGAACAAAGCAGGAGAGCAGGGTTCTTGGCACTGGGATTGAATTAATGTTGAGGATAAGTAGGAGGGAGTCGTTATAGAAACAAAAGACTTTTGTGCTTCAAAATGTTTTTTATAACAAAAACATTGATTTGTTAGCATATTTAAGTTAATCCTTACAACAAACGTAGTGGCCAGTATCAAGATTGCCAACATGTCGTAACCAATCTTTTAGTTCAACATCTTGAAACCACTTTTCTCTAAAACTTTGTGTAAACCAATTTTTTCTCCTTGGGGAGTTGGGGACGGGGTCTGATCGGCCACTATCGAATGATCCCCAAATTAGGAATGGCAGGAGCGTCATAAATATGACAACTCAAAGGCTCGAACGCTCGTGTTTTCTGTGCTGAACAAAAGGTTGCCGAAATGATTTTAGGAAATATACCGAAACTTTTAATAAGAACCAAATGATGATTTGACCATCACATTTAAAATAAAATCCCTCGATATATTTGGAAGTTGTGATAGTCAAGTAGGCCAGAAAGCCTGTCAAAAGATATAAAATGTACCAAATTTGGTACATAAATACCAACCAGTAGAAAATCCCTCGATATATTTGAAATTTGTGGTAGTCAAGTAGGCTAGCAAGCCTATCAAAAGATATAAAATGTACCAAATTTGGTACATAAATACCAACCAGTAGCGGATCCAGAATAAAAATTGGGGGGGGGGGAGGGCCTAACCCGAATTCCTCCCTCTGAGGAGTTTGAGAAAAGGGCATTGATGATTAATAATTATCTTACACAACATTGATAATAAATAACACAAAGCAGACGGGAGTGAGCACTCACTCTCTCAGATCCGAATTTTTCTTACACATCATAAAATTATGAATTGTAGTTTTTTGGACGTTAGCTAAGGTATAATACTGAATTTAATAATTATTTTTGAGATTTACCTCTATTTTAAACATGTATCATATAAGATACATTCAATCGCAACGGTTTAAAAGACTGTTATTATATATATATTCTATATTATTACATCTCTTTTTGAATAGCAGAATACAAGTATAGCTTAAAAAAGAAATATAAACATAAACGGTGGTGTGTGTGGGGGGGAAGGGGGTCAGTTCCATCAGCCCCCTCCCCGCGCCTGGATCAGTGCCTGATACCAACCTGGGTAATCCTGGGCTACAAGTATTTCTGTCCGAAGCTGTTCGAGGCAAGTATCAAACATGCAGTAATTGAAAACTTCATTATACCGGGGGACAGACAAAAAAAAACCTTTTTAATAATGCTGTAATTTGTTAGCCATTAAGGATAACAGATAGAAATAAGTATCACAGATAGAAATAAGTATCATTACAAAGAACGATATTTTAAATTCTATTAGCTAGCTTAGGTAGCCTAGGCTTGGTGTGGATAGTCTATCCCAGCCTAGGATAGCCTCTCTATGCAGATATTAAACAGTTCTGTTTTAGGCGCTCAAAAATGGCACAATTAACTCTTGAACAGCGCAGGTTTGTTGGGGAATTAACGATGCGGCATGGCTCCATTAATCAAATTAATTCGTCCTTTTCAATCAAGATATGGTATACGATTAGACCATCAAAAACAGTGCAGAGAAATTACGCCAATTGTTATGCAGGAAATTCGGATCGTAAGAAAAGTGTGAGGACGGAAACGAATATTGAATAATTGATGCTGATGAAGGAAAGCCATTGGGAAAATTAGCTGCTGAGACACATTTGAATAGAGAAGTTATGCAAACTATTCTCAAATAGATCTTAATTTAAAGCCATACCAAAATCAATGCCACCAAGAAATCTCAATGCAGGATAAATTCATCAGTAAATAAAATATCGGTAGGGAAATAAAGTTCGAAAGCGCGGCTTAAGGTTGTCCGTCCAAGAAGACTGTCGAGGTGAGCATTCTTGCTTATTCTAATGGTAGGTAAAGTGAAAACAAGACCTGCGCAGATGTGGCCGCGTCCTTTCTTCTTCTATGGTGGAAGCAAGACCTGACCAAATGTGGCGGTGTCCTTGCTTTTTCTAAGGTAGAAGCAAGACCTTCGCAGATAAAATGTTTAGAATGGTGGAGGACCTCCGCTTCCCTCGCCAGCACTACCTCGATTCACGCAGTTGTAATCTGGTGGCGCCGGAAGCTGAGATGACGTTCGGCTGCGACAGCTGCAGCTTCCTGCCACCCCTCTGACTGTTCGGTGCCTGCCTCACTGATGTAATGCGAGGAGGGAGCCCCGGCCCTCTCTCACTCCCCCCCCCCATTTGATATGTAATTGGAATCTTTTAAATGGTTGAGTGTCACCCGCACTTAGCCTACTCCACTCTTTTCCTCCATGTTTGCTTATTCAGCTGCACTCAGCGGTACAGATGAATTCCCAGATAGCCATAATATCGTATGGCCGATCCTCAACTCGCCTTATTTTTAACTCGAATTTAGAGAGCAATAGCAAAGAGGCCTGATGGTGGAGAGTGTCGAAAATGTGGAAGATATACAACTGCAAGTTCTTCCGCAGACATTTTGGTTGGAATGGCGCACAACGGCGGGTACTTGGATTCGAGAGTATGGTGTTCCTCCAGATTTCAGTGGTAGTAAGGGCATTAATTACCCTTTCTTCCTCTCCCGACCCAATGGGGCGGGGTAAGGGCTCAATCCGTCTAATGCGCGATGTCCGCCCACACAATTCCCCACTCCCTGGGAAGGTGTCAAATGACACATGTACCAAACACCAAACAAATGTAAAGGAATATCGATGCAATGGTTTAAAATGGGTATTATTTGGATATCGACCTAATTTTTTTTTTTTTCAAATTACTGAATACCTCTGAGAGTTCTATGATGTTATCTTTATTTCCTAGAATTTAAAATTTAATATATTTTTTCTTTTTACTAAGAAACTATACTTTGTTGCAATACTCCACGAGCATGCAAAGATTGTTTTGATACGCTACCCTTTGTTTTAATACTTAAAAGGAAGGCCAAAATGGTTTTGATACGTTATACCCTTTGTTTTAATACTTAAAAGGAAGGCAAAAATGGTTTTGATACGCTACCATTTGTTTTAATACTTAAAAGGAAGGCAAAGATGGTTTTGATACGCTACCCTTTGTTTTAATACTTAAAAGGAAGGCAAAGATGGTTTTGATACGCTACCCTTTGTTTTAATACTTAAAAGGAAGGCAAAAATGGTTTGAATACGTTACCCGTTGTTTTAATACTTAAAAGAAAGGCAAAAATGGTTTGAATACGTTACCCGTTGTTTTAATACTTAAAAGGAAGGCAAAAATTGTTTGAATACGTAATCCGTTGTTTTAATACTTGAATGGAAGGCAAAAAATTGTTTGAATACTTTATCCGTTGTTTTAATACTAAAAAGGAAGGGAAAAAATGTTTGAATACGTTTCCCGTTGTTTTAATACTTAAAAGAAAGGCAACAATTGTTTGAATACGTAATCCGTTGTTTTGTTTTGTTTTTCAAATTACTGAATACCTCTGAGAGTTCTATGATGTTATCTTTATTTCCTAGAATTTAAAATTTGATATATTTTTTCTTTTTACTAAGAAACTATACTTTGTTGCAATACTCCACGAGCATGCAAAGATTGTTTTGATACGCTTCCCTTTGTTTTAATACTTTAAAGGAAGGCAAAAATGGTTTTGATACGTTATACCCTTTGTTTTAATACTTAAAAGGAAGGCAAAAATGGTTTTGATACGCTACCATTTGTTTTAATACTTAAAAGGAAGGCAAAGATGGTTTTGATACGCTACCCTTTGTTTTAATACTTAAAAGGAAGGCAAAGATGGTTTTGATACGCTACCCTTTGTTTTAATACTTAAAAGGAAGGCAAAAATGGTTTGAATACGTTACCCGTTGTTTTAATACTTAAAAGAAAGGCAAAAATGGTTTGAATACGTTACCCGTTGTTTTAATACTTAAAAGGAAGGCAAAAATTGTTTGAATACGTAATCCGTTGTTTTAATACTTGAATGGAAGGCAAAAAATTGTTTGAATACTTTATCCGTTGTTTTAATACTTAAAAGGAAGGGAAAAAATGTTTGAATACGTTTCCCGTTGTTTTAATACTTAAAAGAAAGGCAAAAATTGTTTGAATACGTAATCCGTTGTTTAATACTTAAAAGAAAGGCAAAAATTGTTTGAATACGTAATCCGTTGTTTAATACTTAAAAGGAAGGCAAAAATGGTTTGAATACGTAACCTGTTGTTTTAATACTTAAAAAGAAGGCAAAAATGGTTTGAATACGTTACCCGTTGTTTTAATACTTAAAAGGAAGGCAAAAATTGTTTGAATACGTAATCCATTGTTTTAATACTTCAAAAGGAAGGCAACAATTGTTTGGATACTTTATCCGTTGTTTTAATACTTAAGAGGAAGGCAAAATTGTTTGAATACTTTATCCGTTGTTTTAATACTTAAAAGAAAGGCAAAAATTGTTTGAATACGTAATCCATTGTTTTAATACTTCAAAAGGAAGGCAACAATTGTTTGGATACTTTATCCGTTGTTTTAATACTTAAAAGGAAGGCAGAAATTGTTTGAATACGTAATCCGTTGTTTTAATACTTAAAAGGAAGGCAAAAATTGTTTGAATACGTTACTCGTTGTTTTAATATTTAAAGGAAGGCAAAAATGGTTTGAATACGCTATACCCTTTTTTTTAATACTTAAAAAGAAGGCAAAAATGGTTTGCATACTTTATCCGTTGTTTTAATACTTAAAAGGAAGGCAAAATTTGTTTGAATACTTTATCCGTTGTTTTAATACTTAAAAGGAAGGCAAAAATTGTTTGAATACGTTATCCATTGTTTTAATACTTAAAAGAAAGGCAAAAATTGTTTGTATACGTTACTCGTTGCTTTAATACTTAAAGGAAGGCAAAAATTGTTTGAATACGTTACCCGTTGTTTTAATACTTAAAAGGAAGGCAAAAATGGTTTGAATACGTTACCCGTTGTTTTAATACTTAAAAAGAAACCAAAAATTATTTAAATACACTATCCCTTGTTTTAATTTTCGACAAAATGGCAAAATGATTTGAATACGCAACTCCTTGTTTTAATACTGAAAAAAAGGAAATTTATTTGGCTACGCTACTCCTTATTTTAATACTCAACATTCAATCAAAATTTATTTGAATATGCTACCCCTTTTTTTAGTATTTAACAAGGAAGCAATAATTGTTTGAATACGCTATCCTTTATTTTAATACTGACCAATGAAGCAAACATTGTTTTGCGTCGATGAGCATTTGTCAGTTAAAATAGTTTAAAAAATATTTAGCCTTTTCCCAGTACAAAATGATGGTTATTTATTAAATATGCACAGAATATATGAACTTTTTAAACTCGGCAACCTATTAATTGTAGAAAAAAATTATTTAATCATAAATTGCAATTAGTTATTTTTATAGTGAGAGTTTGTGTCATCCCAAAATGGAAATGGCATGTGCGAGACTAGAGCTTATAAGCGAATGGTCCTTATTTGACAATAGAGTTAATCTATTAAATAATAACGGGAGAGAAGCAACATAAGATAATAAATAAAGAACTAGAAAGGATTTGTGCCAAAGAATTAGGGCCTGATAGCAAAGCCTAACAACCATAAATTCTGGTAGTGTGATGGGATTTTCTGGTCTATGCAAACAACTTTGCGTACAATTACTCAAGTACAAGTACGCAAGTACTACAGAATCTAAACGTAGGCCCCTCATATGAATTACCACTGTTAATATACTCCAGAGTATTAATAATTGCCACTTATGCGAGATCATATTTAGCTCTTTGCCTCCGATTCTCTTTCTTTATGGCATCTTTCCTCGCGGTGTTTATCACCAAGAATAGTCCTCCTCGGATTATACATCTTCTACACATTCTCACTTAGCTTTATTTCGCCCCTTTCATTGCTAACCGCTGGTTAAAAACTTGCCCGAGACGATGCCTTATTGGTGTTAGATTTTAAATAAAACAGCCAAATCCCGCCTGTGTAGGTGAATTATTAGTTTTAGTTAAAGAGTTATTTAGGTAATGTCAGATAATTATTAAACTGTGGTAACTAACTCAGGGAAAGAGGGAGGGGAACGCATTCGGAAGGCTCAAGGAAGTTCGTACTTACGCATCAGGGTAATTTTTGTACGAGTGTCTAATAGCTTAGACACTAGACAAAGTCTTGAAAAGTGGCCGTTTAGGGACGCAAAACAATTGAGCGGGGATGTGCCCGCTCGATTGCGAGTCCAAAGGTACCCTCTTTGAATGGACCGTAAGGTCTTCTAGGGTACTCTCTTTCCTTGTTACTCCTTGTTACTCTCTCTCTCTCTCTATCAATCTCTCTGTCCACCTCTCCCTTTCTACTTCTCTGAGACTCTATCTACCTCTAACTATTTCTACCTTTTCTACCTCTCTCTAGCTCTCTCTCTAACTCTCATTACTTCTGTCTCTATCTCTGTCTCTGTCTCTCTCTCTACCACTCTCAATACTTCTCACTTTACCGCTCTCTTCTTCTCTCTACTTTTGATTACCTATCTCTGCCTATCTATCTACATACCTATGCAAGTGGCGCGGGGGTTATCAGCTGATATATTTTCCCAGCATTTTTCCAATTTGCACTTCAGAACTTGGACACTTTGATGAGATTTTGATACAGGCTTTCTACTCAAGCATCGACTGCCCTATAAAATCCATGTGGTTCAAATATGGTCAACTGGGAGGCCAAATTCCTTTTACTAAACCTCCTTAAAAGTTACCTGGCATCCATCTTGAACTTTTATTGCTGTGTGTGAAATTGCTTCTTCTTGTTGAAAGGCTACACCGACATTCACTATGGTGGCATCCGCCAACGAGAACACTTTCTTCTTCATGTCCAAATAGACATGTTGATTGAGATTTATCCCATCTTTAATAAAGATGTTTTGGGGGCTGTTGATGTTACGTTCGCCCACACCATCACGGAAGATGGCTTCTTTTCCTTGAAAGATCACCGCTGTTTAACCGGAATCTCATTTTTATTTTGTAACCAAACACGACCATTCTGTGTATTGTGGTTGGCCTGGACAACCGCAGAACTGGAGGCTGCAAATGATCAAGGTGCTGTTGAAGGAGCACCTTTGCTCTTTCGTCTCTTTTCCTTTTGGTGGGGTTGGAAAGCAGATGTCATTTAGCTATTTTGAATGGATGAAGTTTCAGATGGTCCTTTAACAATTTTTGTATGGTCATATGGCTCACTTTGGCCTCCATATCAAGTTATATGGCACTCCTCCTTGGATTTCGCCTGATCTTGTTCATAGTATTCTGGATAAGAATTAGGGCCCTCATTGGTTGGAACAAGATGGTCTTCACTCTTGGAAGACAACTGCCTGTCTCTCTTCAAACCATTTAGTAGCTTTAAAAACTCAGATCTGTTCCCAAAAGGTTCAACATTTTGAAACTATCGCCGCTATCGTCCCGCTTCTATACAGAGACTAGATTGTTTCCCATTTTCTAGTCCTATTTATAAACGGTTGCTTATGTATAAATTTAGAATTTGCTATACACAATTTAATAAATTCTGGAAGAACCTACAGGAAAGTAATTAATTAATGGTGTGTAAAATATTTGAAATCATTTGTAAAAACAATCAACACATGTTTCAATAATATGTCCCTTGTTCTCATTTTTTTCGCTTCATCTCTTCCTGTCTTTCTCTCTCACAGTGGCGTATCAAGGATAAAGTTTTTGCGTGAGGGTGGGCTAACCTGACTTCCTCCCACTGAGTATTCTGAGAAAAGGGCAATGATGATTGATAATGGTTATCTTACACACCATTTATAATAAATAACAGCAACTCATAAAGGAGTGATCACTACCTCTATCAGGTCTGAAATTTTTCCACACAGAAAATTAGGATTTGTAGTATTTGGGCGCCAGCTAAGGTATAATACTGAATTTAATAATTATTTTTTATATTTATCTGTATTTTAAACATGAATCAGATAAGTTAAATTCAATCGGAACGGTTTCTAATTTTTTTTACATATATTCTATATTATTACATAACTCTTAATAGCATAATACAAGTATGTCTTAAAAGAAAAATATAAACATAAACGGGTCTGAAATCTTTTTAGGGAGGGGGGGGCCTTCAGCTCACTAGCCCCCCCATGGATCGCCGCCTTATCTCTCAATATTAGGTGGCAAAAATTTGTTTAAAGCAAATATATCGACATAAATTTGGTAATTTATCGCAAAATCCGAGCTGAGGTCCTTTGACTAGGCCTAACGGCGAACATTTGCGGGAACGAGACGAGGTTTTGTATTCGTCCGTCACGTCCTCTACTAACGTTACGGTCGCAGGTCTTCAACTATGTTCGTTGGGTCTCTTGGCCCAAACATACACATTCCTAACAGCTAAAAGCCAATGGCAGGCATCGTCCAATACAGCAAATAGAATAATCCGACAAATAAATCGGATATGTGCCATAAAATCCAAAGACATAATGCCATTGTGTTGCTCTTTTGTCAGGCCATTATTGAAATATTGGGGTCGGCTATGGCGTGCGTGAAAGCGATATGGGGATTGGGCGAACAAAGACCTCCGGGGAAGCGGTTGTTTATGGGCAAAGTTGTGGAAGTTGACTTTCGTCTTCTCTCATACATTATTTGGGACTCCAGCTCTTTTACTTAAATTCTCCCTCCCCCACCCTACCCGGCTATGGCTCATCATCCCTTAGTCCGGCGATCCCCGACTAATTCCGCCGATTGGACGAGTTTCTCCCATAATCCAGCGCTGCACAGATCTTTTGCTATTGTTTTCATTGTCGGTGTGTGAATATGTTTTGAAATGTGATTGGTAATTGGTGGCAACGGGAGCACATGTCTTTATCGATAAGGCCAATGCAGTTTATGTGTTTAGCTTTTTGGTGGCGATCGCATCGGAACCTTGCCAGAGTGACCCGCGTGTAATGTAATGTGGGAGGGGGCGGGGAGTTCTTCTGGATTATGTGTGCGTGTCTGTGTGTGTGTATGAAGGGGGGCTGATAACCCTTGAAGTTGTGCCCAAGTCTTGTGCTCAGGATTCGCAGGAGATAATCAGGGTATAGTTGAGCTCAAATTCGAACAGTCCTTATAGCCTCCGCATGATATTAACATAAATATGTTCACTTATGTTCATAATTAATTAGTGCCTTAATGAATTCATACGAGGGCCTCAGTGTTACGCTGGAGCCTTTAGAATCAAATGTTACCTGCACTACCCGAGTGTAGACCGAAGAGGTATAAAAGACCTCTGGTCATTACTATGGTATGTCGTTGCTCGGAACCATTAAGGAAGTTTAAGTTTCGTTTCCTTTTAGCCCATCGTGGCTCAGTATTCAACATACATTCGCGCCTCGTTGGCGTGAGGCCGCGGGTTCGAACTCCGGTGAATCCTAATTTTATATATATATATATATATATATATATATATATATATATATATATATATATATATATATATATATATATATATAGTGGCACGCAAAATTATTGGATAGATACCAGTTTTTAATAATTCTTACATAATATTTCTTCCTTTTGGTTGATAATTTACAAATATGTTCCAATAATACTTTCAATCACCTGTGCAAATAAAAAATGAAAAACTCCTAAATGCAAAAATTTTATTAAAAAATACGAAAATAACGCAAGCAAAAGTATTGGATATATATTAATTTTTTACTATTTCCTGCATAATATTTTCGATTTTGGATTGAAAATTGACAAATATGTTTCAATAATAGCACTATTGCTCTTGGCCAATCAGAAAGGGCCACGATACTTTGCTTATCAATGACGTCATCTGCTATCTCCTTCAGCCACCATTCTCCTTCCACCAGTTGTAATCTATGAACGTGATGGGCGACAAAGTTAAGGAATTGTCAGAGGACGTGCGCAAAATGATCATTGAACGTCACAGAAGAGGAGATGTCTATCGTAAAATATCCCAAGATCTAAAGATCGCTTTAAGTAGAATAGGAAACATTATTATAGAGTGAGAGAAATTTAATACGCCTGCTAACATTCAGAGGAGTGGCCAGCCACGGAAACTAAACAATGCAACTGCACGGTGGATTGCTCGGAAAGTGGAGAACGATCCATTTACAACTCGCATAGAAATTCAAAACGACCTTAAAGTTGCTGGAAAGAAAGTGAACAAGGACACAATTAGTAGAACCCTCAATCGCATCGGCCTCCATTCAAGATCGCCAAGGAAGTCTCCTTTGTTGACCACTAGACATGTAAAGGCTCGGTTAAAATTTGTTGAAACATATGAAAACCAACCGAGCGAATTTTGGGACAACGTAATATGGTCCGATGAGACCAAAATTGAACTTTTGGGGCGGAACCCGGCAACTTAGATTTGGAGGAAGAAGGCAACGGCCCACAACCCTAAGAATACCATCCCTATTGTGAAATTCGGAGGCGGTAGTTTAATGGTATAGGGGTGTTTTTCATCAAATGACACTGGGAAATTGGAAATAATCAGAGGGAGGATGATTGCCTCTCAATATTGTGAAATTATAGAACAAAATCTTCTCAAATCTGCCAGATCATTGGGCCTTGGACGAAGTTTTCTTTTACAACAGGTCAATGATCCTAAGCACACGGCCGAGGGAACTCAAAAATGGTTTGAAAATTATGAGATTGACGTCATGACATGGCCTAGTCAGTCTCCTGACCTAAACTCAATCGAAAACTTGCGGAGGAAACTAAAGCTACAAGTTTGTGCGAGGAATCCACAAAATGTCAAACAGTTGGAAGATTTCTGCAAAGAAGAATGGGCGAATATTCCTGCGAATACTTGTAAAAGGCTTACGAGAAACTATATAAAGAGGTTTGAAGAAGTAAAACGGAATAGAGGCTATGCTACAAAATATTAAATAAATGTATCCAATACTTTTGTATGTGTTATTTTGCTATTTTTGTAAATAAAAACTTTGCATTTATGATTTTTGAAATTTTCATTTGCACAGGTGATTGAAAGTATTATTGGAACATATTTGTAAACTATCAACCAAAAAGAAGAAATATTATGAATGAAATAGTAAAAAATGTTATGTATCCAATAATTTTGCGTGTCACTGTATATGTGGAAAACTCACAAAGTATCTCGTGAGTAAGCAATAAATGCAATAAACCCCACAAGGAAAATTAATACGAGGATTCCAAGTATTTTCGAACTTTATTTCGAGTTATTTATCAAGGAATAACAGAAGTATTGAAAATTGTAATATTTATAAGGATGTACAGAGGAGGGAGAACGCCCACAAAAACAAAACAAAAAAAACAATCAACAAAATTAATTAATATGAAATGGAAACCTTAGGAGGAGCGAAGATAAATACAAACTAAGATCATTAAATCAGGTAAATTAAAAAAACTAAGGGTTGACAAGAGGGAAAAATACCGCCTAGACAATTAAGAAGGGAGAAAATCTTGACGAGAGATTAACCTCAGAGGTCAGGATCTAAAAACCAAGGTAGAATAAGTACAAATGTTCTAAAGACTTGACTCAAATGGAAGTAAATAAAGACAAAAACATAAGTCTACATAGATGTACACAAAATCAAATTAAATTGTTTATTAATATTAATCTTAATAAACAATTTAATTTTATTTTGTGTGCATCTATGTAGACTTATGTTTTTCTCTGTATTTATTTCCATTTGAGTCAAGTCTTTAGAACATTTGTACTTATTCTACCTTGGTTATAAGATCCTGACCTCTGAGGTTAATCTCTCGTTAAGTTTTTCTCCCTTTTTAATTGCTTAGGCGGTATTTTTTCCTCTTTTCAACCTTTAGTCTTTGGAATTTACCTGATTTAATGATCTTATTTTGTATTTATCTTCGCTCCTACTAAAGTTTCCATTTCATATTAATTTATTTTGTTGATTGGTTTTTTGCTTTTTTTTGTGGGCGTTCTTTCACCTCTGTATCATCCTTATAAATATTACACTTTTCAATACTTCTGTTATTCCTTGATAAAGAACTCAAAATAAAGTTCGAAAGTACTTAGAATCCTCGTATTAATTTTCCCTGTGGGCTTTGTTGCATATATATATATATATATATATATATACGTAGGTGAGTCAAAAAGTTCTCAGACAAATGGCAGATTATTGAAATGTTCGATTTTGTACAAGTAAATACAGGGTCAAACACGACTTTCATGTTTTCTGAACAATTCCTACAAAATTCGTCATTCAATTTGTCGAGACTCTTTGTATTAGATGTGCTTCAAAAAGGTTACTTTTTTGAACCCATAAAATGGCAAATTTTGAGATAAGAGCGAACATTAAATTCCTGACTAAACTTGATTGGAAGCCTGTTAAGATTATTGACGCTCTACAACAGGTTTATGGTGACTCTTCGCCATGTAGAGCGGTAGTTTACGACTGGATTAAGCGCTTCAAGGGGGGCAGAGAAGAAGTTGAAGATGATCCACGTGAAGGGAGACCCTCCACCTCCATTAACCCAGAAAATGTCGAGCTTGTGAGGAATCTAGTGGATAAAGATCGCCGTATTACTATTGATGAAGTTGCCAATGCATGTGAAATCTCTCATGGCTCAGCATTTGGAATTCTAACTGAAAATCTTGGCCTGAGCAAGCTTTCAGCACGTTGGGTCCCAAAAGCGTTGCGAGAAGACCAGCTGAATCATAGGGCCAACCTTTCTTTGGCTATTTTGACCAAGATTGAAGCAAACGAGGATAGTTTTTTTGAGCGCCTCGTAACGGGAGATGAAACTTGGGTGTATCAGTTTGATCCTGAAAGTAAAAATCAATCAAAAGAGTGGCACCCAAGGGGGGCAGCAGGGCCTATCAAGTTCAAGTCAGAGAGGTCCGTTAAGAAGATAATGGCTACAGTTTTTTGGGATTCGGAGGGAATTATTTTAATAGACTTCTTAGAAGGACAAAAAACTGTTACATCCAGCTATTACGAAGGAGTTTTAAGGAAGCTGAAAACTTCAATAGCCAAAAAACGACGAGGAAAGCTCCACAAGCAAATCTTGTTCCACCATGACAATGCCCCTGCACATTCGTCCAAAGCTGTGAGATCTCAGCTACGGGAATTTCGATGGGAAACTCTTGCTCATCCCCCTTATAGCCCTGATTTAGCACCCTCTGACTTTTTTCTGTTTCCAAATTTAAAGGGACACCTAAAAGGAACCCGGTTTCAATCATTAGATGAAGCAAAAAAGCAGGTCATTACTTGGTGCCAGAGACAACCCCGTGAATTCTACAAAGATGGTCTTTACCGTTGGATTCATAGATTAAGAAAGTGTATAGATGTTAATGGAGCTTATGTAGAAAAATGATTACAGTATTATTACAAATAAAAATTTTATGCCATTTATCTGAGAACTTTTTGACTCCCCCTCGTATATATATATATATATATATATATATATATATATATATATATATATATCAGCGTCACTCGTGCTCATCACAGATTTCGCATAAGATATATATAAAAGAAAGTAAGAGACATAATGCGCACCGCAAACTTATATAGTATTGATAATTTAACAATGAGACAGAAATATAGTTTTAATATAAAGATTACTCACTTCATTTATACGTGAACTCCAGTCACCTTGGTTTGATGGCGAACTCGTATAATATCCTGTCGTCTAGTTCCTTCTTCTTGTTCAAATCGTTCAAAATGATTTTTACGATGGAAATACAAGCACTATGTTTCTCTCCATTCCTAAGTTAAGGGTAAAAAATAAGCAACCCTGCAATACACCCTGATCTTGATACACAGATGCCCTGAATAACAGCAGTTAAATAACGACAGCGGCGTGAACAACAAACATTAACAAGAGACCGATCTGACTATCGCCTGTATTGTACTAGTGACAAAAGATGCAAATTAGTGTTTTACACCTACCAGGCTCGTTCGAATTAGCCCGAATCGTTGGATAATTTTTCGTTCCTTTAAGAATATTGTAGGACGAGAACCTTTCATAGATTGGGCTGTAACTTCCGAGCCCGAGCCAAGCGCGTGTGAACGATGTCGGGAGAACAACTGCTGCGAATGATATTTTTTGACACCTCTAAGACGACCGCAGGACGCTGAACGAAAATATATGAACTGCGACCAGGCTTAATGAAAGGAGTCCGATTTATTGGCTGCAATTACTTACTTGAAGTCAGGGTTGGCACTAATTAAATCAGCTTGCAAATACAAGCTCACTTTACTAAATTTAGACTCGGGTTAAGCCAGAACAGCCCAAGTGCCGGAGTCACCACTGATATATATATATATATATATATATATATATATATATATATATATATATCTTATATATATATATATATATATATATATATATATATATATATATATATATATATATATAAAAAATGAAAAAACTCACAAAGTGTTACGTGAGGAAAGCAGTAATATGAAAATTAACCCTCAGGAAAATGAAAAGATGAATCCAAGCACTTTCGAACTATATTTGCAAGTTCATATATATTTTCATATGTGGGGAAATCGATATCCTACCCTAAAAAGGAGGGCCCTGTTCGGTTACCGCAGCGCCCCGATGCTAGGCGGTGTAACCCGATTCTTTAACCCTCCCCCTCTCTCCCCTCGACCCGCTGGCCGCCAGACGCCTCCTCAAACCACAGGAAAAACGAATTAGCAGATTTCTGTGCCAGCGAGCAGAACAATACGAAGGAGAGGAGACCAGGTGCAATAACAATGTTTAAACAGGCACTATTTCTCCTAAGATTTGGGATCGAGTTGCGCGTAATAGTCGAAATTATAGGAGCTGCAACCAAAAGCCAGAAGATGCCTTTAGGGCTAAGTGAAGACGATCGGGAAAGTGTCGTTATAGGAGAGAGGCTTAATACATAAGCCCTCATCCCCTTCCTCTTCTCCTGCCCCCAGTGGGTCGGTGAAGTATATATGCGGATTACTGGAGAAGAATCAGGAGATCGAGTTAAATATCGACACGACAAAGTCTGGCAACAGGGCCTGGCACTATAACGGAACAGAACAGAGAATAAGTTCATCGGGAGTCAGTTCCTGGTAGTCACACCGAAAATTAGCTTCTTGTATCGAGAATCACTCTAAGACATCTCTCGTCAGAAAAACCCCTAGCTCGGTTTTCAACAAAAATAAGAGATAGTCCTCGCCATTGAAGAATACCCAAAGTGAACTCTCTCATCCCCTCCATCCTCCCATTCGTCAAAGGACTCACTTTTTGATCATTGCTCGTCAGTGTGAAGCATCTCAAGATTAACCTCAAGATTGGAATAAGCCTACCTTCACAGTGCCGTGGCTTAAATCTTCTGACTAAGACAACGTGCCTGATGCCATCCCCCTCTCTCACCGAAGGCACCTGCGGCTCCAAGTCTGTCTCCGCGCTAGACAAACGGCTGGACGTCTGCGACCACACCCACGCGTCGAACCGCAAACCACTTCCCCGTCTTCATAAGATCCAAAGTCAAGGTCATCCCACAGCGAATTCGCTTGTGTTATATATTTTAAAGGTAAAGAAATTAATATATTTTTGTGTCTTAATTAACCTTCATTATTCAAGTGAGCTTGGTGTCTACCATTACTTAATTTTCATTTTTAAAGTAGTAATTTTCAAGTAGACTTATATTTATAAAGGTAAAGTTTGTTTTTAGTATTTCATTTTTTATGTTGCCATTAAAGATATATTTTTGGTTAGAAGTGTTTAACTCAATCCTTGAAACGCTGCACATAGCTATAGAAATCTTCCCTGAGTAAAGAAGTAAAGCAAAAGATTCAATAAAGTAAAGTAATATTGCACTCTTAGAGAAAACAAAATCACGGAGTTATTGAAGTACGTAACAAACCTACGTACACCCACTCTGCCCTTATACTACGACATAAATATTTGGTGTCAGGTTTTATGGGTATTGAAAAAACTTAGTATAGTTGTTTGTCTTGCCTTCTCTTCAGTAATAATAAATTTGTGCCTAGCGTTTGAGGAAAATTTAAGCATAATAAGAGGATCAGGTCCGTCTATAAATTAGTAGTTAATTGTCGGTGATTAACCCGTTAATGTTATTAATTAATTTTTTTGGGAGTGGTATTCCAATTAGCAGAAAGTGTTGAAATAAGGGTGAGTTAGGCAGCGCGCTACTTGTTCGAGGTTGCATAAGTACCTCTAGCATATCGATGAGTTTTGACGTACAGAAAGAGGTAAAATGGAATCGTTTGACAGATTCCACCAACAAGCCCAAACTTTGAGATTAAGAGGCAAGGAACTAGTTGCCTACGTCCAGGAACAAGAAGAGAAACGAAAGCAAGCGGAAAAAGAAAAGGCGCAAGTAGAATTGGAAGAAGAAGAAAGAAAATTACAAAGGGAAGCAGAGGAGAGAGAACGGGTACGCGCTCATGAAAGCGAAATGAACAAGGATCAGGCGGAAGCCAATTCCGTTGGATCCCGAGCTGGGGCTACATAAATAGCTGCGATGAAACTCCTGGAGATGAAGTATTATTACTTCTGCCTACTGAGACGAATAAATTACTCTTCCACTAGAAGGGGCTTTTCAAGGCTATAGAAGCTCATGGCCCCGTTGACTACGTGGAAGAAACGCCCTCAGGCCAGTAACTGCATCATATAGACATGCTTAAGAAATATCACTGCCGTGCGTGTATTAATAATATTGTGACGCTGGGTGAAGAAGGAACTATGGAAGCCTTATACCCATGCGAAGCGCTTCAGGTGGTTAACACGGTGTGTGTAGAATCCGATAACGAGTATCCTCTCCCTACATTAGCCTCACCCCAGGATGAAACGTCCACTAAGTTAGATTTGAACCCCCACCTTGGCCCACTCAGAAATTCCCAATTGTCCGCCCAATTGAAGGAATTCCCAGATGTAATCTCCGAAACCCCGGGTTCTCCAAACAGTTCGTTCATGAGATCAAGTTGAAGACTCAAGTAACTATTAGGTCCAAACCTTATCCCCTCTCAATTCATCTTCGATCCGTTTTTAACGAAGAAATAAAGAATCTGCTACAGTTGGGTACCATCGAACCGTCGTCATCCGATTATTGCTCGCCGATAGTGATGGTCCGAAAAGCCGACCATACTTTCCGTATGTGTGTGGATTTCAGGAAGTTTAAATCGGTTACCGTTTTGGACGGCGAGCCTATTCCCTTAACTGATCAAAGTTTTCACCTGTTCGAAGACGCCAAATACATATCCGAGATAGATTTGTGCAAGGTCTATCCCCAAATCCCCTTGGCCGAGTGGTCTAAGAAACTTACCGCGTTTGCAACTGATAAGTGCTTAATGCAGTTCACCCGATTGCCATTTGGTTTGATCACAGCGGTCAGCAACTATAATCGGATGATGCGTCGGATTGTGGAGGCATTGAGCGACGTGCCGTTCTATTTTGACAATGTGTACGTGGCTAGACGTACATGGGAGCAACCTGCACACTCACTCCGAGCTTTATTAAAGCGTTTCCGCGAGCACGGACTAACAGTCGGACCCTCTAAGTGCCACTTTGCCTATGAGTCGATCTCGTACCTTGGATTCGAAATTGGGAGAAATCGGTTAACCACCCAGCAGAAGGTTGATGCCATTGCTAAGATGCCCCTACCTTGGACAAAGAAGCAGTTGCGTTCTTTCTTGGGGGCGGCGTCCTTTTACAGAAGATTTGTTCCCCAATTCGCCAAGATAGCCGCGCCCATTAACGATCTCTTAAAGAAACTTTTCCCCGACCCAGTTAGATGGAATCCAAACGCGATCTCCCAGTTTAACTTGCTAAAAGAAAAACTAATTTCAGCTCCCATCCTTCGACTACGCAATTCACAAAAGAAGTTTGGGATTCGCACTGACGCATGCGGTGAATGTATCGAGTTTGTATTGGTGCAATACGATGACGATGGAACTCCTTTTC
The DNA here is from genome assembly GCA_963969495.1 of Ceratothoa steindachneri. Classification (NCBI taxonomy): domain Eukaryota; kingdom Metazoa; phylum Arthropoda; class Malacostraca; order Isopoda; family Cymothoidae; genus Ceratothoa; species Ceratothoa steindachneri. Next base: position 219,967,167 of record OZ018320.1, read on the forward strand.
CCATAGCGTACGCAAGTCGAAAACTATCGATTCGAGAAAGGGCTTATGCAACGATAGAACAGGAAGCACTAGCCATAATTTGGGGAATAACAAAATTCGAATGTTATTTAATAGGGCGGGAGTTCATCGTGGAATCCGATCACCCGCCGCTGGCCTATTTACGTAAGAGCAAAATTCAAAACGGCAGGCTCATGCGATGGATCCTATTATTAATGAAATACCAATCCACCATAAGCTATATAAAAGGCTCCGATAATTGTATAGCCGACAACCTGAAACCACACCGAGGGTTAATTAAACTTCCGTTAATCTTAAGATAATTTTTTTTGTGTTTTGTGTATATATTTAATGTCTTAAGGTTTAGATGTGTAAGGAAGTAACTGTGTAGATACCACTTAAGAGCCAGGCTAATTTTTTTCTTTGTGTAATCGATGATTTTTTTCTGTCAAATTGGGTGGTGTGAGACGTAGCCAGTAGGCTCACGAGGCCTATGTCGCTCACCTGCCTTTGTATGCGCGCTCGCGTGTGCGCCCGATATCAAAGAAAGTTAAGTTAAAAGGATGGTTGACCCAGTTAACGGTAAAAATCACTATTATGTTCTAAGACATGTAAGTTTGCTTTTATCGGTTATGTTTGTTTGTTTGTTTGTTTCACTGGAGTTCCTCCGCCCCATTACCTTCTTCGAAGGGAGGAATGTGGGGAAATCGATATCCCACCCTAAAAACAGAGGCCCTGTTCGGTTACCGCAGCGCCCCGACGCTAGGCGGTGTAACCCGATTCTTTAACCTTCCCCCTCTCCCCCCTTGACCCGTTGGCCACCAGACGCCACATTCAACCCCAAGAAGTACGAATCAACAGATTTCTGTCCCAGTGTGCATAAACAATACGAAGGAGAGGAGAGCAGATGCAATAAAAATGTTTAAACACGCACTATTTGCCCTAACATTTGGGATCGAGTTTCGCAAAATAGACGAAATTATAGGAGCTGCGACGAAAGCCAGACGATGCATTGAGGGATAAGTGAAGACGCTCTAAAATATCTCACTATAGGAGAGAGTCTTAATACATAACCTCTCATTTCCCCCTTCCCCTACCCCCAGGGGGTCGGGGAAGTATATAGGATAACTGGAAAAGAAAGGGGAGATCGAGTTAGACATCGAAACGACAAAGTACGGCGGCAGAGCCCAGCATAAAGGAAATCAAACAGAACCTAAGAAGAAGTTCATCGAGAGTCAGTTCCTGGTGGTCACACCGAAGATTAGCTTCTTGTATCGAGAATCACTCTCATACATCTCTCGTCAGAGAAACCCCTATGTCGGTTTCAGCAAAAACAAGAGATAGTCCTCGCCATTAAGAAATACCCAAAGTGAACTTCCCTAAACCACCCCATTCGTCAAAGGATTCACTTTTTGATCATTGCTCGTCAGTGCGAAGTATCTCAAGATAAACCTGAGATTGGAAAAAAACCCTACCTTCACGGTCCCGTTGCTTAAATCTTCTGACTAAGATAACGTGCCTAACGCCATCCACCTCTCTCACCGAAGTCAGCTGTGGCTCCAAGTCAGTCTCCCCGCCAGACAAACGCCTAGGCGTCTGCGATCACACCCACGCGTCGAACCGCAAACCACTTCCCAGTCTTCATAAGATCCAAAGTCAAAGTCATCCCGCAGCGAATTCACTTGTTATATATTTTATAAGTAAAGAAATTGCTATATTTTTGTGTGTTAATTAACACTCATTATTCAAATGAGTTTGGTGTCAACCATTCCTTAATTTTACTTTTAAAGTAGTAATTTTCAAGTAGACTCTTTTATTTATAAAGGTAAAGTTTGTTTTTAGTATTTCATTTTTTATGTTGCCATTAAAGATATATTTTTGGTCAGAAGTGTTTAACTCAATCCTCGAAACGCTGCACATGGCTATATAAATCCTCCCTGAGCAAAGAAGTAAAGCAAAAGATTCAATAAAGTAAAGTAATAGAGAAAACGAAATCACGGAGTTATTGAAGTACGTAACAAACCTACGTACACCCACTCGGCCCTTATACCACGACATCATATATCATCATCATCATCATCATCACTAACTCTATAATTTAAGAAGGGGATTTTTTTTAAATATTTGAATAATGATATCATCTTAGTTTGGTTATGACTTATGTTTTTATCAAAGTTATTTCTAATAATTCTTTTATAATATCAAAAAACAAAATGGTAAAGTTCGGAAAATTTATTTTTATATATCTTCTTCTTTTACTATATTTTGGCAAAGTGATATTTTGAAAGGGGGGAAATTTAGTTTAGAGTTCCTTTTTAAAATTATTATAATTGGCGAAGTTCAGAAAATTTATAAAAATTTTAACATTGCTGCTTTTTTAGATTTTAAATTTTAATCTTAGTAGAAAAGCGCAAGCTTCCCCTGTAGGGGGGAGTGGCGAAGCTATTGTCCTGGTATATATATATATATATATATATATATATATATATATATATATATATATATATATATATATATATATATATATATATATATATTATATATAGTACTGTGCAAATTAGTTAGGACAGTACCCAATTTTGGACTATTTAATAATGTCTTAATTTTTGGCAACACCAAAGAAGTTTTTTTGTTTCCGTGCAGAATAGTGTAGTGGTAACATTTGTGTTGTAGAATTCAAGGAGCCCGAACCTGACCCCTTTTGGCTTCCCCTCCAAAGATGCAGGGGGGGGGATGAGACGACAGCCCCAATTTGGGACAAGATTTCCTTGAGTGCGATAGGGATTTAAATGACGAGAATGAATTAATAGTTGGCCGGTATTGCTGCTATTTAATTAGGCTTTGGTGGTTGGAGGATTTAAACAGGAAAACAAAAATAATCTTTTAATATTATTCAAACAACAATAGATGGTTACAGAATAATATTCAAGCGATTTAGTTAACACCGTTACTAAATGGATGAAATTGAAATGACAAGTAAGACTCGTCTCAGCCGTACTTGGCTCAATAATTACACTAATTACCCGAGGGAAAGCAGGAGGCGACTACGAGGTGAGTCTTAGCCGTATAAGGCTTAATAATTACACTAATTACCCGAGGGAAAGCGGGAGGCGACTATGAGGTAAGTCTTAGCCGTTTGAGGCTCAATAATTATTACAATAATTACCGGAGAGAAAGCCGGAGGAGATCACGAGGTGAGTCACTTCGTCGGAGAGCGTCACGCCTCTTCGACGATGAAGAAAAATATAAGTCTTACGATTTTCTGGGGAAGACCACGAGTATGGGTACTCGGGGGACGGTATTTCTTCGAGGATGAGGGCTAAGCGCGATATTCCAATAGTAGTCTTCGTCGTTCCGAATATGGATTCCTGCTGCGAGACCGAATAGCACCGGGGTTTGTCACTCGAGGATTGCGCGTCGTCAATAAATGATTCCAAAGACCTCTTAGGATGCCGCGTGAATACCTCCAATATCGGCGTGGGCTTGCTTACTGGGAAACAACGTGGGGACAGCTCGCTACCCGAAAACTCAAATAATACTTTCTCGATTATTTTCGGGGTGGAGAATATATATTGCTACGCCGGAAGTTCCTATGTTTACCGACAGAAGCGTTATCCGTTCGGCCCCACACCCTCGATGGCGGGAATCAGCGGTGAAGGATGTAACACCATAAACGAGACGGGGTTCTGGCGCGTTATAGCTCCGGAAGTTTGCCACCGTCCGGAATCAAGGCTCCTTTGCTCGAAATCCATTTCTCGTGACTCGATCGCACACGCGCTCTCTCTCTCTCTCTCATTTCCTGACAATCTGGCAACTGTTTTGTTGTGCCCTAGCTACACTAAGCCAACAGTGCTACACCAGAGCTTGTCGTGGATGATTATTGCTGAGAGCGTGCTCCGTGGTGTACTTGGTTCTGCCGGAATATTCACCTTCCAATCATTATTAGACTATAAATTTATTATAGATATCACACCCAAGAAGCGTACAAGTATTATAGCTTTTAGAAAACATGCAGATTTCTGAGGAAATGAAGGTAGAAAAGTCAACTGTTGGTGACACTGTGAAAAGAACTGAAGACACTGGTGAACATTCAACACTGTGGCAAGGAAAATGTGGAAGAAAAAGAAAGACAGCACTTCACGATGACAAAGCTCTCATCAGAAATAGTGTGAAGGATCCCAAGAAAACCAGTAAAGACATCCAGAGAGATTGGCCTTTACCTGGTGTAAATATTTCTTCTTCAACCGTCCGGCGAAGGCTCATTTAAGTCGGCAGACTTGCTAGAAAACAGGTACGTAAACAGTTATTGACTTCTGTTATGAAGAGAAATTATCTTCGTAGGGTATGTAAGTATGCTGGATGGAAGGCAGCTGGATGGAAGGCAGCTGACTGGAAGAGAGTTATGTTTTCAGACGAATCGCATTTCGAAGTACATGGGCATAGGTCAGTGGTAGTAAGACGAAGCAAAGATGAATCACTTCAGCCAGGACACATTCAACAGGCGCCAAAATAACCACCTAAGAAGATGTTTTGGAGTCGTTTTAGCGCTAAAGGCCTATGGTGGCTTGTTACCTTCGGGGGATAATGAAGAGCGTTAAATAGAAGGCAATCCTGCAGGATCGCTCGCTTCCCGCAATGGAGAAAGACTTTCCTGATGGAGGTGGCATTTTCCAGTAGGATCTGGCTCCGTGCCATACTTCCCAAATAATGCGCACATTTTTCGAAAAAGGTGGACTTACCGTTCGACTGTTCGACGATGTAGAGGATGATTTGTGCTGTTATCAATGCCTGGTACCATAACGAAGAACTGGAACAAATGTGTTCAAATTTGGTTGAATCTATGCCAGAGTGAGTGAATCAGGTTCTAAAAGCAAAGGGCGGTCATTTTTCATATTAAATGGACCATTTATCTAATCATTTACGTATTCTTTTCAAATATAAACAAGAATGATAAAATAATTGTATTATTTCAACTGTCTAAACTAATTTGCACACTACTGTATATATATATATATATATATATATATATATATATATATATATATATATATATATATATATATATATCACCCGTTTGGCTACATTCTATCCAATGTAAAACTGATGAATCCATTGAAGATTTCAAAATCCTAGAGACCATCTCTGACCCATAATCCTTAAGTATTCAAGATTCAATGTTTATATTTTTTCCCTACTACCTTAAATTCTGACTCCTCTTCCCACTCGCTACTTCTCTAAAATAAACCAACAACCCCTCACGCTTTCCCCGCCAGTCTTCGTTTAACAACTGTTCGTAAAAGGTTAGTGTTTTAACCCCAAAATGCTTTCCAATGTTATCTCCATTTATTATTGTTAAATTTCATTATCCATTAAATTATGTAACTTTGAAACAATTCATTAACCTGTACAACTCTACATTCCCCCCTCCCCTCCTATATTAAAAGTCCGACCTATCTACAACAATAATTTTTTTTTTTTTAAGTTTAAATTATTAACGTATAATATTAGTCTTTCATGAATTTTTGTAATTTTTGGCAGTACCAGAAGATGGGTGAAACATTTACCCGAAACGTTGTACAATCAAGTAAACAAAATGAACTTCCCGTTTTTCGTCATATCTTTCATCATGCAAACTAAATTAAAGCTTAATAGGAGAAGCCCTTATCAATCAATATATATATATATATATATATATATATATATATATATATATATATATATATATATATATATATATATATATATATATATATATATATATATATATATATATATATATATATATATATATATATATATATATATATATATATATATATATATATATATATATATATATATATATATATATATATATATATATATATATATATATATATATATATATATATATATATATATATATATATATATATATATTTATATATATATATTTATATATATATATATATATATATATATATATATATATATATATATATATATATATATATATATATATATATATATATATATATATATATATATATATATATATATATATATATATATATATATATATATATATATATATATATATATATATATATATATATATATATATATATATATATATATTATATATATAATAGTGATAATGAGGCAGAACTGAGCTTAAGCTACTCGTATTTCTTCTTCTTACCTTAAACAAAAGTCTTTGAGAGATGTTTACCACATGAGGGCAAAAGCGAGAATGGCCCGATTTAATTTTTAAAGACGGACATTACAGATTCGCAGTCCCTCTCCTTCCCAGTTCCCAGCCTGGAAGGGGGACACTAGAGGAAGAGGCATGCAGCCGACTCACTCCTGGAGAGTCTCTCTCCTTTCTGGTCCACAGCTCCCTGCGAGCTGAGGGAGAAGTCTGTTTCTGACAGCCCCGAGCGAGGTTTAGAGAGATAAAGTGTAGGAGAGGAGAAAAAAACAAAACAAAAACTGAAGTAATGAGTTAGAGAAGTACGAGTACCATACTCAAACAAGCCTCAGTAGTCGTAGAAGAGGAATAGAAAGGTATCCTATGATTAAGTCAATGGGGGAGTTAGTTTTACGTTGGATCCGAACCACGATACACTATTAACCCTTTATTAGGAAAGAAAAGAACCATATTTAATTACACCATCATAGCCAATACGGGGAAGTAAAGACATGACCCCGCGGCTAATGCCATTAAAAGAGGTCTCAAATTTAAGGAAATCTGAAAACATCTTTAAAACATATTTAAACGCGAAAATAGAACTAGAGTTAACATCGCTACCTACCTTCAGGATGAAATGGTCCTTTGCCCGTGCACAACTTCATTGTAATATTCGGTCAAGACCACACAACAATATTCATGGGTGGCTTAAATACACATTGCCAAGCAAACGGCTACATATCAAGAAACGTTCTCAGGAGGGTAAGGCCAGATCATCCTATCCTACCTATATTGTAGGTAACACCACTACGAAACCAAACATCGTATTACCCACCTACAACATGCCACTGAACCTGTACCAATTGTATGTAACCATTTTGGGACAATACTTCAATTAAATAAAAACCTGATGGAAATTCCTGCAGATTTTAGGAGAAATAAAGAAAAATTAAAATAATCCTCACGACAGACAAATCCGACGCTTCCCTCCATGAAATCCACCGGGAGTTACAGGGATTAACAGACGACACACTGTTTCACAGACCATCTTCCTGACCTTCCCCAGTACAGACTAGACAAGGGAGATGAAGTAAAACAAAATAATCCACAGGGCATATCAAAGGATATGTATGGAAGGGGCAAGAATAGAAAGAGCTAGCAAATTAAGTGAAATGAAAGAGGAAATGATATAATTGATAAATGAGCAGAAAGAAAAACGCTGGAACGACTTTATTTATAAAAAAACGAAAATAGGATGGCAATGGAAAACTAGCGTCTAGTAAACAGAGCTAATGGAAAAGCCCCGAAGACGAAAAAACAAATTACGGATGAAAACGATAACTTAATACAAGAAGATCAAGAAAAAAAAGAGAAAATCGCTACCACTGGAAGTCAAATTTTCGCGATAATACCCGAAGAAAACGAGGATTTTAGTCATGAAACCATGGGATTGGTTTTGAGTACTTTAGAAACAAATTAAATAAAATAATTTAACGCATTCAGTAAATCACACCAGAGAAGGACAAGTTGGCCCGCGGGCAACAGTAGAAGACGAGGTCATTAAGACCACCATTCCCTTATACAAGCAAAAAGGTCTGAACCATCAGGAGTGACGAAGTTCAACCTCTCACACGCTCCAAACACCAAAACCACAGCAGTTGAAAACATATCTAATGTAACTAGGAATTTCTTCTACTCCCCTAACGCATTAAAGACTGCGAAAATTATATTTGTACTCAAGCTAGAAACATCTTCAAGCCTCTGAAATAGGTGCAGGCCTATTTTGCTATTAGATTTTACCAATGATGTTTTCGAGTTCTTAGCTAAAAGATTCATGGAATACCTGGAGGGAAAAATCTATACAGAAATTTTCAGTTTGGATTCAGTAAGGATAAGATACAATTATGGCTCTCGGAATAATTACATAGAAAATAAGATAAGCAGAGAAGAAAAAAAGTTGTTTTATTGCTACGCGACTTAGAGAAGGCCTTTGGCACACTCCGAGTCAGAGACATGCAATATAAGATCCTTAAACCTCCAAAAGAACAACAATTTGGAGAGATTCCTCTGCGATTACATCACGGAATGAAAAACGAAAATCGTGATCAACGAATACGAAAGAGACAAATATGAATTAGAAGCCAGATTTTGCACGGGTTGCAGAGTGTTTCAGTCTTCCTCTGTGCTCAAATCTATACAACACATATGATTTTCGCCTGAGTCACTAAACATCTACTTTGCAGACGATATAAGTCAAGTAATGTCATCTGCCAAATCAGGACCGTAAGAAGCCAAGTGAGAATAACGACACTGGAAATAAGCAATATAAACAAATTTGAAATAAATTGAAAACTAAGACCTAATAGTAAGAAATTCACTATGATACCAACTTCAAGAATCAAACTATCCAATGTCGTATGAGAAGGAGAAAAATACTGACATAGAAAGATTAGATCCAGCGATATAACTACCGTAGTGTATTGCCTCACTCCGAGAATTAACAACAATAAACAAAATAAAAATATTCATGGAACTAGTGAGAGCATCACTAACTTTACTAAACCATCCAATTCCCCTGCATAGTGTGTCCAAAATAAGAATGAAGGAACTAGAGAGAGTACAAAACAAAGTCATATTACTTATAACCAATACAAGAGGTAGAGAACTGCGTAGAATGAGAGACCCAGAGCCTCATTAGACTCCGATCAGCGTGGGTACGGAAGGTAGGAAGGAGTCAGAGGGAGGGGAAGGGGAAAGTTTCAGAATCGGACAGCAGGAAGTATAGACTCGACTGGACATGACATGATGCGAATGGAAAGAAAAAAAAGAGAGATGACTGTGGTGATCCACAGAAACCGAGCATTAAGACAGGAAATCGTTTTCTGACATAAGCTAAGAGAGGATGGGAAAGGGTAAAGGTCGGTGGCTAGACACCGGTGCGTCGTGTTTAATGTGTGTGTGTGTGTGTGTGTGTAGTGGTATTTGAATGGGACGGTGGAAGGGCGAGTGGAAGGGATGGAGCCCGAGTTAAAGGAAATGCGATACTCATGAAGCTGTTACTTTATGTGAAAATAGATGTTGGCTGTGGGAAATTAAGGGTTGCTGGCTATCTCAACGCCAACACAGAGTTGTCTGCGTGTATTTATGTGTATGTGGGGTCTCTTGCGAGTTTTCCCAACTCTGGTATTAAGCAGGTGTAAGTGTATGGATTGAGCAGTATGTTTGTTGTTTCCGTGTAGTGTGGAGATGAGTTTGTAACGAGGAGGAAAACATGCACGATTAAGCGCAGAGTCACGAATACGCCGTGATTTCCTCTTTCATACCCGACTCACGGCTGTTGGTGTGATGGGTGCGTATGTTTGAAGTGGACAAAATAGTGTTTTGTATATGGGTAAATATAATTTGCGGCTGCCAGGGTAAAACATGCGAGCATTTTGCTTGTTCTTTACTCTTGTCTGTGTGATGTTTTGGTGTACATGGAAGTGTAGGTATTTATCAAATGTGGCCCCAAGTATCTTAGTGTGACGTTTGTATGTGAGTCATATGGGTGTTGGGTAGTTCAAATCTGGTGTATGTGTGAATATTTGTATGTTGTGTATGTAGTAATCTCGCACGCCGTGGAGTATCGTCTGTCTTCTGAAGATTCTTGGCTATGAGCGACTTGTCCTTACATTGCCAATCATCTGTGCACGGTGCACGATTGTCTGTTTCCTTGCCGGAGCCGAGAATTGTCTCGTGTCCGCCCAGGACAATGTGTATGTGTGTCTGCAGGTTTCCAGGGGCCGTAGGGGTGTCGTTTGTGTATATTATGTATAGTGGAGGTGTCAGCACGCTACCTTGTGGTACGCCAGCGCGTGGTGTAAATGAATGCGATGTTGTGTTGTTGTATTTTGTGATACCTTCTGTCGGTAAGGTAGTGGGAGAGAAGCCTTCTGCTGTAGAGAAAGAGCTCCGGGTTATTGTTTAGTTTCCCCACGTCCTTGCTGATAGAGAGTGTTTTTGTCGTGCTTTTTGTATGATGTCATGAACGATGGTCACAATTACTTGAGTGAACAGGCCTCTCCTGAATCCATATTGGCAGGGAAATAACCAATTACTATCCTCCAGAAAATTATGGAGACGTGTGATAACCTTGCGTTAGAGTATTTTGTATTTTAGGGCTTGCAAACTAGTTTTACAAAACCGATTAAACCGGGTTTTTATATTCAGTTGTAAAAACCGAAACCGAGTGTCGAAAACCGATTTTCGATCTTTTTAGTTACCCTTCAAATATCGTTTTCTATTGTGGCCCATTTTCTTTAGCTTTCTCATCTACCCGGAACTTCAGCTATTTTCTGTTCTAAACATGTTTTTAACATATACTTGAAAAGGAAATGACTTTATGCGTTTGTCATAAACAATTGTAAAAAGCCATTTCTTTTATCAGAAATACAAAAGTCATTGAATTGTTGTTCATTGTTGTCGAACAATTCCACTGGAACTGGAAAGTTGGTCTCATCTTCAGTAGCAAACACACAAAAAGAGAGAGAGAGAGAGAGAGGGGAGATGGAGAGAGAGGGAGGAAGAGAGAGGAGGAGGCAAAGCGTGTGTGTGTGTGTGTGTGTGTGAGGGAGAGAGAGAGAGGGGAATGTGAGGGAAAGAAAAGGAGTAAAGGAGAAAAGGGGAGAGAGAGAGGGTATGCGAGACAGAGAAAGAAAGAGAGAGAAAGGGAGAAAGTGATAGAGATAAAGAGAGTGAAAGAAAGAAAGAGTGAGATAGAGAGTCACAATGAGTCACAAGGAATAGTAGTACCTCAAAGGACATTGCTGACCATAGCGTGGAGGTACTATGTATTTTGGGAGGGCCATAACCTATAGCATAAGAGAAAGTATAGCATAGATGAAGGCTCTCCCCGCCCACCTCTCCCAACCACATTTCCGGACCATAAAGCTGAAACGATACCTGAATGTGCTGAAAAAAGAACACAAACAGGAAATTTTTATAAAACGTTGAAACTATCTAGTTTATTCAGATCTATAATATATACTAAGGTGGTACCATCTAGGTCAGGGTGTGGATTATCTTGTGAAGTCGAGATTTGAACTGTTCAACTGGCGAACTGTTCACCACTTCTGTCGGTAGACGGTTCCACGTTCCGCAGATTTTGTATAAGAAGAAGTTTCCACAAATGCTATTATGGAATTGCGGTAATTCCAGTTTGTAACCGTGGTTACGTGTTGCATTTGTGTTCAACGTGAACAGCCTCCTGTGATCTACATTTTCAATGCCTCACCTTATCTTAAAAGTTTCAATCAGCTGGCCTCTTAACCTGCGCGTCTCCAAGGAGAACATCCCCAGTTCTCGTAGCCTATGCTGGTAACTTTTTTGTCTAAGGGAAGGGATCAGTTTTGTCGCTCTGGCCTGTACCCTCTCCAGCCGTTCAATGTGCTTCCTCAGGCTTGGGGACCAGAATTGTACGGCGTATTCAAGGTGTGACCGGAATAGAGAGTTGTACAAGGCGAGAACAATCTGCTTATTTCGGAAGCGAAAATGCCTCTTTATGTACCATGCATTCGCTGGGCCCTCTTTTCCACCTGGAGGAACTGCCTGAAAAATTTTAGATCACTGCTGATTAGCACGCCTAAATCTTTTTCAAGGTCAGTGGCATCTAGTTGTTTGCCTATCAAAAAGTAGATTTCCCAAGGGCTAGCATGCCGATATGCATTACCTTGCACTTGTCAAGGTTAAATGGCATCTGCCACCTTTATGAACACTTGCCTATCCTGAGAAGGCTATTTCGCAGGCGTTCCACTCCTTCTCGCGAGCTCATACTACCTCCTAGTTTGCTATCGTCGGCGAAATTGGATATCGAGCATATTAGACCTTCGTCCATATCATTGCTGTAGACGATGAACAATAGAGGCCCAAGCACTGAGCCCTGGGGCACCCTGCTACTGTTTGGCGTCCATTGCGAGGCTATCCCGTTGATCTTTACTCGTTGCCTCGGTCCCGAGAGCCAGTTTTCTACCTTGCCAGTAATGCCAAGGGCGTGGACTTTATTTATCAACCTGTGGTGTGGTACCTTATCGAAGGCTTTTTGAAAGTCCAGGTATAAGATATCCACAACTCGACTACGATCATACTCAAAATACCGTGGAAAAATTCTAGTAGATTAGTGAGACATGAACGGTTCTTGTGAAATCCGTGCTGGGAATCCAAGATCAGGTTGTGCGACTCTAAGTGCTGCACTCTACGGTCTGCGATTATTCCCTCGAGTAGTTTGCCTATGATGGATGTCAGACTAATAGGCCGGTAATTACCCGGGTATTCGCGGTCCCCCTTCTTTTAGATTTGAGGGTTAGTGTGAAGTATAGAGAGCGAATGATAACGAGAATGAGCGAGAGAGAAAAGAGAGAGACGGAATGAGAGAGGAAGAAAAATAAAGAGAGAGAGAAAGAAAAATAAAGAGAGAGAAAGAAAAATAAAGAGATAAAGAAAGAAAAAGAGCTATAAGGAGCTACCATGAAAAGAAGTACTCTAGTAAACATTACGGTCCATTCAAAGAGGGTACCTTTGGCATAACAGTTGAGCAAGCGCAGACCTCGAAAGTGTCAATTGACGCCCTCGAAGAACACTCGCACAACGGTTATGTGCCCAAACCGCTACTTTCCAAGACTTTGTCTAGACGCGACTTGAACTGCTCAACAGAATTGCTATTGACAACTTCCACTGGAAGTGCGTTCCATGTACCACAGATGCTGTATGTGAAAAATTTCCCACACAGATCATAGTGGTAACGTTTCAGCTCAATTTTGTAGCCGTAGTTTCTGGTTATGTTCTCGCTAAGCTAGAAAATATACCTGTAGTCTACATTGTCGAACCCTCGAAGTATTTTAAACACTTCGATAAGCTGACCACGCAGCCTTGGGGTTTCCAACGAGAACAAATCTAATTCACGTAACCTTACTTCATAACTCTTGTGTCTGATAAAGGGTATCAGTTTGGTTGCCCTAGCCTGCACATATTCAAATCTCGTTATGTCTTTTCGAAACGAATGACTCCAAAATTGTACGGCATACTCCAAGTGCGGCCGGATAAGGGAGTTGTACAAAGTACAAGCTCCTTGTTCCGATATCCAAACTTTCGCTTTATGTAGCCTATCATCCTTTGGGCTCTCTTCTCCGCCTCAATACACTGCTTCGAGAACTTGAGGTCACTAGTAATAGTTACACCCAAGTGCATTCAAGAGCAGTGCCCGTAAGGATATACTGTGATTGGGGGTTTCGGTGGCCAATATGCATCACTTTGCATTTGTTCACGCTAAAAGGCATTTGCCACGTGTCCGACCACTCCCCAATCTTCTGAAGATCTTCTTGTATGCGGGCAGTATTTCCTTCCTTTGCAACGTTCATACCAAGCTTGGTATCATCGGCAAATTTAGAAATCTTCGCAACCATGTCCCCATCCATGCCGTTAACATAGATGATGAACAGTAGTTGTCCCAGGACAGAACCTTGAGGAACACCGCTAATAACGGGCACCCACTCAAAGGCCTGCCCATTCAACAACACCCGTTTTCGTCTGCCGCTTAGCCAGTTCTCTATCCAACCTGCTACTTTTCCGTCTATGCCCAGCGCACGCACTTTAAGGAGAAGGCGGCGGTGTGGCATCTTATCAAAGGCTTTCTGAAATTCTAAGTAGATAACATCCACCGCCTTCTCCCGATCGTACTCACTGAAAACGAAGTGGAAAAATTCCACAAGATTCGTCAGGCATGACTGTTGCCTTCGGAACCCGTGCTGGGAAATCCTCAATAGCAAGTTTGTCTCTAAACATGACCTTATTTTGTCCACCATGAGTTTACCAACTATCGAAGTTTAACTAATAGGTCGGTAGTTCGACGGTTGGCTCGAGTCTACTTTCATGAAGATAGGAGTCACCTCCGCCTCAGGCCAGTCTCTAAGAACGTATCTAGTCCAGATTGACATGTTGAAGATTGTGCCCAAATGTTGCTACACATCATCACGCACTTCTTTCAACACTTTAGGTCGAAACCCGTCCGGGCCAGGGGGACTTATTCATCTTTAAGTCATTGATTTTTTTCTACTTCGCTTTGGGGGAAGTCAATTTCCTCCAGTTTCTCACCTAAGTAAGAATCCATGGGCTTGGGAATGGGACCACAATCTTCACTTAACACTGAAGAGAAGTAGTCGTTGATTTAATGCCCCCTTCTCATTAACCAAAGGGCCAATCCTGCGGCGAATTGGTTTACGGCTGTTTACATAACAGAAGAACTCTTTGGGATTCTCTTTGCAAAGTCTCGCCACGCGAAGCTCCTCGGCACGCTTTTCCGCCCTTATGGTGGACTTCACTCTCCTAGCTAGCCTACGGTACTCATCGAAGTCACCAGAAATCTTTGACTAGCGGTACACAGTTCTTTTCTCCCTCAGCAGTTGACCAATTTCTCGATTAAACCCCCCGTAAGGGGCGCGGCGATTTGCCTCCTTGGCCGCCGTGCTGACTGGACTCAGCTCCCAGTCCAGCCCCAGTTTAACCTCTTCTCCTTCTTTCAGAAAGCCTGTAATTCTCCCCTACTTCCTCACTTCCGCTACAACCTCTCCCACAACTTTCGCTGGTCGGCCTCTATTTTCACAGGGTTGATGCTGACCTACTTCTCAGCCAACTATCCCGGATCAGGGCTGAGGGGAGGGCAAAATGTTCCCTAGCACCTGACCTCCGGTTTGAGATGGTGAGTTTTTAATAACCTGCTTCATCCCCACCCATACCTTCCTCACATCACTTTTCCTTCTCACTTTACTATTTATTTTTTTACGCCGTGCCCAAGGTGGAGCCGCCATGCCGAAGGGCTGCAAGGTCATCGGGCGGGAGGGGTGGCGTTAAATGGCGGCACCTGGCTCTGCCTGCCCGATACGCACCCCTCGCAGAGCGGGCCGCTGCGAGGGGTGATTAGGGTTTGCTCCCCGCAGAAAGAATAAGGTCCCCATGCCCGATGATGAAAATCTAACAAAAAAACATCTTCCCCTTTCCCCCTCACGATCGACGAAGCAGCCTTCGGGCAGCTTCACTAAAAAAATGGAGGTCAGCCCCCCCTGTGCTCTCTCAGGGAACCCTCCAAATCTCCTTAACCGGGGTGGAGACTTACTCCTCTCCTTTGCCTACGGGTGAAGGGGACTCCCCTTCACCCCCATGTCTGGAGGTGCCTTCGGCACCAGTCCGCCCTTTACTTTCCAAAGGGACTGCCAAGAAAGCCATTAGGCAACCCATACCCGACCGCTCCCCATTAAAGCGGATAGGTAGGGCAAACCCCCTAGGGGGTAAAGGGAAGACAGGACCCATCGGTCGCTTCCCTCCAAAGACCTGCTGGCTCGAATACTAAACCTAGTGGGGGTCAAGGCCTGTGCCTCCCCATACTCGACTAATTAAACCGCTGCCAATGGGATCTGTTATGTCTTTGAGGGGATGGTCCCTCCCGTTCCCCGTTAGCTATCTTTTTGCAGGAGACCATGCTGGGCGCATGACCCCTGCCCACCCTCCTGGGGTATAAGGGTTTTGCGACCCCACCACCACGAGATGCGGGCCGGGCGGGAGGATGTGCAATTTACACCCGGCATGGTGTCACCGTTCTTCTCTTTGCTTTAGATACCTCCTTTTAGGCAGAAGCTGTGCAGCTGCACCTTGATAGAAGGTATACTGTTATTTTCGCGTACCGTCCACCGTCAGCCGACTTCGACGCGGGAAACTTATGCCGCGTCGTCGCACGGCTACCAAGGTCCTTTCTATTGCTCAGAGATCTAAACGGTAGACACCCCCTCTGGTGAGACTGCTCTATTAATCTCCAGGGTCAAGTCCTTGCCAACCTGATCTATAAGCTTGAGATGAGTGTCGTAAATGTGGATGAATTTATGCATCACTGCCCGAGAACCGCTTCATTTTATTGCCTCTATCTATCTTTGTGCATTTACAATGCACAGCCTGATTTTGATTGGGGGGGGGATGACCTCCATGGTGGTGATCACTTTTCCATTCAAATATCATTTTCTGGGCCGCTACCGCCCGAGAGCCCACCCCGGTGGTGCTTAACGCGGGAGCGGTGGTCTGCATTTCAGGAAATGACTGAATTCTCTATCTTAGTCGAGGAGTTTAGGTCTTTAGATGAGGCCGTTGAGTTCTTCTCCGGCAACCTCATCACCACAGGCCTAACTACTATTCCTAGAAGGTCTAGCGGTTTTGCACGCCGACCACTCCCGTGCTGGTCAGCTGAGTGTGAGACGGCCTTCAAGCAGAAGCACTATGCCTACATGAGCTATAAACGCCGCCCGAACGATTTTACTGTCGGCGAATTTCGTCGGGCTAAGGCTAGGTTCCGGTATATTTCGAAGCACGCCCGCCTCTCTTCTTGGCGGGCATACGTGTCTTCACGTATGCAATCTCGGACCCCGCTTCTGGATGCTGCTCCGCCAGCATTCAATGCACGTCGTTATGTCGTGGAAGGCCGCTGACTGGACTTTACCTTCAGAGGCGGAGAACTCTTTAACGACACGTTTACTCTGAGTGAGTTATGTTCCGCTCTTGCTTCGTGTGCGGACACCGCCCATGGTCCAGACGATGTCCCGTACGCCATGCTTCGACACCTGGGTGAGCAAGGCATGGCCTTTCTGTTAGATTTGTTCTACAGGATCTGGGTGGAGGGTCTCCTCCCGGACTCCTGGCGAATCGCTACTGTGCTCGCCTTTCGCAAACCGGGAAGAGATCACTCTATTCCGGCCGGTTCCCGCCCAATATCTCTAACCTCTTGCGTGTGCAAGTTGATGGAGAAATTGATAAATGTTAGATTTGCCTTTTTTCTGGACAGCGGAGGTTATCTGTTTTCTGCCCAGTACGGCTTCCGCAAGTTCCAATCCACGTCGGACGCTCTGCTCCGACTGGAAAATGCCGTCTGCGAGGCCTTCCTTTGTAGACAGCACTACGCTACGGTGTTTTTCGATCTGGAGAAGGCCTATGATACCGCATGACGATACGGTATCATAGAGACTCTCTACACGATGGGGGCGAGGGGACGCCTCCCAATGTTTATATCTGAATTTTTGCAAAATCGTCGATTCCGCGTAAGGGTGGAAGCAACCCTCTCTGACCAAATGGAGCAGGAAGAGGGTGTCCCGCAGGGAAGGGTCCTTAATTTTACACTCTTTGCCTTGAGCATCAACGGCATCACCTCAGTACTACCGGAAGATGTTTTCGCTACGGTCTACCTGGACGACCTTTCGAATTCTTTGGGCGAGATCTAGATGCTAACTCTGGAGCGTCGACTCCAACAGGCATTGAACCGCATCTCTCGCTATGCCAAAGAGAAAACGTTTTGGTTTTCCTTGGCCAAGACTAAGGCGGTGCACTTCTGCCGTCATTCACGGCTAATCCTTGACCCAGACTTGTTTCTTAATGGGTTACGCCTGGAAGTGGTTGAATCGCACTGTTTCCTTGGACTTGTATTTGACCGACTCCTCACTTTAGAGGCTCATATTCCTAGCCTTAGGGTCGCTTGTACCCGCGCCATGGATATTCTCTGTTTCGTGACGTTCAGTGCTTGGGGTGCTGATAGGGCTACTGCCTTAATTTTTTTATCGATCCTTTGTTCGTTCGATGCTTGACTACAGAAGCGAGTTTTATGCCTCCGCAGCTGAGCGTGTATTGCGGAAGGTGGACTCGATCCACCACACCGGCCTTCGCCTGGCGACCGGTGTCTTCCGCTCTTCCCCCATTGAGAGCCTACTAGTCGATGCTGAAGAGATACAACTCGCTCTATGCCGTGCACAGTACATTATTTGCCTGTATGCGCGAGACTAGTGCCTGCCTCATCGCCAAAAGCTCTCACTGTATCTGCAGTTGATTTCGACGGTGCCTATGCCGCCGAGAGACGCCAGTCATACTCTAAACCCTTTGGGTTTAGTGCTAGGAAACTCCTACAAAAGCAAGGTATAGCTCTCGGACCGGTGGCGCCTCTGTTTCTGCCTAGGATGCCACCCTGGAGGGTACAACCTTTGGCTATTTGTCGCCACGCCTCTGCTCCCAAAGATTCTACAGCGCCGGGAGTATTGCGCCGACCTTTTTAGAGCACACCTCGTGCCACGCTGGAACCGTGCCAGTGTATACGGATGGCTCGAAGTCCCAAGAAAGGGGCGGCTTCCACGCCGTATCCCCTCTGTTTGAATTCAGCGGAGCTCTGACAGGCGCTGCGTCTGTCTTCACGGCCGAGGTGGTGGCATACATCACTCGGTACGGGAGATTACGCGACGTACTCGGTTCGGAGACCGGATTGTGATCTATATCGACTCACAAAGCGCCCTGAGTGCTCTCGGGGCATTGGAATCTCTGCATCCCCTGGTTCGCAAAATCCGTGATGCTACGGTTTTGGCGAGCTCGGCAGATGTCGAGATTATCTTTTGCTGGGTTCCTGGACATGTAGGAATTGCGGGGAATTAACACGTCGATGAGGGCGCCAAAGAGTCTATGAGGACTCGGTGACTGGACCAGCGTTTCGCTCTTCCTCACACCGACTACATGGCAGGAATACGGGCAGCTCTTCCGGCTGCTTGGCAAAGAAGATGGGAGACGGTCGAAGGGAACTTAAAGTTGCGTGCCATTACGCCGCGTCTGTTCCCATGGACCTACCCCCCAATGCCGCGAAGGCTTCAGGTTGCTTTCTATCGTCTCCGAATTGGACACACTCGCGGGATACACCGCCATTTGATGGAGCGCTCGCCTGCGCCCTACTGTGAAGACTGCGTTGTCCCCCAGACTGTTCGGCACATTCTTGTTGAATATCACAGTCTGGGTGATCTCCGCGCACGTTACCTGTCCCGGTACCGGGATGGGTGGGGTCGCTACCGTCTCTCCCTTGTACTTGGGAAGAGTTCGTGCACATTAACTGGTGGACTTATAGACTTTTTGGTGGAGGCCAGCCTTCTCCTGTTTATTTAACTAGGTGGGGTTTTTCTTGTTTTCTCTGTAGGTCGCACGTCCCTGCGCAGAGGGGAGGCTAACCCCCCCCCGACGCTCGAGCCTGCTTCCTGTTGTTGCCTTTTTCTTTTTGTTGTTATTCTAAAGTAGCCTAGTACTAAGCTGTGCTTGTGACTTGTGCCCAAGTAAGCAGTCGCCAGATGGGCTCCTAAAAAAGAAAAAGAAATCTGGAATAAACCAGCTTGGTTGAACAGAAGAGAGACGCATGCTTTTCGCAGGAATAAATTGTGATTGGAGACTTATGAACGTATTTCTGAAACTATTCCACAAATCTTTAACATTCTCACACCCTTACAGCCTCACATCAGCCACTCCAGCACGAAGACAGTTGAGGAACGGTGGTGAAAATTAACGCTAACATAATCTAATAGGGGGATGCTAGTATATGCATCAAGGAAGTAGTAGAGAAGTTTGACAACCCTTTGTCTGGATCCTACTAAAGCTACCTTACTGGCATGGGTGACCCTGGTGGACTAAAAGTCCCCCAGCTTAGCTAACTGAACTCAAGCAGATCGCGTATGCTCTCTCACCGACGGCAAAGTAGCTGTAGAGAGAAAGAGATGGGGTGCGGGTGGGGGTGGAGGGGAAAGCGAGAGAGAGAGAGAGAGAGAGAGAGAGAGAGAGAGAGAGAGAGAGAGAGAGAGAGAGAGAGAGAGAGAGAAAGAGAAAGAGAGAGAGATAAATAAGGGTAAATTTATAAAATTATAGCTTATTCCGCCATTGCACTCCTTTCCCTCGCATGATACGAGTAGTTGGAGCAACTAATAAGTGTGAGGAGTACAAAAGAGCGATACAGACAAGCAAGAGCACAAAAACATCTAAGAGATGAATATATTCATTCCTACATTGTCAATATTCTCTTTGTAGTTTCCGGACAGTAGCGCGCCTTCGCGGCTCTAAGCTAATTTTAATACTTTTCTTGTTGGCTTTGACTTCATTATTATTATTATTATTATTACTATTAGATATTTCTTTTACATTCCAACCGTGGGAGGTAAAATTAAAGATATATTTATTCATATCGCCTTCTCTACGCAAATAGCTGTCATATCGCCTTGCTAAATTTGCAGCTTTTTAACTCCGCCTACACCCACCAAAATTGGGTGAAGCAACTCCCTTTAAAAAATAAGAGATAAAGAGCAGAAAAAATAAGGCAAAAGAACAAAAATTATGAGAAAATAACCATTGGGGAGGACGGACCATGTCATAATTAGGGAAAAATTAAGGAAAAAAGAATACAAATTATGAGAATATGCACCTGGTACAAAAAAAGAATTTAGGTACAATTGAGGGTTCTTCAAAATTTCATGGGAAATGTGAATTACCCAATTAACGAAACCATTTATCACCAACAAAGTTGAGAACAGATAACAATTTTTTTTTGTGTACTTCATCAGAGTCAACAGACGTAATAGATGGGGGAAAATTTTAAAATTCTTTAATCTTTTGATGTAACCTTAATACTCGGGATGAAATGGCGCGTTGCCAAGGCGACCAATCTGACGTCATTGCTCAACTCACGCTATATCACGGGAAACTTCTTAAATGCATCATTCTTTTGCTTTGCATATACATATACTTGGGCAGCCTAATTCGAGTCGGGTATTCGATTTCAGGGTATATGCGGGTAAACTAATTTAGTGGTTAGAAAAAAACCCTAAGCCCGTGATTCATTTTTTTTTCGCTTGATGATTAACCCCTAGGACCAGAGCCGTTGCAATGTCTAGTGCCTCCACCCCCAAAATCAAGATTGTGGGGCCTCCGTAACAATATATCATACATTTACAAGTAGTGCCAAGCACGACAAATACTATTCTCAGCAGTCCCAAATACTATTTTCATCAGTCCCAAATACTATTTTCATCAGTCCCAAATACTATTTTCATCAGTCCCAAATACCATTCTAATCAGTCCCAAATACTATTTTCATTAGTCTCAATTACCATTCTCATCAGTTCCAAATACTATTTTCATCAGTCCCAAATACTATTTTCATCAGTCCCAAATACCATTCTCATCAATCCCAAATACTATTTTCATCAGTCCCAAATACCATTCTCATCAGTTTCAAATACCATTCTCATCAATCCCAAATACTATTTTCATCAGTCCCAAATACCATTCTCATCAGTCCCAAATACTATTTTCATCAGTCCCAAATACCATTCTCATCAGTCCAAAATACCATTCTCATCAGTCCAAAATACTATTTTCATCAGTCCCAAATACTATTTTCATCAGTCCCAAATACCATTCTAATCAGTCCCAAATACTATTTTCATCAGTCCCGATTACCATTCTCATCAGTCCCAAATACTATTTTCATCAGTCCCAAATACTATTTTCATCAGTCCCAAATACCATTCTCATCAATCCCAAATACTATTTTCATCAGTCCCAAATACCATTCTCATCAGTTCCAAATACTATTTTCATCAGTCCCAAATACTATTCTCATCAGTCCCAAATACCATTCTCATCAGTCCCATTGGTGCGGAATACTTACAGAAAATGTGTAATCGAAAATTTTATATTTTCATTAATAAAATAATTTTGGGGGGCTACAGTGGGGCTCCTTCAAGAGCCGAGGGGGGGGGGCTTGGGGGGGGGCGGTTGCTACGGCTCTGCCTACGACTATTTTCTGATGTGTATAAACATGGAAGTGATTTGATGGATTAATTTAAAACGAGCCCCTAATAGACCAACTACTTCTATTACTGAATACCTTTGACCAAAAAATTAAGGGAGGGTAGGGTGAACCCCCCGAACTGGTATGGGGCTCAATATTGACTCTTGGCTCATCCGGGATTTCTTCGGAAATGACCGAGACCGTCGGTTTGAATACTTTCCCGGCGGTTTCGGTCCTTTCTTCTCCCTCTGAAGAGGTTCGGAACGAGCGAAACGTTATTAAAGGACTCTATAACATTCTAGGGTAATTTCCTATGTCCGACCGACTGACCGACCGACCGACTGACCGAAATAGTAACTTATAGAGTCGCGTCCACGTGACTAAAAATGGAGTAATCGATGCTTTAGGGAAAGTGGTAAAGCAACAAAGCATCAGTGCTTTTCAACCACACTTCACCGAAATTTCAGGTGTGTTTGCTTTCAATTTTCTGAGAACGCAAACCTGTTTGTGAAAGTTTTCAGAAGTGCTTTAGCTTCTGAAGCTCTTTTGTCCTACCCTTATTTGTCTTGGGGGTCTTGGAATATGTAATGATCTGGCTCTTGGTATATTCTCCCCCGACCTCCCAAATGGGGGCCATAAAAAACACCAATTGATGGACGTTCTGTGAAGGCCCGTGGCATTTGAGAGCCTCATAAAACCCTCATGGTTATTATTGTGTTGCTCAAATAGAAGCGCTTCTAAAATGGTGTAAATTCGCATTTGTGGTGTATCTTTTAAACCCCTCAGCTAGACATTAAAATGTAGAATTAATTGTATATACATGGTGGCCTAAAGTATGGACAAATAGGCAAATTGCATATTTAAAAAAAAATGTGAACTACATTTCATTTAATTTGAACTCAATCTGATTTCGAGCATTTGTGGGATCATAGTTCGATGCGCTTTGCGAGATTCACCTTCCCGTCAATTTGAGAGCATTCATTTATAATGCGCCGGTCCCTCTGGTGTCTCGTATGATGCGTTCTCTCAGGTGTCTCGTATGATGCGTTCTCTCAGGTGTCTCGTATGATGCGTTTCCTCAGGTGTCTCGCATCTTTAATTTCCATCGAAGGCACCGTCGTCTCCTTTAGCATCCCCAGATAAAGAAGTCAAATTGGGTTAAGATCTTGTGAACGAGAACCACAATGTGATTTTTCCCGTGTCCAGACTTTAGGAAAACCCTTTATAAAAATAATCCTATAATTTCTTCCCGCGAATAAAGTAAGGCCTTTTGAACGATTCTGGGAGGTCACTTCGTTAAAAAAAAAAAAATGCGTTACTCACAAAACGCTTTCATCTTTCTCTTAATTAAAAAAAAAATGCGTATTTTCCTTGCATAACGGCCCTAAATATTTCGTGACCTCTACGACAGCCACACTCCAAAGGAAAAGAAATAAAACAGAGTCGAAAGGAAAATAAAGAATACTTTCCCAACCCCCATTAAAAATAACGAGCTTGACTTCATTTGCAGTCGTAAGTAAAATAGGCCAAGCTTCCTAATAGCCCACCGCCATGACTCGTTAGGTCGTGACGTCATCGCAAGCAGGATGACGCTAACAATACACATTTAAAGACAGGGACGAAGAGGGGAGGGGGCAATTTAAATGGACTCTTTATTCAGATGAAGGTAGACTTTTTAAATTAAAATATATTTATATAAGGTAATCTAAGTTTGTTCTAACTATAATTTATAATAATTACCTATCGACCTAGTACCCGAAAGGGGGCGCCCCTATACCTGTGATACCTGTAGAAAGGGCATGGTCTCACAAACCCAGTGGCCCCTGTTTTTCTCGAACTAGATTGACACTTCCTAGGCTTTATTCCTACTCACCATTTATATTTTACTCCGTTTTTCAACACTACACGAGTCTCTTTTGTAGGCAGGCGTCTAATATCGGAAGCTACACGCCGACCAGCTTTCGGCCATTCACCCCTGATCTGGGCCGACGAGGAATGGGGGTTTCCTCCCCCTCTTGGCTTATGGGAAGGGGGTAAGACATTTTTATTCTTCACACCCTTTTCTCCCTCTATCTCTCCATCATTCTTTTCTTTATGCTTTTATGCACCCACAAATGGGGTGGAATGCATCTGGTTGTTTGCGTGCCCTCCAGGCCCCAACATCCGCACTTTGCCCTCCTGATCGCGGAAGTAGGAAGATCTGTACCTCTATGTATTCCACACATTTTCACTTTCTCCAACTTCACTACATTCTTTACATTTCTCTCTTTACTCACTTCCTGTGGGTTTCGGCCTCGTTGTTGTTGCGCTTTTAATTCGAAGCCCCCAAATTGATGCCATGTTATAGGCGTAATTCCATTCTGTTTGTATATGAGTGTCAGTCTGGTGGTCTGAGTGCCTGCATGCTTTTGTCGGCTTGTTTGTGCATCACTTTTTTATGTTTAAGAGTATCGATCTGCCTGAATGTATGTCTGTCTGTTTGTGTGTAAGTTTGTATTAGCCTCCATGGGTGTGTGTTTGTATATGTGTGTGTTAGCGAGAGTGTATATCTGGGTTTGTGTAGGTTTGTGAGTCGCAGTCTGTATGTGTGTATGCCATTCCTGTAAGTCTACTCTGCCTTTGTTTCTTTTTAATTATCATGGTGTGTGTTTGTCATGCTCATTTATGTATCCATCCGTCTGTTTGTGAGTTTTAAGTATGTGTGTACATGTGGAAGTATCAGCTTAGATATGTGTCTACCTGTTTTTTTTTAAGTGTAACTGTGTGTACATGTGGAAGTCTCAGCTTACATGTGTGTCTACCCGTGTTTGTGAGTTTAAGTCTGTGTGTACATGTGGGAGTCTCAGCCTACATGTGTGTCTGCCTGTGTTTGTGAGTTTAAATTTGTCTACGCATCTGTGAGTCTCAGTTTATTTGATTGTATGTCTCTAGGTTTGGGAACATCAGTTCACCTATGAGTGTGTGTATGTGCGTGTGTGATGGCAGAAAGCGTTCACGACGGTTGATGATGATTGACACCGGGAGAAATCCCAGTGATTCGCTCAATTGCATCCATCTGCCGCCACATCACCTCAACATACTCATCATCTATCGCACCACGATGTTGAGATGTTCGTCGCGAGACACAATGATGCGACGCGAACGATTGAAACTCACGATCCAACCATCACACACACATCATAAAGGCGGGGGAGGGGGGAGGCTTGACAGGGCAAAAAAGGCTGTTTTGGAAGAGTTGCGCTCCCTCGTGGTCTTTAACTGCCCCAAAAATGTGGCAGATGGATCATCCACGCATTTTCAACCCCTCTCTTATCATTCACCACACATCTAGATACTTAAAAACTTGCAGTTGTGTAAAAGCGGCATTCATGGTTCAATCACCACACTCCAGCATACATTCAAATTACTCTTTTCTGTATTTACTTTTATGCTCCACCTCACCCATACCCTGTCAGACGCTTATCATTGTAACTCTCTCATTCTCAGCCACAAACACCAGGTAATAAACATCAATCACATAAGGCATATTCCATCTCTCACCGTTCCTCAATTTCACAACTCTTTCTCACATTCCTATTCCTACTCCTTTCAGCACGCAATTAATGAGTATTAAAGAGTCATGGTTTTCACAGACCCATTCTTGGTTTCTTTCCTTCTTCACTTTATTGAAGAATCACTTCCTGGCTTAATCCGGTTCCTCATTCAGTTTGTTTCCCTATAAATGTTTAATTTACTGTTTCATTACTTATACAACTCACTCTCTTTACCTTCCTTTCCTACTCTTTGTAAGCTTCACACATTCATTACACTCCAATTCATAGGCTTATTAATCTCTGTGTACATCATGCCACCTTGATATCATTCACAAACATTTGGCAATGAGAGTGTGAGATACTGATTACAATCCACATCCATAATCCAAAGAAAGATAATATCAGAAGAAAGAAAGAGATTAGAAGGAAGGAAGATAAAAAACAAGCAATATAAATGCCTCGACTAATATAAGGGGTAATTTTGAGATACATAAATTTTGCGATTATCATCC